>CM029017.1:77512471-78712471 GCA_016801055.1 Panax notoginseng | reverse complement strand
CTTCTATACTGATGAAGTTGTAACAGTTCTGCATAATCAATACCAGGGTGTAGGACAACCCTTTATGCAGGCATATGATGGCATGATCAATACCAGGGTGTACTACAACTAGCTAAGTTTTTAACTGTATGCAGGCATATGATGGCATGATTGTTAGCGAACATTCACGAGATACAGATCTTGATGTAATGTGAACTTTCTTTTCCTCTCGTATAATTATTATGTTTTCTCTAGGTGTCTTGGTGTTTTATTTGTCTATCATAGGTCAATCCAGTGCGGAATAAGGAACTCACCAATGTAAGGGCTACGAACAAGGATGAAAATGTGAAGCTATCTCCTCCTCGCCTAGCTAAAAGGTTTATTTTGTGGATGTAATCAAATTCACAATTCAGTATAGTAGTAATTTATATTGAAAAGTGAATTTGAGATGTATATACGGATAGTTTGGTATATATTTTATGGATGTAATAATTTGAAACTGTAAGCGAATGATATTATTGGGATGTATTTTGAATGGTTGATACATTTTGGCTTTAAATTTAAATGAGAATTTAGACATTTTAGCAATATATCATGGCATTAGCAGATTGTAGATACATTGGTAATATAGGTGAAAAATAGTTTTTTTTTTCTTTTTTTTTTATCTACAACATTTTTAAAATGTTGTATATTTGTATAAACTACAATATTTTTATCCAGAAAACGTTGTGGAATCATACATTCTACAATGTTTTCAAGCATCTACTAATTTATAGAAAACAAATCTACAACGTTTTTTTCTTAAAAAACGTTGTATAATGTGTCTAACTACAATGTTTAAAAAACGTTGTGTGAGGGTGTTAAATAGATGACACCCTTAATCACGACGTTTTTTTGATTGAAACCACAACGTTTTTTCTGCGTTATCTATTTACTGTTTTGTAATAGTGTAAACATAAATAATCTTAATACATCATAACAATTTTAAACATAAAAAGAACAAGCTAGCCAGTAGCCTTGCCCTTGCCCTTGTCTTTCCCAGAGACACTTTCCTATTCCGCCTTAACTGAAAGGTTTTAAATAAGCATGAATGAGCACAAATTGCCCAGCAAGTAATATACAACAAGGGTATAGAGTTCTATAACACGAGTTTGAAATATCGAAGTACCATCTCTAAGATAGTTCAGGGTTTTAGAATAATATCATGAATAACGAATATCAATAATTCTTGGAATCAAATTTTTGGAATATGAAACAATAATTCAATATAGATCAACAGATGTATATGAATTCAAAGGCTATCAATGTATCCAACTGGATAAACAATTTATATTGAGCAGTCACTAAGGACTATTGAACATCTACTAGAATTACCAATATTAAACTGATAACCCAAAAAATCAAGTATGGTAGATGATCAGTCTACAATACTCTAAGCTATGCATAACTACACAGTAATATTCACGCGTGTGTTGGGCCTTCCAACAATAAACACTCCCCTTACCATAAGAGTTGTACAACTCAGTTTTCAAGATTTCCGCACCAGCCAATTAGTTGGAACAGTTTTATAAACATGCATATAGTCTAGTCGAATCAAATGGCATAGACGCTTTCACAATATTCAAGAATAATACCAAGTTCAACATGAATAATAATTTCCACAAGAGTTTGAACATACTAGCTCAATCAAAGTAAGATAACTTGCATTTAAAGAGATAAGATTTGCTTACGACATTCGTCGAATAAAGTAATGCAAGGGTCTAGGATATTTGCCTTAAGTGTAGTCTATCCACGTAATTTAACCAACACTTTTGAATCATATTACAGTGTATTATATGTATAGGATGCCCATTAGTTATATAAACTCATATAGGTAAGTTCAAACGTGCACATAAACATCTAACTTAGTTGTAATTTCATACACATCACATATCCTATATTTTCATACCACAAATCAGTTTGTAAGACATCACAAATTCAAACAACTTATCATTGCTTTATATCATGTAAACATTCTTTTGGACTTAATATTTGAAAGTTATAAGTAACATTCATCTCTATCACATAGCATATTTCTTATCATATTACATAGCTTATTGATCATATATTACAAGTTAAAGTAATCATGTAAGCATGTCTCAATCATCAGATCAAAAACAAAAACTATTCATGACTGTAGGATGGCGCAGTTGCTCCCTGTCTAGGCTTAAGGACGGCGCAGCTGCACTGTCCCCTGGCCAAACCAGGGTTGAGCTACTGCTCTCCTAATTTCAATCCCACTCTAACATACCACTACACTTATACTTTAATATACATGCACATTAGAAGTTCTCACATAGCACATGACCACTCTTGAGTTCATTCTTACAAGTTTTAACTCATAACTTACATGGTATTAAAGCATAACAAGATCATGTAGTTACCATGTTTTATAATTTGGCTCTATGTCCACATAGAGAGATTATAAAATCTGTTATTACTCATGCTTATAGTATTCATATTGCTTATTCACAATTATCACTGTTTAACACTTCGAATCATGCTTTAAACTCATGTTTGGTTTAGTTATCATCATGTTCAATACATACAAATCATGTATAGGAATATTATAGACATAACATGACATCTTAACCCTTTAGAATCTAGATATTCATGTGATGCAACTAGATTTTGAAAATATATTCAAGTTTGCTTTTGAAACCATTTTAAACTTGAACAATGCAATTTAACACATGCAAGACAACTTTAAGGCTCTAATCATATGTAGTCAAGTCATGTTAACATGCTCACAAGATCAGAATGTATATCATGTAATATTCATGCATGTTTGCTTTAACATACCAAGCTTTTACTTGAAAACTTCTCTAACACAAGGTCTAACAAGTTTGGTCATGAATATAGTACTAAGAATCATACATCATGCTTATTTAGGTTATATGGGCTACTAAGTTCAGAATTTGTAGAACATGAATTACTTCAAAGTTTGTTTTCAAGACATAAAGTCCTTGTTGAAGATCTTCTACTAAATCATGTTGGACACTTCATAACTCATAAGGAAGCTTTATAACACATGTTATACCTATTTCTCATGTATATATTAGTCATAATACCATATTAGCAACAACCTAGCATAACATAATCCAGCAACTGACTCTGAGGTACGACGCAGTTGCGCTGCACCCTAGTACAAACAGGGCGCAGCTGCGCCATGTCGAAGTCAGAAGCAGTAAGTAGACTCTGTTTTGCAGAGTAACTACCAACTTCATTTCCCTTGATTCAAACATGTTTCAAACCGTCATTAAAGAGTTTATACATGTTAGTAAACTTCTTAAACACATTATAACATGTTAATTCATATCAATTGACATAGAAATTCAAATAATTTCAAGAATTTATCAGCACCCATTTCAAGAACATAACTAGGGTTTATACCTTGTTAAGCTTGGATTGGACTTCCTACACTCTGAGTATGCTTCTATAATATGCTCAGCAACTTAGAATTACTCAAACTTAGAATCATAAGACAATTACAAGCAACCAAAAAACTGAAAATGGAGCTTATATTTATAGAAGGAACTTGGAATAGACATTAACATTACACTAAGGTTGGGTTCATGGTGTAATGGAAGAATACATTGGTTAATTAAGAGTGGTTTAACAACCCACCACCAGCCATTGGCTTTGCAATCATCACCTAGGCATAGCTATTTGGAAATTACATAAGTTAGCTTCATGTTACTATTCATGTACTTTGTGACACTTAATTTGGGACAAGAGCGAATATCTCAACATTTGGTCATGTAAGGCTTGGTTTGGTTCTTTTAATTCCCATAATGTAATATTAAGGTACAATTGTTACCATATTAGGAATTTAAAGATAAATTTTATACTCACATTATATAATTCATGTACATTAAATACACGCAATAAAATATCGCAGTTAGGTATTATTGTCCGGGTATCCCCCATAATTATTTTTACTACTCACATAACCACATTATAACATTATCTAATATTAATGTTTATTTAAATATTTAATTTCCTTCCCAGTTTCTAGAATACACATATATTTAATTATTTCTGTATTACAACTACATGAGATTTCATTGTACTACTAGGTACTTCATGTCATTAAAATGTACTCCTATCGTATGGTTTTATTAATGTCACACATATAACAAAGGTGTTCCATTTCTTTTCTACACAAGAAAACCAAGTTTCTCCAACTGACCACTGGCGCAGCTGCGCCAGTTTGTACTGCTGGGAGGGTGCAGCTGCGCCGTACCCTGGCAGTGCCAAACTGGTTTAGCTTCAAGCCCGTGTCAACCTCCATTGCCATACTAGTTTTACACGACAAGAATTAATGTCCACACGAGTGATATTTCTAATCTAAGAGTGTATTCATTCCTTATATGGAATCACATAATCATACACAATTAATCTTCCTCTTAATGACTATTCCTCTGTTAATTTGCTTAGTGAAATTCCTCATTCCACACTATGCCACACAAGGCATTTCACAATTCTCATCATAATCCACATTCTCATAAATTCAATTTAACTTAGTTGAATTATTCATTTCACAGCACATCAATATTTATATTCAAATAAATATACATTTCCAATAGTGTATTCATTTAATATGATGTGGAAATTCTCAGGTATTACATCCACGCTCAGGAGTTAGAGTTTTACCCGCTAAGTAAGTGTCAAATTTATCTACCGCTTCTGCAGTCACAAACTTTCTTCTATCAAAAGGCCTTGTTGGCATAGAAGGACCTTCGCCTCTTTGTCTCTTAGGTGCCATTGATTACTGATATCTCAACTTTTGGTGACGATGTCAATATGTGGTAGAACAACTTGCTAACCCCTAATGTGCCAACTATATGTTTCAATCTATCAAGAAACTTTTCAAACAACCTGATTTATCTTTGAGATAATCTGTCGAATAACTAGAGTGCTAACTAAGTATTCTCTCCAAGTAGTTCCCCCAAACTCAGTTCAATGACAGCGTAATTGAAGTTTATAATAATTTATATCAACAATCACCCAAGCAATTCCAAGTGAGCCAACCAAAACTCAATTGTCCCAATACACTAATTTAACTCCAAATTCAACAATACAAACTGCCCAATTACAAAGCCAACTGAACAATTAACCATTTAAAATACCTTGCTCAATGTTTAATATAACTGCCCATGTTGTGCAATTTAAACCTAACCAAAAACCCCTTGCACCTCTGGTCAATTTCGTTTGGGTCTTTGATTGCCAAGAGAATGGATGATAATGAGTTGGAGCGCTCGATTGGGCAAAAACCAAGCCAAATCCTCAATTTGATATAAAAAGCCATAGAAACTGATTGGAGAGGAGATTAGAGCTTGAATTTATGTTTTCTTTCTGATAATAGTAGAAGAATGGATGTGTTTTAGTGTTAGGGATCAAAGGAATTGGTTTAGAATGGGAAGAATTTTTTGCAATCTAATTTAGATAGTATTTTTAAAATTTGACTTTCAACGAATCCGTCGGGGCGGATTGAGTATTCCTTGGAATTTGTCGGGGCACTCACTATATTTTCTAGGGGCACACTGGGATAGAGACCAATCCTTTGGGGCGGATTCCCCAGTCTTACTGGATTCACCAGAGCGAATTACCCCCATTTTTAAAAAAATTCTTGCTTTTTTTTCTACAGGCTCAGTACATTGCTTCCCTTCCTATACCTTGTTAACTACAAATCACACTCTAAATACTTGTAATGAGGAAAACGAAATCGATTAGAGCGATCTAGTTGGAGCATGAGCATAAAAACTGTTATAAAGCAACTGAAATCCTAAACTTAATAATTAACTCCATTAATGCATTAAAAAATCTAACAAATAAAAATTAAAACAATGATTGGGTTGTTGCCCATCGAGCGCTAGATTTAAAGTTTTTCAGCCTGACTACTTCCTATTTTAATCTGGTGCAGCTGGGATGTTATGGCCACTTGTGATGTTATCCGCGTATAACCAACAACGGTTGACCATATGCTCTTTCATCTTAACTATCGGATGAGTATTTGGCCTTTGCTCACCAGCGATAGTTTTTAAGCCACCATTTTCTAGAGGATCTTTATGAACTACATCCTTAAATGCAGCAACACTGTAGCACTCTTCCTTATCATTCAGGATCGGGATTTCCTTGAACACTTTTATTTTTACCTCTTGATCAAATACTCTCATCGTTAGTTCTCCATTCGGTACATCGATCAATGTTCTCTTGGTTCCCAAGTATGATCAGAATATTCTTATCCTCCTCATAATCTAAAACCATAAAATCTATTGGTAAAATCAATTTTTCGACCTTCACCAGTACATCCTCCACTATACCCAACGAATAAGTGATTGATCTAGCTGCAAGTTATAAGGTGATATTTGTTGGCTTTGCTTCCTTTAAACTCAGCTTCTTGTATATGGACAGTGGCATAAGGTTGATGCTTGCTCCCAGATCACATAGTGCTCTTCCCACATCCTGATTACCAATCGAACAAGGGATGTTGAAGCTACCCAGATCTTTTAACTTAGGTGGGAGCTTTTTCTGAAGAACTTCACTACACTCTTCTGTTAGAGTTTTGAATTCACCTATCTTACATTTTCTGGATAATATTTCCTTCATAAATTTAATGTAGCTTGGCATCTACTCTAGTGCTTCAGTGAACAAAATATTAATATGTAGCTTTTTGAAGATATCCATGAATTTTGCGAACTGATTCTTCAATTTTGACTTTTCAACCGTGATGGAAATGGCATAGTTGGTACAACTGAAGTTGGCTTATCCTTTTTTGAGATCACATCTTGAACTTCCCCAGTTTTCTTTTCCTCCTCTTTATTCTCGGATTCTTCCTCATTAGACTCCTTTAGCTCCTTCGCACTCCGAAGTGTGATGGCATTACACTATTCTTTCCCCTCATTTCTCGGATTGGCTTATGTGTTACTTGGTAATGCTCCTTGGGGTCTGTTGTTCAATACACTAGCCATTTGTCCCATTTGGATTTTTAGGTTTCAGATTATTGTTGCTTGACTTTTCAATGTCACCTCATAGCTAGCTATGTATTTCATTAACAGTTCTTCCAAATCTGATTTCTTTTCTAGCTGTGGAACTATCTGTTGCTGCTGATTATGAAACCCAAGAGAATATGATGGTCATGGAGCCTATTGTTGATTCTGATTATTACTCCATGAGAAATTAGGATGGTTCTGTGCCCCCGAATTATAGCTATTCTGATATGAATTTGGCTGACGGTTGTAACTCCCCATAAATTGTATTGCCTATGGATTAATTGCACATTGCTCAGTTGGGTGTGAACCCGCACACAACACACATACAAATGCCACATGTTGAATGTTTGCCCCTGCAATTGCATCCATTTTCTTTAAAAGTGCTGACATATGAGTTGTTAACGTTGTTACTACATCCACTTCTAACACCCCTGCTACCTTAGACTGATTCATCTTTACAGTCAGCCACTGATACTTGTTAGTTGCTATAGTCTCTAGTAACTCAAATGCCTCATCAAAATTCTTAGTCATGAGTGTTCCTCCCGCTACTACATCAATGCTTGTCCTCGTATTACTGCCTAACCTGTTATAAAATATCAGAACCTGTAGCCACTTGGGTAGTCCATTGTGTGGACATCTTCTCAAAAGTTCCTTAAACCTCTCCCAAGCTTCGTACAATGACTCTTCATGCTGTTGTTCAAAGGTAGTAATATCATTCCTCATTTTAACAGTTTTCGCCGGTAGAAAGAGCTTTGCTAAAAATTTCTATGCCAAGTCATCCCAAGTAGTGATAGAGCCTGGTGGTAGTGAGTGCAACCAACTTTTTGATTTATCCCTTAATGTGAATGGAAATAACCAAAGTCCCATTACAGTGTACCATTATAATAGGAAGTTCAGATTGTGATAAGTGAAGTATAGTCAGACCTAAAGTTAAAGATTATAGTCTTGACTTTAATGAGAAGTTAACCAATAATGTTAGTTGTGTTTATAACTGATTGATGTGATGATTCTAAATGATATATGTAGGATAATTGGAGAACGTGTGACGCCCCCAAAATAGGTCCATTCCATCCAACCCATTTTGAGTCGCCAAATACATGGTACAGATAACAACTACAACTTTATTACAACAATTGTCGTGCAAAATACAACAACATATATGCTATGAGTTTGGATACAAATATATACTAAATGTGACTCATGTTCCAACCGTGGACATCACATCACAATGACACCTTACATAAAGGTATAGTCAAAAACTGTTTTAGAAATTAGAATCTTTGGGAAGTGCTCAAAGAAACCTTCGTACATGGGAGGCCATGCTTCTAGGTTATGATAGATATCATATGGCCATAGAATTATCCTTGATTGACCCAATAGACCCCAAAATATCTATAGACCACCGTTCCATTCTCCTGTTACCCCCGCTCGACCCAGCTACACTCTTATTACCTGAAAGAAATTGTGAAACAAAAGGGTGAGCACAACTAGCTCAGTAAAGAATATCATGACTAAAGATAATTAAATTATCAATAGCCTTCAACAGAATTAAATCAGAGATTTAGAACATATGGTAGATGATAAAATTTTTCAACCATAGTTGCAGCGGAACGAGCAATCCATTAGAAGAGTCAAATAGACTATAAAGTCTATTATCTTCTCCACGTTAAAAGTCCACCAACAATGTTTTATCCCTGTAACATCAATCAACAGTTCCTTTCCACAATCATATGAATAATTCATAATCATAATTGTGATTCTAAATTTCGCATCCAAGACGAAGATAATTTTCATCACCTGTCTTTACCTGAAACATCAAAGATCATGGTTATACCAAATCACAGTTCCTGTTCATAATCATACTAATAAATTCATCTTTGCACCACGGGCCAAAGATATTCATCAACAGTTCATCTTTACACTACATGCCAAAGATATTCAACAACAAGTCATCTTTGCACTACGGGCCAAAGATATTCATCAACAACTCATCTTTGCACTACAGGCCAAAGATATTCCTCAATAGTTCATATTTGCACTACAGGCCAAATATATTATTATCTCAAAGAAATATATAATCATTTCAGAATTTATATAACCAATAATTATAACCGTGTTGATCATTTCACCTTTGCACTTAAGCTAAAGATATTCAATTATAAATTCAATGGTCATGATCATACCAGTCACAATTCAACTTTTCACTACTGGAAAAAGAGAACCCTAGTAATGATCATACCAATAATCTACCCATCTTTACACTCAAGTCAAAGAGAAATATCATCATTAGGGTTATAAAAATGTTATATATGATAAAAAAATAATATGATCAACATATAGTTTTAATCTCAAGAGTAATATTCATAAATCAACTATAATTTGGTTAGAAAAAGAAACCAATTTTGTCATGAATAGTAACTCGTGAATAGTAACTCGTGAATAGTAACTCATGAATAGTAACTCGTGAATAGTAACTCATGAATAATAACTCGTGAATAGTAACTCATGAATAGTAACTCGTGAATAGTAACTCATGAATAGTAACTCATGAATAGTAACTCGTGAATAGTAACTCATGAATAGTAACCCGACATGAAAAGTTCCAAATTTGATAAAAAGTTCAGATCAATACTTCGGCATAATGATATTGAAGAAAATAATATCATTTAAGAAGAAATAACATCCCTTACTATCCCTTACAATCCCTTACCTCAAAAGAGCAGTACCTCTGATTCGAATAACGCTGAATGAACTTGCACCGTATAGCAATACTCAAGATATCAAAATACTCACAAGAATACGCTCGATATATAGAGAGAGAAATAGAGAGAAAACTTCAGTTTTTGGTGTGATTTTCAATTCTAACCTAAGCACCCTATTTATAGGAAATTGCTTAGAACACCAAAGCAGAAAAATTAATATAATATTAATATATTTATATAAATTTTCCTTAGCACACTTTTTTGGTCAACAAATCAGCCACCAACCCACCAAAATCACAAAAAACGTTTTTGTTAAAATAAATAATTAAAACTTCCAAAAATCAATTATTTCGGAACTTCAAAACTTTAATAATTCATAATAAATAGCCCTTTGATCAGAAAATTCGAATCTCGCGTGTTTTTATAGAAAATTCAATTCTCTACAACTTTGCAGAAGAAAGTTTTTCCAAATTCTAAACAGAAATTGACCGAAATCCACAAACGGGCGATTTTACCGTCAATAATAAATTTTCGGTCAAGAATTATGTCCACCAACACACAAAACATGTGTTAATCATTTAATACCACAAAAATACTCTTCCTCCTCATATACTCATATATCCCACATTCATTGTAAAAATACCATCATCAATATATTATTAAACTAATATATTTAAATGAATTATTTTATCAGAAAAAGATAAAATATTAATTTTCAACAATTGTCACATTAAATTTTTTCTCCATCTATATCCGCATAAAATGAATATTTTCCTCATCATATAAATCAATAATTAATTATACACAAATAATATTACAGAATCACAGTACTGGCAACCAGGCCGTTCCGAGGAAAGAGGGGGCTTTCCAATAAGGATTTCTCCTTACTGGCGCGCAATTAGATGACCAAACCTCTCCTTAGACAGAACTTTCTAGACATTGCCAATAATGTTATCTAATAATATTATTCAGATAATATAAATTATTGTTCCGATAATAGAAAATACTGTGTAGTGACAATTATTAAAACAACAGTAATATAAAATATCAACGCAGCAATTATTGAATCAATAAAATACAATATTGAACAGTAATTACTGTAACAATTATTGAGTAGTGCCTTCTTACGTAAGAATCAATAATTGGTGCAATACCGTGTGCTACTGTGCAACAACGCGTATTACTGTGATTTAACCACCGGGTATTCCAACAGTATTAACGGTAATAACTATGCCGTTATTTATAAATAACTTACTCTTGTCGTTTTCTTCATCTAATCGCTTTCCGTTATGGGGCCCACAAAAGGCTGCGCCGTCGTATGAATATTCCCCGACAGTAAGAATATTCCACGAACAAACGAATATTCACCGATAACAATGAATATTTTATAACCACTTGTGTATTTCTAAAAAAATTCATATATCACCCTTAACTTTAATATTTATCAATTTAACCATTTACTGAATAGTAATTATAAGAAAAATTGAATACTTTTATTTCATAAAATTCGGGGTCTTACAATCTCCCCTCCTTATAAAATTTCGTCCTCAAAATTTACGTACCTGGTATTTTAAAGAGTTGAGAATACCTTGCTTTCATTTCGGATTCCATCTTTCTTGTCATCATGATTTCTCCATTGCTCATCTCCTGTATTTCAGATATCATTCTAGAATACAGCTTCAAAAACAAAGGTTAATTTAACAAATTAACATATCACATAATATCCCGATATTATGACTGACCAACAAATAAGCTTAGGTAGGACACACTAGCGAAGGATTTACTCGTCTCTCTCCTCCTAGTCCTATTTCCCAATCTCCGCCAGAGATCATATCCCTAAGCTCTGATACCAAATGTGACGCCCCCAAAATAGGTCCATTCCATCCAACCCATTTTGAGTCGCCAAATACATGGTACAGATAACAACTACAACTTTATTACAACAATTGTCGTGCAAAATACAACAACACATATGCTATGAGTTTGGATACAAATATATACCAAATGTGACTCATGTTCCAACCGTGGACATCACATCACAATGACACCTTACATAAAGGTATAGTCAAAAACTGTTTTAGAAATTAGAATCTTTGGGAAGTGCTCAAGGAAACCTTCATACATGGGAGGCCATGCTTCTAGGTTATGATAGATATCATATGGCCACAGAATTATCCTTGGTTGACCCAATAGACCCCAAACTATCTATAGACCACCGTTCCATTCTCCTGTTACCCCCGCTCGACCCAGCTACACTCTTATTACTTGAAAGGAATTGTGAAACAGAAGGGTGAGCACAACTAGCTCAGTAAAGAATATCATGACTAAAGATAATTAAATTATCAATAGCCTTCAACAGAATTAAATCAGAGATTTAGAACATATGGTAGATGATAAAATTTTTCAACCATAGTTGCAGCGGAACGAGCAATCCATTAGAAGAGTCAAATAGACTATAAAGTCTATTATCTTCTCCACGTTAAAAGTCCACCAACAATGTTTTATCCCTGTAACATCAATCAACAGTTCCTTTCCACAATCATATGAATAATTCATAATCATAATTGTGATTCTAAATTTCGCATCCAAGACGAAGATAATTTTCATCACCTGTCTTTACCTGAAACATCAAAGATCATGGTTATACCAAATCACAGTTCCTGTTCATAATCATACTAATAAATTCATCTTTGCACCACGGGCCAAAGATATTCATCAACAGTTCATCTTTACACTACATGCCAAAGATATTCAACAACAAGTCATCTTTGCACTACGGGCCAAAGATATTCATCAACAACTCATCTTTGCACTACAGGCCAAAGATATTCCTCAATAGTTCATATTTGCACTACAGGCCAAATATATTATTATCTCAAAGAAATATATAATCATTTCAGAATTTATATAACAAATAATTATAACCATGTTGATCATTTCACCTTTGCACTTAAGCTAAAGATATTCAATTATAAATTCAATGGTCATGATCATACCAGTCACAATTCAACTTTTCACTACTGGAAAAAGAGAACCCTAGTCATGATCATACCAATAATCTACCCATCTTTACACTCAAGTCAAAGAGAAATATCATCATTAGGGTTATAAAAATATTATATATGATAAAAAAATAATATGATCAACATATAGTTTTAATCTCAAGAGTAATATTCATAAATCAACTATAATTTGGTTAGAAAAAGAAACCAATTTTGTCATGAATAGTAACTCGTGAATAGTAACTCGTGAATAGTAACTCATGAATAGTAACTCATGAATAATAACTCGTGAATAGTAACTCATGAATAGTAACTCATGAATAGTAACTCGTGAATAGTAACTCATGAATAGTAACTCGTGAATAGTAACTCATGAATAGTAACCCCGACATGAAAAGTTTCAAATTTGATAAAAAGTTCAGATCAATACTTCGGCATAATGATATTGAAGAAAATAATATTATTTAAGAAGAAATAACATCCCTTACTATCCCTTACAATCCCTTACAATCCCTTACCTCAAAAGAGCAGTACCTCTGACTCGAATAACGCTGAATGAACTTGCACCGTATAGCAATACTCAAGATATCAAAATACTCACAAGAATACGCTCGATATATAGAGAGAGAAATAGAGAGAAACTTCAGTTTCTGGTGTGATTTTCAATTCTAACCTAAGCACCCTATTTATAGGAAATTGCTTAGAACACCAAAGCAGAAAAATTAATATAATATTAATATATTTATATAAATTTTCCTTAGCACACTTTTTTGGTCAACAAATCAGCCACCAACCCACCAAAATCACAAAAAACGTTTTTGTTAAAATAAATAATTAAAACTTCCAAAAATTAATTATTTCGGAACTTCAAAACTTTAATAATTCATAATAAATAGCCCTTTGATCAGAAAATTCGAATCTCGCGTGTTTTTATAGAAAATTCAATTCTCTACAACTTTGCAGAAGAAAGTTTTTCCAAATTCTAAACAGAAATTGACCGAAATCCACAAACGGGCGATTTTACCGTCAATAATAAATTTTCGGTCAAGAATTATGTCCACCAACACACAAAACATGTGTTAATCATTTAATACCACAAAAATACTCTTCCTCCTCATATACTCATATATCCCACATTCATTGTAAAAATACCATCATCAATATATTATTAAAATAATATATTTAAATGAATTATTTTATCAGAAAAAGATAAAATATTAATTTTCAACAATTGTCACATTAAATTTTTTCTCCATCTATATCCGCATAAAATTAATATTTTCCTCATCATATAAATCAATAATTAATTATACACAAATAATATTACAGAATCACAGTACTGGCAACCAGGCCGTTCCGAGGAAAGAGGGGGCTTTTCAATAAGGATTTCTCCTTACTAGCGTGCAATTAGATGACCAAACCTCTCCTTAGACAGAACTTTCTAGACATTGCCAATAATGTTATCTAATAATATTATTCAGATAATATGAATTATTGTTCCGATAATAGAAAATACTGTGTAGTGACAATTATTAAAACAACAGTAATATAAAATATCAACGCAACAATTATTGAATCAATAAAATACAATATTGAACAGTAATTACTGTAACAATTATTGAGTAGTGCCTTCTTACCTAAGAATCAATAATTGGTGCAATACCGTGTGCTACTGTGCAACAACGCGTATTACTGTGTTTTAACCACCGGGTATTCCAACAGTATTAACGGTAACAACTATGCCGTTATTTATAAACAACTTACTCTTGTCGTTTTCTTCATCTAATCGCTTTCCGTTATGGGGCCCACAAAAGGCTGCGCCGTCGTATGAATATTCCCCGACAGTAAGAATATTCCACGATCAAACGAATATTCACCGATAACAATGAATATTTTATAACCACTTGTGTATTTCCAAAAAAATTCATATATCACCCTTAACTTTAATATTTATCAATTTAACCATTTACTGAATAGTAATTATAAGAAAAATTGAATACTTTTATTTCATAAAATTCGGGGTCTTACAGAACGTGTGTTGTTTTTAAATAGCTAATGCACAAGGCAAGTTCCTTATTCCAATCTTGTCTATTATTACGCAAGTGTCGTAACTCTACTTCTTTATTGAGCAAGTTTTAACCATAGCTTATTATTATTTAAGGAAGGTTTCTTATAGTATTCAATGCTTATGTTTTGGTTAAGCCTTCTAATTCTTTATGAAAGCATGCCTTTGATATATGATGCTTATCAACTTACGATTCATTGATATTCTATCATTGTTAATGTACCCCTTTATAACATTATGTTGTAACAAAGTCTTTAATGATTATCAAACACATATTGATTCAACTAATCCTTAGTTGATGAACGTTTTAAGATCCAAATTAATCTTGAACCTAATCCAAATCAAACTTCCTTTGGTGCAGACTTTAATGACAAAGCTAAGATGAACAACCCTAATATAAGGGATTATATTATGCAATATCGTTAAAGTGTTTGTGCACAATATATTGTACAAAGGGCTAATCCCCCGGAGTACAAGATGAAAGGTCCATATAGTCTATAATATTGTTAAAGATACGGTAAAGATACTTGTTAACCTAGGACATAGTTCGTGGTTTTGTCTATGACACTCCCAAATCTGGGTACTTCAATTCCCACTGGATTTGGTGTTCACTATCCAAACATCATGTATCTATCTACCCATAATAAATGAAAAAAAACAAAAATAGATAGAAATAAATCCTCTCCTTATGGAGTTACAATATCTGAATATAAATTCGTCAATCCCAGGTCATACTAACCTTAAATCTCAAATGCGGAAATATAAACACATATTAAGTCTTACACAATTTAAACATAAGCTTGAAACATAACATAACAAATAACCAACAAGTCTTCATCACTTGTTAATCTTGCCCTTGCCTTTACTAGTAGAAGGCTCGTTGGACCTTTCGTTCTTAATTGTAATGTTATTATTACGTAAGAGTGAGCACGATTGCCCACAAGTATAATAATATAGCAATAAAATAATAACATGCGAATGAATCAAAGACTTCTGAAATAAGAAAACTCAGTTTTTGAATCAAGAATGAATAACAAGAATTAAATGAACTTCTGAGGGTCATAAGACCTTGAACTACGTCCTAGGTTGTCAAGTGTTTATACTTGAAACCTTTAATAGTCATAAGACTGTGGACTCTTCTTCTCGTACTTAGGGGGATCAGCCCTTAGTACCATACTGTGCACAATATCTTAACGCTAAAGCATAATTAATCCCCTATAACAGGGTTGTTCATCTCAGTTTGACATTAGAGTCCGCACCAAAGGAAGTTTGGTTTGGATAAGCTCAACAATGGTTCTGAAATTTAGAAAGTTCATCAACTATGGACTAGTCGAATCAATTAGGGTTCGCTAGTCTTACAAGGTTCAACAATAATTGATATTCAATTTGAATAATAAAGTTCAAGCTGTATACAATCGAATAAGTATTGCATAAAAGGAATCATGCTTTTAAAGAATGATAACATCTAATATGACATCTTGACTTGAACAATAATAAACAAGATAGAATAAGGAACTTGCTTTATGTAAAGAAGCAATGTTGAGGAACTTGCCTTATGCATAGGCTAAACGATTACTACTCCCGTTCACCACATGTCCTACACACATACCATGTGTATTCACGACATTAATTAGTTACATTTTCACTTAATTATTTAATATAACTACTCTTTATTTAACAAATCATTACCCTCTTAATTTAATTACTTAATTAAATTAGAATATTTTTATTCTCTTACTATTATTACACTCGAATAAATTATTTCATTATAATTTCCATCGAATATTTAACCTATTCCATAAATATCTCAATTAAAATATTTATTTTATTCGATAAATATTTTAATATAATTTTCATTGAATATTTAATTTATTCCATAAATATCTCAATTAAAATATTCATTTTATTTGATAAATATTTTAATATAATTTTCATCGAATATTTATTTTATTCCATAAATATCTCAATTAAAATATTCATTTTATTTGATAAATATTTTAATATAATTTTTATCGAATATTTATTTTATTCCATAAATATTTCAACTAAAATATTTATTTTATTTGATATATATTTTAATAATAATTCTCATCTAATATTTATTTTATTCCATAAATATCTCAATTAAAATATTCATTTTATTTGATAAATATTTTAATTTAATTTTTTTATTATTTTTTTATCTTTTTGCCCGCCGGGGCGGGGTAATTTAGTTTGGTAACACACGCTGGGGGCGGGGTTACCCATACTCAGTTTCTACAGTTCGCGAACATAACAAGGCCAATTTAGGCAAAAAAAAATCTCACAAGTTTATATGTTCTCATGAAGAACACAGAACATTGCCATAACTTTCAATTTCCTTGTCCATACATTAATTTAAGCGTACTCAGATACTATAATTCATATATGATCATTACCCAACCTTTCTAACATGATTTTAACAACTTAATTCATATAATTACTTGAATCAAAACACATAATTTCACAGTTCTTATGAAAAACTCCATTTTTCACATTATTAACGAAATCAACTACTGTGAACTCATTTTTTTGACCAAATCAGTCCGTTTAAGTTTCGTTCTTACATGTATAAACAAAATCATTCATCAATTTACCGATTAATATGCAATTTAAACATAAATTTTTGTACTTACAAGCCATATTCATATATTTTTCTTTGTAAACTATAAAACTCCAATTAACACATAATTACATGAATTTAATCATTCTGATTCATGTATACATGATATATAATATGTTATGAATAATTTGTAATACATATATATACATATAATCAGAAATTATAAAATTTTCCATTCACAGAGAACTCAGTTGGGGGAAAAATATAATACTTGAAATTTTAAAACTAGATTATGGTTTATCCTTGCTTTCTCTGTTTGAAGGTGATACAAACTTGAATTCTCCAATTCCTCTCAAATCAATTCTCTCAATTTTCTCTATAGAATTTCTCTGATGAAAGTAGGAACTGATATGGCGTATGATATAAGATATAAGTATAATACGTATAATATATAATGGGTGAGTTAGTGGTGTCAGTTAATCCGTAATGGGTTAATTGGTGCAACTCCCCTTAGGGCTTTGTTTGGCTAAACTTTTTTCCTCCTTTCCATTTATTTTAATTAACTCTTATTATATAGTTAATGGTCACACATCTAATTAATCAATTAATTTTATTAAATTGAATTAAATGAAATAAAATAAAATAAAATCACATAAATTAACATAGTCACATAATTAAAATTATTATTTATTAATTATGTCAATTTATTAAATCTCTAATTAATTATAAAATTAATTAGAATAACATTATACTTATTAATTAATTCCTTTAATCAAGTAAGCTCAATTAAAAACATACTTTGAATAATAAATTCTCCACATTAATTTAATCAACGTAACACATATAATTAAATTAATCTACCACAATTTCATCAATTAATTATTTAACCCAATAATTAAATCATCAAAAAATATTTATTTAATTTAATAAATGTTCAAATTAAATTATAAAAATCTCGTTTGTCATAACTTTTCCCCTTTAAATGGATTTTGTCCCCAGAATCACGACTCAATCAATTCGTCTCGTTACATTCTCTCCCTTACAAAGATTATATTCCCAGAATCGCTTACACATAAATTAAGCAAATAAATGTGGGTAATTCTTTATCATGTGCTCTTCTAGTTCCCACGTAGCTTCTTCAGCATTAAGGTTCCTCTAAATTACCTTAACAGAAGGTATTACTTTATTTCTGAGAACTTCCTCTTTCCTGTCAACAATCTGAACAGGAATTTCTTCATAGGATAAGTCTTTCTCAAAATGTAGGGGTTCATATTCAATCACATGCTTGTAATCGGATTTGTAGGGTCGTAAAACTGAAACATGGAAGAAGTTGTGGACATTCTCTAGCGCCGAAGGTAAGACTACCTCATACGCGACTTCTCCAATTCTTCGTAGTACCTCAAAGGGTCCAATGAACTTTGGGCTTAATTTCCCCTTCTTTCCAAATCTGATATTTCCCTTCCAAGGAGAGACTTTCAGAAACACATAACTACCCAATTCAAACTCAACATTTTTACAGTGTGGATCGGCATATTTCTTCTGCCTATCTTGAGCTGCTACCATACTTGTTCGGATTACTTTGACTATCTCTACTGTCTGTTGTACCAGTTCTGGACCTAGTAATTGTCTCTTGCCAACTTCATCCCAGTATAGCGGAGTTCTGCACTTCCTGCTGGATAACGCTTCATAAGGCGACATGCCAATACTTGTGTGGTAACTGTTGTTGTAGCCGAACTCTATGAGCAGTAGATGATCATCCTAATTTCCTTTAAAGTCTATTATACAAGCTCTTAACATGTCTTCTAATGTTTGAATCGTTCTTTCACTCTACCCGTCTATCTGAGGGTGATATGTCGTACTCATTCTCAACTGTGTACCCATGCATTCCTGTAGTCGTTTCCAGAAATTTGATGTAAAGCACGGATCCCTATCGGAAAAAATTGACACCGGGACTCCGTGTCTCGAAACAATCTCTTTTACATATAACTTTGCCAACTGGTCTAAGTTAAATTTTATTCTGATCGGAAGGAAGTATACGGATTTCGTCAATCGGTCAACGATAACTCATACTGCGTCATAGCCTTTCTGAGTTGTCGGAAGGCTAACCACGAAATCCATCGTAATATGTTCCCATTTCCATTCTGGGATCTCTAACGGTTGTAGCAACCCACTCGGCCTCTGATGTTCTGCTTTCACTTTCTGACATGTCAGATATTTGGCAACACATTCTGTAACATCTCATTTCAAATTTGGCCACCAAAAATGTTGTCAAAGATCTTGGTACATCTTGGTACTACCAGGGTGAATCGAATATCATGAGCTATAAGCCTCGCTCAAAATATCTTTCTTAATCTCTGGCACTGACGGTCCCCAAATTCTGCTTTCAAATCTTAGTATTCCTTCATTGTCCATCTTGAATCTCGGTTCGATTCCTTCGAATATCTTCTTTTTCACCTTCTCACATTCTTCATCTTAAAGTTGAGCCTTCTTAACTTTATCCAGTAAGGTTGTACCAGATTGCATCTGGAACAACTTCTCGTCAATCTCCATGGGATACTTCACTTCCAACTCTAGCTTCTCCATTGCTAAAATTAGCTCCTCCTAAGTGGTCAACATCATTAATTTCTCCCGACCCTTTCTACTTAAGGCATCGACAACCACGTTTGCCTTACTTGGATGGTATAAAATCTCACAATCATAGTCCTTAATTAACTCCAACCACCTTCTTTAGCGCATATTCAAGTCCTTCTATGTAAAAATATATTTTAGACTCTTGTGGTCTGTATATATTTCACACTTCTCCCCATAGAGATAGTGTCTCCAGATCTTTAAAGCAAATACCACCACAGCTAATTCTAAGTCATGGGTCGGATACCCCTTCTCATAGTCCTTCAGTTGTCGTGACGCATACACAATGACTCTGTCGTTTTGCATAAGCACACATCCAAGTTCTTTATGCGACGCATCACTATAAATCACAAAATTTCCTGTGTCATCCGGAAGAGATAACACAGGTGCTGCTCAACCTCTTTTAAGTTCTTGGAAGCTTTCCTCACACTTTTTCGTCCACACGAATTTCACAGCATTCCAAGTTAAATTCGTCAGTGGGGTTACGATCTTGGAAAAGTCTTGAATGAATCTTCTATAATAACCTGCCAATCCAAGAAAACTTCTTACTTCCGAAGGTGTCTTTGGCAGATCCCAGTTCATCACAGCTTCGACTTTAGACGGGTCTACCAAAATTTCATCCTTATCGATCACATGCCCAAGAAATTGTAACCTTTAAATCCATAATTCACACTTCAAAAATTTGGCGTACAACTTCTCTCTTCTCAATGCCTCTAACGTTACTTTCAAATGCTCTACGTATTTTTCCTTGGTTTTCGAATATACCAAAATGTCATCGATAAAGACCACTATGAATTTATCCAAAAATGGTTTGAATACTCAGTTCATGAGGTCCATAAATGTTGCAGGCGCATTTGTTAGACCAAATGACATCACCAAAAATTCATAGTGACCATATCAAGTCCTAAATGCTATCTTCGGCACATCCTCTGGCCTCACCTTTAGTTGATGATAACCACTCCTCAAATCTTTCTTTGAAAAGTATCTTGCTCCCTTCAATTGATCAAACAGATCGTCGATCCTCGATAATGGATATCTATTCTTAATTGTGACCTTATTCATTTCTCTGTAGTCAATACAAAGCTGCATCGTCACGTCCTTTTTCTTCACAAATAACACTGGCTCTCCCCACGGTGATACGCTCGGTTGGATGTACTTCTTGTCCAGTAGCTCTTGTAGTTGTACCATCAATTCTTTCATCTCTACCAGAGCCATCCGGTATGGTGCCTTCGATATTGGGGTCGTTCCTGGCGCCAAATTGATCACAAACTCAACCTCTCTATCTGATTGAAGTCCTGGCAGATCATCCAGAAATACATCTATGAAGTCCCTCACGACTAGTATACCTTCCACTTTCGGGTTCTCTTTACTACTGTCGACTATGTAGGCTAAATATCCTACATAGCCTTGTCTTAACAACTTCCTGGTTTGCATCATCGTCAGACAACTAGCTTGTCTAGGCGACTTGCTGCCATAAAATACAACCTTTGACGGAGTCATGAGGTTAATACATTTTTTCTGGCAATCAATTACAGCCCTGTATTTGAATAACCAATCCATTCCCAGAATGACGTCAAATTCCCCAAGTCTAATCGGGATAAGATCTACATTCATAATGTTACCCTTAATATCCACCCTACAATTTGTGTGTACGTATTTAACAGGGATCACTTCTCTATTCTCAATTTCTATGTTCATGGGGTATTCTAACTCATCCTTAGGCAATTCTAAGTTCTTAGAAAAGTCATCGAATATAAATGAACAAGTAGCACCCAAATTAAATAGTACATAAGCATTAACTTTATTGATTGGAATGATACCTGACACCACATCGCGAGACTGCACAACATCCTGCACTGTCATGTTGAAGGTCCTGGCAGTCGTTCGGTTGGTTGCGGTTGGTCCCGTGATAGTTAAAGCACTTCCACTGCTATTTCCCCTGATCCTGCCGCTCCAGATCCCTTCTTGGGACAGTCCCTTGCCAGATGGTCCTTTAAGCCGCAAGTGAAGCAGGCTTCCTTCTTTGGGTTAGGACAGTTAAGTGCTATGTGGCCTTCCTGACGACAAATGTAATACACCTGTTTTCCCTTCATACAAACTCCTAGATGAGCTTTTCCGCATGTCAGGCATACTTCGATTCTCTTCTTCTGACCTCCTTGCTGATTTCCAGTTAATGAGTTATCAGTCCACCTCCTCTTCTGGTTGTTACTTCCTCCTGTGTTACTGCCACTAGCTTTATTATTTCCTTCACTTTCACTCTTCTTCTTTTTCTGATCTTGGTTATACTTGGTTACCGCATCACTTCCACCTTCGACGAGAATGGCCTTCTCCATCACCCCAACAAAAGTGTTCAATTGAAACATTGACACTTTGCTATACAACCAGGGCTTCAGTCCCTGCTCGAATCGCCTAGCCTTTCTCTCGTCAGTATGCACTTGATGCGTGGCAAACCTAGCCAACTCGTTGAATTTTATCGCATAGTCTGGTACGAACATATTCCCTTATTTCAACTCCAGAAACAGGACCTCCATTTGGTTCTGCGAGCTGGTCAGAAAATACATCTTAAAAAATATCTCCTTGAACCTCTCCCAAGTAATCACACCTTCACCTCCCCAGACCTTATTTGCTTGCCACCAATAACTGGCTTCAAATTTTAGCATGAACGTCGCGTAGGCGGTTTTCTGGTCCTCTCTGACTCTGGCGATGTCAAAGAAAATTTCCATCTCCATAACCCAAGTTTGAGCCTCTATCGGGTTCATGGAGCCTTTAAACTCTGGCGGTCCCACCGCCTTGAAGTCCTTGAATGTAGTATTTGGTGGAGCTTGTGGTTGATTGTTAATCGCTCATGTCAGTAAATTCACCAACTGCTGAACGGGGTTAGCATTGGCGTCGTTATTGTTGTTATTCGTTGACCCTTCCTGGGCTGGTCAACGATTTGGTCGTCTTCTTGGCGGTATTTTTCTGTTAAGAAATATGCTTATTAGATCTTATTCAATTCTCTAAATATTTAAGGCTTAACTCAAATAATTTAACATAATCACTTAATACATTTTCTCAAACAACTTGATATATTTATTTAATCAAAATTTTTAACAAACAACGATAGCATCACTGCTATTTACATCAACTATCCTGAGATAAAGAATCTACAGGATTTAAAACATCAAAATATTCCTCTGTTTATAAACACATCGGAATTTACATTTTTAACTACCAGATAAGTTTTCACATAATTAAACTATTCCTATCACTGCCTTCTAAGGCGTTGAATAGCTTTGCTACGCTCTTCTTCCATAATGCGGGACATCGTCCTGCGATCTAACATGTACAGTGGTAGTCCTTTGAACTGAATTGGGTATCTCATAACTCGATCTTGGGCCTCATCCATCGCATTATGAAGCGTAGTGTGCGTCTCCTCAAGCTTAGCCTTCTTCACCCGACAATTCTCTTCTGCAAGATCAGCCCGACGTGATTCCCTTACCCAGGCCTCTTCTGCTATGGTCAGCCTTGCTGAGTTCTCTTTCAGTTCATTCTTTAACTCCTCTATTTCCTCGGACTTCTCCTCGGTTTGACCCTTCTCATGAACCAAATCCCAATCTACGTTTCCCAGACGTGTGTGAAGAGTCACAACCTCCCTATCCCTCTACTTGATGGTAAGTTGTTGAATGACCGTCCGCTCCCTTAGCTCTTGAACAGTATCTCGTAACTCTATGTTACGACCATATAGCTCATCGTACATCTCAGCACTGCTTGAGTTTTGGTGGAAACTCATCTTCCTCCTCTTTTTCCTTAAGATCCTCCTCTGGATCAGACTCAGGCTCATGCTCCTGACCAACAACAGTGATCAACGGAGATGACTCTCTCTGTACCAACTGCTCCTAGACGACATGAATGTCTTGGGGATCTTCCTCTGTAGGTACTCGGGGTTCCTCCTCCCCAGCTCAACTATATCCTCCAACATCCGACATCCTGACAACACAATTTTAAGTTTTAGTTACTAATTTGTACTAGCGAGCACATAAGTTTATCACATAAGAATATAAAGTCTTTTATTATCTTCAATGAATTAATAAATTCATTTCTTAGAACTCGATAAGTGTTTACCATCACTATGTTCTCCTATAAGGCTACTACCTAAGGTTGTTCCCCCACCTAAGGTTCATAACCTATAGCTCTGATACCAACCTGTGACACCCCCAAATTCGGGTACTTCAATTCCCACGGGATTTGGTGTTCAATGTCCAAACATCATGTATCTATCTACCCATAATAAATGAAAAAAAAACATAAATAGATAGAAATAAATCCTCTCCTTATGGAGTTACAATATCTGAATATAAATACGTCAATCCCATGTCACACTAACCTTAAATCTCAAATGCAGAAACATAAACACATATTAAGTCTTACACAATTTAAACATAAGTCTGAAACATAACATAACAAATAAACAACAAGTCTTCATCACTTGTTAATCTTGCCCTTGCCTTTGCTAGTAGAAGGCTCGTCGGACCTTTCGTTCTTAACTGCAATGTTATTATTACGCAAGAGTGAGCATGATTGCCCACAAGTATAATAATATAGCAATAAAATAATAACATGTGAATGAATCAAAGACTTCTGAAATAAGAAAACTCGACTTTTGAATCAAGAATGAATATCAAGAATCAAAAGAACTTTTGAGGGTCATAAGACCTTGAACTACATCCTAGGTTGTCAAGTATTTATACTTGAAACCTTTAATAGTCATAAGACTATAGACTCTTCTTCTCGTACGTAAGGGGATCAGCCTTTAGTACCATACTGTGCACAATATCTTAACGCTAAAGCATAATTAATCCCCTATAACAGGATTGTTCATCTCAGTTTGACATTAGAGTCCATACTAAATGAAGTTTGGTTTTGATAAGCTCAACAATAGTTCTGAAATTTAAAATGTTCATCAACTATGGACTAGTCGAATCAATAAGGGTTCGCTAGTCTTACAAGGTTCAACAATAATAGATATTCAATTTGAATAATAAAGTTCATATGTATACAATCAAATAAGTATTGTATAACAGGAATCATGCTTTTAAAGAATGATAACATCTAATATGAAATCTTGACTTAAACAATAATAAACAAGATAGAATAAGGAACTTGCTTTATGTAAAGAAACAAGGTTTAGGAACTTGTCTTGTGCGTAGGCTAAACGATTACTACTCCCGTTCACCACAAGTCCTACACACATACTATATGTATTCACGACATTCATTAGTTACATTTTCACTTAATTATTTAATATAACTCCACTTTATTTAACAAATCATTACCCTCCTAATTTAATTACTTAATTAAATTAGAATATTTTCATTCCTTTACAATTATTACACTCGAATAAATTATTTCATAATAATTTCCATCGAATATTTATCTTATTCCATAAATATTTCAATTAAAATATTCATTTTATTTGATAAATATTTTAATATAATTTTCATCGAATATTTATTTTATTCCATAAATATCTCAATTAAAATATTCATTTTATTTGATAAATATTTTAATATAATTTTCATGGAATATTTATTTTATTCCATAAATATCTCAATTAAAGTATTCATTTTATTTGATAAATATTTTAATATAATTTTCATCGAATATTTATTTTATTCCATAAATATTTCAACTAAAATATTTATTTTATTTGATAAATATTTTAATAATAATTCTCATCGAATATTTATTTTATTCTATAAATATCTCAATTAAAATATTCATTTTATTTGACAAATATTTTAATTAAATATTTTATTTTTTATTTTTTTTATCTTTTTGCCCACCGGGGCGGGATAATTTAGTTTAGTAACACACGCTGGGGGCGGGGTTACGCAAACTCATTTTATACAGTTCGCGACCATAACAAAGCCAATTTAAGCCAAAACAAAATCTCACACAAGTTCATATGTTCTCGTGAAGAACATAGAACATGGTCATAACTTTCAATTTTCTTGTCCATACATTAATTTAAGCGTACTCAGATACTATAATTCATATATGATCATTACCCAACCTTTCTAACATGATTTTAACAACTTAATTCATATAATTACTTGAATCAAAACACATAATTTCACAGTTCTTATGAAAAACTCCATTTTTCACATTATTAACGAAATCAACTACTATGAACTAGTTTTTCGACCAAATCAATCCGTTTAAGTTTTGATCTTTTCGTTCTTACATGTATAAACAAAATCATTCATCAATTTACCGATTAATATGCAGTTTAAACATAAATTTTTGTACTTACAAGCCATATTCATATATTTTTCTCTGTAAACTATAAAACTCCAATTAACACATAATTACATGAATTTAATCATTGTGATTCATGTATACATGATATAAAATATGTTATGAATAATTTGTAATACATATATAGACATATAATCAGAAATTATAAAATTTCCCATTCACAGAGAACTTAGTTGGGAGAAAAATATAATACGTGAAATATTAAAACTAGATTAGGGTTTACCCTTGCTTTCTCTGTTTGAAGGTGATACAAACTTGAATTCTCCAATTCCTCTCAAATCAATTCTCTCAATTTTCTCTATAGAATTTCTCTGATGAAAGTAGGAACTGATATGGCGTATGATATAAGATATAAGTATAATAGGCATAATATATAATGGGTGAGTTAGTAGCGTCAGTTAATCCGTAATGGGTTAACTAGTGCAACTCACCTTAAGGCCTTGTTTGGCTAAACTTTATTCTCCCTTTCCATTTATTTTAATTAACTCTTATTATATAGTTAATGGTCGCACATCTAATTAATCAATTAATTTTATTAAATTGAATAAAATAAAATAAAATAAAATCACATAAATTCACATAGTCACATAATTAAAATTCTTATTTATTAATTATTTCAATTTATTAAATCTCTAATTAATTAGAATAACATTATACTTATTAATTAATTCCTTTAATCAAATAAGCTCAATTAAAAACATACTTTGAATAATAAATTCTCCACATTAATTTAATCAATGTAACACATATAATTAAATTAATCTGCCACAATTTCATCAATTAATTATTTAACCCAATAATTAAATCATCAAAAAATATTTATTTAATTTAATAAATATTCAAATTAAATTACAAAAATTTCATTTGTCACATTGTCACCCTCAAATATACTTTTGATCTTGTTTTTCAATCCAGATTTAAAAGTCGAATTTTCTATTGAGCTTCCAGTTCTTGATTACCGTTGATAGGAAAGATTATATTATTCAATTGAGCTCTATTCATTGACTATTCATAATATGTTATTATTATTGTTCTTGTGGGCAATTGTTTGCTCACCCTTGTATAAAAAATTGCAGCTAAGATTGAGAAATCTGAGGAGCCATCAACGAGCAAGGGCAAGATGAATAAATAGAAGATGTTTATTTTACTTTTATTTGATAAAGTTTATGTAATGAAACTTAAATAATATTATGTTTATTCCGCAAATGATGTAATAAAGGTTAGATGACCTGAGATTTATCTTGAGACTTTGTAACCCTTTAATGGGAGGATTATTTATTAAGCTTGTGAGTTTTATTTATATCCTTTATTAATGGGTAGATAGATGTGATTTTATTGGACAGTGAACACCAAGTCAGTGGGATTTGAGTACCCGGATTTAGGGGGTGTCACAACCCCGCTGTACTTGAACGTATCACAAATCTCCAAAAAGCTTACCAAGTGTTCATTCGGGTCAGCATTAGCCAATCCCCCAAATTGTACCGAGTTCTGAATTACCTTAATTGTACCCGGTTTAATTTAGAAAGAATTTGCAGCAATGGTTGGCCTCGTGATGCTTGAACGGATTTCATCAATTTTTGGCATGGCATAGTCCCTCAATGACTTGTGATCTTTGTTTGCCATTTTATTCGGTGTTTCAAGTGTCTCTTGGGACGCCCCCAAAATAGGTATACACAATTCATTCTGAGTCGCCAAATACACGGTACAGAAAACAACTACAACTTCATTAATACACTTGTCGTGCAAAATACGACAACACATATGTTGTGAGTTTAAATACAAATATTGTCTTCTAGACAGTATTCAAACTCAAATAAGTCCTCATTACAATTATTGATATCCTATTTTACAAAATAGTGAGGACCGCTAAAACAACTGACTTAGAACATCACTCCACACCCCGACTAGTTCCCACTATATTCTCGCCTCCTAAAAAGAAAAATGGAACAAAAAGGAAAAGGATGAGCTCAACTAGCCCAGTAAAGAATGTTATGACTAAGATAATGTACAATAAATCATCGTTAGTCTTCAATAAATCAGATAAAATATAATGGACAACAAGTTTTAGATCAATATTCACAGCGAAAATAACAATTCATTAGAAGAGTTAAGTAGAGAATGAAATCTACTATCTTCTATGATTTAAAAGTCCATCATCAATATTTTATCCCTGTAACATCAATCAATACACATCTTAAATCAAATATTCATCTTTGTACTACGGGCCAAAGATATTCATTCGTATCACCAATTGGTCATATTCATGTCAACACATGTTCATCTTTGCACTACGGGCTAAAGATATTCATCAGATAATCATTCATCTTTGCACTACAGGCCAAAGATATTCAGTTATATCATCATTTAGGACTGAGGATGATGAAAAATATTTTAAAGAAACGAATCAAGTAAGATAAAAGGACAAAGATTAGGGATTCGTACTTTAGATAATTCAAGTTCAAAAATACTCCATAATAAATCATAATGGAGTAAAATTCAAAAATAAAGATCAAAATATGGATACAATCAAAGATAGTAACCATAATAGACATCTTGGATAAAGAAGATAAAATTTTATTTTTTTGTGAATAGTGTCGTATTTGTGAATAGTGCCGTATACATGAATAGTAACTCCGACACGAAAAGGTAGAAGTTTCATAAGAAAAATCATACTTCGTGAATAGTACCGTATTTTGTGAATAGTGTCGTATACGAGAATAGTGTCGTATACGTGAATAGTAACCTCGACATAAAAAGATAAAAATTTCATAATAAAATTCATACCAATATCTCTGCATAATGATATTGTACGAAATAACATCATTTATGAAGAGAATAACATCCCTTACGAGTATTAAAAGAAAATAACATTATTTACCTTAGTAGAAGATTGAATACTGAAGTAGGGTAGTAGCAGAATACTCTTCTTCTTTCTCTCTTATTTTCTCTCTATAGTTTCTCTCTGTATTGCTTTGTGAATTGGTGAGAAAATAATGAAGGAATGGGCTTCTATTTATAGAAGAACTGAAAGTGGCTCTTGGTCTTAACGAAGGATCAAAATGACTCCTGGTAATATTGAAGAGACAACTATTATTTGTGAAGGGGCAAATAACTCTTAAAAAACCGAAGAGACAAGTAACTCTTGGAAAAGTAAAGAGACAAGTTACTATTTGTGAAAGTGACTCTTAGACGATGACATAGGGTCCCATCTATGTTTTTAATAAAACCATTTATTTCCGAAACTTCAATAATTCATAATAAATAGCCATTTTATCAGAAAAAATACGAATTTTATGTTCATTCCATAGGAAATTTAATTCTCTACAACTTTGTAGAAGAAAGTTTTTTTAAATTCCAAACAGAAAATGACCGAAATCCACATACGGATGATTTTTAATACCTCCATTCTGACAAAATACTGATAAAATTTCTCAGCATTAATTCCTTCATTTATATTCACATAAAAATAAATATTTCCTTATCATATAAATCAATAATTAATTATTCAAAAATAATATTACAAAATCACAATAATGACAACCAGGTCGTTCCCAGGAAAGAGGAGGCTTTCCGATAAGGATTTCTCTTTACTGGTGCGCAATTAGGTGATCAAACCACTTTCCTAGATAGAACTTCCTTAGACATTACAAATAATGCTATCTAATAATATTATTCAAATAATATGAATCATTGATCTGATAATGGAAAATACTGTGCAGTGACAATTATTGAAACAACAATAATATAAAATATCAACGTAGCAATTATTGAATCAATAAAATAAAATATTGAATAGTAATTACTGTAACAATTATTGAGTAGTGCCTTCTTACGTAAAAATCAATAATCCAAAAAATATTGTACAAAATCGTGTGCTACTGTGTAACCACGCATATTACTGTACTTTAACCACTATGTATTCCAACAGTGTTAACGGTAACAACTACGTCGTTATTTATAAAAACTCATACTTGTCGTTTTCTTCATCCGACAGTTTTTCGTTATGGGGCCCACAAATGGTTGCGCCATCGTACGATTATTCTCCGGTAGCAAGAATATTTCACGACCAAATGAATATTCCATGACAGCAATGAATATTTTATAACCACTTGCTTATTTTGTAAAATTTGAATATTTCACCCATAACCAAAGCATAATATCAAATTAACACCTTATTATTCACAATAATAATTAGAGGAAATTCAATTTTATTAATAAAAAGTTGGGGTCTTACAACCTCCCATCCTTATGAAATTTCGTCCTCGAAATTGAAGTACGTGTTTCGTGTTTCGAAAAGGTGAGGATACCTCACTTTCATTTTCGATTCCAACTCCCATGTCATTTTCTCAATAGCATGGTTCCTCCATAAAACTTTAACTTGTGGTATAACCTTTGTGCGTAGGACATGTTCCTTCATATCCAAGATCTTGACAGGTACCTCCTCGTACATTAAATCTTCAACTATCTCGTTCGGTTCTAACTCAATAATGTGGTTTGGGTCTTTCACATATTTACGAAGCACAGATATGTGAAAAATATTATGAACACGAGACATGCTTAGAGGTAATACGAGTCTATAGGCCACATTTCCTATTCGATCAAATGGATCAACAAATCATGGATTGAGCTTTCCACTTTTTCCCAATCTTGTAACTCCCTTCCATGGAGCAACACGTAACAATACATGATCCCCAATATTAAATTCCAGGTCCTTTCAATGAAGATCCGTATAACTCTTTTATCGATCCTGTGCCGTTTGTATACGTTGTCGGATCATTTGGATCTTCTCTGTAGTTATACGTACCAACTCTGGTCCCAACAACGTTGCTTCTCCCACCTTATCCCAACATACTGGAGAGCGACACTTTCGTCCATACAATGCTTTGAATGGAGCCACACCTATACTTGCCTGATAACTGTTGTTGTAGGAGAATTTCACAAATGATAGGTACTTATCCCAACTCCCTTTGAAATCTAGGACACATAATCTTAACAGATCTTTAAGAGTTTGAATAGTTCTTTCTGATTGACCGTCTGTTTGAGGATGGTATGTCGAACTAAATCGTAAGTCTGTGCCCATAGCTTTCTGTAAGCTAACCTAAAATCATCAAGTGAATATTGGGTCACGATCTGAAACTATGGATACTGGCATGCCATGTAATACGAGCAAGACGTTCAAGGGAATAAGTCTCCCGTATCAGCAAGAAATGAGCAAATTTGATTAATCTATCAATAATAACCCAAATCGCATTTCTGCCTTGAGAAACCTTGGGAAGACCTGTAACGAAATCCATGGTAATGTGTTCCCACTTCCATTTTAGAATCTCAAGTGGTTGTAATGGACCCTTTGGCACTTGATGCTTTGCCTTTACACGTTGACAAGTTAAACACCTTGAGATAAACTCTGCAATCTTTCTCTTCATATTGCTCCACCAAAATGTATGTCGAAGATCATGATATATTTTGGTACTCCCAGGATGGATTATAAACGGTGTGTTGTTTGCCTCCATCATGATTCTATGCTTCAAGTCAGAATCGTTAAGAACACAAAGTATAGAGTTGACTCGAAGTATTCCTTCTTCATCGATTCTTACTTCTGGAATAACACCTTCTTGCACTTTCTTCTTCATACGCATCAGCTCCAGGTCCGTAGCTTGAGCAGCTTTAACTTTATCGATTAAAGTCGGTTCTACTTGTATATTTGATATCATCACGTGGGTACGTGGAGCCTTTAACTCTATCTCCATCCTTTGCAAGTCATACAAAATGGGCCTTTGCGTTGACAATATCACACTCATACCCGCATATGATCTTCTACTCAATGTATCAGGTACTATGTTGGCTTTTCCAGGATAGTATTGGATGGTATGATCGTAATCTTTCAACAGCTCAAGCCAACATCGTTGCCGCATGTTGAGTTTCTTTTGGCTGAAGAAATATTTGAGGCTTTTATGATCTGTATTGATCTCCACTTTCTCCCCATACAGGTAGTATCTCTAGATCTTCAACGAGAAAATGACTGCTGCCAACTCCAAATCATGAGTAGGATAATTCCTCTCATATTCTTTGAGTTATCGCGAGGCATAAGCTATGACTTTCCAATGTTGCATGAGAACACATCCTAACCCTTGGGCCGAAGCATTACTGTAGATAACAAATCCATCCAAACCAAATGGTATTGTCAGAACAGGTGCCGAAATAAGTCTCCTCTTGAGCTCTTGGAAACTCTTCTTGCATTCCTCGCTCCATACGAATTTTGTATCTTTTCGAGTCAGCTGAGTTAACAGAGTAGAGATTCGAGAAAATCCTTCCACGAATCTCCGATAATAACCGGCTAAGCCCAGAAAGTTACGTACTTCGGTCACCGAATTCAGTTACTCCCAACTTTGTATCGCTTCAATCTTTGACGGGTCAACAGATACTCCATGTTTTGACACCACGTGCCCAAGGAATGTTACTTCCTCAAGCCAGAACTCACATTTCTTCAGCTTGGCATATAGTTTGTTATCATAAAGCCTTTGAAGTACTAGCTTCAAATGGCACTCATGATCTTCACGGGTTTTGGAATAGATGAGGATGTCATCAATAAAGACAACAACAAACTGATCTAAATATTCCTTGAACACACTGTTCATCATATCCATGAAAGAAGCAGGGGCATTAGTCAATCCAAAAGATATGACTAAGAATTCATAATGCCCGTACCGAGTTCTGAAGGCAGTCATCGAAATATTCTCAGTTTTAATCTTCAGCTAATGATATCCAGAATGAAGATCGATCTTTAAAAAGAATTGTGCTCCTTGCAACTGGTCGAACAAGTCATCAATGCGAGGTAGCGGATACCTATTCTTGATGGTGACATGGTTCAATTCTCGGTAGTCAATACAAAGTCGCATACTCTTGTTTTTCTTCTTTACGAATAACATAGGAGCACCCCAAGGAGATGTACTAGGACGAATGAAACCGATGTCCAACAACTCCTATAGTTGGACCTTTAACTCCTGAAGTTCAATAGGAGCCATTCAATATGGGGTTTTAGAAATGTGTTTTGTACCAGGTTTAAGGTCAATAAAGAATTTAACTTCACGTTCTGGGGGTAGACCGGGAAGTTCTTTAGGAAATACGTCAGAAAATTCACTAACAACAGAAATATTATTAAAATCTGACGTATTTTTGTTCAAGTCCATGACATGGGCTAAGAAAGCTTGACATCCGTTTTTTAATAAACGAATGGCTTTATGGCTTGATATGATAGTTGTAAGACCCCAACTTATTAATGAATAAAATCAAATTTTCTCTAAATATTATTGTGAATAATAAGGGATTAATTTGATATAATACTTTGGTTATGGGTGAAATGTGCAAATTTTACAAAATAAGCAAGTGTTTATAAAATATTCATTTTGTCGGGGAATATTCGTTTGGTCGTAGAATATTCTTGCTGTCGGGGAATATTCGTACGACGGCGCAACCTTGTGTGGGCCCCATAACGGAAAGGGATTGGATGAAGAAAATAACAAGTACAAGTTGTTTATAAATAACGGCGTAGTTGTTACCGTTAATACTGTTGGAATACCCGGTGGTTAAAATACAGTAGCACACGGTATTACACCAATTATTGATTCTTACGAAGGAATGCACTACTCAATAATTGTTACAGTAGTTACTGTTCAATATTTTATTGATTCAATAATTGCTGCATTGATATTTTATATTATTGTTGTTTCAATAATTGTCACTGCACAGTATTTTCCTTTATCAGATCAATAATTCATATTATTTGAATAATATTATTAGATAACATTGTTGAAAATGTCTAGAAAGTTCTGTCTAAGGAGAGGTTTGGTCATCTAATTGCGCGCCAGTAAGAAAAAATTCTTATTGGAAAGCCCCCTCTTTCTTGGGAATGGCCTGGTTGTCATAAATGTGATTCTGTAATATTATTTGTGAATAATTAATTATTGATTCATATGATAAGGAAATATTTATTTTATGTGGATATAAATGTTGGATATATTTATTGTGGTTAAAAATAAAGGAGTTAATGTTGAGGTGTTTTATCAGTATTTTTATCGGAATGGAGGTATTAAAAATCAAATCAGGGTTTTTGAGAAATATTGCGGGTGTTATAATTTTTAATCCGACCGTTGGATCGTGGTAATTTTTGGATATGTTATACATATACAAGTTGAGTATATGTCCACAAATTTTGAACCGTTAAAAATGAACGTATGATTTATTATGAATTTTACAAGATGACTGGTTTAGAAATTGTTGAATTTTCGGAGTTAATCATTTTGGTGAAAAATTCTAGAATTGGTGGGCCCCACTCTTGGTTGGTAAAGAAATGTGCTGAGATTTTTATTCAAATGTGGTAGGCTTGAATAGTAGCAGGTAAAGCCATGAGGTTGCAGGTTAAGTCTGCTTCGGCGTGTTAACATTTTCCTATAAATAGAGGGCTAAGTTAGAATTGAAAATCACACCAGAAACAAGTTTTCTATCTTTCTCTCTCTAGATTATTGAGTGTATTTTGTGAGTATTTAGATACTTTGAGAGTTTCTATTCATCAGAGCAAGTTTCTTTCAGCCTTATACCGGTATTCCGACCAGAAGTACTGATATTTTGAGGTAAATGATCTTATTTTCTTCTTAATGATATTATTTTCTTCAATATCATTATGATAAAATATTGATATGAACTTTTTATCAAATTTAGAACTTTTTGTGTCGGGATTACTATTCACGTATACGTTACTATTCACGTATACGACACTATTCACAAATACGGAACTATTCACCGAGAAATAAAATTTTCTTTTTTTTCCAAGATGTCTATTATGGTTACTATCTTTGATTGTATCCATGTTTTGATCTTTATTTTTAAATTCTGCTTCACAATTGATTATTATGAAGTATTATTGATCTTGGATAAACTGTTATACGAATCCCTACTATTTGTCCTTTTGTCTCACTAGATTCGTTCTCTTTAAGATATTTTTCATCATCCCCAGTCCAAAATGATGATATTACTGAATATCTTTAGCCTGTAGTGCAAAGATGTATGATTACTTGATGAATATCTTTGGCCTGTAGTGCAAAGATGAACAGGTGTTGAGATGAACATGACTGACAGGTGATACAAATGAATATCTTTGGCCTGTAGTGCAAAGATGAATATTTGGATAAAGATGATTATTAATTGATGTTACAGGGTTAAATTATTGATGATGGACTTTTAAATCTTAGAAGATAGTAGAATTCATTCTCTACTTGACTCTTCTAATGGTTTGCTGTTTCCGCTGCAGTTGATGATCTAAAACTTGTTGTCGATTATATTCTATCAGATTTTTCCCTGTTGAATACTAATGATAATTTGTTGTATATTATCTTAGTCATAATATTCTTTACTGGGCTAGTTGAGCTCACCCTTTTTCATTTTGTTCTATTTTTCTTCTCAGGAGGTGAGAACATAGCAGGATCTAGTCGGGGTATGGAGTGATGGTTCTAGAAAGATATTTTAGCAGTCCTCACTATTTCTGTAAAATAGTGTTTGAATAATTGTATTGAAGACTTATTTGGGTGTGGATATTGTCTAGAAGATAATATTTGTATTTAAACTCACAGTATGTGTTGTCGTATTTTGCACGACAATTGTATTATTGAAGTTGTAGTTTGCTTTCTGTACCATGTATTTGGCGACTCATAATGGGTGTTGTATACCTATTTTGGGGGCGTCACAGTTGGTATCAGAGCTTAGGGATATGATCCCTGGCTGAGATGTGAGACAAGAACTAGGAGGGGAGAGACGGGGAATTCCTTCGCTAGTATGACCTGACTAAGTTTATTTGGTGTTTATTTGGTCGGTCAGAGTATAGGGATAATATATGACATGACTATTAACCCTTGTTTTATGACAGTATTTAAGAATGGCAGCCGAGAACGTTAATAATGGAGTAAATCAGACCGTGGAGACACCTTTGATCACCACCCAGGGGAACGTGCAACAGGAAGACAATATTCCTCCTGTAAACAACGTTACCGAAGAAACGATGAATGATGGAATGTTTAGGAGCTTTTTGCAGTTCATGCAAAATCAGACGAGGGAGACTCGTGTACAGAATACAGGTAGAAATGATAACAACGCGCGGTTTGTCACAGCCAAGCAGTTCAAAGAATTAGGACCACCAGAATTTAAGGGAAAGCCGGATCCGATCATGGCGGAAACGTGGGTCAAGCAAATTACCAAGATATTCGATGTCTTGGGATGCACGGAGGAACAGAAGGTTACATTCGCCACCTTTATGTTCCGCGGTGAGGCATACTACTGGTGGGAGTCTGTGAAGCGTACCCAGCCTGACGCACTCAACATGTCCTGGGAAATATTTCAAAAACTGTTCAATGACAAGTACTTTCCTGAAAGTATTCGTCATATGAAGGAGGCGGAGTTTATCAAATTGAAACAAAACAACGTGACGGTGTCCCAGTACGAGGCGAAGTTTACAGAGTTATCCAGGTTTGCACCTCATTTGGTCTAAAATGAGGAACGAATGACAAGGATGTTTCTGAGAGGTCTAAAACCCGAGATTCGACAATATCTTATATTACAAATGTGGGAAAGAGGGACATATCAGCCCAAACTGCACACAACAATCTAAGGTATGTTATAACTATGGAAAGGAGGGTCATATAGCTCGAGAGTGTTCTGTAGGAAAACTAAGTTCAGCGGGGATGGTGACTCCAAAAGTTGTCCCGGATAAGTCAAAATCAGCGGTTCCTGGAAGAGCGTTTGTCGTGACTGGCCAAAATGCGAGAAACCCGAACGAGGTGATCACGGGTAAGCTAATCTTGAATTCTTGCGAAGTTTATACTTTACTAGATACCGGTTCTACCCATTCTTTTATCTCTCCTGCTTGTGCTCAACGTTTAAACTTGACTCCGGAGAAATTAGACTTTGACTTATCTGTTGAAACTCCGTTGGGTGAAACCTTCGTTACATCTACAGTTTATAAATCTTGCATGATCTAAGTTGGCACTATCACATTACCTATTGATCTTATCTCTTTAAAGATACTTGCTTTTGATGTGATTTTAGGAATTGATTGGTTAACCACTCATCATGCTAAAATTGATTGTTTTCGTAAGGTTGTTAGTTTTCATATTCCAAACCAACCTGTCATACGAATTCAAACTACTAAACCACTAAAATCAGTCACTGTCATATCAAGCCACAAAGCTATTTGTTTATTGAAAAATAGATGTCAAGCTTTCTTAGCCCATGTTATGGATTTGAACAAAGACAAGTCAGATTTGAATAATATTTCTATTGTTAGAGAATTTCCCGATGTATTTCCTGAAGAACTTCCTGGTCTACCCCCAGAACGTGAAGTTGAATTCTTTATTAACCTTGAACCCGGTACAAAGCCCATTTCTAAAACCCCATATCGAATGGCTCCTATTGAACTTCAGGAGTTAAAAGTCCAACTACAGGAGTTGTTGGACATCGGTTTTATTCGTCCTAGTACATCTCCTTGGGGTGCTCCTGTTTTATTCGTAAAGAAGAAAGACGGGAGTATGCGACTTTGTATCGACTATCGAGAATTGAATCATGTCACTATCAAGAATAGGTATCCGCTACCTCGTATTGATGACCTGTTTGACCAGTTGCAAGGAGCCCAATTCTTTTCAAAGATCGATCTTCGTTCTGGATATCATTAGCTGAAGATTAAAACTGAGGATATTCCAAAGACTGCCTTCAGAACTCGATACGGGCATTATGAATTCTTAGTAATATCTTTTGGATTGACTAATGCTCCTGCTACTTTCATGGATATGATGAATCGTATATTCAAAGAATATTTAGATCAGTTCGTTGTCGTCTTTATTGATGACATCCTCATCTATTCCAAAAGCCGTGAAGATCATGAGCGCCATGTGAAGCTGGTATTGCAAAGGCTTCGTGAAAACAAGCTATATGCCAAACTGAAGAAATGTGAGTTCTGACTTGAGGAAGTAGCATTCCTTGGGCACGTGGTGTCAAAACATGGAGTATCTGTCGACCCGGCGAAGATTGAAGCCATACAAAGTTGGGATCAACCGAAGTCGGTAACCGAAGTACGTAGCTTTCTGGGCTTAGCTGGTTATTATCGGAGATTCGTGGAAGGATTTTCTCTAATCGCTACCCCGTTAACTCAGCTGACTCGGAAAGATATAAAATTCGTATAGAGTGAGGAATGCGAGAAGAGTTTCCAAGAACTCAAGAGGAGACTCATTTCGGCACCTGTTCTGACAATACCATCTGGTTCGGATGGATTTGTTATCTACAGCGATGCTTCAGGCAAAGGGTTAGGATGTGTTCTCATGCAACATGGGAAAGTCATAGCCTATGCCTCGCGACAACTCAAAAAATATGAGAGGAATTATCCTACTCATGATTTGGAGTTGGCAGCAGTCGCTTTCGCATTGAAGATTTGGAGACACAACCTGTATGGGGAGAAAGTGGAGATCTATACAGATCATAAAAGCCTCAAATATTTCTTCACCCAAAAGGAACTCAACATGCGGCAGCGACGTTGGCTCGAGCTGTTGAAAGATTACGATCATACCATCCAATATCATCCTGAAAAAGCAAACGTAGTAGCTGACGCATTGAATAGAAGATCATATGCGGGCACGAGTGCAATGTTGTTAACACAAAGGCCCATTTTGTATGACTTACAAAGGATGGAGATAGAGATGAAGGCTCCAAGTACCCACATGATGATATCAAATATACGAGTAGAACCGACTTTAATCGATAAAGTTAAAGCTGCTCAAGCTACGGACACAGAGCTGATGCGTATGAAGAAGAAAGTGCAAGAAGGTACTATTCCAGAAGTAAGAATCAATGAAGAAGGAATACTTCGAGTCAACTCCAGACTTTGTGTTCCTAACGATTTTGACTTAAAGCATAGAATTATGATGGAGGCACACAACACACCGTTTGTAATCCATCTTGGGAGTACCAAAATGTATCACGATCTTCGACATACATTTTGGTGGAGCAATATGAAAAGAGAGATAGCGAAGTTTATCTTGAGGTGTTTAACTTGTCAACGTGTAAAGGCAGAGCATCAAGTGCCAAAGGGTCCATTGCAACCACTTGAGATCCCGAAATGGAAGTGGAACACATTACCATAGATTTCGTTACAGGTCTTCCCAAGGTTTCTCAAGGCATATATACGATTTGGGTTATTGTTGATAGATTAACCAAGTCTGTTCATTTCTTACCGATACATGAGACTTATTCCCTTGAACGTCTTGCTAGTATGTATGTGAACGAGATTGTGAGATTGCATGGCATGCCAGTATCCATAGTTTCAGATTGTGACCCAAGATTCACTTCAAGATTTTGGGTTAGCTTGCAGAAAGCTATGGACACAGATTTACGATTCAGTTCGGCATACCATCCTCAAACGGACGGACAATCAGAGAGGACTATTCAAACTCTTGAAGATCTATTAAGACTCTGTATCCTAGATCTCAAAGGGAGTTGGGATAAGTACCTACCATTGGTGGAATTCTCCTACAACAACAGTTATCAGGCGAGCATAGGTGTGGCTCCATTCGAGGCGTTGTATGGAAGAAAATGCCGTTCTCCAGTATGCTGGGACGAGGTGGGTGAAGCAACATTGTTGGGACCAGAGTTGGTACGCATGACTACAGAGAAGATCCAAACGATTCGACAACGTATACAAACGGCACAGAATCGACAAAAGAGTTATGCGGATCTTCATCGGAAGGACGTGGAATTTAATATTGGGGATCATGTATTGTTACGTGTTGCACCATGGATGGGAGTTACAAGATTTGGGAAGAGAGAAAAGCTCAATCCAAGTTTTGTTGGTCCATTTGAGATTCTTGAGCGAATAGGAAATGTGGCATATAGACTCGCATTACCTCCAAGCATGTCTCGTGATCATAATGTTTTTCACATATCTATGCTTCGTAAATATGTTAAAGACCCGAACCACATTATTGAGTTAGAACCAGACGAGATAGCTGAAGATTTAACGTACGAGGAGGTACCTATTAAGATCTTGAATAGGAAAGAGCATGTCCTACGCACGAAGGTTATACCACAAGTTAAGGTTTTGTGGAGAAACCATGCTATTGAAGAAATGACCTGGGAGTTGGAATCAGAAATGAAAGCGAGGTATCCTCACCTTTTCGAAATATCAGGTATGCACGTCAATTTCGAGGATGAAATTTCATAAGGATGGGAGGTTGTAAGACCCCAACTTATTAATGAATAAAATCAAATTTTCTCTAAATATTATTGTGAATAATAAGGGATTAATTTGATATAATACTTTGGTTATGGGTGAAATGTGCAAATTTTGCTAAATAAGCAAGTGGTTATAAAATATTCATTTTGTTGGGGAATATTCGTTTGGTCGTGAAATATTCTTGCTGTCGGGAAATATTCGTACGACGGCGCAGCCTTGTGTGGGCCCCATAACGGAAAGCGATTGGATGAAGAAAACGACAAGTATAAGTTGTTTATAAATAACGGCGTAGTTGTTACCGTTAATACTGTTGGAATACCCGGTGGTTAAAATACAGTAACACACGGTATTATACCAATTATTGATTCAATAATTGCTGCATTGATATTTTATATTATTGTTGTTTCAATAATTGTCACTGCACAGTATTTTCCTTTATCAGATCAATAATTCATATTATTTGAATAATATTATTAGATAACATTGTTGGCAATGTCCAGAAAGTTCTGTCTAATGAGAGGTTTGGTCATCTAATTGCGCGCCAGTAAGGAAAAATTCTTATTGGAAAGCCCCCTCTTTCCTGGGAACGGCTTGGTTGTCATAAATGTGATTCTGTAATATTATTTGTGAATAATTAATTATTGATTCTTATGATAAGGAAATATTTATTTTATGTGGATATAAATGTTGGATATATTTATTGTGGTTAAAAATAAAGGAGTTAATGTTGAGGTGTTTTATCAGTTTTTTTATCGGAATGGAGGTATTAAAAATCAAATCAGGATTTTTGAGAAATATTGCGGGTGTTATAATTTTAATCCGACCGTTGGATCGTGGTAATTTTTGGATATGTTATACATATATAAGTTGAGTATATGTCCACAAATTTTGAACCGTTAAAAATGAACGTATGATTTATTATGAATTTTACGAGATGACTGGTTCAGAAATTGTTGAATTTTCGGAGTTAATCATTTTGGTGGAAAATTCTAGAATTGGTGGGCCCCACTCTTGGTTGGTGAAGAAATATGCTGAGATTTTTATTTAAATGTGGTAGGCTTGAATAGTAGCAGGTAAAGCCATCAGGTTGCAGGTTAAGTCTGCTTCGGCGTGCTAACATTTTCCTATAAATAGAGGGCTAAGTTAGAATTGAAAATCACACCAGAAACAAGTTTTCTCTCTTTCTCTCTCTAGATTATTGAGTGTATTTTGTGAGTATTTAGATACTTTGAGAGTTTCTATTCATCAGAGCAAGTTTCTTTCAGCCTTATACCGGTATTCCGACCAGAAGTACTGATATTTTGAGGTAAGGGATCTTATTTTCTTCTTAATGATATTATTTTCTTCAATATCATTATGCTAAAATATTGATATGAACTTTTTATCAAATTTAGAACTTTTTGTGTCGGGATTACTATTCACGTATACGTTACTATTCACGTATACGGCACTATTCACGAATACGGAACTATTCATCGAGAAATAATTTTTTTTTCCTAAGTTGTCTATTATGGTTACTATCTTTGATTGTATCCATGTTTTGATCTTTATTTTTGAATTCTGCTTCACAATTGATTATTATGAAGTATTATTGATCTTGGATAAACTGTTATACGAATCCCTACTATTTGTCCTTCTGTCTCACTGGATTCGTTCTCTTTAAGATATTTTTCATCATCCCCAGTCCAAAATGATGATATTACTGAATATCTTTGGCCTGTAGTGCAAAGATGAATATTTGGATAAAGATGATTATTAATTGATGTTACAGAGATAAATTATTGATGATAGACTTTTAAATCTTAGAAGATAGTAGAATTCATTCTCTACTTGACTCTTCTAATGGTTTGTTGTTTCCGCTGCAGTTGTTGATCTAAAACTTGTTGTCGATTATATTCTATCAGATTTTTTCCTGTTGAATACTAATGATAATTTGTTGTATATTATCTTAGTCATAATATTCTTTACTGGGCTAGTTGAGCTCACTTTTTTTCATTTTGTTCCATTTTTCTTCTCAGGTGGTGAGAACATAGCAGGATCTAATCGGGGTATGGAGTGATGGTTCTAGAAAGATGTTTTAGCAGTCCTCACTATTTCTGTAAAATAGTGTTTGAATAATTGTATTGAGGACTTATTTGGGTGTGGATATTATCTAGAAGACAATATTTGTATTTAAACTCACAGTATGTGTTGTCGTATTTTGCACGACAATTGTATTATTGAAGTTGTAGTTTGCTTTCTGTACCATGTATTTGGTAACTCATAATGGGTGTTGTATACCTATTTTGGGGGCGTCACAATAGTGATTGACTTTAATAGTTTGGTTGCTTGAATTCGCATAACAAGTTGGTTAAGAATATGAAAACTAACAACCTTATGAAAACAATCAATTTTAGCATGATAAGTGGTTAACCAGTCAATCCCTAAAATCACATCAAATGCAAGTACTTTTAAAGAAATCAGATCGACAGGTAATGTGATGGTCCCAACTTGAATCAAGCAAGATTTATAAATAGTGGATGTAATGAAAGTTTCTCCTAACGGAGTCTCAACAGATAAGTCAAAGTCTAATTTCTCCGGAGTCAAGTTCAAACGTTGAGCACAAACAGGAGAGATAAAAGAATGGGTAGAACCGGTATCTAGTAAGGTATAAACTTCGTATGAGTTTTTGATTAGCTTACCTGTGATCACCTCGTTCGAGTTCCTCGTATTTTGGGCAGTCACGACAAACGCTCTAATAGGAACCACCGACTTTGACTTGTCCGGAACAGCCTTTGGAGTCACCATTCCCGCCGGACTTGGTTTCTCTACAAGATAATCTCTAGCTATATGACCTTCCTTTCCACAGTTATATAACACACCTTGGATTGTTGTGAGTAGTTTGGGTTGATATGTCCCTCTTTCCCGTATTTATAACATATGACCGATGGTCGTTCTCCTCCCCTAGAAACAGTTGATGATGGTGCTGACATCTTCACGTTGTCATTGTTGTACCTTCACTTTTTGAAATCTCCCCCCCCCAACTCGCTTCTTCTACTATCATGGCCACGATTACCACCAGAGTGGTTACCACTTTTGTCCGGATATTTTCCTCCCCACTAGCTGTCATTGCTCCGATGACTGCTGCCACCGGTATGACCCTGGTTGTGGTCCCTTAGTTGAACATACTCATTATCTCACTCTAATAATTAAGCCCTGCTCACAACATCTGAATATAGAGAAAAATTTGTGAGAAATAAGATATTTTTGAATTTTGGGTTTCAGACCTCTCAGAAACATCCGCGTCATACATTCCTCATTCTCTACCAAATGAGGTGCAAACCTGGATAACTCTGCAAACTTAGCCTCTTACTGGGACACAGTCACGTTGTTCTGTTCCAGTCTAATAAACTCTATCTCCTTCATATGATGAATAATTTTAGAAAAGTACTTGTTATTGAACAGTTTATAAAACGTTTCCCAAGACATGTTGAGTGCGGTAGGCTGGGTACGTTTCACAGATTCCCACCAATAATCTGCCTCACCACGGAACATAAAGGTGGCGAATGGAACCTTATGTTCCTCTGTGCATCCCAAGACATCAAATATCTTGGTAATTTGCTTAACCCACGTTTTTGCCTTGATCGGATTCGACTTTCCCAAGAATTCTGGTGGTCCCAACTCTTTGAACTGCTTGGCTATGACAAGTCGCGCGCTGCCATTGTTTCCACCTGTATTTTGTACACAAGTCTCCCTCGTCTAATTTTGCATAAACTGCAAAAAGCTTCTAAAGATCACATCATTCATCGTTTGATCGGTGGTGTTATTTACAGGAGGAACATTGTCGTCATGTTGCACGTTCTTCTAGTTGGTGATTAAAGGTGTCTCCACGGTCTCATTCACTCCATTGTTAACATTTTCAGCTGTAATTCTCAAATACTGCCATAAACCATGGGTTAATTAAAGAAATTGGCATTCCACATATTATCCCTATATTTCGACCGACCAATTAAATACCAAATAAGCTTAGGAAGGACGCAATAGCGAAGGATTTACTCGTCTCTCCCCTCCTAGTTCTATTCCCCGATGTCCGCCAAAGACTATATCCCTAAGCTCTGATACTAATTGTGACGCCCCCAAAATGGGTCCACACAACCCATTCTGAGTCGCTAAATACATGGTCCAGAAAATAACTACAACTTTATTAATATAATTGTCGTGCAAAGTACGATAACACATATGCTGTGAGTTTAAATACAAATATTATCTTCTAGACAGTATTCAAACTCAAATAAGTCCTCATTACAATTATTGATACCCTATTTTACAAAATAGTGAGGACCGCTAAAATAACTGACTTAGAACATCACTCCACACCCCGACTAGTTCCCGCTATATTCTCGCCTCCTGAGAAATAAAATGGAACAAAAAGGAAAAGGGTGAGCTCAACTAGCCCAGTAAAGAATATTATGACTAAGATAATGTACAACAAATTATCGTTAGCCTTAAATAAATTAGATAAAATATAATGGACAACAAGTTTTAGATCAATATTCGCAGCGGAAATAACAATTCATTAGAAGAGTTAAGTAGAGAATGAAATTTACTATCTTCTATGATTTAAAAGTCCATCATCAATATTTTATCCCTGTAACATCAATCAATACACATCTTAAATCAAATATTCATCTTTCCACTACGGGCCAAAGATATTCATTCGTATCACCAATTGGTCATGTTCATGTCAACACCTGTTCATCTTTGCACTACGGGCCAAAGATATTCATCAGATAATCATTCATCTTTGCACTACAGGCCAAAGATATTCAGTTACATCATCATTTAGGACTGAGGATGATGAAAAATATTTTAAAGAACGAATCAAGTAAGATAAAAGGACAAAGATCAGGGATTCATACTTTAGATAATCCAAGTTCAAAAATACTATGTAATAAACCATAGTGGAGTAAAATTCAAGAATGAAGATCAAAATATGGATACAATCAAAGATAGTAACCATAATAGACATCTTGGACAAAGAAGATAAAATTTCATTTTTCTGTGAATAGTGTCGTATTTGTGAATAGTATCGTATACGTGAATAGTTACCCCGACACGAAAAGGTAGAAATTTCATAAGAAAAATCATACTTCGTGAATATTACTCGTGAATAGTGTCGTATACGTGAATAGTGCCGTATACGTGAATAGTGTCATATACGTGAATAGTAACCTCGACATAAAAAAGGTAAAAATTTTATAATAAAATTCATATCAATATTTTGGCATAATGATATTGAACGAAATAACATCATTTACAAAGCAAATAACATCCCTTACCTCAAAAGAATAGTACTTCTGACTGGAATATTGGATATAATGCCGAAGAAAACTTACACTGAATAGCAACTCTCAAAGTATCTAAATACTCACAAAATACGCTCGATATTATAGAGAGAGAAAACTTCTGTTTCTGGTGTGATTTTCAATTCTAACTAAGCACCCTATTTATAGGAAAATGCTAGAACGCCAAAGCAGACTAAAATTTAATAAAATACTCCCTCCATCCCATAATAACTGTGGCTTTAGCTTGATACACATGGATTAAGAAAGTCATTCAGTGCTATCATTTATTAATTAAAATTGGTGTGAAATTTCATCACTACCCCTTTATGGGAAGTTGAAAACTATTAATACAAGGAAAAAATTTCTTCGGACAATGAGAGAAGGTAGGGGTGATATAGGAAAGTAAATAATTTATTCTCCTAGAAAGTTGTAAACGACAAATAAATTAGGAAAAAAAATTTCTTCTAAAACGACAGTTATATGGGATGGAGGTAGTAATATTTTATTAAAAATTTCTACGCTCACCACAATTGATCAAATTTTAGCACACCACAGTGGGGCCCACCGAATTCAAAAATTCCACACCAATCAAAAGTGGGGCCCACCCATATTTTTAATTTAAAACATTTATTTTTGAAACTTCAATAATTCATAATAAATAGCTCTTTTATCAGAAAAATACGAATTTTATGTCATTTTTCTAGGAAATTTAATTCTCTACAACTTTGTAGAAGAAAATTTTTCCAAATTCTAAACAGAAAATGACCGAAATCCACATACGGACGATTTTTAATACCTCCATTCTGACAAAAAACTGATAAAACACATCAACATTAAATCCTTCATTCATAACCACATAAAATAAATATTTTTTTATCATATAAATTCATAATTAATTATTCACAAATAATATTATAGAACCACAATAATGACAACCAGGTCGTTCCAAGGAAAGAGGGGGCTTTCCGATAAGGATTTCTACTTACTGGCGCGTAATTAGGTGACCAAACCCCTTTCCTAGACAGAACTTCCTTAGACATTGCCAATAATGCTATCTAATAATATTATTCAAATAATATGAATTATTGATCTGATAATGGGAAATAATGTGCAGTGACAATTATTGAAACAATAATAATATAAAATATCAACGTAGCAATTATTGAATCAATAAAATAAAATATTGAACAGTAATTACTGTAACAATTATTGAGTAGTGCCTTCTTACGTAAGAATCAATAATTCAAAAATATTGTACAATACCGTGTGCTACTGTGTAACCACGCGTATTACTGTATTTTAACCACTGGATATTCCAACAGTGTTAACGGTAACAATTACGCCGTTATTTGTAAAAACTCAAATTTGTCATTTTTTTCATTCGACCATTTTTCGTTATGGGGCCCACAAATGGATGCGCCGTCGTACGAATGTTTCACTCTTCAAACGAATATTCCCTGACAACAATGAATATTCTATAACTACTTACTTATTTTGTAAAATTTGCACATTGCACCCATAACCAAACCATTATATCAAATTAACACCTTATTATTCAAAATAATAATTAGAAAAAATTCGATTTTATTTATAAAAAGTTGGGGTCTTACACCCTAGATTTTGACTTAAACGACATAGGAGACAATACCTTCTATTCCACTCAAATTAACTATATAAGACGATATCATTGTTTTTTCCCTAAATGAAAAAAGTCATATACGCAAAAAACACAAACACACACCTCACGTTTCTCAAGATTTTTTTTTAATCTTTTAAGAAAAACATTAGGAAAACACTTAACAGTAATTGTATTTCACTGAAGTTGGGGGTGCCTCCCCTCACTTAAGCAAGCCCCCAAACTCTATAAATCTCGGTTGCGAATCAATTTTATGGAGTCACGCGATGGGTTATCTTGATTATTAAAACCTAAAAATTTGGATGAGTTGGTATATTCATTTAAATCTTTAACAACTGGCGACTCTATCTAATTGACCCCTATTATCAAACTTTCAAACTTTGTCGACATTTATGTCTATTTTTCCCAAAATTACTCTTAAAATCCACGATCTATAATAAAAAAATGAAAAATTATGACGTTGACAATAATATAATAAATTATTAATCATGTGGCTTATGCTTGGCACTGAGTTGATTAGCTTATTAAAGTAAATATAGATAGATAGATAGATTCTCATATTAACTTCTACCCAAGTATATACTCAAACTTTAATTAAAGAATATTGATGTGTTAAAATTATGTACTGCAAGTGCACAGTATCAATTGTAGATTTGGCAAGTGCAGGTTGAACCATAAAGACTAGATTAATGATCAGATCCTTAATTAATATTTTAGGCAAATTAGAAATAAATATAGTGGAGATGATTAACTAACTAAATTATACAAACTAATAATTAATAATGAAAACTATTAACGAGAAAAACTACCTAGGAATCTGAATCCACCAAATATTAACATAATAAATAATTCCTTATTTCTCAAATTAATTCTCTAATTATTTCCCCTTCCCTTCAAAAATAATAATTCAAATAATTAATATGAGCAAGCATAAGTTATGAAAAATTCACAAATTAACTATAACTTATCAAAACCTCGAAATCAATATAAAAATCATATGAATTTTGCGTGAAGGTAAAAATGAAAGAGTAAACAATTAGGCATTAATGTCGGAACGGGAAGAAAATATTATAATGAAATACCTGGTTTCATCATCATCCTAGGTATTACAAATTTAGCTAGCCATGAAAATTAAAATAAAAACAAATATGATTTTACTATTATTAAACGCAATATACGAATAACTTATTATTACTAATATTATATAAAGCATATGAACTGACATAAAAAACTAACTTAAGATATATAATATATTAATAGTAAGTACGAGATAAAACAAGGAAAATATATAACTAATTCATCATTAAAACAATAGAAATATTACACCTGTATGTTGAATTGGATTCGTACGACAAAGTAATATTACAACTCTAACTTCATGCTCCTCCTTGTTTCAGCAAATAAAGGAGAATATGAAAAAAAAAAATGGTCACCCTCTCTCTAAAACCAGAGATTTATTTATAGGGAAAAATAAATTGTAACCTAATCTAAGATACATTGAACTTGGTCTTCTTTTCTCTATCTCTAAATTGACTCCAACTTCTTCATGATAATCCTCCAAGAGTCCCATGGTATCTTTAAAAGTTGGATAGTAATATTTTGTTTGCTCACTGATGAGTGGGTTAAAACCTACGAATTTGGTATTTCTTAATTTAGTATAATGTAATATCTTGAGTATTGCATGTTACTTTCTATGGTTTTTGTGTTACTTTACAATAAAGATGCATGTATGGGCTTAAGAGTTAAAAATGAAGAAAAGATGAAGAACTGGACAAACTGGCATAGTGGCGCGGGGAACGCTATTGTTACACTGAAGATGGCGCGGACCGCATCGGGCTGTTTGAAGATTCTATATGGGTAGCGTGGGGCGCGCCGCGCATTGAAGGAAGCTAGCGCGGGGGGCACCAGACAGACGAATTTAATAGATTTTGTTTCCTTTTTACTCAAAGTTGATTTAGAAGAGGATTTTAACTTACCTTATGTATTAAGGTTTTGTTAGAGACTATAAATATAATATTTTGGTTAAGTTTAAGGATGGACTTAGGGACTTTTGGACTGAAAATCATTGAGAGCCATCTTGTGGAGACTTGGAGATTTCCATTGGAGAACATTGAAGGCAGAGATTGAAGCTTAGAGATTGGAAATTCCTCGACAAAGTTTTACTTCTTCTCTTAATTTCATTATTTGTACTTATGATGTTATTTAATTTTGATCTTCTTGTTTCAATTATAATGATGAACTAATTTTCCAATTAGGGGTACAATGTAACCTTTTGTGATGCAATAATTAAATTATATTTATTCTCACTTATTGATCTTATTAAGTTAATTATTATATTTTGTGATTGATTAAATAATTGTTTGGCCAACAATTAACCTGATATCTTTGATGGAATTGAAAGAGGAAATCCTATATTAGATTTGAATATAATAACACATGAATTTGTTGATTCTTCTTAATGATAACATAATAGTGTACGAGACGAAAGTACTTATATGTCATGCGTAACTTTGTTAAGAGTTTGTGCTTAATTAATCCGTTTTAAGTGTCTTACACGAAAGTAGCAAAATAACTAAAGTAGGACTTTTTATTAATCATTAAAAGATATTAGTAAATTGATCAACAATCCTAGTTAGCAACTCATTGGATTAATTAAGTGGGAATAAGATAAAGCGATTATTACAAAGCAATTGGGGAAATTGTATTCATATGTGTTAATCATCTGGTTATCAATATTTGTCAGTTTAATTAGTTCTTAATTTATTTTAATCAACTTTCACAAATCAATTAGAGTGACTGTTTAAGTGGGTTAAATTGATAAAAACTTGGTAATTATATTAATTGTTAGTAATTGTTCCTTGTGGATTCGACACTCTTCTTACTTCTTTATTACTTGATTGACCATGTGCACTTGCACGCATTTGTCATTATATAAATCGGACAACATTCACCAAGAAAAATAAGATAAATCATACAAAACCAAATAAAATGTATTAATTAAATAAAATAAATACACAAACAATAAATATGAGAATATTAAAATGTATAATTAATGTGTATATCAAATACCCTCGTACCTATCTTTTGCACGTCCTCGAGTAAAATAATAAAAAAAACTATACTACCCCATTTTCGTAGGAAACACGATTGCACTTAGCATGTGCAACAAGCTTTTAAATCCCAAGGTTATCCCAAGTGGATGAGTTGTGTCTCATGAGGGTTTGCAGTGAATTTACTCACAAAATTCAAAAATACTTTTGAGTTCAACAGGTTTTGAAATTGAAAGAAAACTTGTAAATATCCATGGGCATTATATATAAGCAAGATTAAATTCAAAATCACACTTTCACCTTATCAAAAATACTAAATCTTCATTTTAGACACCATCATTCATTAAATTAATTCCATGTGATGCATGCATGTGTATGTGAAGTAACTCTTAGTATGAATTTTTACCATAAAAACAAGTAAACTCTTTTTATTTCTTTTTTTCATTTTTTTCTTTCTTTCTTTTTTTCATTTTTTTTATTATTTTTTCTCTTGACTTGTGCAATGTCTCATTTTCTTAGGCTTTTCGAAGTTACCCATGTAGCGAGCGTTAGATCAATGACTTCCAAACCAGTTAGCTTTAGGGCACTAGGTGTAGAGACACCCCTAAAGGCTTATTAACTCGAGTAACAAAGGCCACAAAACGAGACTAGTCAAACTATTTTTATCCATCACACTTTTCAGTGTGAATGTCGATGTTTCCTGAGGCTTAGATACCCAGTTATTTCGTTTAATGGACATTGAAGTAATTATTTATTTCATTTTTTTTTAACTTTTATTTTCTTTTCAATTTTTTTTGAGATTACTCGAATCATGGTTTATATCAACAACTAAGAGTTAATGCAACTATGTGGTGCAAAAATACTTTTGAAATTAATTTTATTCCAAATGGTATTTCAAGCTAAGATTTCGTACCTTATCAAAGATTCAAGAGTTCTAAATCTTTCAATCTTACTCATGAGTTTTGCTCCATAGACACTTATTAGAATAAATTCAATCCATAAAAAGTCAAACAAAATATTTATTTTTTCAATTTTTTCATTTCATTTCTTTTACAAAAACAATTAATTTCCTAAAAAGAAGAGAAAGAAAGAAAAATCTAATAATAAAAAAAATGCAAAACTCCCCCCATACCTAAATTTTTCATTGTCCTCAATGTATGCAAATTTAAGAAAGAGAACAAAGAAATGAAAGAATTATACCTCGTAGGATGTGGCAGAAATCGGATGACAATTTTGTATAAATAAAACATATACGTAAAAAATAAAAACTTACAAATACAAGCACATTGTCAGATATAGGGACTAGTGTGGATCAACAAGGTATACCACCTCTTCTGGTTCGGTCGGCATTTCAAAAAAAGGTTTGAGTCGTTGACCATTCACTTTGAAAATTTCTCCACTCTTTGGATTTTCAATATCAACTACCCCATGAGAGTAAACCACCTTTACTACAAAAGGTTTGTCCCATCTAGATCGCAATTTGCCAGGAAATAGATGTAGCCTAGAGTTATACAAGATAACTTTTTGACCAGGTGAAAATGATTTTCTCAAAATTGATTTATCATGAAACCCTTTTGTTCTTTCCTTGTAAATTTTAGCATTTTCATAAGCATCATTCATAATCTCATCTAACTCAGCTAATTTCAATTGTCTATGATTCCCACCAGTGGAATATCAAAATTCAACTGTTTTATGGATCGCAAAGCACGATGTTCAAGTTCAACAGGTAGTATAGTAAGCCCACAATGCATCTAACAACTTTAGAGACCAGTCATTTCTATTTGAGCTCACCATTTTCCCCAGGATTTATTTTATTTGCCAATTTGAGACTTCTACTTGACCACTAGTTTAAGGGCGATATGGTGTTGCAAGCTTGTGGGTGATGGAATACTTGTGAATGCCTTGAACCCAGGTCCCAAATCACCGCGGATCCGGTACAATCAATCTATCACTATTATAATCATTCTATAACTATTGCAAAAGATTTAAACATAAATTATTTATACAATAAACTTTACACACTATTTTCCCAAGGTCGAGTAACCTTAACATGCACAATTCATAACTTATTTGACTTACAACATTATTATCATACTATTCTATTACAATTAAGCTGCACATAAAAAAAATCCCAAGCTGAAGTTGGTTTTATCCTTTCCTGTATCCAAACGTATTCGCCTAATCTACAATATTTATCATGATATAGCAAGGGTGAGCAATAAGTTTGCACAGCAAGTTTAAATTCAACAAATTAAGGATATATCATGATTGAAAGAATTAAACAAAAGCTGGCTACAGTTCTACAATATAATTACAAACTAGCATGAACAAATTTTACATAGCTGAACGAGCATTGAACATGAACATATATATATCTGGACCGAATGGTAATGAAGGTGATCAGCCTTTCATACCTGATGAATACATGCAGTATGCACATTGTGCGATTTAATAATTCTTAGACATGACAATCAACAATGATTAACCACAGTATATTTGAATAAGCAACTCAAAGTTGAGTTAAGGAAAACTTGTCTGTTCCGTTGATTATCGTTATGCATTTTAATAAGCTTTGTCTGAACCTAATATTAATAATAATATCGATATTTAAATTAGAATAATATCATCACAGTATTTAAAATAATCTAAACACATTAACACATAACCCTATCAGTCTATACAGCATATAAAACCTAACCTCAAGTCAAACTGTTACAGTCTGAGTCAAGTTCGGTACAATTCTGACATCCCGATTGCCTAATCGGATAATTATTGAGTTTAAGTTCAATTAAACTCTGCCTAAACACTTAACAATTATCTTAGATAATTATATTATCAGTCAAAAATATTTTTCATCAGCTCGTAAAAATTGTTAGATAATTATTATCATTTATCACGATTTTTCAATCATTAAACTCGTATTTATATGAATTAAATACCACATAATTCTTTTATCATTAATATTTATTTAATATCAAATATTAATGAAATACATGTTGTAACGACCCCAAAACAGGTCCATTCCACCCAACCCATTCTGAGTCGTCAAATACATGGTACAGAAAATAACTACAACTTTATTACAACAATTGTCGTGCAAAATACAACAACACATATGCTGTGAGTTTGGATACAAATATATACCAAATGTGACTCATGTTCCAACCGTGGACATCACCTCACAATAACACCTTACATAAAGGTATAGTCAAAAACTGTTTTAGAAATTAGAATCTTTGGGAAGTGCTCAAGGAAACCTTCGTACATGGGAGGCCATGCGTCTAAGTTATGGTAGATATCATATGGCCACAGAATTATCTTTGGTTGACCCAATAGACCCCAAAGAAAAATGAGAAGGTTACTATCATATTCTTCCCAACAGTGAGTCTTCTCTTGACTTATCATTATCTCCACTGTCTCTATTTTTCCGTTACCCTCGCTCGACCCAGCTACACTCTTATTACCTGAAAGGAGTTGTGAAGCAAAAGGGTGAGCACAACTAGCTCAGTAAAGAATATCATGACTAAAGATAAATAAATTATCAATAGTCTTCATCAATAATAAATCAGAGATTTAGAACATATGGTAGATGATAAAAAAAATTCAACCATAGTTGCAGCGGAACGAGCAATCCATTAGAAGAGTCAAATAGACTATAAAGTCTATTATCTTCTCCATGTTAAAAATCCACCAACAATATTTTATCCATGTAACATCACTCAAGAGTTCCTTTCCACAATCATATGAATAACTCATAATCATAATTGTGACTATAAATTTTTCTTCGCACCCAGGACAAAGAATATTTTCATCACCTGTCTTTACCTGAAACATCAAAGATCATGGTTATACCAAATCACAGTTCCTGTTTATAATCATACTAACAAATCCATCTTTGCACTACGGGCCAAAGATATTCATCAACAAACCATCTTTGCACTACGGGCCAAAGATATTCAACAACAGTTCATCTTTGCACTACAGGCCAAAGATATTCATCAACAGGCCATCTTTGCACTACATGCCAAAGATATTCATCAACAATTCATATTTGCACTACAGGCCAAATATATTCATATCTCAAAGAAATATATAATCATTTCAGAATTTATATAAACAATAATTATAACCATGTTGATCAATTCACCTTTGCACTTAAGCTTAAGATATTCAATTATAAATTTAATGGTCATGATCATACCAGTCAGAATTCAACTTTGCACTACAGGCCAAAGAGAACCCTAGTCATGATCATACCAATAATCTACCCATCTTTACACTCCAGTGAAAGAGAATTTCAACATCAGGGTTATAAAAATGTTATATATGATGATAAAAATAATATGATCAACATATAGTTTTAATCTCAAGAGTAATATTCGTAACTCATGAATAGTAACCCCGACACAAAAGATAGAAATTCTACAATAAAATTCATACCAATATTTCGGTATAATGATATTGAAAGAATAACATTACTTAAATTTATAAATAATTTATTTTAATTGTTTACACTTTACTAATTAATGCATTTAATCATCATAAAATGCCAACTCTTACAATTTCATCATCAATAACCAAAACCCTCATCAAAAATCTGCATATACCTCATATAGGATTCTCAAGCCATAAAATCCTATTTTTCAATTTTCTTTCTTCACAAAACATATTTAATTCATTTACTCATAACTAAACTATTTTCATGAAAAATACCAAATCAGTTCCAAAAATATTTCTTTTCTGGGATTTAGCATAATATAGTCCCATTGTGAACATATATTTTTCTCAGAATTTTTAAAAGTCATTTACTATTTTTCATATGGCCAAAATAGCCGAATATTTAAACATTTATCAAAAATTGTACTTTTGTCTAAAAATTCTGAAATTTACAGAGTATACTTCTATCATATACATGTACTCCCAATAAAAATTTCATCAATTTTGGAGTTAACCACAAGGAATTATAAGCGGTTACTTTTAAAATAGTCTTTTCTCATAAAATTCATAACTCTCAATCTATACATCCAAAAATCGCCATTTTTGGACACAATCAAGAAAACTCATCAAAATATCATTTCAAATTTTTCCAGAATTTTTGAAGGTCAGAAAAATTACAAAACTGAAAAACATAACAACCCTTAAAATTCTTTACTATCCCTTACAATCTCTTACTATCCCTTACCTCAAAAGAGCAGTACTTCTGATCGGTATAAGGCTGAAGAAAACTTGCACTGAATAGTAACTCTCAAAGTATCTAAATACTCACAAAATATGCTTCATAATATAGAGAGAGAAAGAGAGAAAGCTTATGTTTCTGGTGTGATTTTCAATTCTAACTTAGCCCTCTATTTATAGGAAAAATTTGGTAGGTTTGACCTGCAACCTGATGGCTTTACCTGCTACTATTCCCACCCACCACATTTGAAATATAATTCAGCACATTTCTTCACCAACCACAAGTGGGGCCCACCAATTCTAGAATTTTTTACCAAAATGATAAACTCCAAAAATTCAACAATTTCTGAACCAGTCATCTCGTAAAATTCATAACAAATCATACGTTCATTTTTAACGGTTCAAAATTTGTGGGCATATACTCAACTTATATATGTATAACATATCCAAAAATTACTACGATCCAACGGTCGGATTAAAAATTATAACCCCCGCAAAATATCTCAAAAACCCTAATTTTTAATACCTCCATTCCAACAAAAATACTGATAAAAACCTCAACATTAACTCCTTCATTTTTAACCACAAAAATATATCCCTCATTTATATCCACATAAAATAAATATTTTCTTATCATATGAATCAATAAATAATTATTCACAAATAATATTGCAGAATCACATTTATGACAACCAGGCCGTTCCCAGGAAAGAGGGGGCTTTCCAATAAGGATTTTTCCTTACTGGCGCGCAATTAGATGACCAAACCTCTCCTTAGACAGAACTTTCTAGTCATTGCCAATAATGTTATCTAATAATATTATTCAAATAATATGAATTATTGATCTGATAATGGGAAATACTGTGCAGCAACAATTATTGAACAACAACAATATAAAATTTCAACGTAGCAATTATTGAATCAATAAAATAAAATATTGAACAGTAATTACTGTAACAATTATTGAGTAGTGCCTTCTTACGTAAGAATCAATAATTTTAAAAATACTGTGCAATACCGTGTGCTACTGTGCAATAACGCGTATTACTGTATTTTAACCAACGGGTATTCCAACAGTGTTAATAGTAACAACTACGCCGTTATTTGTAAAAACTCAAATTTATCATTTTCTTCACCCGACAGTTATTCTGTTATGGGGCCCACAAATGGCTGCGCCGTCGTACGAATATTCCCCGACAGAAAGAATATTCCACGACCAAACGAATATTCTCCGACAACAATGATTATTTTATAACCACTTGCTTATTTTGAAAAAAAATTATATTTCACTCATAACTTTAAACTTTTATCAATTTAACCATTTACTGAATAGTAATTATAAGAAAAATTGAATACTTTTATTTCATAAAATTCGGGGTCTTACAATCTCCCCTCCTTATGAAATTTCGTCCCCGAAATTTACGTACCTGGTATTTCGAAGAGTTGAGAATACCTTGCTTCCATTTCAGATTCTATCTCTCAGATCATCATGATTTCTCCATTGCTCATCTCCCATGATAACTTCATTTGGGTTCCTCATTTGTTGGGAAGTCATGACAACCGCCATCCCTCGAACTACTCGGCTTTGACTTGTCTGAAGCAGCATTTGGCGTCATCATTACCGTTGGAATATACCTTTCTAAAGGACATATTCCTCCCTCAACTACCTCTTCGTACTCCTCATTCATGATCTGAATCATCAATCTTCGATCCATATCGGATTCAGGTTGACCGCTATGTACAGGATAATTCAAAACTCGATGTTGGGTTCTCCCAATTGCTTTCCAAAAAGAGAAATTCATATCATCTATTTTAGCCTTCTTAGATCGCACATCTCTTTTCACAATATCCACGTGTCGTGCGGCTTTTGCCCATGCATCACTTATTCTCACTCGTTCAGTTTTTTCTTCTTTCAGCTCAGATTCCATCTTTATCATCTTATACTCTGCCAAAGAATGCTTCTGTTCAAGCATCACATATCGGGTAACACAAGCTTGAATTGTTGCATCCTTTTGTTCCACGACCGCCTGTCGTTCTTCTGCCTGCTCTTCTAACTCATGAATACGATTTTGAAATTCTACATTTTGATCATATAATACCTCTAATAAACTTTCATCTGGTACTTCTTCATCCTCTTCTTCCTCAGTCTTAGCTGTTACCTCTGCGACTATCTCGGGTGTAACTATCAATTCTTCACTCACCACATGGATATCTCTAATTCCTTATTCGTCTGACATCACATTATCACGGTTAGTGATTAATGGTATCCCCACACTCTCATTCACTCCATTGTTAGCATTCTCAGCTGCCATTCTCAAATACTGCCATAAAACAAGGGTTAATTAAACAAATTAACATATCACATAATATCCCAATATTATGACTGACCAACAAATAAGCTTAGGTAGGACACACTAGCGAAGGATTTACTCATCTCTCCCCTCCTAGTTGTATTCCCCGATCTCCGCCAGAGATCATATCCCTAAGCTCTGATACCAAATGTAACTCTGGACACCAACCTATGTCAGCACCTTACATTGATACCTATCAGTTTGCCACCGCAGAACGGCGTCCCCTACGGAGAGTCTGGCTTCGGTGCATCCCCAATCAACAGGAAGTCACCAGCGAGAGGCTCGGGGCTCTTTACTTATAGCTCTGATACCAAATGTAACGACCCCAAAACAGGTCCATTCCACCCAACCCATTCTGAGTCGTCAAATACATGGTACAGAAAATAACTACAACTTTATTACAACAATTGTCGTGCAAAATACAACAACACATATGCTGTGAGTTTGGATACAAATATATACCAAATGTGACTCATGTTCCAACCGTGGACATCACCTCACAATAACACCTTACATAAAGGTATAGTCAAAAACTGTTTTAAAAATTAGAATCTTTGGGAAGTGCTCAAGGAAACCTTCGTACATGGGAGGCCATGCGTCTAGGTTATGGTAGATATCATATGGCCACAGAATTATCTTTGGTTGACCCAATAGACCCCAAAGAAAAATGAGAAGGTTACTATCATATTCTTCCCAACAGTGAGTCTTCTCTTGACTTATCATTATCTCCACTGTCTCTATTTTTCCGTTACCCTCGCTCGACCCAGCTACACTCTTATTACCTGAAAGGAGTTGTGAAGCAAAAGGGTGAGCACAACTAGCTCAGTAAAGAATATCATGACTAAAGATAAATAAATTATCAATAGTCTTCATCAATAATAAATCAGAGATTTAGAACATATGGTAGATGATAAAAAAAATTCAACCATAGTTGCAGCGGAACGAGCAATCCATTAGAAGAGTCAAATAGACTATAAAGTCTATTTATCTTCTCCATGTTAAAAATCCACCAACAATATTTTATCCATGTAACATCACTCAAGAGTTCCTTTCCACAATCATATGAATAACTCATAATCATAATTGTGACTATAAATTTTTCTTCGCACCCAGGACAAAGAATATTTTCATCACCTGTCTTTACCTGAAACATCAAAGATCATGGTTATACCAAATCACAGTTCCTGTTTATAATCATACTAACAAATCCATCTTTGCACTACGGGCCAAAGATATTCATCAACAAACCATCTTTGCACTACGTGCCAAAGATATTCAACAACAGTTCATCTTTGCACTACAGGCCAAAGATATTCATCAACAGGCCATCTTTGCACTACATGCCAAAGATATTCATCAACAATTCATATTTGCACTACAGGCCAAATATATTCATATCTCAAAGAAATATATAATCATTTCAGAATTTATATAAACAATAATTATAACCATGTTGATCAATTCACCTTTGCACTTAAGCTTAAGATATTCAATTATAAATTTAATGGTCATGATCATACCAGTCAGAATTCAACTTTGCACTACAGGCCAAAGAGAACCCTAGTCATGATCATACCAATAATCTACCCATCTTTACACTCCAGTGAAAGAGAATTTCAACATCAGGGTTATAAAAATGTTATATATGATGATAAAAATAATATGATCAACATATAGTTTTAATCTCAAGAGTAATATTCGTAACTCATGAATAGTAACCCCGACACAAAAGATAGAAATTCTACAATAAAATTCATACCAATATTTCGGTATAATGATATTGAAAGAATAACATTACTTAAATTTATAAATAATTTATTTTAATTGTTTACACTTTACTAATTAATGCATTTAATCATCATAAAATGCCAACTCTTACAATTTCATCATCAATAACCAAAACCCTCATCAAAAATCTGCATATACCTCATATAGGATTCTCAAGCCATAAAATCCTATTTTCCAATTTTCTTTCTTCACAAAACATATTTAATTCATTTACTCATAACTAAACCATTTTCATGAAAAATACCAAATCAGTTCCAAAAATATTTCTTTTCTGGGATTTAGCATAATATAGTCCCATTGTGAACATATATTTTTCTCAGAATTTTTAAAAGTCATTTACTATTTTTCATATGGCCAAAATAGCCGAATATTTAAACATTTATCAAAAATTGTACTTTTGTCTAAAAATTCTGAAATTTACAGAGTATACTTCTATCATATACATGTACTCCCAATAAAAATTTCATCAATTTTGGAGTTAACCACAAGGAATTATAAGCGGTTACTTTTAAAATAGTCTTTTCTCATAAAATTCATAACTCTCAATCTATACATCCAAAAATCGCCATTTTTGGACACAATCAAGAAAACTCATCAAAATATCATTTCAAATTTTTCCAGAATTTTTGAAGGTCAGAAAAATTACAAAACTGAAAAACATAACAACCCTTAAAATTCTTTACTATCCCTTACAATCTCTTACCCTTACCTCAAAAGAGCAGTACTTCTGATCGGTATAAGGCTGAAGAAAACTTGCACTGAATAGTAACTCTCAAAGTATCTAAATACTCACAAAATATGCTTCATAATATAGAGAGAGAAAGAGAGAAAGCTTATGTTTCTGGTGTGATTTTCAATTCTAACTTAGCCCTCTATTTATAGGAAAATTTTGGTAGGTTTGACCTGCAACCTGATGGCTTTACCTGCTACTATTCCCACCCACCACATTTGAAATATAATTCAGCACATTTCTTCACCAACCACAAGTGGGGCCCACCAATTCTAGAATTTTTCACCAAAATGATAAACTCCAAAAATTCAACAATTTCTGAACCAGTCATCTCGTAAAATTCATAACAAATCATACGTTCATTTTTAACGGTTCAAAATTTGTGGGCATATACTCAACTTATATATGTATAACATATCCAAAAATTACTACGATCCAACGGTCGGATTAAAAATTATAACCCCCGCAAAATATCTCAAAAACCCTAATTTTTAATACCTCCATTCCAACAAAAATACTGATAAAAACCTCAACATTAACTCCTTCATTTTTTAACCACAAAAATATATCCCTCATTTATATCCACATAAAATAAATATTTTCTTATCATATGAATCAATAATTAATTATTCACAAATAATATTGCAGAATCACATTTATGACAATCAGGCCGTTCCCAGGAAAGAGGGGGCTTTCCAATAAGGATTTTTCCTTACTGGCGCGCAATTAGATGACCAAACCTCTCCTTAGACAGAACTTTCTAGTCATTGCCAATAATGTTATCTAATAATATTATTCAAATAATATGAATTATTGATCTGATAATGGGAAATACTGTGCAGCAACAATTATTGAACAACAACAATATAAAATTTCAACGTAGCAATTATTGAATCAATAAAATAAAATATTGAACAGTAATTACTGTAACAATTATTGAGTAGTGCCTTCTTACGTAAGAATCAATAATTTTAAAAATACTGTGCAATACCGTGTGCTACTGTGCAATAACGCGTATTACTGTATTTTAACCAACGGGTATTCCAACAGTGTTAACAGTAACAACTACGCCGTTATTTGTAAAAACTCAAATTTGTCATTTTCTTCACCCGACAGTTATTCTGTTATGGGGCCCACAAATGGCTGCGCCGTCGTACGAATATTCCCCGACAGAAAGAATATTCCACGACCAAACGAATATTCCCCGACAACAATGATTATTTTATAACCACTTGCTTATTTTGAAATAAAATCATATTTCACTCATAACTTTAAACGTTTATCAATTTAACCATTTACTGAATAGTAATTATAAGAAAAATTGAATACTTTTATTTCATAAAATTCGGGGTCTTACACATGTCATAATATTATAATATATTTATAATATATAAAAGTATTTTTAATACCTTAAAATCGTATTTATATGATTTTTAAAAGTTCAATTTCATTATCCGATAATTACTATTAATATTAAAATATTAATATTTTCATGACAAAATATCAAAAGTTATATTTTATAACTTAAAATATTTTTATAACACTTAAATCATTTTTATATGATTTTTAAATCATTAATTCTATTTTTTCATAATTTATTTAATATATTTATTAAATAAATTAATTTTCATTAATATTGATTAATTAATAAAATTCATCATAAAATATCACAAGTTATTGAAAATAACTTAAAATATTTTCTTATACCATAATATATTTTTAAATAATTTTTCATGCATTAAAATTATTTTTAAATAATTTATTTAATATTATAATTAAATAAATAAAATACTATTTATATTCCAAAAATATTAAATATTTATGAAATATACTTAAAATAATTAAAAACTAATTTTTAGACTTTAAAATAATTTTTAGGAATTTATTTTGTATATTTAATAATTAAAAACAATTTTTATCTATTTATTAAACAAAATAAATAATTTTCAAAAAATAATTATTAATAAAGGGCCCTATAGCGACAGAACCGTCGCTATAGGTGTTCTTGAGCCTGTTCTTCATCAACCCAGAAACTCATGTCAGAAAGCAAGTGGGTAGGTTTGACCGGTTCTAGATCTTTGATCACAAGGTTTCTAGGAAGCCTGATGGGTTAGGATTGTAGTATAAGTGTAATACGACAACTATAAACTAAGATCATGACCAAGTTACAACAAATCAGAGAGTTATTGGCCATAAAAAATCATGTCAGGACTGTTCTTCCATTTCTGGGTTTCCCAGAAATGAAGAACAGTCAAGGTACCTATATTGCAAGCCTTGAATCTTGAGTTCTAGGCTTTACCAGTGTAATATGAGGGTTCAATAATGTAGTATTCATGACAGGGTACAATAATATAACACTAGATTAACATTACAACATCATATGTGACGGATCAAGGCTGGTCAAACCTTGTTAGAAAGTTTGGCTGATAAAGATCTGGGTTTTCCATAAAAGAATTTCGTGACTGAGCAGTCTACTTTGACCGTTCATTAAGTGAATCATGTTTGTTGTTTAAGTGAAATAAAGGAACTAATCTGTAGTCCCTAGACCATATTACAACATAGATATATTAACACCATCAAATCATCAAACACAAGCCAGATCTGGGCTCATGAATATGTTGTCAGAGCGATCTGGGAAAAATCTGGGTTACCCAGATTTGTTCTTCAGGAAGATTGGTCAACGTAGGTTTGACCATGATTAATTGTCATTCAAGTCATGATCTGAGTAATCTAAAAGCATAGATGTGTAGTTCTCATGTCAGGCTACAACAAAAAAATAATAACTTGACCAAACTCTTTAAACACAGCAAGATCTAGGGTCATGAATATCACTGTTAGACTTTTCTGGGTAATCTGGGTTACCCAGAAACAGTCGGTCGTGGCCGGTCAACTCAGTTTGACTACTCATATCTTTCAATCTACAAATGATCTGACCCTATTTCTAGTTTCAGAACACAGACCACGTGGCATAGAACATATACATAGCATAAAACACCATAAACATCTAACACAGAAGAATCTAGAAGGCCTGACATATGGCTGTCAGACCACTTTTATAACTTTTTCCAGATTTTTGAAATCTTCAAAATCGTGCATCTAGATGTTATGGATCTATGATCCAACAACCCAGATCATTAAAAGACACCCTATAACACATATCTAAGCAATCATTACCAACATCTAACATCAGATCATAAAATTTTAAGATTTAGGGTTTTTATACCTTATTTATGCTTGATCTTGATTCTGATCATCATGATCTGATCTTGACTTGCTATAGATTAATATAAGAACTGAATTACTAAAGAATTTCGTGGGTCTAGAGAGAGGATGGCATGGTTGAGTGTTAGAACACAAATAACCCAAATATGTGAACTTTCTCTCTCTTCAATTATTTATATTTTGTTACAATGTATCTATATGATGTAAGGGGCTGAGATTGCTGAGATTTTTAGCATGTGGGTGTATCTTAACTTGTCACCAACTACAAATAGGGCAATAATTGAAAGCTACTTCAATAATGCACAAAGGGTAAATTAGTCATTTTGATTTTAGTTTTAATGGCATACAAGTAAATTGTCAAAACCCTTAAGGTTTAGGGTTTAATCCTTAGGGTTTAACCCTTAGGGTTTAGGGTTTAACCCTAAAATATTTGAAATTTAATTTCTGAGATTCTCAAATTTCGATTTTCAAAATAGAAAATTAATATTTCTAAATTATAATTAGGATTTTCTAATTATATTAAAACTTACTAATCATTATTCAAGCTTTCTAATTAGGATTAATATTTCATAATTAAAGTTACTAATTTAACAATTAGATTTCATAATCATGCATTAAGGTTTATAACCTAAGAATTTGGATTTTCTAAATAGTTAATTAGGGTTATCCCTAATTATATTTATAATCACAAATACTTAAATCATTAAATTTAGCCTTTAAATTCTCAAATTAGGGTTTCATATTCCGAATTAGGGTTTTAAATTCCCAGAACTGAAATTAGGGTTTTCAGAATCGGTTTCTAGGGTTTCTTATAAATCGTATGAATTTTCTAACTGAACATTAACATTCTTAATATAATATTAAGGTTTTCCACTGATATATCTTATCTGGTCAACCCTTGACCCTTAACTACATTCTGTTCACATATATGACCATATACACAGAACATATTCACGTATACCCTTAATCCTGAATAATTCACCACAAAAATTTATAACTCCATTTAATTCGTTCCTGAAAATATCGAATCCATTCACTTATTTTCTGTCTAGGTTTATTATTTAACTTTAATTCAATATTTTAAGATTTTATAAATATCCAAATTATCGGGTTGTCACATTCACCCCTTCTTCTAAAAATTTTGTCCCCGAAATTTATCTTATACCTTATACCTTGCACCATACACCATTCATACACAGCATCACATGCTACCCAATACATTCCTCATAAGAGTAAAAATTTTAAAATTGTGTTGAGGAGTTTATAGACTATTGTCTGTTATTTTTGCAAAGGTTTTATGGAAATTCATCCGCAAATCGTCATAACTTACGGACATAGTAGGTAATTAGCCCGGTATGCCCTGTACTTATTAAGTACTACTAGTCGACTATGTTTCTCATCACTGCCATAGGTACAAAAATTTTACCTCAGTCTTATCGGATTTCGCACCAAAATAATTTGGATCGAAAAAATTTTCAAAAAACACTTAGAGTTTTCATAAATGTTGGTCTAGTCGAATCAAATAGCTTAGACTTATATCAATAATTAACTTCAATCGAATTACGAATGTGAGTAGCCAAACGCCGTTAGCAAATAAAATTTTTGAAAATTAGTTTGAAAATGACGTCATGATGTCGTACTGTATTAACAGTCCGTTTAAGGATGTCATCATTGTATGACTCTGTCATAACACATCATTCAATAGTGGAACAATGATTTTTAGATCGAATTCATACTAAGTATTCCTGCATTTACAACTCCATCAACGTTTTATTATCTCTACACCAGTTTATATGGTACATAAGTGATTAATAAAATATATTTGATATTTTAAATCGTTATCGTCTAGCTGAAATAAGTATCATAGACTATACTTTAAACCGTTCAAAAATCATTACAAATCTATTTTATTACCTCAACAGGTAACGATGTGTCGGTGGCCCGAAGTCCACTCATACATAATGGTCACCAGGAGTTGAGAATAAAAATCCATTTCAAAAAGCACATAGTGCGTTTTTAGCTTGATGTCAAAAATTTCGAGTCTAGCATAGCTAGGAGATTTGGAAAACCTATGTCTCCACTAATAATCCATTACCTAATCAATCTATCTGTTCCTATTATCCTCAATACTCCATTCACACAAAACTATACCCAGTTTGTCAAACTTACCACACTTATGAGTTCAGGAACTTGCCACAATCATATGAGTTTAAGAACTTGCCCTAGACAGACCTTTGGCATCCATTCGCTGAGGGGTTCATAAACATTTCATATAATTATGAGTCACGAACGTACCATAAGTATGAGTTTTAAGAACTCGTACTTAACCTGATATTCTCTACCTATAACCTATATATCTGGTATACACATGAGAAAAGAATCACCTTCTCAACACGTATATAACAAAACAGCGCGACACAGACATTTCAATGATTATCAGTGTAAGAAACTAAGTGGTTTTTACACCAAGTACAATTCCCTACCCATAACAAGGAATCATACAACTTAGCTGCTGACATGAGTCCTCAATTGAAATCCCCACCTAAACCTACTCCCTTCCCAATACAAATTTCATTTAATCCGTATTCATAATCCTTTCCTGAATCTGTACCAATTCATAGTACCACTGACACACAACAATCTTGCTGTAAACTTTTCAATCACTAGATTGATCCTTATCTATACTATAACCTTATCAGATCACGGGGTGATCTCATCGTATATATTATGATTCATTTCTATTCTATGATCGTTTTATTTTACGATCTCCTCTCGCTGTACTTTTAGTCTTTTAGACTCTATCTATTTACCATTACTGTTCACCTTTATTATCAGAGTTAGGGAACTCTAAATCTTTTATAACCCGTCGAGATTCTTCTTTGAATTATACCAACACACTAACTCTATTTGAGTTAGTACTTATCCTAACCACTGCGATTATTAGTCTCACGTAACCCTACCTAAGGTTTATAACCTACAGCTTTGATACCAACTGTGAAAGCCCCGAACCCGGGTCCCAAATCACCGCGGATCTGATACAATCAATCTATCACTATTACAATCATTCTATAACTATTGCGGAAGATATAAACAAAAATTGTTTATACAATAAACTTTACACATTATTTCCCAAGGTCGAGTAACCTTAACATACACAATTCATAACTTATTTGACTTACAACATTATTATCATACTATTCTATTATAATTAAGCTGCACATAAAAAAAATTACAAGCTGAACTTGGCTTTATCCTTTCCTGTATCCGAACATATTCGCCTAATCTGCAATGTTTATCATAATATAGCAAGGGTGAGCAATAAGTTTGCCTAGCAAGTTTAAATTCAATAAATTAAGGGTATATCATGATTGAAAGAATTGAACAAAAGCTGGCTACAGTTCTACAATATAATTGCAAACTAGTATGAACAAATTTTACATAGCTGAACGAGCATTGAACATATATATATATATATATCTGGACCGAATGGTAATGAAGGTGATCAGCCTTTCATACCTGATGAATACATGCAGTATGCACATTGTGCGATTTAATAATTCTTAGACATGACAATCAACAATGATTAACCACAGTATATTTGAATAAGCAACTCAAAGTTGAGTTAAGGAAAACTTGTCTGTTCCGTTGATTATCGTTATGCATTTTAATAAGCTTTGTCTGAACCTAATATTAATAATAATATCGATATTTAAATTAGAATAATATCATCACAGTATTTAAAATAATCTAAACACATTAACACATAACCCTATCAGTCTATACAGCATATAAAACCTAACCTCAAGTCAAACTGTTACAGTCTGAGTCAAGTTTGGTACAATTCTGACATCCCGATTGCCTAATCGGATAATTATTGAGTTTAAGTTCAATTAAACTCTGCCTAAACACTTAACAAATCTTAGATAATTATATTATCAGTCAAAAATATTTTTCATCAGCTCGTAAAAATTGTTAGATAATTATTATCATTTATCACGATTTTTCAATCATTAAACTCGTATTTATATGAATTAAATACCACATAATTCTTTTATCATTAATATTTATTTAATATCAAATATTAATGAAATACATGTCATAATATTATAATATATTTATAATATATCAAAGTATTTTTAATACCTTAAAATCATATTTATATGATTTTTAAAAGTTTAATTTCATTATCCGATAATTACTATTAATATTAAAATATTAATATTTTCATGACAAAATATCAAAAGTTATATTTTATAACTTAAAATATTTTTATAACACTTAAATCATTTTTATATGATTTTTAAATCATTAATTCTATTTTTTTCATAATTTATTTAATATATTTATTAAATAAATTAATTTTCATTAATATTGATTAATTAATAAAATTCATCATAAAATATCACAAGTTATTGAAAATAACTTAAAATATTTTCTTATACCATAATATATTTTTAAATAATTTTTCATGCATTAAAATTATTTTTAAATAATTTATTTAATATTATAATTAAATAAATTAAATACTATTTATATTCCAAAAATATTAAATATTTATGAAATATACTTAAAATAATTAAAAACTAATTTTCAGACTTTAAAATAATTTTTAGGAATTTATTTTGTATATTTAATAATTAAAAACAATTTTTATCTATTTATTAAACAAAATAAATAATTTTCAAAAAATAATTATTAATAAAGGGCCCTATAGCGACAGAACCGTCGCTATAGGTGTTCTTGAGCCTGTTCTTCATCAACCCAGAAACTCATGTCAGAAAGCAAGTGGGTAGGTTTGACCGGTTCTAGATCTTTGATCACAAGGTTTCTAGGAAGCCTGATGGGTTAGGATTGTAGTATAAGTGTAATACGACAACTATAAACTAAGATCATGACCAAGTTACAACAAATCAGAGAGTTATTGGCCATAAAAAATCATGTCAGGACTGTTCTTCCATTTCTGGGTTTCCCAGAAATGAAGAACAGTCAAGGTACCTATATTGCAAGCCTTGAATCTTGAGTTCTAGGCTTTACCAGTGTAATATGAGGGTTCAATAATGTAGTATTCATGACAGGGTACAATAATATAACACTAGATTAACATTACAACATCATATGTGACGGATCAAGGCTGGTCAAACCTTGTCAGAAAGTTTGGCTGATAAAGATCTGGGTTTTCCATAAAAGAATTTCGTGACTGAGCAGTCTACTTTGACCGTTCATTAAGTGAATCATGTTTGTTGTTTAAGTGAAATAAAGGAACTAATCTGTAGTCCCTAGACCATATTACAACATAGATATATTAACACCATCAAATCATCAAACACAAGCCAGATCTGGGCTCATGAATATGTTGTCAGAGCGATCTGGGAAAAATCTGGGTTACCCAGATTTGTTCTTCAGGAAGATTGGTCAACGTAGGTTTGACCATGATTAATTGTCATTCAAGTCATGATCTGAGTAATCTAAAAGCATAGATGTGTAGTTCTCATGTCAGGCTACAACAAAAAAATAATAACTTGACCAAATTCTTTAAACACAGCAAGATCTAGGGTCATGAATATCACTGTTAGACTTTTCTGGGTAATCTGGGTTACCCAGAAACAGTCGGTCGTGGCCGGTCAACTCAGTTTGACTACTCATATCTTTCAATCTACAAATGATCTTACCCTATTTCCAGTTTCAGAACATAGACCATGTGGCATAGAACATATACATAGCATAAAACACCATAAACATCTAACACAGAAGAATCTAGAAGGCCTGACATATGGCTGTCAGACCACTTTTCTAACTTTTTCCAGATTTTTGAAATCTTCAAAATCGTGCATCTAGATGTTATGGATCCATGATCCAATAACCCAAATCATTAAAAGACACCCTATAACACATATCTAACCAATCATTAACAACATCTAACATCAGATCGTAGAATTTTATGATTTAGGGTTATTATACCTTATTTAGGCTTGATATTGATTCTGATCATCATGATCTGATCTTGACTTGCTATAGATCAATCTAAGAACTGAATTACTAAAGAATTTTGTGCTAGAGAGAGGATGGCATGGTTGAGTGTTAGAACACAAATAACTCAAATATGTGAACTTTCTCTCTCTTCAATTATTTATATTTTGATACAATGTATCTATATGATGTAAGGGGCTGAGATTGCTGAGATTTTTAGCATGTGGGTATATCTTAGCTAGTCACCAACTACAAATAGGGCAATAATTGAAAGCTACTTCAATAATGCACAGAGGGTGAATTAGTCATTTTGATTTTAGTTTTAATGGCATATAAGTAAATTGTCCAAACCCTTAGGGTTTAGGATTTAACCCTTAGGGTTTAGGGTTTAACCCTAAAATATTTGAAAATTAATTTCTAAGATTTCTAAATTTTGGTTTTCAAAATAGAAAATTAATATTTCTAAATTATAATTAGGATTTTCTAATTATATTAAAATTTACTAATCATTATTCAAACTTGCTAATTAGGATTAATATTTTCCTAATTAAAGTTACTAATGTAACAATTAGGTTTCATAATCATGCATTAAGGTTTATAACCCAAGAATTAGGATTTTCTAAATAGTTAATTAGGGTTATCCCTAATTATATTTATAATCACAAATACTTAAATCATTAAATTTAGCCTTTAAATTCTCAAATTAGGGTTTCATATTCCGAATTAGGGTTTTAAATTCCCAGAACTGAAATTAGGGTTTTCAGAATCGGTTTCTAGGGTTTCTTATAAATCGTATGAATTTTCTAACTGAACATTAACATTCTTAATATAATATTAAGGTTTTCCACTGATATATCTTATCTGGACAACCCTTGACCCTTAACCATATTCTGTTCACATATATGACCATATACACATAACATATTCACGTATACTCTTAATCCTGAATAATTCACCACAAAAATTTATAACTCCATTTAATTCGTTCCTGAAAATATCGAATCCATTCACTTATTTTCTGTCTAGGTTTATTATTTAACCTTAATTCAATATTTTAAGATTTTATAAATATCCAAATTCTCGGGTTATCACAATACTTTTTCAATAAGGATTGAAAAGGATGATTGCGGAAATGTTTTTCTTGATCACTTATTATTGCCCTAGGCTACCAAAGCAAGAGAAAATGTTCTCTTTTAGAAATTTGACAACAACTTTGTTGTCATTAGTCTTGGTTGGTATAGCTTCTACCCACTTAGACACTTAATCCATCGCAAGTAAAATGTACAAATTGCCAAAAGAATTTGGAAATGGGCCCATCAAATCTATTCCCCACACATCAAATAATTCAATAACTAAAATGAGTTGCATTGGCATCATATATCTCCTAGTGATCCTCCCTAATTGTTGACACCTATTGCATTTAGCACAAAATTTGATGGCATCCTTGAATAGACTAGGCTAATAGAAACCACATTGGAGGACTTTAGCGGTCGTCTTTTTGCCTCCAAAATGTCCTCCACAAGCTTGGTTATGACAAAATGACAGAACACTTCTAAACACATGGTCAGGTACACACCTCCTAATGATTTGATCAGGGCAATATTTAAACAAGTAGGGGTCGTCCCAATAAAAGTGTTTGACTTGTGAAAGAAATTTGGACCGGTCTTGTTTAGACCAATGGGAAAGAATCTCACTAGTAACTAGGTAATTCACAATATCAGTAAACCAAGGTGTAGCAGATATAGAGAAAAGGTGATCATCTAGGAAAGATTCATTTAAGGGCAGATTAGAGTTAGACTCCACAACTAAACGGGACAAATGATCAACTACCACATTTTTGGAAACTTTTTTGTCCCTTATCTCTAGGTTAAATTCTTGGAGCAAAAGACTTAACGAATTAAACATGCTTTGGAATCTTTTTTGGAAAAAGGATGTCGGAGGGCAGCATGGTCAGTGTAAACAAATATTTTATACCCAATAAAATAAGATCGAAAATTTTCTAAGGCAAAAACTATAGCTAGAAGTTCTTTTTCAGTAATGGAATAGCTCAATTGTGCAACATTCAAAGTCCTACTAGTGTAGTATATGACATGAGGAATCTTGTTGATTCTTTGCCCTAAAACAGCACCAACTGCATAGTCAGATGCATCACACATTAACTCAAAAGGTTAACTCAAATCAAGTGATCTGATGATAGGAGCTGAAGTCAACTCCCTTTTGAGTTGTTAAAAGGATTGAAGACATTTTTCATTGAATTCAAATTTTGCATCTTTTCCTAGAAGATTGGTCAAGGGTCTTGCTTTCTTACTGAAATCTTTAATGAATCGCCTATAAAAGCATGCATTAGGAAAGAACGAATTTCTTTGACTGTCTGAGGTGCTGGAAGATTGGCAATGAGGTCAATTTTGGCTTTATCTACTTCAATTCCCTTTTCAAATATGATATGACCAAGAACAATTCCCTTTTTTTACCATGAAATGACATTTTTCCCAATTTAGAATTAAGTTTGTTTCCTTACATCTCCTTAGAACTAAGTCAAGGTGGTGAAGGCACTCATAAAATGTAGACCCAAATATGGAAAAATCATCTATAAAAATTTCTAAGAATTTCTCCACCGTGTCAGAAAAAATGCTCATCATGCATCTTTGAAAGGTTGCAGGGGCACTACATAGCCCAAAGGGTAGACGACGATATGCAAATTTTCCATAAGGACAAGTGAATGTGGTCTTTTCTTGGTCTTCTAAGGCTATGGGGATTTGAAAGTAGCTCGAGTAATCATCAAGGATACAATAATATGCATGACCAACTAACCTTTCTAGAATTTGGTCTATGAAAGGTAAAGGAAAATGATCCTTACTTGTGGAGGCATTGAATTTTCTATAGTCTATGCAAACCCTCCAACCATATTGGACACGAGTGGGAACTAACTCATTAGCTTCATTTTGAACTATAGTTATGCCAGACTTTTTAGGTACCACCTGAACAGGACTTACCCAAGGGCTATCATAAATGGGAAAGATGATCCCATTATCAAGACACTTAATAATTTCCATCTTAACTACCCCTTTTAGAACTAGGTTCAACCGCCTTTGTTGGTCTCTCACTAGTTTAACATCATCTATTAAGTGGATCCTATGTTGGACAATGGTTGGGCTGATCCCCTTAATATCACTTATGCTTCATCATATGGCTTCTTTATTTTCTCTTAGAATGGTCAATAACTCTTCCTCTTGTGTGTTTGTTAAATCAGAAGCAATGATCACAGGAAAAGTTTTGGAAGGACCTAGATAGGCATATTAAGATTATCAGGAAGAGGTTTGAGTTCTAGCTCTGGTGGACTCTTTTCAAGAGGTTCTGAAGATTGCAAGATTGGCTCGATCACGGGTTCCCATTTAGAATAAGACATTGGTGTGGGTGACTCTAACATTTCATTCACCTCATTTACATATTCTATTTCATTTAATTTTTACCAAAATAATTTAGACAAAAATTAAAATTTTCGTATTCTCCCGTAAGTTCATTTTTAGACATTTCTTAAATCATGTTCATTTCAACGGGTTGGTCAGAGAAATCAATAGGTTGATTTCCCACGTTAAACACATTTAAATCAATTCTCATGTTCCCAAATGTTAATTTCACTAGTCCATTTTTACAATTGATTAACGCATTAGAAGTTCATGGAAATGGTCTACCTAAAATGACAGAAATTTGACCCTTGGGATTGGCAACAAGTTGGGTTTCAAGGACAAAAAATTTAACAGGGAGAACAAAATTGCCAACCTTAATGAGTACATCTTCAACTATTCCTTTTGGCATTTTAACAGAACGGTTAACTAGTTGGAGTGTGACACTTGTCTTTTTTAACTCCCCTACGCCTAAGGTTTGGTACACAGAAAATGGTAACAGGTTCACACTATCTCCTAAATCAAGCAAAGCCTTTTCAATTAATATGTCACCTATTATGCATGAAATAGTAGGACAATCAGGGTCCTTATACTTCACAAGAACTTAACATGACAAGATAGAACTAACATGAGCTGTTAGAAAAACTTTCTTAGGAACATGAGTGGTTCTTTTATGTGTGCACAAATCTTTTAGACATTTAGCATATGAGGTAACTTGTTAAATGGCATCTAGAAGAGGAATGTTAATTTTACTTCTAGAATTTTGTCTAACTGAGTTGACTGCTTGTTTGAAATAAGTCTTTGAGGAAATGGGGCTTTTGGTTTAAAAAGTTTTTTATTTGACTCGAAAGATATGGTTTGATCATTTTTTGACACAAGCTTAGTAAATGGGCCTACTGACTCAGAGTTTGTGGGCTTTTTAGGCTGGCCTAACTTTGAAAATGGATCATTAGATTCAACATTTAAATTTTTCTCTTCTTCATTATCAATGTCAGCATGATTGTTAAAATAATTTCCAGACCTTAAAGAGATTACAAAATTCACATGATTAACTTGGTTGTTTTCAAGTGAATTAGCATGACAAGGTTTTTTATTAGGGACTAGAAATTTTGGATTGATCTCGGGTTGACTAGGGAACATACCCTTCTCTCTTTCACTAACTGTAGTGGTCAATTAACTAATTTGGATCTCTAAATGAGATAAGGCTTTGTTTATGTTTTTCATTAACGTTTACATGTTTTTCTCTAAAGTGCTAAGTTTCTTCTCACTTTCATTAGAAAAACCTGGTTGATATTGAGGATCTAAACTTGAATTTTTGTACGAACCAGGATTTAGTTTTTGGTAAGGTTGAAAAGACTGGATTAGAGATCGATTAACCTGATTTAAAGAGTTATTTGGGTAGGGTCCTTGGTTTCATGCAAAATTAGGATGATTTATCCAACCTAGATTATAAGTGTGTGCAAATGGGTCATTCCTAGGTCTTAAAAACATTGTATTGACTTATTCATATTCTTCAGGTTGGGACATGACTCTAGGACATTCCTCAATCACATGACTTGGTGAATTACACCTTAGACACAAAGGTGTTGGTGTTTAGACTTGGTTCACATGTGATTGTTCCCTAGTTTTTGTGACACCCCCAAATCCGGGTACTTCATTCCCACAGAATTTGGTGTTCACTATCCAAAACAATTACATCTATCTACCCATATTCAAGGTTAAAGATATAACTTAAATAACTCAAACAATAATCTTCTCCATTAAAGGGTTACATCAACTAAAAACAATCCCAGGTAATCTAAACTTAAATTATTACATAAGTCTGCGGAATACATCACATAATTAACTAAGTCTCATAACATAAATTCAGTAATTAAAATTAAATAAGTCTTCATCATTTGGACATCTTGCCCTTACCCTTGCTAGTAGACAGCTCTTCAACTTTCTCAACTTTAGTTGTAGTGTTAATTGCAAGAGTGAGCAAACAATTGCTTACTAATATAACGAATGATAATAGCAATAACATAAGGGTAAGCAATGAATACTGAATAATAGAGAACTTGTTCTATGAATTAAAAATAGAAATAAATTCAAGATTTATAACTGAGGGTCTTAAGACCATGAACTATGTCCCAGGTTACTAAGTATTTCTACCTCAACATTAATAGTCGTTTATACTATGCAAACCCTTCCTTACGTACTTAGGGGGATCAGCCCTTTGTACCATATATTCTGCACAAACATCTAAACGCTAAAGCCTACATAATCCCCTATATTAGGGTTGTTCATCTCAATTTGACTTTAGGATTTCCGCACTAAAGAAAGTTTAGTTTAGAATTAGCTTAACATTGATTCTAGAATTTTAGAACACTCATCAATAATAGATTAGTCCAATCAATAAAGGTTTGTTTGCTATTCGAAGGTTCAACACGATAATATAAGATTGAACAACGATACTTAAGTCAAAGATTAAATGTCAACAACATACAATTGAATAGACATGGTATATACAAAGTATTACATCCAAAAGAGTTAGAAAACTCATTTGGGACAATGGACTTGAACAATTTATGCTTTAAATAATAAGAAACAAAAGTTAGGAATGTGAAACTCGCTCAATGTAAAGAATTAGAACACAAGAGCTTGCATAATCGTAAACAAGATGGAATCCATAAACTTGCTCAACATAAATATAAGGTTTAGGAACTCGCATAATGAAAAATTAGGGTTAGAGAACTTGCCTCGTGCGTAAGCTACACAAGTATAATAAACGTTTGCCAAATACCCTACATATACCATTGAAATCGCAATACCGATTAGTTAAACTAACATTTAACCCTGTGGGTTTAACTCTCATTCAAATTCATCTCATTCACCTATCTCACATTACAGTCTCTGACACCATATAATGGTCTGAAATCACCAACTTAATAAGGCATCGACACGCCTTAAATTCATCTCAAGTCTTAATCAATTAACAAGTTAAAGTTTTCTAAGTCTTTGTCTTTTCATTCTAAAAATTACCAAACACATGATCACAATCTGTTATGGAACTTCATTACATGTTTAAATCCTTATCATGCATCTTAGACTAGGTTAAGCCAACACATCATGGACAGAAACTAAAAAAAAATTGCCTCTACTCAAGGGACGGCGCAGTTGAGACTACTTAGCAGGTGCAGTTGCGCCGTTTCTGCCTTTGGTACCGACGCAGCTGCGCTAGTACGTAGACAGAAACTGCAATTGCATACCCTGCTTCATAGTTCAATCCATGCAACCTAATTTTAACTGAAATTCACATACCCAAAAGCTAGAATTTTTTTAACAACAACACCAAGCATGCATTTCATGATTCTACTAATATAATCATTATATAAAATCAACTTTTAAGGATCAAAATCATGTTTTTACTAGATTTCTTCATATTTCAATACATTTAGTGATTTTAACCACCAAATCTTCAATTCATAACCAAATTAAGCCATTTCAGTTGCATTGTTTTCATTTTTGAATGTATTAACATAATCTACAACAATTTTACAGATTATGATATGATTCAAGCATAAATTTCAGTTTCAAAACAAACTATATTGTACATATAACCACAAAAATCCAAATTTTCATTTTAAAAACATGTATACATAAATTTATCAAACCAAAATCGTTTCCAGACAACGTACAACTTATTATAATCATCTTTGTAACATATACAACTATTATCTCAATAATCAACCATAGAAATTCAACTTTTCAATGAAAACTCAAGAACACATAGCATGATTTTCTTGAATTTTAACTTTTGACAATTGTTTCTAGTTGATAACAAGTTGATTACATAAACTAATTAACACTGATAATTCAAATTCACACAATTTCTATAATAGAAATTAAGAACATGAAATTAGGTTTTTATACCTTCAATCTTTGATTACTGTAAAGAAGAATGATAGAGAATCGCTTGCTAATGTTTTCCCCTCCACTCTTGGTACTCCAATTCTTCTCTACTCTCTCAATTTCTTCCTTTGTTTCTCTTTGTTCTTCTTCTCTAACTCTTGTTCTTAGTCTTAGAAAACCACGTAATGTAACCCAACTAAAACACTGTGCGCACAAATAAACTGATAAACGTGGTTATCAATTTCATCAAGCCAAAAGTCTTCGGCTGTTATATTAACCAAAAGCCACAAGGCTTTGTTTGGTTTGCACACTAATACATCCCCCTTTAATTTATTTTTATAATATTTATATTATATAGTTCTTATGTCACACCCATTATACAACTAATTTAATTAAATTCATAATTCAAATTGGCATTTATCATATAATTATAATTTCCATTATAAATTAAAATTTTATTTAACCTCTCTAATTTAATTATTAAATTAAATTAGAACGACATTATAACTATTAATAATTCATTTAATTTAATTATTAAATTAAAATTATCATTCATTAATTTAATTATTATAACACATCTTAACTAAATTATTACACCACAATTTTATCAATTATTTATTTATCTCAATAATTAAATATATAAAAATATTTATTTAATTCAATAAATATTTAAAATTAATTACAAAATTCTTGTTCGTTACAATTTTTAAAATTTTGAGTCTTTTAAGTACACTAGCCAACTTAGCTTCGGTAGCAATTGAATTGTCAATTGTATGAACACCCCTAGCTGAACAAGGTTTATCGGTCTCTCGAGTTGTTTCCCATTGCATGAATTTTTATGCTAAGTCTTCTAAAAATTCTCAAGCATTTTCCTCATTATTATTCGGAAAAACCCCTTGACACATTGACTCTAACATTGTTTTAGTGATATAGTCTAAACCTTCGTAAGCAATTTGACACAATCTCCATTTCTCAATTCCATGGTGTGGGCACTATGATAACAAATTTTTAAATCTATCAAAATATTTTCAAAAGGACTCATTTTCAAGTTGGCAAAATTGATGACTTGCAGTCCTAACTTTACAAACTTTTAAATAACCACACGTTCTTTAGGCGTTTACGTTTTGAACCACTTGCCTAGACACCAATAGTTTGATTAATTTAAAATTCAGCCTCCTCTTGGAGTTTTTTGTCCTAATTGAGCTCGAGAGTCCTAGGAGCCAACGTCTACTTGATTTTATTATGTCAAAGTTATGCAAAATGCAAGTTGGTTTGTTTGTGGGCAAAGGAAGGGTGATGAAATTTCCACCTTATCTTGTTACATATTTTTGCCCTTAATGTTAGATTAAAGATGAAAATGCATAAATAAAATAAAACTGTAAAGAAATAAAATGTCCTAAAACTATGTGAGTTACGAAAGAAGAAGAAATTTGATGTATCTCAATCCTCCAGCAATCACCACAGTTTATATTTCACAAGAATTTTTTTTTAAAAAAATAACCTGAATAGGATGTGCTCTACGTGAGTGAATACATGAATGCGGCAATAAAAAAACTAAACTAATATTTTTTTTCTTAAAAAAAATATGGAGATACGAAGTACCAAAGAAAGCGCAGAAACAAAATCTTTATCTTTTTGCTCCTATAATCCGCTTCGATGTTAGAGTTAAAAGCTAATTCCAATAAATAAAAATTAATGAATAAAAAATTAATTCTAGTCCCCGGCAACGACGCCAAAAACTTGATGTATTAAAATTATGTACTGCAAGTGCATAGTATCTATTGTAGATTTGGCAAGTGCAGGTTGAACCATATAGGCTAGATTAATGATCAAATCCTTAATTAATATTTTAGGCAAATTAGAAATAAATATAGTGGAGATGATTAACTAACTAAATTATACAAACTAATAATTAATAATGAAAACTATTAATGAGAAACTATCTAGAAATCTGAATCCATCAAATATTAACATAATAAATAATTCCTTATTTTCCAAATTAATTCTCAAATTATTTCCCCTTCTCTTTAAAAATAATGATTCAAATAATCAAATTATAAAAAATTCACAGATTAACTATAACTTATCAAAACCTCGCAATCAATATAAAAATCATATGAATTTTCCGCGAAGGTAAAAATGAAAGAGTAAACAATTAGGCATTAATGTCAGAACAGAAAAAAAATATTATTATAAAATACTTGGTTTCATCATCATGTATTACAAATTTAGCTAGCCATGAAAATTAAAATAAAAACAAATATAATTTTACTATTATTAAACGCAATATAAGAATAACTTATTATTACTAATATTATATAAAGCACATGAACGGACATAAAAAATTAACTTAAGATATATAATATATTAATAGTAAGTACGAAAGAAAACAAGGAAAATATATAATTGATTCATCATTAAAATAATAGAAAGATTACACACGAATGTTGAATTGGATTCTTAAGACAAAGTAACATTACAACTCTAATTTCATGCTCCTCCTTGTTTCAGTGGATGCGGGAGAGGATGAAAAATAATAAAATAAAATGGTCCCCTTCCCTCTAAAACAAGAGATTTATTTAAAAGGAAGAATAAATTTTAACCTAATTTAAGATACATTGAACTTGGTCTTCTTTTCTCTATTGTCGACGTCGGGATTTTTATTTGTCCATTTTCTATTCTTGTCTTTTGGTGTTCTCATGTTAGGTGAGATTTGTTTGAAAAAACAAGTTGTGAAAAGGTCCGACATGTATATGTCGACGATTGGACTGTAAGAGTCGCCAGTTGGTATTTTTAAATGGTTGTACCAACTCAACCGAGAAAAGGTTTGCACATTGACCTAGTGATATTAACCTAGTGATGTGACACTATTTAACTGGTCTGTGAAACCGAGATTCGTTAGGGTCCGGGAGCTTGATTATGCGGAGGGAAGGTGTTAGGCACCCCCCGACATCCGTGTTACCACGGTGACCGCCACTTTTTAATTAAACTATTATATGAATATGTGTGTGTGTGTGTGTCAATGTACAATTATCTGGAAATAGTGCTATGCCTCGTTTGCACCTATATACAAAGGGTTTGAATTTTATATAAAAGTTCAGTTTTAACAAGATATAGCAATGACATTTTATAAAAAGAGGTTTTTCAAACCCTTATGCTCAATAGTAATTGAGGCCTTTGATACTTCCATTTTATTAAATGTTCAAGTTAATTACTTTTATTTTCGAGATGCGAGGCATCCTCGAGAAAATAAAATAAAATATATAGCAGTGCCGAACTCCTTGTGGGCATGAGAGTCATCTAAGAAAATTCAAACACTGTGAATAATTTACGAGCCATGTACAGATAAAAATGTCCATCACGGGAACCGAATCTAGATTCAGGAGACTGAATATGTGATCACATGATTCCTCGGCTCACATGATGTAGCAATTTGTATGAAAGCTGTAAACATGAATATATAAAAGATGTAAATATATATATATATATATATATATATATGTGTGTGTGTGTGTGTGTGTGTGTGTATGCGTGTGTGTGTATAGACAATCAACCACCACGAAGAACCTCCATGGGGAATTGTAAATATAAATAAAGTAGTAAAAGCCAATCAACCGTCACGAAGTAAACTCCAGGCGGGACTAAATATAAAGAAAGAAGTAAAAGGTCACAAAGTAAACTCCGGGCCTGACAGAAAATGTATATATATATATATATATATATATATATATAAGCATTAAACGATCCGGATGTGAAATCCAGGCTCATCGAACAGAGTTCGATAACAGTATATATATAAGCATATATATAAAAGTAATAAACGCTCCGGATGTAAATCTAAGCTCAATCGAGGCATAACTCGATGATGTTAGTACAAATATATATATATATATATATATATATATATATATATATATATATATATATATACACACACAAAAGAAATAAAAAGTCACGGACCGAAGTCCGGGCATACACACGCAACACGACTCTCAACGTGAATAACAATGTGTGCAAGGAGTGGAGAAAAGGCTTAAAGTAATGTAAGAAGGCTTACAGTGGACTACCAAAGAAGACTTCAATAGCTTTAAATGGATGAACACTCGGCTCTCGCCAGTAAAAAAGTAGCCAAATATAAGCTCACAAGTGTTTGAAATGAGAAAGCACTCAATTTATAGTGTGTACAGAGCAAATTGGACAGGGCTTCCTCGCATTTTCTTTGTGTAAAATGGCTGCCCCAAGCCCTCTATTTATAGAGGGGGGAGCCGCAGGTGTACCTGCAGCTACCCGGGGTGCCCTGGGCTCCGTGGGTCCCGTCGTCTCGAAGTACGTGTACGCGTGCAACGTGATGTCCACTTAAACTTTCAGAACTTCAATTCGGGCATCTGATCAAGCTGTATAAGACCTTTTTCGACATGTTGTTGTCGAGAGCTACACAATGACATGGGATAAGAGGTTGTACGGAGTCGGGAAGATGGGACCATGCCTAGGTCTTCAAGCTTCAAATTCTATCCGGTGTGCTGTCTTGTGTAGTTATCACTCGAGATTAGAGCTATTGGCTCTTGTAGGACACTTTTGTATGTAATGTATGTTGAAATGTTTACTGAGATGGCGCAATGTAGTATCAAGGTGGAAAACTGACAATTTTACCCCTCACCGGGGTTATCTCCGATTTGGGCTGATTTAGCAGTCGTTGCTCAAAGTTATCTCTGAGATTGGGCTGCTGTAAGTGTTGAATGCCTGTCCTCCTGGGGTTATCTCTGGGTTTAGAGATGAGTGCCTCGGGGCTATAACCGAGTATTGAAGCTGATCTCAGGGGTTTGAAACAAGCATTTTTGGGGTTATCTCCAGAACTGCAACTGCATGCCTCGGGGTTGTCTTTGAGGTTTGACTGTATCTCCCAGGGTTGTCTTCGGGATTAGAAATGAAGATCTCAAGGTTGTATCCAAGATGAAACTGTGGATTTCGGGGTTATCTCCGGAACTGGAACTGCATTCCTCGAGGTTATCTCCGAGGTTGAAACTGAGTATCTCGGGGTTGTCTTCAGGATGGAACTGAGGATTCCGGGGTTATCTCTGGAACTAGAACTGCATTCCTCTAGGTTGTCTCTGAGGTTAAAACTGAGTATCCCAGGGTTATCTCTGGGACTGCACTGAACATATCGGGGTTATCTCGAAGATGGCAAACTTAGTATCCCTGGGTTATATCCGGGGCTGGAATGAATATCTCAGGGTTGTCTCCGAGATGGCAGACTGAGTATCCCGGTGTTGTCTCTGGGATGGTGTTTATTTAACTTCTAGGGTTATCTTTGGGAGATGATTTTGCCATCCTGCAAGGTTAGTAACAGGAATGCAAAATTTCGAGTGTCTATAGATGCCCCTCTTTATCATATTCATGCAATGTAATGGCGTCGATAGGATAAAGAATACTAGACACTTGAAATGTAACAAGATATTTATGATGCAATGTACTGCAGCATGATGCAGATTTATGATGCATGTGGTTTGTTGGACCATTTTCTAATGGGATGTGATGGCCGTTTGCTCCCATGATTTGTGATGGGGCTTAGAGCGATCACTGATGACTCTGATGAACTACTTGGATGTGTGCTCCAAAGTTCTCAAGAACTTCCAGGATGTTGACGTAGGGGTTATCACCAAAGTCTTTGATCCTTGGTATAGACTTTTCACCATAGATATTTCTCTCATGTGCAAGAGACTTTGGGGAAATGAGCATTTGTCTGATGAAGATTATGTATAACAGATTCCATCATCTGTCCTCCCCGATGAAGATGGTCTTCCATGGTTTGTATTGCTAAGTCTTTCCAATGGTCTGTCGGAGTTACTGCCAACAATCTGTGTTTGTCAGGGTGGCCTGACCCTCATTGAAATGTACATCAGTGGCTGAAATCCCTGTTGGGGATGACGTCAAGGTTGATTGACCTTCGTTGATGCGTGCATCAATGGCTGACATCATCGAATGGCTTTCGATGCTTCGATGGGTTTACCTATCATCGGCTGAGTGTTGTCAAGGTTGCTTGACCTTCGTCGACATGTGCATCAATGGATGACATCATCGAATGGATTTCGATTCTTTGATGGGTTTACATGCCATCGGATGAGTGTTGTCAAGGTTACTTGACCTTCGTTGACATGTGCATCAACGGATGAAATGTATGAAGTTCCTGCTGGGGAGAAGTGTTTTGGAATTGTGACCCCAAATTGACGGCATCGGACCTTCATAAGGTATTGCCGAATGTAATTTGCAATAGTTGTGATTATTAGTATAGTAAGCCTGTGTCCGGGTGAATACCAATGAGTGACATGTAAACCTATAATTTGGTCCATGAAAATAAGGATTTCAGGCTTTTTCGCTCAATCATGTAGCATTCTTTTTCTTGATTTGGTTTTTTTAGCTTGTGAGATTAACTCGAACTGGACCGAGTCGGAGGGGTGGGCCCCACCCAAGGGAGCCGTAAGTACACCTACGGCCAACTGTGGGTGGTTTTAAGATGCATGTTGCTTTCACAAGTCATTTTCAAACTGCACCACACAGAGAATCTGAGAGATCTTCTTCAGATCTGCTGAGCTCGGGCGTCTTTTTACAAAATCTGTCACCGTACAAGTGTTCTACACTGCCCTGGTAACGTATGCATGTCTTCTTTTCCAGTTTCTATCCGTTGGAAAATGACTTATCATATGAAATGTGTCTAAACACATAGTAGTGAATATGCATGCTCATATGTCTTGATAAAAAATATTCAACATGGTAAATGTTAGTATTTAACCATACTGAACATAATGATGTGAAAAAAATTTAACTTTTAAAACAGTCAAATTGGTACCTTTTTCTGCTATTTCTTATCCTATTTGAGGACAAATGAGCAAATGTAAGAAAACAAAGTAATCCTGGTAATTAGGCTACCCTTACGGATTATGACTTTGACATGTTCATGCATTATAAGATGTTTATGACGGTGGGTAGGTGTGCTACTGAACGGCCACCTAGTCATGCCTATGTGTATGTGGATAGTCCTGTTTACAAAGGAGACTCTGGCAAAATTTTCCAAAAGTCTAGGCATTGGGTAGACATGCATTTTTAACTCTACTGTAAGCGTATATTAAAGTAATGCAGGCATGCATATAGTCATAAAATACATTTAAAAAGCTCCAGGTTAGAATTTACCACACCCTTTCTGAGGTAATTTGGAGACTTGTGTCCAGATACTATGGATCCGGATCAGCCGAGTAGTTCCCACAGGACTTCTTCAGGTGTGCAAAGGAGGGCTTTTGAAGTGCCTCAACCCCATTCAGTCAAACAACCTCGCCGTTTGGTGGAGGCGGTGATACGTTCTATTCGGATTGATGTACCAGATGTCGAGGACGAGGAGGAGGATGTATCAGTTACGGCTCCAGCTCCTACTACTAATGCTCCCCATAGGGATCTTCCAGGCATTCAGGTGGCTATTGTAGATCTTCTGGGTGATTTGAGTCGCCACCCCTCAGTTTACTTACAGGCAAACGAGGTAAAAGCTGGGTTTGAATCTTCCTTTTTCCTATTTGATGAGGATCATGGATTCTGATGTTGATTTGCATTTGATGTAGGTTCCTAGCTTTACACAGTCTTGAGGGAATTGGTTTAGCATACACTCCCTATATCAAGCTCTGCATCCAGATTACCGAGATATTATGCATGGTTGGGGCCAGAGACTTCATCGGCTGCGGTAGTATCCACAGTGCCGGGGATTGAGTATGTCAGTGAGGAGCCCACGGAGGCTGTTGATTTCCCCACCGAGGAGGAGGAGCTGTTTGCTGGTTCGACAGCAGCTCTTGTTGACTCTCCCAGTACTTCTGCAGTTTTGACTCCCCCTTTAGAGTATTTAGTACAGAGTTTGCATCTGATGACCTTCGAGAGAGATCAAGCTAGGGCATTGATGTGACAGCTCTTGATGGGAGAGATGTCGCTCTATTAGAGAGAGACAATGACTTAGCTCGTATAGATACCGCTATTATTGAGAGAGATGAGGTCAGATCAGCCAGAGATACAGTGATAGTTGAGCGGGATAGCGCTATATCTGCCCGGGATGTAGCCATTACAGACAGTACCACAGTGAGGTCCCTTACTACTGGTATCATTGTAGAGATGAATACGTATATTGTGAGCATAGTGTCACCATGCAGATGGTCGTAGATCTGTTAGCTCGCGTAGAGACCTTTGTATAGGAGATCACAGCGCTACCTCCTTCTTCTGAGAGGGATGTCATGTTAGACTTGATAGCTCGCATATACACTGACTTGTAGATGGGCTTATATTTTCCTTCACAGACTAGCTTAGCCATTTTGTCATGTACAGTTCACATTGTATACATCAAACAGCATTATATATGGTAGGGAAATATATTTTGATTCACTTCCCTTTTAGTTATGCATTGCTACTTGCTTGATATTTGCCTGTTTCTTCAAGGCTTATGATCTCGATGTATTCTGAACTCCTCCTTGATGGATGGACATTGAGATGTCTCAGGATCTTTCAGAATGGATCGTTAATTTGTGTGTATTCCCTACCATCTTTGGTGTCTTGGGACTGGTGTATGGAAAAGAGTGTGGCTTTCCTCTCTGAGGTTGACCGCACAATAGATGGTCATCGGTACTCCTCTGTATGGAGGAGCCCAGTTAGTTCCATCTCTTATGGATTGGTATTTCTCTTTGAGGATTCAACCGCAGCTTAGATGGTCGCCGATTCTCCTATTTAGGTGACGAAGTCAGGTAGTTCCATCCCTTTGGTCTGAAGCCAATGAAATGTGGTGGATTGAAGGCTAATCCCAGTACCGTTGACAAGTGTTTGTGTTTTGGTAGGGGGTGAGACCGAACCATGAATACGTACTCCTATTGAAGAGTAGATCAGGTCTGCATAGTTCAAATCTGGTCTAAGAGGTTCAACGTTGTATGTGGCAAAGGGGTGTAAAGATGTTTTTGTTTTTTTTTATTTTTGTAGTGAGAAGGGTGTAGAGATGTTTTTGTTGTTTTTGTTTTATTGCGATCGGACCATATAAAATGGCTGCCTACGTACTCCCGTGTATCAAGGAGATCAGGTCGGCGTAGTTCGCCCCATGTTCAGGACGGTTTGCAGCCAATGAAAAGTTTGATCCCATGTTCAAGACAAATTGTGGGGGATAAAGTTTGATCCCATGTACAGGACAAACTGCAGGTGTGAAAAGTTTTAATCCTTGATGGGACAAAATTGCGGGTGTGAAAAGTTTTGAAGGAAAAGTTGTGAAGGATCTATTGATCCAGAACCAGGCTGCTGGTTGGAAAAGTGTGTTTGTCCCTGATGGGGCAAATGAGTGTGAAGAAAGGTTGTATGTAGTGAAGGGTTAGAAAACCTAAAATGACTGGGGATCTGGTGATCCAAAACTAGGATGTTTGCTTGATGGTGACCTCAAACATAGTACTATTTCACAGTGTCCGAGTTAATGAGCTGTGGAAATTCATCGCCGTCTATTTCCTACAATCGGAGAGCACCTCCTGTCAATACGTCCTTGACAACAAACGAGCCTTCCCAGTTTGGGGAAAATTTTCCCTTAGACTGATCTTAGTTGTCAATGATCTTCTTTGAAACCAAGTCATGTTGTTTAAACTGCCGTAGCCAGACTTTTCTGTTGTAGGATCTGGCGATCCTCTATTGGTATAATTGACCATGGAAAATAGCATCACTTCACCTTTTGTCTATTAGAGACAATTGGTGATACCTGTCTTGCAATCATTGGTCTTTATCTAGCTGAGAGTCTATCAATACTTTGAGGGATTCCATTTCCACCTCTATGGGGAGTACTGCTTCCATCCCATAGGTTAATGAGTAGGGGGTTGCCCCAGTGGAAGTGCGCATTGATGTTCTGTAGGCTAACAGAGTCAGAGGCAATAAGTAAGGCCATCCTTTGATATTGGCGGACATCTTTTGCATAATCTTCTTAATGTTTTTGTTAGCTGCTTCAACAGCGCCATTCATCTTTGGACGGTAGATGACGGAGTTGAGATGTTTGATGTGGAATTTACTGCACAACTCCTCCATCATTTTGTTGTTAAGGTTCTTAGCATTATCTGATACAATGACCTCTGGTTATCCATATCGACAGATGACATTATTTCTGATGAAAGCAATGATGACTTCTTTAGTAATCCTGGGGAAAGAGGCTGCTTCTACCCACTTGGTGAAGTAGTCAATCATGGTGAAGATAAACCAATGTCCATTACTGGATTTGGGCTAGATGGGCCCGATCACGTCCATTCCCCGCATTGAGAAGGGCCAGGGCGAACTCATATTGTGGAGCTCCCTTGGAGGGGTGTGGATAGCATTCCCATGAATTTGGTATTGATAACATCTCTTGACGTGGTCATCACAGTCAGCTTTGAGAGAAATTCAGTAATGCCGTGTTCTTAGGATCTTTTTAACAAGTAGAGGGCCGTTCATGTGTGGGCCACATACTCCACCATGGATTTCATCCATGAGCCTCTGAGCTTGGTTTTTGTCCAGACATCTGAGGAGACCTAGTCCTGTATCTCTTTTGTAGAGTGCATCTCCGCTCAGGTAGAATTTCATAGCCAGTCGATGGATCCGCCTTCTTTCAGTCGGGCTCGCCTCAGCGGGTGTAGATCCATCTTGTAAGTATTCCTTGGTATGCTGATACCAAGGGTGTTGGATGGGAGGTAGCTCATCCGATACTTCTCCGATGTAGTTCCCATAGGTTGGTGCTTTCTATTGGGCAAATGTGAGGGTTGGCATGTTTCCCTTGTCAAATGTGTTGATCAAGGAGGCCAAGGTTACTAGCGCATCCGCAAAGTCATTCCTATTCTGAGAAATGTGGAAGAAGGATATTTCTTCAATCTCTGAAGCCATCTGTAGAACCTGCCGATGGTAAGGCAGTAAGTGTAACACTTTGATGTGATAGATTCTTGTGGTTTATCTGATTACCAATTCGGAATCCCCAAAGACAATTAACCGTCTGATGCCCATTGATTGAGCAAGTTTTAGCCCCATGATACAGCCTTCATACTCAGCTGTGTTGTTGGTGTTGGCAAAATGTAATTTGACGGGGACGGGATATTGCTCCCCTATAACGGATACTAGAACTGCTCCAGCCCTAGAACCTTCCATATTTATAGCTCCATCAAAATACATCTTCCATGTCTGGTATGCATCATACTGATGGTGTTGTTGGACTGTCATTACCCTTTCATCGGGGAAGTATGTTTCCAAGGGTTTGAAATCCCCTGAAGGTGCGGCGGCCAGTTAATCCATAATTCCTTGACCTTTGATAGACTTTTGCGTCATGTAGACGATGTCAAATTATTATAGGATTAACTACCATCTGGACAATCGACAATTTAACATGTGTTTACTGAACACGTACTTGAGAGGATCCACGCGGGATATAAGATGGGTTGTATGACCATGGAGGTAATGTTGTAACCTCATGGAAGCCCATGCTAAAGCACAACAAGTTTTCTCAATCATAGTGTACTTGTGTTCACTGCTGCTGAATCTCTTGCTGAGGTAGTAGATAGCTCGTTCTTGGCCTCTATCGTCTTTCTGTCCCAGCATGCAGCCCATGGCATTGTCATTGATAGACAGGTACATGAACAGGGGAACATCATCCTTGGGTGGTACCAAAATAAGAGCTTTAACTAGTTGCTCTTTGATTATAAGGAAGGTCTTCTAGAACTCGTCATTCCATTTCATGGAGGAGTTCTTCCTTAACAACTTGAAAATAGGCTCTCAATTTGCTATGAGTTGGGAGATGAATCTGCTGATGAAGTTGATTCTTCCCAAAAATCCCCGTATTTCCTTCTATGTATGAGGAATGGGCATTTCCTGATGGCCTGGATTTTGGTGGGATCCAGCTCAATCCCCTTATGGCTGACTAAAAATCCTAGCAACTTGCCTGATTTAACGCCGAAGGCGAACTTGGCTAGATTCAACTTCAAGTTGTACTTACGCAGCCTGTTGAAGAGATTTCTGAGATGGTCTAAGTGGTCTTCCTCCCTTTGGGACTTGACAATGATGTCATCCACATAGATCTCTATCTCATTGTGCATTAAATCATGGAAAAGAGCCATCATGGCTCACTGATAGGTAGCTCCGACGTTGATGAGGCCGAATGACAATCGTCTGTAGCAAAAGGTTCCCCAAGGCGTGATGAATGCAGTTTTCTCATGATCCTCTTTAGGAACCATGATTTGATGGTACCCCGCAAAGCAATCAGTAAAGGAGTACATGTCATATTAAGCAGTATTGTCAATGAGAATGTGAATAAATGGCACGGGAAAGCTATCTTTAAGGCAAGCTTTATTCAGATCCCGGTAATCCATGCAAACTCGCACCTTTCCTCCTGGTTTAGGCACGGGGACTATGTTGGATAGCCAATTAGGGTATGTGTACACCATGATGATGACTGCTTGAAATTATTTTACAATTTCTTCTTTAACCTTCGAACTCCACTCAGGTTTTAATCGCCTGAGCTTTTACCTGACTGGCTTGAATCCTTCTCTGATGGGAAGGCAATGAAGGACTATGTCAGTGAAAAAACCCACCATGTCTTCATGAGACCATGCAAACATATCCTGGAATTGGGTTAGTAGTGTAACCATGTCATTCCTTTGGTTTGGAGTGAGGTCCATACCAATCTGGATTAGTTTAGGGCTTTCTAAGGTTTCGAGATTAAATGAGGTGGTTTGATCAAGGTTTGGTTTGGGTTTGTCTTTGACCCATTCTTTGATCTCCTGAGGTACCTCAATGTCCTCTTATATTTCCATCAAGTCTGAGTCCAACTTTTCATCAAAGTTACAGTCCTAGTGGAGAAAAGGCACCTCATCAGCAAGTATATGCACATCTAAGTTCAGAGTCCTAAAACAAAATATGATTTCACTTAATATATGAAACTGTTCAATCATACAAAGTGTTAGCATGCAATGAGAAAACAATTGCTAATATTGTACAGAAAAGTAAGCAGTTATTGATATCTACAGGGCAGAAGGTGTTTCTGCCCTTTTTGCCCTTGTCGACAAATGCAAGGAGTGTTGCTCTAATTGTCGAGGGTGAAGTCCTGGTGGACTGTAGTGATGAAGGGGTTGTTATCGTCCTCCTTCTCCCGAATGAGGACCAAAATATCTGGACAATCATCGTCTAGGGTGACCCTATTTGTACTGTCCGTGTGGACTATGATGCGTATGTTTGATAAGCGCCTTGCAATGTATTGCTTACGCCTCTGGTCCTCTTCCTCCGTCTCTAGATCTGGTATCAAGACTTCTTTTCCTTTGACCAGTATCGGCTTAGGAAATAACATAGTCATTACATGTGCAGGAACCTTTACTGAAGTCTGTACAGGCTCAGCCTCTGCAGGTTTGAGTAATGGCCATTTGACTGAGGATGAAGGAACCTGTTTGTGCTTATGAGGTATCTTGTGACTAGAGCTAGCAGAATAGCCTAGTCCGGCTGTCCCTGTTTGACTGGGATCTTGAATTGGGCGCTTAATGCCCTGATGATCTTTGCCCAACCCTTGTTCAGGTTGATACCCCAAAGATAACATTTCTTGGCTTGCCGACATAAGATGGTAGTGAGTGTTGCTCACCTCTAGGGCATGAAAGCTGACAGGCTCAACTTCGTTAAAACTGATGAGCGGGATGTCACCTTATACAGGACATGATGGCTCACCATTAACAGTGACTAGGCTATTGTTAATAATGTATTTAAGTTGCTGATGTAGGGTGGACGGGACGGCCCCAGCCTTGTGAATCCACGGTCTCCCTAAGAGCAAGTTATATCCTGTAGCTATTCTGAGCACATGAAAAGAAACATTTAATGTATGTGGACCAATCTCCACTGGTAGTTCAATCTCTCCGACAGCATTTCGTCGGGATCTGTCAAAAGCTTTGATAACCGTATGGCTGCTTCGAATTCTCTTGAGATTGATATTCATCCTCTCCAAAGTGGCATAAGGGCAGATATTCAAGGGTGATCCTCCATCTATCAATACTCCTGCGACCACATATCCGGAGGACATTACCGCTATGTGCAACGGCTTGCAATGGCCCGTCTGTAAGACCCCGAATTTTATGAAATAAAAGTATTCAAATTTTCTTATAATTACAATTCAGTAATTAGTTAAATTGATAAAAAGGTTAAAGTTAAGGGTGATATATGAAAATTTTTAAAATAAGCAAGTGGTTATAAAATATTCATTGTTGTCGGGGAATATTCTCTTGGTCGTGGAATATTCTTACTATCGGAGAATATTCGTACGACGGCGCAGTCTTTTGTGGGCCCCATAACGGAAAGCGATTGGCTGAAGAAAACGACAAAAGTAAGTTGTTTATAAATAACGGCGTAGTTGTTACCGTTAACACTGTTGGAATACCCGGTGGTTAAAACACAGTAATACGCGTTGTTGCACAGTAGCACACGGTATTGCACCAATTATTAATTTTTACGTAAGAAGGCATTACTCAATAATTGTTACAGTAATTACTGTTCAGTATTTTATTTTATTGATTCAATAATTGCTGCGTTGATATTTTATATTACTGTTGTTTTAATAATTGTCACTACACAATATTTTCTATTATCAGAGCAATAATTCATATTATCTGAATAATATTATTAGATAACATTATTGGCAATGTCTAGAAATTTCTGTCTAAGGAGAGGTTTGGTCATCTAATTGCGCGCCAGTAAGGATAGATCCTTATTGGAAAGCCCCCTCTTTCCTGGGAACGGCCTGGTTGTCAGTACTGTGATTCTGTAATATTATTTGTGTATAATTAATTATTGATTTATATGATAAGGAAAATATTGATTTTATGTGGATATAGATGGAGAAAATTTTTAAATGTGACAATTGTTGAAAATTAATATTTTATCTTTTTCTGATAAAATAATTCATTTAAATATATTATTTTAATAATATATTAACGGTGATATTTTTACAATGAATGTGGGATATATGAGTATATGAGGAGGAAGAGTATTTTTGTTGGATTAAATGTTTATCAAATTTGGAACTTTTCATGTCGGGATTACTATTCATGAGTTACTATTCACGAGTTACTATTCATGAGTTACTATTCATGAGTTACTATTCACGAGTTACTATTCATGAGTTACTATTCACGAGTTACTATTCATGGGTTACTATTCATGAGTCACTATTCATGACAAAATTGGTTTCTTTTTCTAACCAAATTATAGTTGATTTATGAATATTACTCTTGAGATTAAAACTATATGTTGATCATATTATTTTTTTATCATATATAACATTTTTATAACCCTAATGATGATATTTCTCTTTGACTTGAGTGTAAAGATGGGTAGATTATTGGTATGATCATAACTAGGGTTCTCTTTGTCCAATAGTGAAAAGTTGAATTGTGACTGGTATGATCATGACCATTGAATTTATAATTGAATATCTTTAGCTTAAGTGCAAAGGTGAAATGATCAACATGGTTATAGTTATTGGTTATATAAATTCTGAAATGATTATATATTTCTTTGAGATAATAATATATTTGGCCTGTAGTGCAAATATGAACTATTGAGGAATATCTTTGGCCTGTAGTGCAAAGATGAGTTGTTGATGAATATCTTTGGCCCGTAGTGCAAAGATGACTTGTTGTTGAATATCTTTGGCATGTAGTGTAAAGATGGACTGTTGATGAATATCTTTGGCCCGTGATGCAAAGATGAATTTATTAGTATGATTATGAACAGGAACTGTGATTTGGTATAACCATGATCTTTGATGTTTCAGGTAAAGACAGGTGATGAAAATTATCTTCGAAATTTAAAATCACAATTATGATTATGAATTATTCATATGATTGTGGAAAGGAACTATTGATTGATGTTACAGGGATAAAACATTGTTGGTGGACTTTTAACGTGGAGAAGATAATAGACTTTATAGTCTATTTGACTCTTCTAATGGATTGCTCGTTCCGCTGCAACTATGGTTGAAAAGTTTTATCATCTACCATATGTTCTAAATCTCTGATTTATTACTGTTGAAGACTATTGATAATTTATCTTTAGTCATGATATTCTTTACTGAGCTAGTTGTGCTCACCCTTTTGCTTCACAATTCCTTTCAGGTAATAAAAGTGTAGCTGGGTCGAGCGAGGGATAACAAGGGAATAGAACGGTGGTCTATAGATATTTTGGGGTCTTTTGGGTCAACCAAGCATAATTCTGTGGCCATATGATATCTATCATAACCTAGAAGCATGGCCTCCCATGTACGAGGGTTTCCTTGAGCACTTCCCAAAGATTCTAATTTCTAAAACAGTTTTTGACTATACCTTTATGTAATGTGTCATTGTGACGTGCTATCCAAGGTTGGGACATGAGTCACAGTTGGTATATATTTGTACCCAAACTCATAGCATGTGTTGTTGTATTTCGCACGACAATTGTTGTAATAAAGTTATAGTTGTTATCTGTACCATGTATTTGGCGACTCAGAATAGGTTGGGTGGAATGGACCTATTTTGGGGGCGTCACATTTGGCATCAGAGCTTAGGGATATGATCTCTGGCGGAGATCGGGGAATAGGACTAGGAGGGGAGAGACGAGTACATCCTTCGCTAGTGTGTCCTACCTAAGCTTATTTGTTGGTCAGTCATAATATCGGGATATTATGTGATATGTTAATTTGTTAAATTAACCTTTGTTTTTGAAGCTGTATTCTAGAATGATATCTGAAATACAGGAGATAAACAATGGAGAAATCATGATGACAAGAAAGATGGAATCCGAAATGAAAGCAAGGTATTCTCAACTCTTTGAAATACCAGGTACGTAAATTTCGGGGACGAAATTTCATAAGGAGGGGAGATTGTAAGACCCCGAATTTTATGAAATAAAAGTATTCAATTTTTCTTATAATTACAATTCAGTAATTAGTTAAATTGATAAAAAGGTTAAAGTTAAGGGTAATATATGAAAATTTTTAAAATAAGCAAGTGGTTATAAAATATTTATTGTTGTCGGGGAATATTCGCTTGGTCGTGGAATATTCTTACTATCGGAGAATATTCGTACGACGGCGCAGTCTTTTGTGGGCCCCATAACGGAAAGCGATTGGATGAAGAAAACGACAAGAGTAAGTTATTTATAAATAACGGCGTAGTTGTTACCGTTAACACTGTTGGAATACCCGGTGGTTAAAACACAGTAATACGCGTTGTTGCACAGTAGCACACGGTATTGCACCAATTATTAATTTTTACGTAAGAAGGCATTACTCAATAATTGTTACAGTAATTACTGTTCAGTATTTTATTTTATTGATTCAATAATTGCTGCGTTGATATTTTATATTACTGTTGTTTTAATAATTGTCACTACACAATATTTTCTATTATCAGAGCAATAATTCATATTATCTGAATAATATTATTAGATAATATTATTGGCAATGTCTAGAAAGTTCTGTCTAAGGAGAGGTTTGGTCATCTAATTGCGCGCCAGTAAGGATAGATCCTTATTGGAAAGCCCCCTCTTTCCTGGGAACGGCCTGGTTGTCAATATTGGGATTCTGTAATATTATTTGTGTATAATTAATTATTGATTTATATGATAAGAAAAATATTGATTTTATGTGGATATAGATGGAGAAAATTTTTAAATGTGACAATTGTTGAAAATTAATATTTTATCTTTTTCTGATAAAATAATTCATTTAAATATATTATTTTAATAATATATTAACGGTGATATTTTTACAATGAATGTGGGATATATGAGTATATGAGGAGGAAGAGTATTTTTGTTGGATTAAATGTTTAACACATGTTTTGTGTGTTGGTGGACACAATTCTTGACCGAAAATTTATTATAGACTGTAAAATCATCCGTTTATAGATTTCAGTCAATTTCTGTTTGGAATTTAGAAAAACTTTCTTCTGCAAAGTTGTAGAGAATTGAATTTCCTATAAAAACTCGCGAGATTTGAATTTTCTGATAAAGGGGCTATTTATTACGAATTATTGAATTTCTGAATTATTGAGTCTGAATTGATTTTGTAACAAAAATTGTTTAAAACATGTTTTTCATTTTTGGTGCATTTGTGTGGAAAATATGTTTTTGATGTGGTGGGCTAAGGAAAATTTGGTTATAAATATATTATTATATTCAATTTTCTGCTTTGGTGTTCTAAGCATTTTCCTATAAATATGGTGCTTAGGTTATAATTGAAAATCACACCAGAAACGGAAGTTTTCTCTCTATTTCTCTCTCTATATTATCGAGTGTATTCTTGTGAGTATTTTGATATCTTGAGTGTTGATATACGGTGCAAGTTCGTTCAGCGTTATTCCAGTCAGAAGTACTGCTCTTTTGAGGTAAGGGATGGTAAGGGATGTTATTTCTTCGTAAATGATATTATTTCTTCAATATCATTATGCCAAAGTATTGGTTGGAAATTTTTATCAAATTTGAAACTTTTCATGTCGGGGTTACTATTCATGAGTTACTATTCATGAGTTACTATTCATGAGTTACTATTCACGAGTTACTATTCATGAGTTACTATTCATGAGTTACTATTCACGAGTTACTATTCATGAGTTACTATTCACGAGTTACTATTCATGGGTTACTATTCATGAGTCACTATTCATGACAAAATTGGTTTCTTTTTCTAACCAAATTATAGTTGATTTATGAATATTACTCTTGAGATTAAAACTATATGTTGATCATATTATTTTTTTATCATATATAACATTTTTATAACCCTAATGATGATATTTCTCTTTGACTTGAGTGTAAAGATGGGTAGATTATTGGTATGATCATAACTAGGGTTCTCTTTGTCCAATAGTGAAAAGTTGAATTGTGACTGGTACGATCATGACCATTGAATTTATAATTGAATATCTTTAGCTTAAGTGCAAAGGTGAAATGATCAACATGGTTATAGTTATTGGTTATATAAATTCTGAAATGATTATATATTTCTTTGAGATAATAATATATTTGGCCTGTAGTGCAAATATGAACTATTGAGGAATATCTTTGGCCTGTAGTGCAAAGATGAGTTGTTGATGAATATCTTTGGCCCGTAGTGCAAAGATGACTTGTTGTTGAATATCTTTGGCATGTAGTGTAAAGATGAACTGTTGATGAATATCTTTGGCCCGTGATGCAAAGATGAATTTATTAGTATGATTATGAACAGGAACTGTGATTTGGTATAACCATGATCTTTGATGTTTCAGGTAAAGACAGGTGATGAAAATTATCTTCGAAATTTAAAATCACAATTATGATTATGAATTATTCATATGATTGTGGAAAGGAACTATTGATTGATGTTACAGGGATAAAACATTGTTGGTGGACTTTTATTGTGGAGAAGATAATAGACTTTATAGTCTATTTGACTCTTCTAATGGATTGCTCGTTCCGCTGCAACTATGGTTGAAAAGTTTTATCATCTACCATATGTTCTAAATCTCTGATTTATTACTGTTGAAGACTATTGATAATTTATCTTTAGTCATGATATTCTTTACTGAGCTAGTTGTGCTCACCCTTTTGCTTCACAATTCCTTTCAGGTAATAAAAGTGTAGCTGGGTCGAGCGAGGGATAACAAGGGAATAGAACGGTGGTCTATAGATATTTTGGGGTCTTTTGGGCAACCAAGGATAATTTTGTGGCCATATGATATCTATCATAACCTAGAAGCATGGCCTCCCATGTACAAGGGTTTCCTTGAGCACTTCCCAAAGATTCTAATTTCTAAAACAGTTTTTGACTATACCTTTATGTAATGTGTCATTGTGACGTGCTATCCAAGGTTGGGACATGAGTCACAGTTGGTATATAGTTGTACCCAAACTCATAGCATGTGTTGTTGTATTTCGCACGACAATTGTTGTAATAAAGTTATAGTTGTTATCTGTACCATGTATTTGGCGACTCAGAATAGGTTGGGTGGAATGGACCTATTTTGGGGGCGTCACACCGTCCCTTTGGGAGGTATTTCAACATCAATGAAAAAATATCACATTGTTGTTAAAAATGTGATCCACCAGATGCTGGAATTTTTCAACAACTACTGACTTAGGAAATTGAGCTTCTTCCAAAACCCTAAGCAAGACCTTCTTGTGATCTTCAGAAGAGAAAACCAAGTCCAGTATGGAAATTTTTTGTGGAGCTTCTCTTAAGCTTGAAACCACCTTGGATTCATTATGTCCTATAGTACGGAGGGATTCTTCGATTTTCTCCATGGGCACTTTCCCATTTGACTTGATGGTAGCCTTCATCACCCGTTGGGGAAGATATAGTGGATTCTCTTTCGACACTGCCGTAGTTGTGTGGGATGTGGATCCTTCAACCTCTCCATAATTCCATGGAACTTTCTGTAGGCTGACAACAGGATATTGTGGTCTGAATGGTAAAATGATTGGCTATGGCACAGCCACTTTCAAGGGATTTTCAATACCCTTGAGCTGAATAGGTTGAATTGTACATAAGGGGGTAGCTGAATCTTTATCAGAAGATATTGTAGGGTTTCGACACAAAAACGCAGCGGAAATAAACCAATTTAATGGTAATTTCGAAACCCTAAAATAGGATCCATGCGAAAAACAATTAATTTAGTGGTTAGAAATTATACCGATTAAGAAAGCTAGAAACGATGCAGTCGAATCTCTAATGCAATTCAAACGAACTACATCTCTACGGTATCCACACGAACGCTCCGCTGCGAACCGTCGTGCGATCTGCAGTAAAAGGAACTGTGGTACTAGCCACCAAGGATGAAGATTTTCGGAACTGTTTCTCTCTAGTCTCTCTCTAAGAGCGGCTAGGGTTTTAGTTAATGAATAATTCGTTACCTTAAATGGCTGCTATATATCATATATATATAGTAGTTAATAGGAATTAATCAAAAACCCTAATCTAATAAAATCTGAATTTATATATGTATATATCTTAATTAAGTCTTACTTAATTAATATACCTATATATAAATTATCCTAATAATTTAAATTCTATCAATCATATTGACATATTTAAATCTTTACAATTTAAATTAATTCCCTTTTAATTACATTCTTTGTGTGTGACCCTATAGGCTATTATTACATTGGCAATAATTTTAAAATCATATTATAAAATTATAAACAGTGAGCGGCATCTAGTAATGCATCACTGCTACCCAAGTAATAATAAGATCGATGATTCGATGCCACCTTTTCGTGACCAATGTTTCAATATAATTTAATCCTTTTAACCTTAATATCCTAGATTAAACTCGAGTCATGGAATGTGCCATACTCTTCATAATTTAATTTGAGTTTTTCTTGTTCAATGAGTAGACAATATGAAACAAATCACTATTTGAGCATGGTCATGCATTTCATAGTCCTACTCAATCAAGAGGCCTATGGATATCACCCCTAATAAATAGGAGGGATAAATTCCATCTATATCACTCATATTTCTCACACGATTCATGATGTACCCAATAGTCACCTTTATAGCCCACCCTATTAAAAGTGACCTTTGATGATATCAAAGTACATAAATTCTCGTGTAGTAATATAGTAATTTCAGGTTGGAGGATCATTACATCATTGTCACTATGAGAATTGCTAATGACACTTCGCATAATGCTCCACATAGAATTCTTATGGTGGGTCTGTCCAGTACATCGTTCCCTAACACGTACATATGCATTGACTTAATATCTCATATATTTATGACCAATGAGATTTGGTCATCAGTCAATCCACATACTAGTCTCAATGCATCATTATTGTCCCATCAACAATGATACTTGACTAGGGACATTTAAGAGTAATGATACTAATTGTAATTATATAATCTCATGTTCAAGTCACATACTTGAAACTATATAATTTATACCACTATTCTAAGGAATATTATTATGTTATCATTTATATAACGCAGTAAATAGAACCATAATAAAATCATTCATTTATTCAATCAAATATATTATCAAAATGTTAAGTAATTATATCAAATAATTGGCCTCTAGGGCATAAACTCTAACAGATATAACTGTCATGACTTCTTTTCACTTTGTAGGAAATGCGTCCCCATTCTCTAGTAAGGCAGTGTTATCATCTGTCAGCTGCAGGACACTGCTGTCAGTTAAGTTCTGAATAAGGTGGCGGAGTGCCCAGCATTCTTTTGTGCTGTGACCGCGAGAGTGGGAGTGATACTGGCATACTCTATTAGAATTGAACCGCCTTGAACGAGGGTTGATTGGAGGTAACAGAGCTGTAATTCTTCCTTCATTTATCAGCATCTGAAAGATCTCTTCCATCGGTTGGCCTAGGTATGTAAATTCTCTTTGATTGGCAAAATCCCGACGGGCTTTGGCATTTGCTCTTTTGGCAATTTTTTCCTCCAATAATTCACCTTCTGAAGTCGATGCTAAAGTAATTGTAACAAAAGGAATGAGGCTAGCATGCTCCTGACTAAATAATTGGCATGTGACTTGGTGTTGATGGATCACCAGTTCGGCCAATTGATCCACTTGCTCACAGAGAGTCTTCATTTTCTATTCCATGGTAAACTGAAACTGTGTAAAATCCCATTTGTCAGTACTATCCTTGCTGGTCTGGGAGGATCCACCACTATAATGGGAAGTCTGTCCACTACTCTAATTAGTCATGCTAACCTCTTCTTCATTGTGTTGAGGAAGAAGGTTGTCTTGCACATGGGGTTGGTCGGGTGTAGCTACCACGATCTCACCGTTATCAATCAAATCTTGAATCTTATGTTTCAAGGCCCAGCAATCCTGAGTATCATAACCTGGAGCTCCAACATGATAAGCGCATTTTTGGATAACATTGAAACCCTTCGCATTTGGGTTGGCTGGTGGAAGAAGATGGATAATTTTCTTCTGAGTTGTCAGAAGATTGAGAATGTTCTCGAGTGAGTCCCCTAAGGGTGTGAACACTCAAGTGCGTCTGACTTCTCCACTCTTTAGTAATGGAGGGTTTGAAGATAGCGCTTGAAAGGGGAAGTAATTTCTCCTCTGGATAGGCATATTCTGACTGCCTTTCTGACCTTGCAGTATCAAGGAAACATCCCCCTCTTTCTTTTTATGGACCCTCCGGGGGTTGTTTCCATAATTTTTGGACTGGATGTGCTCAGCAACAGCTTTCAGAGCGACTAGGTCTTGAATCTTTCCTGATTTTAAACCCATCTCAGCCATTTCTCCATGTTTGATCATTTCGGAGAATGGTTTGCCAATGCCAGCTAAAACCCTCTCGTAGAAGGGAGCCTCTTGTATGTCTATGAAGGTCATCACCATTTCAGACTCAGTCATAGAGGGAACAACTTGAGCAGCAAGGAGCCTCCACCTTTGAGCATACTCTCTGAAAGCTTCATTGGTTTGTTTCCTGATTTTAGTAATTTAGTACCGGTCAGGAGCCATCTGAGTTTGGAAACTATACTGGCTGAGAAAAGCATGTGCTAGCTCTTCCCAGCTATAAATCTTGGAATTGTCCAATCTGGTATACCATAACCTAGCTTCACTAGTCAGACTCTTTTGAAATAGCTACATTCGGAGCTTTTCGTCCTTGGCATAAGATTCGAGTTCCCCAATAAAGACTTTCAAATGTGTGTAAGGGTCTCCCAACCCGTCGTACTTTTTGAAGTCGACATTTTGAATTTCTCTGGATAATGCACACCAGGGAATATACAAAGGTTTGTATATGAAACACTCCCATGTGCTCCAATCCTTTTGATAGACCGAATGGTCTCTTCCATCTGTAGGACCTTTTTCCTGATATCACCGGTGTCTGGATCTTTTCTGAGATGGGTGTTTTCAGGATTTTTGTTAGTTGTATCCAACTCAGGTGCGGGAATTTCTTTATCCGATCCCTGAGTTCCTCCATGTGCAGAGGATTCTATATGTATGGGCATTCGGGGACCCTGAGTAAACTGATGTAGTTCTTTCAGCAGAACAACCAACTCTGTAATTTAGTGGCTTAATCCTTCGAACTCCTCACAGGATACAGGAGTAGGATTAGACTGGCCAGATGAAGCCATGCTTGCCTGTAGGCTTGTTGCCTTTTTGGATTTTGATCGGGTAATAGGTCCAATTGTTTCCCTACAAAAAGACTTATATAGTTTAGTCTTAGGAAATTTGGAAATGTTTACATGCTATGTAATGTATCCGTTTTAGGAGTATTATTCTACAAAACGGATGTTAGCTGTTTGTATGACAAGATAGCATGTCAGGTTTTGATATAAAAGGGAATGTATGTGCACATGCTCCTTCATATTTTCCATTACATTGAGTTTGACATGGAAATAAAATTACAAGTAATTGATTTTACAAGTAATTGAAATGGAAAGCATAAAGAAACTTTTCTCCGCGTTTGGTTTATCAGAGGCTGACCTATCTTAGGCTACTCTCATGGCTTTTTGGCATGAGGTTCCCAGATCATCGCAATCTACTTGATGGGAAGTTAATCCGGTCTTTCAACTGGAGCGAATCTGGGTGGTGCCTTTTCTAAGCCTCGTTGGAATTAGTCTCCCTACGAGTCCAGTAGTCAAACACCGATAGGATAGCCTCTGGTGGAGGAACCACATAACATACATTCACATACAACGTTTTTCACTGTTTATAAAAATGATGACATGTACGAAGCACTAATATCACAGGCAGATATAATACGAAACACTAAGTGCAATAAGTAAATGCATTCGTACACATTCATTCAAATGTAAATGCAACATTCACACGCAAGCATATAACAGTTTTGAAAAGTTTGTAGTAGCAGCTTAAGCCCTCTTACTGGATGTCCCCAACAGAGTCGCCACCTGTCGATGTCGGGATTTTTATTTGTCCCTTTTCTGTTCTTGTCTTTTAGGGTTCTCATGTTAGGTGAGACTTGTTTAAAAAAATAAGTTATGAAAAGGTCTGACATGTATATGTCGACGATTAGACTGTAAGAGTCGCCAGTTGGTATTTTTAAATGGTTGTACCAACTCAACCGAGAAAAGGTTTGCACATTGACCTAGTGATGTGACACTATTTAACTGGTTTGTGAAATCGAGATTTGTTAGGGTCCGCGAGCTTGATTATGCGGAGGGAAGGTGTTAGGCACCCCCCGACATCCGTGTTACCACGGTGACCACCACTTTTCAATTAAAATGTTATATGAATACGTGTGTGTGTGTGTGTGTGGGTCAATGTGCAATTATCTAGAAGTAGTGTTATGCCTCGTTTGCACCTATATACAAAGGGTTTGAATTTTGTATAAAAGTTTAGTTTTAACAAGATATAGCAATGCCGTTTTATAAAAAGAGGTTTTTCAAACCCTTATGCTCAATAGTAATTGAGACCTTCGATACTTTCATTTTATTAAATGTTCGGCTTAATTGCTTTTACTTTCGAGATGCGAGGCATCCTCGAGAAAATAAAATAAAATATATAGCAGTGCCAAACTCCTTATGGGCAGAAGAGCCATCTAAGGAAATTCAAACACTGTGAATAATTTACAAGCCATGTACAGCTTAAAATGTCCATCACGGGAACAAAATCTAGATTCAGGAAACTGAATCTGTGATCACATGATTCCTAGGTTCACATGATGTAGCAATTTGTATGAAAGCTGTAAACAGGTATATATAAAAGCTGTAAATATATATATATATATATATATATATATATATATATATATATATATATAATCCGAATCTTAAGCTCACCCCTTATCCAACTCACCCGAGCTCACCCCCCTTTAGAGACGGTTCGGTCATACAACTATTGTCTATACTTTTAGCGACGTACAACATATAGCGTCACTAAAAGTATAGACGACGGTTGTATGACCGAACCGTAGCCGGGTCCGTCGCTAAAGGAAGGGTGAGCTTGGGTGAGTTGAATAAGGGGTGAGCTTAAGATCCGAACCGTATATATATATATATATATATATATATATATATATATATATATATATATATATATATATATATATATATGTACAGACAATCAACCATCACGAAACACCTCCATGGGGGATTGTAAATGTAAATAAAGCAGTAAAAGCCAATCAACCACCACGAATTAAACTCCAGGCGGGACTAAATATAAAGAAAGCAGTAAAAGGTCACGAAGTGAACTCCGGGCCTGACAGAAAATGTAATATATATATATATATATATATATATATATATATATATATATATATATATATATATATATATATAAGCAGTAAACGCTCCGGATGTGAAATCCAGGCTCATCGAACAGAGTTCGACAACAGTTTATATATAAGCATATATATAAAAGCAATAAACGCTCCGGATGTAAATCTAGGCTCAATCGAGGCATAACTCGATGATGTTAGTGTGTATATATATATATATATATATATATATATATATATATATACAAAAGAAATAAAAAGCCATGGACCGAAGTCCGGGCATACACACGCAATACGACTCTCAATGTGAATAACAGTGTGTGCAAGAAGTGGAGAAAAGGTTTAAAGTAATGTAAAAAGGCTTACAGTGGACTGCCAAAGAAGACTTCAATAGCTTTAAATGGATGAACACTCGGCTCCTGCCGATAAAAAAAAGTAGTCAAATATAAGCTCACAAGTGTTTGAAATGAGAAAGCACTCAATTTATAGTGTGTACAGAGCAAATTGGACAGGGTTTCCTTGCCTTTTCTCTATGCAAAATGGCTGCCCCAAGCCCTCTATTTATAGAGCAGGAAGCCGCAGGTGTACCTGCGGCAGCCGCAGATGCACCTGCGACTGCCCGGGGTGCCCCGGGTTCTGTGGGTCCCGTCGTCTCGAAGTACATGCACGCGTGCAACGTGATGTCCACTCGAACTTTTAGAACTTCAATCTAGGCATCTGATCGAGGTGTATAAGACCTTTTTTCGACATGTTGTTTTCGAGAGCTACACAATGACATGGGATAAGAGGTTATACGAAGTCGGGAAGATGGGACCATGCTTAGGTCTTCAAGCTTCAAATTATATCTGGTATGCTGTCTTGTGTAGTTGTCACTCGGGATTGGAGCTATTGGTTCTTGTAGGACACTTCTGTGTGTAATGTATGTTGAAATATTTGTTGAGACGACGCAATGTAGTATCAAGGTGGAAAACTGGCGATTTTGCCCCTCATCGGGGTTATCTCCGATTTGGGCTGATTTAGTAGTCGTTGCTCAGGGTTATCTCTGAGATTGGGCTGCTGCAAGCGTTGAATGCATGTCCTCCCGGGGTTATCTCCGAGTTTAGAGATGAGTGCCTCGGGCCTATAACCGAGTGTTGAAGCTGATCGCAGGGGTTTGAAACAAGTATTTCTTTGGTTATCTCCGGAACTGCAACTGCATGCCTCGGGGTTGTCTCCGAGGTTTGACTGTATCTCCCGGGGTTGTCTCTGAGATGGAACTGAGGATTCCGGGGTCGTCTCCGAGGTTTAAACTGAGTATCTCGGGGTTGTCTCCGAGATGGAACTGAGGATTCCGGGGTTATCTCCTAAACTGGAACTGCATTCCTCGGGGTTGTCTCCGAGGTTAAAACTGAGTATCCCGGGGTTGTCTCTAGGACTGGACTGAACATCTCGGGTTTGTCTCGAAGATGGCAAACTTAGTATCCCGGAATTATCTCCGGGACTGGACTGAATATCTTGGGGTTGTCTCCGAGATGACAAATTGAGTATCCCGGAATTATCTCCAGGACGGTGCTGATTTGACTTCTAGTGTTATCTCTGGGAGATGATTTTGCCCTCCTGCAAGGTTAATAACAGGAATGCAAAATTTCGAGTGTCTACATCTATCTTTAAATTGACTCCAACTTTTTCATAATAATCCTCCAAAAGTCCCATGATATCTTTAAAAGCTGGATAGTAATTTTTTGTTTGCTCACCAAAAAAAAATAAGATAATTGTTACAAAATTAAATAAAATATATTAATTAAAAAAAATAAACACACAAAATAATAAATATGAGAATATTAAAATGTATAATTAATGTGTATATCAAATATAAATTTCTCAAAGACAAATATAAGTTATATATCCAATAATTATTTTCAATGGAAAAAAATAACACCCCCTATTAGAATCGGGTGCATCGCACAATCTTATGTCATTTCCATTATTGTCCATTACTTACCCAGATGACCAGTTCCAAACATGCCCTAATAACTAGAAATTTATCTTGACAAAATTTGTATGACAATTGACATACAAAAAGTCTATAGCCACACAGACCGAAAAAAAGATTATCACAAGCACAAAAAAGTCAAATAAATAAATAAAATAAAATACTAACAACAAACAAACACACGTTTAAGCTTTAAAGCAAAAAGAGGAGTAGATCCTTTATAACATGTGGGCCATGAGAATATGTGAGCTAAACTCAGTATTTATCCACAAATTGGGCCGTCAAATCGAAAGCAGATTATCCAAGTGGGAAAAAGAAAACCATGAGACATTATTGAAACTTTTAATTGGCTCTTTGTCTTGATAAGTGGGGCCCTTGTCTTGCTTTTTTTGGGTATTTCTACACGGTAAGCAAAAAAATTACATTTAATTTTTATTTATATACCATAGTTTATAGTACAAGTTGATCTCAAAATTTTAATAAAATTTAATTTTATAATTAAAAAGATTATATAAAAATATAAATTTTTATTTAATTTAAGATTGTGTAGCACTATTATTATAATATTATAAAATAAATATATTTTTTTACAACTAAGATTAATTAAACTTTTGTTACTATAAAATTAATAATAAATATTACCAAATTATATAAAAATTCATATGTTCAAATATATTAATATATTTTTTATATTCGTACAATTAAATTTATGCAAAAAATTTAAAAATGAACGTATTAACTGATGAAATATCAAATATACAAGTTAGATACCCTTTAAAGTATATATCTTTTTTTTCATTAATTATAATACATATACTACTAGTTTTTCATTTTTATTTATTTGTTTGTTTATTTATTGGGCGGAATACTTTTAGTAAATAAATGATGATGAAGTTATTAATTTTCGAAAGTAATGGGTCCACCAACAAAACTCATTTTAAAGCCAGCAAGTTGAAGTTCTATTTATTAATTTTCTTTGTTATTCCCCAATATTCTTTTTTTTTTAAATATGCACCTTTTACATGTTTTATGGAGGGGAGGTAAAAGTATTTCAGAACTTTCTTCAAATATATGTAAAAAATAATAGTGTAAAAGACATGTATTTAAATTCTACATTTATTATCATAAAAAAAAAAAAAAAGAATACAAAATTTAGGTGAACGCGGTACTATTTATTTTAGAACGACTTCTAGATAAATTTTATTTCCTATCTACTCTAAATAGGAATAATATTTATTTAGATAGATGAACATAAATCTTAATCAAGTAGTATTAAATATATAAGAATAAATAGCTAAAAAAGGAACTATCATAAAGTCAAATATAAATCACACCAAATATCTTTGACTCAAATATAAATCACATCAAATGTCTTTGACTTTAGTGGTATTACTTAACTCATGGTAACCATGAGCTTGAGTGATTGAGTCTTGGCATGCCAAGATTGAGTGTTTGAGTTTTAAATTTTGTCCAATTTAACAAAAAAAGAATAAAATATCACGTACAAAATTGGGTTAAAATTTAACAAAAATCAAACTTATAAACTAAAATTAGATACCCCAAATAATACTATTTGTTTTAGATAAATGGGCATAAAACATAAAGGATTAGAATTAAAGTTTAATGCATTTTCAATGTATACACAAGTCATGTTAAAATTAGGACACCTTATTAATAAAATACTTATATTGAGCATTATTTTTCTTATATTAATATGTTATGATCTTAACACAACATGTGTATACCCTATATGTGTACCAAATTTTATCTTAAATGATAAACTTAACTTTCATTGTATACACAAGCCATGTTAAAATTATGACATCTCATTAATAAAATACTTATGTGAAACATTATTATTCTTATCTTAACATGTTATAATCTTAACACAACATGTGTATACCTTATGTGTACCAAATTTTATCTTAAATGATAAACTTAAACAAAAATACAACAAATTAAAATTTAAAGGAAACTACCAAAAAACACATATTCAAAGGGATAATATCAATAATTTAATAATATTGATAAAATTTAAAATTGATACACTAACAATGTATACATGTGTAGTATTGGTATTATGACAAGTCATTAAAATAAAGATAAATTCATTCTATTGAAGTATTTTATTAAGGATGTCATAATTTTAATATTAAATATATTAATAGTGTATAAAACTTTTAACTCGTAAAACAAGGAGAAAATAACAAAAATTTCGCATATAACATATGGTTAAAAAATATATTAGAGTAACTAGTTAAAATGAAACTAACAAAAACAAATTCAAGGGGATAAGAAAAAATATGTGTCATTTAAGGTGGAGTTAAAATTTGATACACTAATAGTAAATATTTGGGGTGGAATTTGGGTTGAGCAACTCACGAGTAATCCGAGTCTGCTCAAGATTTTATGGTGTACTCGGATAAGTTTTTTTACATTTTTAAGAATTCGCCCAACTCATGGCCTGCCCAAATTTATTTTGGGTGGGCTTGAGTTTATAGTTATATAAACCAACGAAACCAAAATGTGTATTAGACACACACAAGTGTATGTGTGTTATATTATTTTAAGTGTTTTTATTAATGACAATTTATCAATATACTTTTAACATCTCTTATATTTTCATTGTGTCTTATTTATTTATTACTATTATGTTACATTGTCTAAGAAATAAATAGTAAGAACCTTTTTTATATTTCTTTTTTGTTTAAAAAAATAAAAAGAGTGAAATTCAAAATTTTCCTCATCCATTATTATGTTCTTATTTTTTCAATAGTACTTATAAAATTAGTTAATAAGTTTAAACTTTCAACAATTTATAATTACCAACTATTATTTTTGGACGAACTAGGTTTATTATAATTTTAATTATACTTTAATTGTTGTTCATCCAAACCCCTCCGGCCCAACCCGAACCCATATAACTTTATAAGGGTTGGTACTTGAGCAACGAAAAAACAAACCTGATTTCTAGGCCTGTCCAACCCATACCCAATAAATTTTATGTGAGTTGAGACTCGGATAATCCCTAAACTCTCCCAAGTTGCACGATTGAAATAAAAGGCATGTAAAAGACATGTATTTAAATTCTACATATTATGAAATGATTCCCTACTCTTCATTCTCCTACACTTCTCCTACTCTTCCTTCTCCTATACTTTTCCCATCCGTGAATCCCTTTCTGCTTTCACCTCTATATAAAGGAAAGCTGCTAAATGAAAAGAGGAGAGAAAAATCCTCTGAAATTTTGTTTTTTTTCTTTCTCTCTTGCTTCTCTCTAAATATTATTAGAGCAATTATAAGAGTATTTTTATACATTTTTGCTAAAGTTTTATAACACGTTATCAACAAGAAGTTCTAACCAACTGAGACGGTAAAATTAAATTCTTGCAGTTTATTATTATACTACTGGTTGGGCTATACCACCAATAATATAATTTTATTCTTATAATTGCATTTAAATTCTGTTATTTACAATGGTACCATCTATCCTTGTTAATCTTACAAGACTAAGTGGGAACCTTTTTACCATTTATTATTCCGCATTTAATATTATGTCGGAATATCCTGTCAGTGTGAATTTCACCTGACCTGGTTTCATTATTATTACGCATTTAATATTCTGTCGGAATATCCTGTCGGTGTGAATTTCACCTGACCTGGTTCCATTAATTATTATTCCGCATTTATTATTCTGTTGGAAATAACCTGTCTGTGCGGTCGGTCTATCGCATGCATGGTGAAATTCTTCTGTTATTCCATTATTTATTATTCTGTTGGAATAATCTGTCTATGCGATCTACCGCATGTCAGGTGAAGATCCATTTGCATTATGTTAATAACATAAATATAAGAATATTTATATTTGCATTTTATCACCACTTGAGATCGTGACGTAGTTTATTTTTCATATTTCATACATGCAATTATTTATTGTTTTAATAAATAATAAAATTGTGTTTTAACCCAGAATAGATGACAAACTTGGCAAAAATAGATTTTTTTATTTTGAAAATCTCTGGAGACAATTATTTGGCTTGGGCACTTGATGCAGAATTGCACCTTAGTGCAAATGAGTTAGAAAAGGCCATTGAATCAGGAAATACAGCTACTTCGGCACAAAATGCAAAAGCCATAATTTTTCTTCGTCACCATATTGATGAAGGATTAAAGACTGAGTGTTTAACAGTTAAAGACCCTTTATCTTTATGGACACAACTTAAGAAAAGATTTGATCACCAAAAATTGGTTGTTCTCCCTAATGCCAAATTTGAGTGGCTTAATTTAAGGCTACAAGATTACAAATCAATTACGGAATATAGTTCCAATATTTATAGAATAACCTCTTCTTTGGCTTTGTGTGGAGATCCAGTTTCTGAATCCCAAATGTTAGAGAAAACGCTCTCAACTTTTCATCCCACCAACATGATTTTGTCACAACAATATAGACAGAGTAAGTTCACAAAACTTAGTGACTTATTGTCTATCCTCCTAGTTGCAAAAAAGAATAATGAATTGTTGTTGAAAAACCATCAAGTACGGCCAACGGGTGCTACCCCATTGCCGAATATTAATAGCACGTCATTCCAGCAAAATAAATGTGACAATAGATGGTCATATAATAAGAAGCCTTGGGGATGAAAGAATAAACGAGGCCATCGTAACAACAAAATCCAGAACCGCGACAATTCAGGCCACCAGAAGTGGCAAGTGTCTGGGTCGGGTAAAAATAAAGAAAATGCAGCACTGATAAAGAACAAACTAGATGTTTGTTTTAGGTGTGGGATGAAAGGGCATTGGTCGCGTACCTGTTGTACACCGAGGCATCTGGCTAATTTATTCCAGTAGTCTCAAAAGAACAAAGTAATGGAGGCAGAAACAAACTTTGTTAATCATCAATTGAATATTGTTGATGATTCACCAATGACCAACAATGAGGAAAATGTTGATGATATTACTGAACCTTCTGAAAGTATCTTTTGGGATATTATTTAATTTCTTGTTTTAATTAAACATCCTGCATGTATAATGTTATTAGTTTTCATTCTATATGTGATATGTGTTTCTCATGAATAAAATTATATTTGAAATGTAACTTTTCTTATTTATATTTTTATATGTGTCAGACCATCTTTAATGGATATGGAGGATATATGTTTAGCAGACAGTGCAACAACTCATACAATCCTTCAAAGTGAGAAATATTTTTCACAACTAATCAAAACTAAGGGAAATGTAGGAACTATCTCTAGCACATCAAATTTAATCGAGGAATTTGGAAAAGCTAGTTTCTTGCTACCAAATGAGACACAAGTTTTTATCAAAAATGCTTTATATTCTAGTAAATCAAGAAGAAATTTGCTTAGTTTTAAAGATATTCGACTAAATGGTTTTCATATTGAAACAACCAATGAGAATGATAATGAATATCTTCTCATTACTTTTACTATTTCTGAAAAAAAGAATATCTTAGAAAAACTTCATTCAATTTCTTCTGGATTATATACTATGAAAATTAGAGCAATTGAGTCTCATACTGTTATGATTCCAAAAATCATAGATCCCAAATCCTTTATGTTTTGGCATGAAAGACTCGGTCATCCAGGTACTTCTATGATGCGTCGTATTATTGAAAATTCTACTGGTCATCCTCTCAAAGATAAAAGGGTTTTTCCTAGTAGTGAATTTCCTTGTGCTGCGTGTTCTCGAGGAAAATTAATTATTCGACCATCACCAATAAAAGTTTATAAAGAAGCCCCAAAATTCCTAGAGAGAATTCAAGGAGACATTTGTGGACCTATTCAACCATTGTCTGGCCCATTTCTATATTTCATGGTTTTAATAGATGCTTCAACTAGATGGTCTCATGTTTATCTTCTCTCTTCTCAAAATTTTGCCTTCTCAAAACTTCTTGCTCAAATGATCAAGTTACGGGCTCAGTTCCCGGATCATCCAATCAAGTCAATTCGACTTGATACCGCAGCTGATTTTTCATCAATGACTTTTAATGATTTTTGTATGACTATTAGAATTTTCATTGAGCATTCTGTTCCTCATATTCATACACAAAATGGTTTAGCTGAATCTTTAATAAAAAGACTTTAACTTATTGCACGACCATTAATGTTAAGGGCTAACTTACCTACCTCAGTTTGGGGTCATGCAATTCTTCATGCTGCAGTCATCATTCGAGTAAGACCAACGACTCTTCATAAATTTTCTCCTTTACAGTTAGTTCTTGGACAGATACCCAATATATCACACTTTCGAGTTTTTGGAAGTGCGGTATATGTTCCAATTGCACCTCCACAAAGAACTAAGATGGGAGCCCAACGAAGAATATGTATTTATGTTGGTTTTGATTCTCCTTCTATTATCAGATATCTTGAACCTTTAACTAGAGATGTTTTTACTGCACGTTATGTAGATTGTCATTTTGATGAATCGGTATTTCCACCATTAGGAGGAGGGAAAGTTTTAAATAAAAAACCCTCTGAAATATCATAGAATGGATCAGATTTAAATTCACTTGATCCTCGTACAGGACAATATGAAATTGAAGTTCAAAGAATTATTCATTTACAAAATATTACAAATCAAATGCCAGATGCATTTAATGATGCTAGAAAAGTGATAAAGTCACATACACCTGCAGTGAATACTCCAGCAAGGATAGAAATGCCTATTAAAAAATTAATTCCTGGAGAATTGACGAATAAGGTAATAGAAAAATCTAAACCATGCCAGAAGCGTGGAAGACCGATTGGTGCAAAAGACACTGTACCACGAAAATCAAAAGCAAATAAGGGAATCCCAGAAGGAATACCCGCTCCAGAAGTAACACTTATTCCAAGAGTGAAAATAGCCCCAGAAGAGGTACAAACCGCTCCAGAAGCAGCACATATTCCAAGAGTGGGAATAGCCCCAGAAGAAGTTCAAAATCTCAGTGAAGGGATAAGAGATGAACACCAAGAGATCTCAATATATTATGTACATGATGAGAAAATATGGGATAGAAGCAAAGTCATGATTGATGACATATTTGCTTTCTCTATAGCATCATATATTACTTTGATTCCTGACACGGATCCTGAACCACAAAACGTGGAAGAATGTCGGAAAAGAAAAGATTGGCCAAAATGGAAAGATGCTATTCAAATTGAGCTACAATCTCTATTGAAAAGAGAAGTATTTTGTAGTCCAAACACCGCTGGGTGTAATCCCGGTTGGAAATAAATGGGTATTTGTACGAAAGCAAAATGAGAAAAATGAAATTGTGAGGTACAAAGCTCGACTTGTAGCTCAAGGGTTTTCACAAAAACCTGGTATTGATTATCAGGAAACATACTCTCCAGTAATGGATGGAGTCACTTTTAGCTTTCTGATAGGTATGGCAACCATGGAAGGTTTGGAAACACGTCTGATGGATGTTGTAACTGCGTACCTATATGGCTCACTTGACAGTAAGATTTATATGAGAATCCCTGAAGGATTAAAAATGGCTGAATCACAAAGGTCACGTCACATATATTCAATCAAGTTACAACGCTCGTTGTATGGGTTGAAACAGTCTGGTCGTATGTGGTATAATTGACTTAGTGATTATTTAATATAAGATGGATATATAAATGATCAAGTATGTCCATGTGTTTTTATTAAGAAATCGCAAAGTGGATTTTCCATCATTGCTGTATATGTGGATGATTTGAATCTTGTAGGTACTCCTGAAGAACTCACAAGAACTGCTACTTATTTAAAGGATGAATTTGAAATGAAAGATCTTAGAAAGACAAAATTCTGTTTGGGAATACAAGTGGAGCATTTAGCATCTGGAATTTTTGTTCATCAATCCACATATGCTGAAAAGATTATCAGTCGTTTTCATATGGATAAAGCTCATCCTTTGACTACCCCGATGGTTGTTCGATCTTTAGAAGTTGATAAACATCCATTTCGGCCTCTAGAAAGTGGGGAAGAAGTTCTTGGACATGAAGTTTCATACCTAAGTGCAATAGGTGCTCTTATGTATCTTGCAAACTGTACACAACCTGATATTACTTTTGGTGTTAACTTGTTAGCAAGATACAGTTCTTCTCCTACTAAGAGACATTGGGATGTGATCAAACACATTTTGAGATACCTTCGTGGAAGTATTGATCTTGGGTTATTTTATCCAAGAAATTTAATGTCACAATTGATTGGGTATGCCGATGCAGGATATTTATCAGATCCACACAATGGAAGATCACAAACAGGTTATGTATTTACATATTGTGACATGGCTATCTCCTGGAAATCCACAAAGCAAACCATGACAACTACATCTTCAAATCACTCAGAGATTCTCGCTATACATGAAGCAAGCAGAGAGTGTGTTTGGTTGAGATCAATTATTCAGCATATTCAAAAATCATGTGGATTACCATCAATCAAAGATTCCTACAATTTTGTATGAGGATAACGCTGCATGCATTGCTCAACTTAGAGGAGGATACATCAAGGGAGATAGAACAAAGCACATTTCACCTAAATTCTTCTTCACACATGAGCTACAAAAGAAGGGTGATATAGATGTGCATCAAATTCGATCATGTGATAATCTAGCCGACTTATTCACAAAGTCGTTACCAAATGCAACGTTTGCAAAACTTCGGAAAAGGATTAGAATGTGTCGACTGAAAGACTTGTGACAACATTTCAACAAGAAGCAATGAATTCCTTTTGAGGGGAAGACTGTACTCTTTTTCCTTAGTCACGATTTTTATCCCAATGAGTTTTTCCTGACAAGGTTTTAACGAGGCAGTCAATTAAGATATTTATGTAAAAGATATGTACTCTTTTTCCCTTCGTTAAGTTTTTCCCACTGGGTTTTCTTAACAAGGTTTTTAATGAGACATTATCTTCTATAGTAGAAAATCAGGGGAAGTATTATGAAATGATTCCCTACTCTTCCTTCTCCTACACTTCTCCTACTCTTCCTTCTCCTATACTTCTCCCATCCGTGAATCCGTTTTTGCTTTCTCCTCTATATAAAGGAAAGCTGCTAAATGAAAAGAGGAGAGAAAAATCCTCTGAAGTTTTATTTTTTTTCTCTCTTGCTTCTCTCTAAATATTATTAGAGCAATTATAAGAGTATTTTTATATATTTTTGCTAAAGTTTTATAACACTACATTTATTATCATAAAAAAAGAAGAATACAAAATTTGGGTGAACGCGATACTATTTATTTTAGAACGAGTTCTAGATAAATTTTATTTCCTATCTACTGTAAATAGGAATAATATTTATTTAGATGGATGAACATAAATCTTAAACAAGTAGTATTAAATATATAAGAATAAATTGGTAAAAAAAAGGAATTACCATAAAGTCAAATATAAATCACACCAAAGTTCTTAGACTTTAGTGGTATTACTTAACTTAGGGTAAACATGAGCTTGAGTGACTGTGCCTTGGCATGGCAAGATTGAGTCTTTTGGTTTTAATTTTTGTCCAATTTAACAAAAAAAGAATAAAATATCACGCCCAAGATTGGGTTAACATTTAACAAAAATCAAACTTATAAACTAAAATTAGATACCCCAAATAATACTATTTGTTTTAGATGAATGGGCATAAAACATAAAGGATTAGAATTAAAGTTTAATGCACTTTCAGTGTATACACAAGTCATGTAAAAATTATGATACTTTATTAATAAAATACTTATATTAAACATTATTATTCTTATCTTAATATGTTATGATCTTAACACAACATGTGTATACCCTATATATGTACCAAATTTTATCTTAAATGATAAACTTAACTTTCATTGTATACACAAGCCATGTTAAAATTATGACACCTCATTAATAAAATACTTATGTGAAACATTATTATTCTTATCTTAACATGTTATGATCTTAACACAATATGTGTAAACTGTGACGCCCCAAAATAGGTATACATCACCCATTCTGAGTCGTCAAAAATATGGTACAGAAACAACTACAACTTTATTAATACAATTATCGTGCAAAATACGACAACACTTAAACTGTGAGTTTAAAATATAAATATTGTCTTCTAGACAATATTCACACTCAAATAAGTCCTCATTATAATTATTGATACACTATTTTATAAAATAGTGAGGACTGCTAAACAACTGTCTGGAACCATCATTCTACACCCCGACTACTTCTTACTATATTTTCGCTTCATGAGAAGAAAAATGGAACAAAAAAAAGGGTGAACTCAACTAGCCCAGTAAAGAATATTATGACTAAGGTAATATAGAATAATTTATCGTTAGTCCTCAACAGGGAAAAATCTGATAGAATAAATAGACAACAAGTTTCAGATCAATATTCGTAGAGGAAATAACAATTCATTAGAAGAGTTAAGTAGAGAATGAAATTTATTATCTTCTATGAATTTAAAAGTTCATAATCAATATTTTATCCTTGTAAAATCAATCAATATCCATCTTGAATCAAATATATTAATCTTTGCACTACAGGCCAAAGATATTCATTTGTATCACCAGTTGGTCATGTTCATCTAAACATCTGTTCATCTTTGCACTACGGGCCAAAGATATTTATTAGAAAATTATTCATCTTTGCACTGCATGCCAAAGATATTCAGTAGTATCATCATTTAGGACTGAGGATGATGAAAAATATTTTTAAAGAAAACGAATCCAATGAGATAAAAGGATAAGGACTAAGGATTCATATTTTAGTTCAATCATGTTCAAAAATACTTCATAACAAATCACAGTGGAGTAAAATTCAAGAATGAAGATCAAAACATGGATACAATCAAAGCTAGTAATCATAATAACAACTTGGACTAAGAATAAAAATTTAATTTTTTTTGTGAATAGTGTCGTATACGTGAATAGTGCCATATACGTGAATAGTAACCTCGACAAGAATTTCACAAAAAAAATCTTACCAATATTCCGTCATAATGATATTGAAAGAAATAATATCATTTATAAAAGAAAATAACATCCCTTACCTCAAAAGAATAGTACTTCTTGATGAAATATCAGATATAACGCTGAAAGGAACTTGCACCGAATAGCAACACTCAAAGTATCAAAATACTCACAAAAATACGCTCTATATTATAGAGAGAGAAAACTTCAGTTTCTGGTGTGATTTTCAATTCTTACATAAGCACCCTATTTATAGGAAATTGCTTAGAACACTAAAGTAAAAAATTTAATAAAATATTAATATTTTTATATAAATTTCTTACGCCCACCTTTTTTTTGTCAAAACATCAGCCACACAAGTGGCCCACCTCACAAAAATTACAAAAAACGTTTTTCTTATTAAAATCATTTAAAATTCCAAAAATCAATTATTCAGGAACTTCAATAATTCATAATAAATAACCCTTTTATCAGAAAAATTTGAATCTTATGTCCATTCCATAGGAAATTCAATTTTCGACAACTTTGTAAGTTTAAATTTTTTTAAATTTCAAGCAGAAATTGACCGAAATTCACATACGAACAATTTTACAGGCTATAATCCAATTTTAGTCACAAAATGGGACCCTCCAACACACAAAACACGTGTTAAACATTTTTTATAACAAAAAATACTCTTCCTCATTTATTCATATATCACACATTCATTATAAAAATATCACAATTATTATATTATTATAATATAATAATATTTTTAAATAAATTATTTTATCAGAAAAGATAAAATATTAATTTTTCAACAATTGTCACTTTTCTAAAAATTCTTCCATTTATATCCACATAAATAAATATTTTTCTTATCATATAAATCAATAATTAATTATTCACAAATAATATTACAGAATCACAATATTGATAACCAGGTCGTTTCTATGAAAGAGGAGGCTTTCCGATAAGGATTTCTCCTTACTGGCGCGTAATTAGGTGACCAAACCTCTTCTTAGACAGAACTTCCTTAGACATTGCCAATAATGCTATCTAATAATATTATTCAAATAATATGAATTAGTGATCTGATAATGGGAAATACTGTGCAGTGACAATTATTGAAACAACAATAATATAAAATATCAACGTAGCAATTATTAAATCAATAAAATAAAATATTGAACAGTAATTACTGTAATAATTATTGAGTAGTGACTTCTTACGTAAGAATCAATAATTGGTACAATACCGTGTGTTACTGTGTAACACCGCGTATTACTGTGTTTTAACCACCGGGTATTCCAACAATGTTAACGGTAACAACTACGCTGTTATTTATAAAAAAATTTATACTTGTCGTTTTCTTCATCCAATTGCTTTCTGTTATGGGGCCCACAAAAGGCTGCGCCGTCGTAAGAATATTCTCAAACAGCAAGAATATTTCACGACCAAACGAATATTTCCCGACAAAATGAATATTTTATAATCACTTGCTTATTTAAGATATTTGCGCATTTTACCCATAACTAACCACATTAATCAAATCAACCCTTACTATTTCAAAATAATAAATAGAGGAAATTCTATTTTATTCATAAAATTTGGGGTCTTACAACCTCCCCTCCTTATGAAATTTCGTCCTCGAAATTGACGTACATACCTGGTGTTTTGAAAAGGTGAGGATACCTCGCTTTCATTTTCGTTTTCAACTCCCAGGTCATTTTCCTCAATAGAATGGTTCCTCCATAAAACTTTGACTTGTGGTATAACCTTTGTGCGTAGGACATGCTCCTTCCTATCCAAGATCTTGATAGGTACCTCCTCGTACGTTAAGTCTTCAGCTATCTCGTCTGGTTCTAACTCAATAATGTGATTTGGGTCTTTCACATATTTACGAATCACAGATATGTGAAAAACATTATGAACACGAGACATGCTTGGAGGTAACGCGAGTCTATAGGCCACATTTCCTACTCAGTCAAGAATCTAAAATGGACCAATAAATCATGGATTGAACTTTTCTTTCTTTCCAAATCTTGTAACTCCCTTCCATGGAGCAACACATAACAATACATGATCCCCAATATCAAATTCCACGTCCTTTTGATGAAGATTTGTATAACTCTTTTGTCGATCCTGTGCCGTTTGTATATGTTGTCGAATCATTTGGATCTTTTCTGTAGTCATATGTACCAACTCTGGTCCCAACAATGTTGCTTCACCCACCTAATCCCAACATACTGGAGAGCGACACTTTCGTCCATACAATGCTTCAAATGGAGCCACACCTATACTTGCCTGATAACTATTATTGTATGAGAATTTCACCAATGGTAAATACTTATCCCAACTCCCTTTGAAGTCCAGGACACAGAGTCTCAATAGATCTTCAAGAGTTTGAATAGTCCTCTCTAATTGTCTGTCCGTTTGAGGATGATATGCCGAACCGAATCGTAAATCCGTGCATATAGCTTTTTATAAGCTAACCCAAAATCGTGAAGTGAATCTTGGGTCACGATCCGAAACTATGGATACTGACATGCCATGCAATCTCACAATCTCATTCATGTACATACGAGCAAGCCGTTCAAAGGAATAAGTCTCCTATATCGGCAAGAAATGAGCAAAATTAATTAATCTATCAACAATAACCCAAATCGCATCTATGCCTTGAGAAACCTTGGGAAGACCCGTAACGAAATCCATGGTAACGTGTTCCCACTTCCATTTCGGAATCTCAAGTGGTTGCAATGGATCCTTTGGCACTTGATGCTCCGCCTTTACACGTTGACAATTTAAACACCTCGAGATAAACTTCGCGATCTCTCTCTTCATATTGTTCCACCAAAATGTATGTCTAAGATCACGATACATTTTAGTACTTCCAAGATCGATTGTAAATGGTGTATTGTGTGCCTCCATCATGATCTTGTATTTCAAATCAGAGTCGTTAGGAACACAAAGTCTGGAGTTGACTCGAAGTATTCCTTCTTCATCGATTCTTGCTTCTGGGATAACACCTTCTTGTACTCTCTTCTTTATACGCATCAGCTCCGGATCTGTGGCTTGAGCAACTTTAACTTTATCGATTAAAGTTGGTTTTATGTGTATACTTGACATCATCATATGATTCCCCGGAGTCTTGAACTCTATCTTCATCTTTTGTAAATCACATAAAATGGGGCTTTGTGTTGACAACATCGCACTCGTTCCTGCATAAGATCTTCTACTTAATGCGTCAGCTACCACGTTCACTTTTCCAGGATGGTATTGAATGGTATGGTCGTAATCTTTCAACACTTCAAGCCAACGTCGTTGTCGCATATTAAGTTCCTTTTGGGTGAAAAAATATTTGAGGCTTTTATGATCTGTATAGATCTCCACTTTCTCCCCATACAGGTAATGTCTCCATATCTTTAGCGCGAAAATGACTACTGCCAACTCTAGATTATGAGTAGGATAATTCCTTTCATATTCTTTAAGTTGTCGCGAGGCATAGGCTATGACTTTCCCATGTTGCATGAGAACACATCCTAACCCTTTGCCTGAAGCATCACTGTAGCTGACAAATCCCTCCGAACCAGATGGTATTGTCAGAACAGGTGCCGAAATGAGTCTCCTCTTGAGCTCTTAGAAACTCTTCTCGCATTCCTCGCTCTATACGAATTTTATATCTTTCCGAGTCAGCTGAGTTAACGGAGTAGCGATTCGAGAAAATCCTTCCACGAATCTTCGATAATAACCAGCTAAGCCCAGAAAGCTACGTACTTCGGTCACCGACTTCAGTTGCTCCCAACTTTGTATTGCTTCAATCTTCGCTGGGTCAACAGATGCTCCATGTTTTGACACCACGTGCCCAAGAAATGCTACTTCCTCAAGCCAGAACTCACATTTCTTCAGCTTGGCATATAGCTTGTTTTCACAAAGCCTTTGAAGTACCAGATTCAAATGGTGCTCATGATCTTCACGACTTTTGGAATAGATGAGGATGTCATCAATAAAGACAACAACGAACTGATCTAAATATTCATTGAATACTCGGTTCATCATATCCATAAAAGCCGCAGGAGCATTAGTCAATCCAAAAGACATGACTAGGAATTCATAATGCCCGTACCGAGTTCTAAAGGCAGTCTTCAGAATATTCTCAGTTTTAATCTTCAGCTGATGATATCCAGAACGAAGATCGATCTTTGAAAAGAATTGTGCTCCTTACAACTGGTCAAACAGGTCATCAATACGAGGTAGTGGATACCTATTCTTGATGGTGACATGGTTCAATTCCCGGTAGTCAATACAAAGTCGCATACTCTCGTCCTCCTTCTTTACGAATAAAATAGGAGCACCCCAAGGAGATGTACTAGGACGAATAAAACCGATGTCCAACAACTCCTGTAATTGAACCTTTAACTCCCGAAGTTTAATAGGAGCCATTCGATATGAGATTTTAGAAATGGGCTTTGTACCAAGTTCAAGGTCAATAAAGAATTCAACTTCACGTTCTGGGGGTAGACCGAAAAGTTCTTCAGGAAATACATCAAAAAATTCACTAACAACAGAAATATTATTCAAATCTGACGTGTCTTTATTCAAATCCATAACATGGGCTAAGAAAGCTTGACATCTATTTTTTAATAAACGAATAGCTTTATGGCTTGATATGACAGTGATTGATTTTAGTGATTTAGTTGCTTGAATTCGCATAACAGGTTGGTTAGGAATATAAAAACTAACAACCTTACGAAAATAATCAATTTTGGTATGATGAGTAGTTAACCAATCAATCCCTAAAATCACATCAAAAGTAAGTATCTTTAAAGAGATAAGATCAATAGGTAATGTGATGGTGCTAACTTGGATCAAACAAGATTTATAAACAGTAAATGTAATGAAAGTTTCTCCTAACGGAATCTTAACAGATAAATCTAATTCCAATTTCTCCGAAGTAAAGTTCAAACGTTGAGCACAAGTGTAACAACCCGACATTTTCTATATAATTAAATCAAAAATTTTGCGTATACATTTTTTTTATTATTTTTTTAAGGATGAGGATTTGTACAAGATAATGTGTATATGCAATTATGTAATAAATAAAAATATATTTATTACATGAATGTTTACAAATAATTTTATTTTAGAATTATTGACTATTATAAAATTTATTCTATGAATAATTAATTTTATAGTAGAAATATTTTTATTATTTATTTTTCATGAAAATATGATTATATATTATTTAAATAATATATGAAATAATTTTAAGAATTATTATAATAATTATTTATTTTATTATATAAATTTATGTTAGAATAATTAAGTTATTTATTTTAACTTAATTATTAATCGTATATAAGCCAGATAAATTAGATATGGAATCTAAACACTAATTTTAGATTTTGATCAAGGGATGAGAATAATAATATAATATTAATTATATTTTGATTTTTCAGTACTACAAATATGTACTGTATGTATGCATTATTAATAATTGGTCAATGATGGTGTGGTATTTGAAAATCCTAATTTTAAGCTGTTAAACCCTAATTTAAAAGTCGAATGCCAGTTTAAGACTGTTACGTAATCATGTTAATGTGATTTATGATCGGTGTTATAGATATTAACCCTAATTAGGGAGAACCCTAATTTTCAAAACCCTAATGTTTTTTTTATAAACCCTTATTATTTTATTTTTCTAAATTATAAACTATATGAAGAAACCTTAATTTAAAAACTCAATTTTGAGTTTGAAACTGCTATGTAACTGTGTGATTACGATTAAGGTAAAGTATTATAGAATTTTATATTGATTAGGTAAACCCTAATTAATATTTAGAAATATAAAATTTCTAGAAATCCTAATGTTTATATTATAAACCCTAATTTGCTAATTGGTGTCTTAATTGCTAAATTAGCAAGGTTAATTATAATTCGTAAATTATTAATTTAATTTTCAAGTTTAGATAATTTGAAATCGAATCTAATTAAGGAAAACCCTAATTTTATTTTTATTTTTTTTGAAACTAAAATTTTGCACAAACCCTAAATAAAAAAATCCTAGAATTTCAAATTTGTGCTAACCTTAGGGTTAAACCCTAAGGGTTTGCCAAGTTTACTTTTATTCCATTAAATTTTGTAAGCTAAAGACCATTTTGCCCTCTTGCATAATTGAAGCTTACTTGTGTATCTAGCCAAATATGGAGTTGGTGACTTAACATGTTGACCTTGTGACAAAAATCTCAGCAATATCAGCCACATTGAATCAGCCTAATACATTTCACCAATATATATGTAACGACCCCAAAATAGGTCCATTCCATCCAACCTATTCTGAGTCGCCAAATACATGGTACAAAAAACAACTATAACTTTATTACAACAATTGTCGTGCAAAATACAACAACACATATGCTGTGAGTTTGGATACAAATATATACCAAATGTGACTCATGTTCCAACCGTGGACATCACCTCACAATGACACCTTACATAAAGGTATAGTCAAAAACTGTTTTAGAAATTAGAATATTTAGAAAGTGCTCAAGGAAACCTTCGTACATAGGAGGCCATGCGTCTAGGTTATGATAGATATCATATGGCCACAGAATTATTCTTGGTTGACCCAATAGACCCCAAAGAAAAACGAGAAGATTACTATCATATTCTTCCCAATGGTGAGTCTTCTCTTGACATATCATTATCTCTACTGTCTCTAATTGAGAATTATACTTCAAACAAACACCAAGATTATATAGGTAGTGCTCGTATATATACTCAGCAAGTGGATGAGCACATCCCTGTCTTATGATGACACGAGGTTGTATGTCGTTAGACATCTTGTATGATAGTGGCAAACCATCCTTCCAACATTGGGTACACCTTACCCTATTGGATTCACCAAATAAAACTACTAAATAAACTTTTCTATACTGCTTCGGGAGAACATCCACAGCTAGAGACCATCGTTCTATTTCCCCGTTACCCTCGCTCGACCCAGCTACACTCTTATTACCTGAAAGGAATTGTGAAGCAAAAGGGTGAGCACAACTAGCTCAGTAAAGAATATCATGACTAAAGATAATTAAATTATCAATAGCCTTCATCAATAATAAATCAGAGATTTAGAACATATGGTAAATGATAAAAATTTCAACCATAGTTGCAGTGGAACGAGCAATCCATTAGAAGAGTCAAATAGACTATAAAGTCTATTATCTTCTCCATGTTAAAAATCCATCAACAATGTTTTATCCCTGTAACATCAATCAACAATTTTGGTCCACAATCATATGAATAACTCATAATCATAACTATAGTTCTAAATTTCTCTTCTCATCCAGGACGAAGATAATTTTCATCACCTATCTTACCTGAAACATCAAAGATCATGGTTACACCAAATCACATTTTCTGTTCATAATCATACTAATAACTTCATCTTTGCACTACGGCCAAAGATATTCATTTGTATCACCAGTTGGTCATGTTTATCTCAACATCTGTTCATCTTTGTACTTTTGGCCAAAGATATTCAACAACATGTCATCTTTGCACTACGGGCCAAAGATATTAATCAATAATTCATCTTTGCACTACATGCCAAAGATATTCATCAATATTTCATCTTTGCACTACAGGCCAAAGATATTAATATCTCAAAGAAATATATAATCATTTCAGAATTTATATAAACAATAATTATAACCATGTTGATCAATTCACCTTTGCACTTAAGCTAAAGATATTCACTTATAAATTCAATGGTCATGATCATACCAATCAACGATTCAACTTTGCACTACTGGCCAAAGAGAACCCATAGTCATGATCATACAAAAAATCTACCCATCTTTACACTCAAGTCAAAGAGAAATATCATCATTAGGGTTATAAAAATGTTATATATAATAATAAAAATAATATGATCAACATCTAGTTTTAATCTCAAGAGTAATATTCATAAATCAACTATAATTTGGTTAGAAAAAGAAACCAATTTTTATCGTGAGTAGTAACTCGTGAATAGTAACTCATGAATAGTAACTCGTGAATAGTAACTCATAAATAGTAAACCCGACACAAAAAGGTAGAAATTCCACAATAAAATTCATACCAGTATTTCAGTATAATGATATTGAAAGAATAATATTTCTTAAGCTTATAAACAATTTATTTAAATTGTTTACACTTTACTAAATAATGCATTTAATCATTCTAAAATACCAAACTCATAAGATTTTATCACCAATAATCAAAACCTTCATCAAAAATTTGCATACACCTCATATAGGATTCTCAAAGTCATAGAATCCTATTTATTAATTTTCTTACTTCACAAAACATATTTAATTCATTTACTCATAACTAGACTATTTTCATGAAAAATATCAAATCAGTTCCAAAAATATTTCTTTTCTGAGATTTAGTATAATATAGTCCCATAGTGAACATATATTTTTCTCAGAATTTTTAAAAGTCATTTACTATTTTTCATATGGCCAAAACAGCTGAATATTTAGACATTTATCAAAAATTATACTTTTGTCCAAAAATTTTGAAATTTACAGAGTATACTTCTATCATATACATGTACTCCCAATAAAAATTTCATCAATTTTGGAGTTAACCACAAGGAATTATAAGCGGTTACTTTTAAAATAGTCTTTTCTCATAAAATTCATAACTCTCAATCTATACATCCAAAAATCACCATTTTTGGACACAATCAAGAAAACTCATCAAAATATCATTTTAAATTTTTTTAGAATTTTTGAAGGTCAGAAAAATTATGAAACTGAAAAACATAACAACCCTTAAAATTTCTTACTATCCCTTACCTCAAAAGAGCAGTACTTCTGATCGGTATGCAAAGCCGAAGGAAACTTGCACTGAATAGCAACTCTCAAAGTATCTAAATACTCACAAAATATGCTTCATAATATAGAGAGAGAAAGAGAGAAAACTTGTTTCTGGTGTGATTTTTAATTCTAACTTAACCCTCTATTTATAGGAAAATTTTAGTAGGCTTGACATGCAACCTGATGGCTTTACCTGCTACTATTTCCACCCACCACATTTGAAATATAATTCAACACATTTCTTCATCAACCACAAGTGGGGCCCACCAATTCTAGAATTTTCCATCAAAATGATAAACTCCAAAAATTCAACAATTTCTGAACCAGTCATCTTGTAAAATTCATAATAAATCATACGTTCATTTTTAACGGTTTAAAATTTGTGGGCATATACTCAACTTATATATGTATAACATATCCAAAAATTACCACGATCCAACTGTCGGATTAAAAATTATAACCCCCGTAAAATATCTCAAAAACCCTGATTTTTTAATACCTCCATTCCGACAAAAATACGGATAAAAACCTCAACATTAACTCCTTCATTTTTAACCACAAAAATATATTCCTCGTTTATATCCACATAAAATAAATATTTCCTTATCATATGAATCAATAATTAATTATTCACAGATAATATTACAGAATCACATTTATGACAACCAGGCCGTTCCCAGGAAAGAGGGGGCTTTCCAATAAGGATTTTTCCTTACTGGCGCGCAATTAGATGACCAAACCTCTCCTTAGACAGAAATTTCTAGACATTATCAATAATGTTATCTAATAATATTATTCAAATAATATGAATTATTGATCTGATAATGGGAAATACTGTGCAGTGACAATTATTGAACAACAATAATATAAAATTTTAACGTAGCAATTATTGAATCAATAAAATAAAATATTGAACAGTAATTACTGTAACAATTATTGAGTAGTGCCTTCTTACGTAAGAATCAATAATTTAAAAAATACTATGCAATACCGTGTGCTACTTTGCAATAACGCGTATTACTGTATTTTAACCACCGGGTATTCCAACAGTGTTAACGGTAACAACTACGCCGTTATTTGTAAAAACTCAAATTTATCGTTTTCTTCACCTGACAGTTATTCGTTGTGGGGCCCACAAATAGCTGCACCGTCGTACGAATATTCTCCGACAGAAAGAATATTCCACGACCAAACGAATATTCCCCGACAACAATGATTATTTTATAACCACTTGCTTATTTTGAAAAAAAATTCATATTTCACCCATAACTTTAAACTTTTATCAATTTAATCATTTACTGAATAGTAATTATAAGAAAAATTGAATACTTTAATTTCATAAAATTTGGGGTCTTACAATCTCCCCTCCTTTTGAAATTTCGTCGCCGAAATTTACGTACCTGGTATTTCGAAGAGTTGAGAATACCTTGTTTCCATTTCAGATTCTATCTCTCAGATCATCATGATTTCTCCATTGCTCATCTCCCATGATAACTTCATTTGGGTTTCTCATTTGTTGGGAAGTCATGACAACCGCCATCCCTCGAACTACTCGGCTTTGACTTGTCTGGAGCAGCATTTGGCGTCATCATTACCGTTGGAATATACCTTTCTATAGGACATATTCCTCCCTCAACTGCCTCTTCGTACTCCTCATTTATGATCTGAATCATCATTCTTCGATCCATATCGGATTCAGGTTGACCGTTATGTACAGGGTAATTCAAAACTCGATGTTGGGTTCTCCCAATTGCTTTCCAAAAAGAGAAATTCATATCATCTATTTTAGCCTTCTTAGATCGAACATCTCTTTCCACAATATCCACGTGTCGTGCGGCTTTTGCCCATGCATCACTTATTCTCACTCGTTCAGTTTTTTCTTCTTTCAGCTCAGATTCTATTTTTATCATCTTATACTCTGCCAAAGAATGCTTCTGTTCAAGCATCACATATCGGGTAACACAAGCTTGAATTGTTGCATCCTTTTGTTCCACGACCGCATGTCGTTCTTCTGCCTGCTCTTCTAACTCATGAATACGATTTTGAAATTCTACATTTTGATCATATAATACCTCTAATAAACTCTCCTCTGGTACTTATTCTTCCTCTTCTTCCTCAGTCTCAGTTGTTACCTCTGCGACTATCTCGGGTGTATCTATCAATTCTTCACTCACCACATAGATATCTCTAATTCGTTCTTCGTCTGACATCACATTATCACGGTTAGTGATTAGAGGTATCCCCACAGTCTCATTCACTCCATTGTTAGCATTCCCAGCTGCCATTCTCAAATACTGCCATAAAATAAGGGTTAATTAAACAAATTAACATATCACATAATATCCCAATATTATGACTGACCAAAAAATAAGCTTAGGTAGGACACACTAGCGAAGGATTTACTCATCTCTCCCATCCTAGTTGAATCAGCCTAATACATTTCACCAATATATATGTAACGACCCCAAAATAGGTCCATTCCATCCAACCTATTCTGAGTCGCCAAATACATGGTACAGAAAATAACTATAACTTTATTACAACAATTGTCGTGCAAAATACAACAACACATATGCTGTGAGTTTGGATACAAATATATACCAAATGTGACTCATGTTCCAACCGTGGACATCACCTCACAATGACACCTTACATAAAGGTATAGTCAAAAACTATTTTAGAAATTAGAATCTTTGGGAAGTGCTCAAGGAAACCTTCGTACATGGGAGGCCATGCGTCTAGGTTATGATAGATATCATATGGCCACAGAATTATTCTTGGTTGACCCAATAGACCCCAAAGAAAAACGAGAAGATTACTATCATATTCTTCCCAATGGTGAGTCTTCTCTTGACATATCATTATCTCTACTGTCTCTAATTGAAAATTATACTTCAAACAAACACCAAGATTATATAGGTAGTGCTCGTATATATACTCAGCAAGTGGATGAGCACATCCTTGTCTTATGATGACACGAGGTTGTATGTCGTTAGACATCTTGTATGATAGTGGCAAACCACCCTTCCAACGTTGGGTACACCTTACCCTATTGGATTCACCAAATAAAACTACTAAATGAACTTTTCTATACTGCTTCGGGAGAACATCCACAGCTAGAGACCACCGTTCTATTTCCCTGTTACCCTCGCTCGACCCAGCTACACTCTTATTACCTGAAAGGAATTGTGAAGCAAAAGGGTGAGCACAACTAGCTCAGTAAAGAATATCATGACTAAAGATAATTAAATTATCAATAGCCTTCATCAATAATAAATCAGAGATTTAGAACATATGGTAAATGATAAAAATTTCAACCATAGTTACAGCGGAACGAGCAATCCATTAGAAGAGTCAAATAGACTATAAAGTCTATTACCTTCTCCATGTTAAAAATCCATCAACAATGTTTTATCCCTGTAACATCAATCAACAATTCTGGTCCACAATCGTATGAATAACTCATAATCATAACTGTAGTTCTAAATTTCTCTTCTCATCCAGGACTAAGATAATTTTTATCACCTATCTTTACCGAAAACATCAAAGATCATGGTTACACCAAATCACATTTCCTGTTCATAATCATACTAATAACTTCATCTTTGCACTACGGCCAAAGATATTCATTTGTATCACCAGTTGGTCATGTTTATCTCAACATCTGTTCATCTTTGCACTTTTGGCCAAAGATATTCAACAACATGCCATCTTTGCACTACGGGCCAAAGATATTCATCAACAATTCATCTTTGCACTACAGGCCAAAGATATTCATCAATATTTCATCTTTGCACTACAGGCCAAAGATATTAATATCTCAAAGAAATATATAATCATTTCAGAATTTATATAAACAATAATTATAACCATGTTGATCAATTCACCTTTGCACTTAAGCTAAAGATATTCACTTATAAATTCAATGGTCATGATCATACCAATCAACGATTCAACTTTACACTACTGGCCAAAGAGAACCCATAGTTATGATCATACCAAAAATCTACCCATCTTTACACTCAAGTCAAAGAGAAATATCATCATTAAGGTTATAAAAATGTTATATATAATAATAAAAATAATATGATCAACATCTAGTTTTAATCTCAAGAGTAATATTCGTAAATCAACTATAATTTGGTTAGAAAAAAAAAACCAATTTTTATCGTGAATAGTAACTCGTGAATAGTAACTCATGAATAGTAACTCGTGAATAGTAACTCATAAATAGTAAACCCGACACAAAAAGGTAGAAATTCCACAATAAAATTCATACCAGTATTTCGGTATAATGATATTGAAAGAATAATATTTCTTAAGCTTATAAACAATTTATTTAAATTGTTTACACTTTACTAAATAATGCATTTAATCATTCTAAAATACCAAACTCATAAGATTTTATCACCAATAATCAAAACCTTCATCAAAAATTTGCATACACCTCATATAGGATTCTCAAAGTCATAGAATCCTATTTTTTAATTTTCTTACTTCACAAAACATATTTAATTCATTTACTCATAACTAGACTATTTTCATGAAAAATATCAAATCAGTTCCAAAAATATTTCTTTTCTGAGATTTAGTATAATATAGTCCCATAGTGAACATATATTTTTCTCAGAATTTTTAAAAGTCATTTACTATTTTTCATATGGCCAAAACAGCTGAATATTTAGACATTTATCAAAAATTATACTTTTGTCCAAAAATTTTGAAATTTACAGAGTATACTTCTATCATATACATGTACTCCCAATAAAAATTTCATCAATTTTGGAGTTAACCACAAGGAATTATAAGCGGTTACTTTTAAAATAGTCTTTTCTCATAAAATTCATAACTCTCAATCTATACATCCAAAAATCACCATTTTTGGACACAATCAAGAAAACTCATCAAAATATCATTTTAAATTTTTCTAGAATTTTTGAAGGTCAGAAAAATTATGAAACTGAAAAACATAACAACCCTTAAAATTTCTTACTATCCCTTACCTCAAAAGAGTAGTACTTCTGATCGGTATGCAAAGCCGAAGGAAACTTGCACTGAATAGCAACTCTCAAAGTATCTAAATACTCACAAAATATGCTTCATAATATAGAGAGAGAAAGAGAGAAAACTTGTTTCTGGTGTGATTTTCAATTCTAACTTAGCCCTCTATTTATAGAAAATTTTTAGTAGGCTTGACCTGCAATCTGATGGCTTTACTTGCTACTATTCCCACCCACCACATTTGAAATATAATTCAGCACATTTCTTTACCAATCACAAGTGGGGCCCACCAATTCTAGAATTTTCCATCAAAATGATAAACTCCGAAAATTTAACAATTTCTGAACCAGTCATCTTGTAAAATTCATAATAAATCATACGTTCATTTTTAACGGTTCAAAATTTGTGGGCATATACTCAACTTATATATGTATAACATATCCAAAAATTACCACGATCCAACGGTCGGATTAAAAATTATAACCCCCGCAAAATATCTCAAAAATTCTGATTTTTTAATACCTCCATTCCGACAAAAATACGGATAAAAACCTCAACATTAACTCCTTCATTTTTAACCACAAAAATATATCCCTCGTTTATATCCACATAAAATAAATATTTCCTTATCATATGAATCAATAATTAATTATTCACAGATAATATTACAGAATCACATTTATGACAACCAGACCGTTCCCAGGAAAGAGGGGGCTTTCCAATAAGGATTTTTCCTTACTGGCGCGCAATTAGATGACCAAACCTCTTCTTAGACAGAACTTTCTAGACATTGCCAATAATGTTATCTAATAATATTATTCAAATAATATGAATTATTGATCTGATAATGGGAAATACTGTGCAGTGACAATTATTGAACAACAATAATATAAAATTTCAACGTAGCAATTATTGAATCAATAAAATAAAATATTGAACAGTAATTACTGTAACAATTATTGAGTAGTGCCTTCTTACGTAAGAATCAATAATTTAAAAAATACTATGCAATACCGTGTGCTACTGTGCAATAACGCGTATTACTGTATTTTAACCACCGGGTATTCCAACAGTGTTAATGGTAACAACTACGCCGTTATTTGTAAAAACTCAAATTTATCGTTTTTTTCACCTGACAGTTATTCGTTATGGGGCCCACAAATGGCTGCGCCGTCGTACGAATGTTCCCCGACAGAAAGAATATTCCACGACCAAACGAATATTTCCCGACAACAATGATTATTTTATAACCACTTGCTTATTTTGAAAAAAAATTCATATTTCACCCATAACTTTAAACTTTTATCAATTTAACCATTTACTGAATAGTAATTATAAGAAAAATTGAATACTTTTATTTCATAAAATTTGGGGTCTTACAATATATATATATATATATATATATATATATATATATATATATATATATCAAGAGAGAGAAAAATCATTTTCAAGCCCATTTGTTCAACTTGCTCTCTACCAATTCTCTCTCTCTCAAAAACTACAAAATATATATGTATATCAGTCCCAAAATAAAGCCCTACTAACTTGTAGCAAATCAGAAGCCAGATTCAAGCAATAATCAAAGTGAGGTATAAAGCCCTAATCGAAATATGATCATGTATGCTGTGTTAGATGTTAGATTTTTGTGTTAGAACATGTTGTATGCAGTAGGTTTTGATGATCTGGGTTGGTATTTAGTGGATCCATAACATTTAAATACACGAAATTGGTGTTTTCAAAAATTTGGGAATTTTTTTTTGTGGTCTGACAACGAATGTCAGACCTTGTAGATCTCATGATGTTAGGTGCTTTTGTTGTTTAAATGTTTGGTGTTGTAGTATGCTGTGAGATCTGTGTTCTGGAACTGGTATCATGACCAGATCATGCATAGATAGCAAGCTATTAGTGGTCAAAGACCGTTGACCGACCATGACTAGGAAAATCTGGGCAGCCCAGAAATTACCCAGAACGCTCTGACATCATGTTCATTCGTTTAGATCTTGCTTGTTGTTATTGTTTTGTTCTTTTTGTTGTATTCAAGTTGTAGTATGGTAGTTATACTATAGGTTAATGCTTTTAGATCTCTTATATTGCAAACATTGTGGATCTGGAGGATGGTCAAACCAAGCCGGAAGTTCACGGGTTGAGTTTTCTGAGTAACCCAGAAAACTCAAGTCAGTGGCTTCTGACATGGTTTGACCGGATAGTTTATGGTGATTATGTTGTTGTTTTAGTGAACTATTGTGATAAAACTCTTCCTTGTCATGCCAAATACACACTGGATCCATTACATTGCATAAATATTGCACGGATAGAAAGTTGTGGAAGCCTAAAAGTGGTAGCATGAACTGTTCTTCAATTCTGGAAAACCCAGAAATTGAAGAATAGTGCCTGACAGATTTTCCATTGCTTAGATCTCTCTGATTTGTTATATAATGGCTGTGATGTTTGTTTAATATAGTAGTATTACATCAATACTATAACCTTAACACATAACTGAACCCGAATACATCAAGATCCATGATTTATAGATGGTCAAACCGTGTACCTTGATAGCTGTCTATGAATTTCTGGGCAGACTCAAGAACGCGAAGAACACCTATAGCGACAGTTTTGTCGCTATAGGTAGTCTTTAGCTACACTTAATTTTTGAAATTATTATTTTTATTAAATAAATAGAAAAAAATTAGTTTTTAAGTATTAAAAATACAAAATAAATTATTAAAAATTATTTTAAAATCCAAAAATTGATTTTTAATTATTTTGAATATATTTCATAAATATTTAATGTTTTTGGAATATTAAAGGTATATAATTTATTTAATTATAATATTAAATAAATTATTTAAAAATGATTTTAATACATGAAAAATCATTTAAAATTATATTATGTTATAAGAAAATATTTTAAGTTATTTTCAATAAATTTTAATATTTTGTGATGAAAATTCATTAATTAATTAATATTAATGATATTTAAGTTATTTAATAAATGTATTAAATAAATGATGAAAAATAGAATTAATGATTTAAAAATTATATAAAAATTGTATAAATATTATAAAAATATTTTAAGTTATAAAATATAACTTTTGATATTTTGTCATGAAAAATATTAATAATTTAATATTAATGATATTAGGTTTATTTAATACTTATATTAAATAAATTAGTTTAAAAATAATTTTAGTATTAGAAAAATCATTTTAAATGAAAATAAAGATTTTAAAAGTATTTTAAGTTATAAAATATAACTTTCAATATTTAAAGATAAAACTCATTAATTATTTACTATTATTGATGTTAAAGTTATTTAATAATTATATTAAATAAATTAGTTTTAAAATGATTTTTAATATTATAAAAATTATTTTAAATGATAATAAATTATTTAAAGATATTTTAAGTTATAAAATATAACTTTTAATATTTAAAGGATAATCTCATTAATAATTTAATATTAATGATGTTAAGTTTATTTAATAATTGTAGTAAATAAATAGTTTAAAAATAGTTTTATTAATTTAAAAATCATTTAAAAAGGATATAAATGAATTAAAAATATTTTAAGTTATACTTAATGACTTTTAATATTTTGATAAATAAAACATTAATACTTAAATATTAATGATAATTATTTAAAAATGCTTTTAATTCTTTTAAAAATCATTTAAGGGTAATATTAATACTTTAAAAGTATTTTGAGTTATTATAAATAACTTTAACCTTTTGGTAATGATTTCATTAATAGATTAATATTAATTAAATATTAATGATAATAGAATTATTCAATATTTAAATCATTTAATAATGATTTCGGTATTTGAAAATTCATGATTAATTATAATAAATGTTTTAAAAATTATTATAAGTCATTTAAAAGTAATATGACCGATACTTACAGATGTGAAATTACAGGATAGAGTCTTAGACTCGATAAATACCCGATAAAGCCGTCGGTACACTAACATGTTTCAGAAATTGATCTGGACTTATATAATTTATTTGTATATGTGTTTGTTTGCGATCCAAATACTGTGAAACATGTGTGACAATGTGATTAGGTTATGTGCTGACTGCAATAAGTAGTATTATGTGTTACGATGTGGAATTCTAATCGATAAAATGATCTTATTAATGATAAGTTTTGATATAAAAGATAAAACTAAGTTGCGTACTGTAAGCAGCAGGCCATGCAAGTATCTTACCTTTGGATTTCTTTTATGCAATGGACATGAGTAAGAAGTTTCAGAATTATATTATTATTATGCTATGTTATAAACCCTATTGTGATATATTCTATATCCGATCATTATTTATCAACATGTTAGTATATGGTAATTCAGATATATATTCTGTTTGTTAATTTCTAAACATGGTTATACAAGCGTCCCCACTTGGATAATCATTGTATTTAATCACATGTTGATATATATATATATATATATATATATATATATATATATATATATATATATATATATAAGCCGTCTAAGCTATTTGACCAGCTAGACACAGATTTAGAAATATCGTTGAATATGATAAAACTTCTTTGTATCCAATCAAATTATTTTGGTTAGGATTCCTGACTAAGTATGAACATCCCGATCATGGAAAAACTTTTATGCGCCCAAGGCGGACAGAGTGAATGATAACATCGTTCTTGTAATGTAGTATTGATCAATACAGGGTACATGGGAAGTACAACCTCGTGCCCGTAAGTCATGACAGTTTACAGATGGAGTTCTGTCTAACCTTATCAAAAATTTAAAATAATGTTCATAGTATGTCGACTACCCTATATATATAGTCAATACGTAGTTTCAAAATTTTGGGATAGAATTGTTATGTTATTATTATCGGTTCAGTTTACTTCACAACTATAAATTCGTTGTAGAAGTGATGTACAAAAAAAATATTTATTTATTTCAGCTAAATATATTCATAATTGTTATTACTTACTGGGCAACCAAATGCTCACCATTGCTTAAATTTAAATGTTTTCAGCTAGGCATGATCAACCCGAAAGTTTAGACAAGAACAAGTGAAAAGAAAAGCAAACATAACATGTTTAATGGTGTCTTTTGTAATAGTTAGACAATATATAGACAATGATATGTATTATATATCATGTAAAGAATTATAGTAAAGGTTACGTAATTGGGATTAGACTCTGATAAATGTAAGTCAAGTTGGATTTTTATATTATTGTTATTATTATTAGTATTATTCCGCTCATAGAAATGGTATCGTGAAGCATCGAGTTCGGGTTTCAAGTACCCGAGTTTGGGGGCTTTACAACAACTAGGAGAGATAAAAGAATGGAAAGAACCGGTATCTAGTAAGGTATAAACTTCGCAAGAGTTTATGATTAGCTTACCCGTGATCACCTCGTTAGGGTTCCTTGCATTTTGGCCAGTCACGACAAATGCCCTTCCAGGAACCGTTGACTTTGCCTTGTCTGGGACAACCTTTTGAGTCACAGCCCCACTGGAATTGGTTTCGCTACAGTACAATCCCGAGCGATATGTCATTCCTTTCCACAATTATAACATATCTTGAACTGTTGTGGACAGTTTGGGCTGATGTGTCCCTCTTTTCCACATTTATAGCATACGACCGGTGGTCGTTCTCCTCCCTTAGAAATAGTTGATACTGGTGCTGATGTTTTCACATTGTCATTATTGAATCTCCTCTTTTTAAAATTTTTACTTGACTCGCCTCTCTTATTATCATGGCCACGATTACCACCAGAGTGGTTACCGCTTTTAACCGTATTCTTTCCTTCCCGCTGGTTATCATTGCTCCTATGACTGTTGTCACCGGTATAACCCTGGTTGTAGTCCCTCGATTGAACATACTCATTATCTCACTCTAATAATTGAGCCCTGTTGACGACATCTGAATATAGAAAAAATTTATGAGAAATGAGATATTGACGTATGTCGGGTTTCAAACCTCTTAGAAACATCTGCGTCATACGTTCCTCATTCTCCACCAAATGAGGTGTAAACCTGGATAGCTCCGCGAACTTCGCCTCATACTGGGACACCGTCATGTTGTTCTATTCTAGTCTAATAAACTCCACCTCCTTCATATGACGAATACTTTTAGGAAAATACTTATCATTGAACAGTTTCTGAAATGCTTTCCAAGACATATTGAGTGCGGCTGGCTGGGTACGCTTCACAGATTTCCACCAGTAGTCTGCCTCACCACGGAACATAAAGGTGGCGAATGGAACCTTCTGTTCCTCCGTGCATCCTAAGGCATTGAATATCTTGGTAATTTACTTGACCCATGTTTCTGCCTTAATCGAGTTCGGCTTACCCCAGAATTTTGGTGGTCCCAACTCTTTGAACTGCTTGGCCGTGACAAACCGCGCGTTGCTATCATTTCCACCTGTATTTTATACACGAGTCTCCCTCGTCTGATTTTGCATGAACTACAAAAAGCTTCTAAACATCCCATCATTCATCGTCTGCTCAGTGGTGATGTTTACAGGAGGAACGTTGTCATCCTGTTGCACGTTCTCTTAGTTGTTGATTAAAGGTGTTTCCACGGTCTCGTTCACTCCATCGTTAATATTTCAAGCTGCCATTTATAAATACTGCCACAAAACAAAGGTTAATTGACGTATCACATATTATCCATATACTCTGATCGACCGATTAAATACCAAATAAACTCAAACTTAGGTAGGTCATACTAGCAAAAGATTTCTCCGTTTCTCCTTTCCTAGTTCTTATCTCACATCTCAGCCAGGGATCATATCCCTAAGCTCTAATACCAACTGTGACGCCCCCAAAATAGGTATACATCACCCATTCTGAGTCGCCAAAAATATGGTACAGAAACAACTACAACTTTATTAATACAATTATCGTGCAAAATACGACAACACTTAAACTGTGAGTTTAAAATACAAATATTGTCTTCTAGAAAATATTTACACTCAAATAAGTCCTTATTACAATTATTGATACACTATTTTACAAAATAGTGAGGACTGCTAAACAACTGTCTAGAACCATCATTCCACACCCCGACTACTTCCCGCTATATTCTCGCTTCCTAAGAAGAAAAATGGAACAAAAAGAAAAATGGTGAGCTTAACTAGCCCAGTAAAAAATATTATGACTAAGATAATATAGAACAAATTATCGTTAGTTCTCAACAGGGAAAAATCTGATAGAATAAATAGACAACAAGTTTAGATCAATATTCACAGCGAAAATAATAATTCATTAGAAGTGTTAAGTAGAGAATGAAATCTACTATCTTCTATGAATTTAAAAGTTCATAATCAATATTTTATCCCTGTAACATCAATCAATATACATCTTGAATCAAATATATTCATCTTTGCACTACAGGCCAAAGATATTCATTTGTATCACCAATTGGTCATGTTTATCTAAATACCTGTTCATCTTTGCACTACGGGCCAAAGATATTTATCAGAAAATCATTCATCTTTGCACTACAGGCCAAAGATATTCAGTAGTATCATCATTTAGGATTAAGGATGATGAAAAATATTTTTAAAGAAAATGAATCCAGTGAGATAAAAGGTCAAGGACTAAGGATTCATATTTTAGTTCATCCATGTTCAAAAATACTTCATAACAAACCACAGTAGAGTAAAATTCAAGAATGAAGATCAAAATATGGATACAATCAAAACTAGTAATCATAATAACAACTTGGACAAAGAATAAAAATTTAATTTTTCTGTGAATAGTGCCGTATACGTGAATAGTGCCGTATACGTGAATAGTAATCTCAATAAGAATTTCACAAGAAAAATCTTACTAATATTTCGGCATAATGATATTGAAAGAAATAATATCATTTATAAAAGAAAATAACATCCCTTACCTCAAAAGAATAGTACTTCTTACTGAAATATCAGATATAACGCTAAAAAGAACTTGCACCAAATAGCAACACTCAAAGTATCAAAATACTCACAAAAATACGCTAGATATTATAGAGAGAGAAAACTTCAGTTTTTGGTGTGATTTTCAATTCTAACCTAAGCACCCTATTTATAGGAAATTACTTAGAACACTAAAGCATAAAATTTAATAAAATATTAATATTTTTATATAAATTTCTTACGCCCACTTTTTTTTTGTCAAAACATCAGCCACACAAGTGGCCCACCTAACAAAAATTACAAAAAATATTTTTCTTATTAAAATCATTTAAAACTCCAACAATCAATTATTTTGGAACTTCAATAATTCATAATAAATAGCCCTTTTATCAGAAAAATTCGAATCTTATGTCCATTTCATAGAAAATTCAATTCTCTACACTTTGTAAGTTTAAATTTTTCTAAATTCTAACCATAAATTGACCGAAATCCACATACGAATAATTTTACGGGCTATAATCCAATTTCAGTCACAAAATGGGACCCTCCAACACACAAAACACGTGTTAAACATTTTTTGTAACAAAAATATTCTTCCTCCTTATTTAATCATATATCACACATTCATTATAAAAATATCACCATTATTATATTATTATAACATAATAATATTTTTAAATAAATTATTTTATCAGAAAAGATAAAATATCAATTTTTCAACAAGTGTCACTTTTCTAAAAATTCCTCCATTTATATCCACATAAATAAATATTTTCTTTATCATATAAATCAATAATTAATTATTCACAAATAATATTACAGAATTACAATACTGATAACCAGGTCGTTCCTAGGAAAGAGGATGCTTTTCAATAAGGATTTCTCCTTATTGACGCGTAATTAGGTGACCAAACCTCTCCTTAGACAGAACTTTCTTAGACATTGCCAATAATGCTATCTAATAATATTATTCAAATAATATAAATTATTGATCTGATAATGAGAAATACTGTGCAGTGACAATTATTGAAACAACAATAACATAAAATATCAACGTAGCAATTATTGAATCAATAAAATAAAATATTGAAAAGTAATTACTCTAACAATTATTGAGTAGTGACTTCTTACGTAAGAATCAATAATTGGTGCAATACCGTGTGCTACTGTGTAACACCGCGTATTACTGTGTTTTAACCACCGGGTATTCCAACAGTGTTAACGGTAACAACTATGCCGTTATTTATAAAAAAAAAATTTATACTTGTTATTTTTTTTTATCCAATCGCTTTCCGTTATGGGGCCCACAAAAGGCTGCGTCATCGTACGAATATTCCCTGACAGCAAGAATATTCCACGACCAAACGAATATTCCCCGATGAAATGAATATTTTATACCCACTTGCTTATTTAAGATATTTGCGCATTTTATCCATAACTAACCACATTAATCAAATCAACCCTTACTATTTTAAAATAATAAATAGAGAAAATTCCATTTTATTCATAAAAGTTGGGGTCTTACAACCTCCCCTCCATATGAAATTTCGTCCTCGAAATTAACGTACATACCTGGTGTTTTGAAAAGGTGAGGATACCTCGCTTTCATTTCCGTTTTCAACTCCCAGGTCATTTCTTCAATAGCATGGTTCCTCCACAAAACTTTGACTTGTGGTGTAACCTTTGTGCGTAGGACATGCTCCTTCCTATCCAAGATCTTTATAGGTACCTCCTCGTACGTTAAGTCTTCGACTATCTCGTCTGGTTCTAACTCAATAATGTGGTTTGGGTCTTTCACATATTTACGAATCACAGATATGTGAAAAATATTATGAACACGAGACATGCTTGGAGGTAACGCGAGTCTATAGGCCACATTTTCTACTCAGTCAAGAATCAATAATTTAATAATATTGATAAAATTTAAAATTGATTCACTAACAATGTATACATGTGTAGCATTAGGATTATGACAAGTCATTAAAATAAAGATAAATTCATCTGATTGAAGTATTTTATTAAGGATGTGTCATAATTTTAATACTAAATATATTAATAGTGTATAAAACTTTTAACTCATAAAAAAAAGAGAAAATAACAAAAATTTCGCATATAAGATATGGTTAAAAAATATATTAGAGTACATAGTTAAAATGAAACTAACAAAAACAAATTCAAGGGGATAAGAAAAAATATGTGGCATTTAAGATGGAGTTAAAATTTGATACACTAATAGTAAATATTAGGGGTGGAATTTGGGTTGGGCAACTCACGAGTAATCCGAGTCTGCCCACTATTTTATGGTGTACTCGGATAAGTTTTTTCACATTTTTAAGAATTCGCCCAACTCATGGCCTGTCCAAATTTAATTTAGGTGGGCTTGAGTTTATACTTTTATAAATCAACGAAACCAAAGTGTGTATTAGACACACACAAGTGTATGTGTGTCATATTATTTTAGGATTAATTACATATTTTAGTACCTTTTTAGAAATAATTACAATAATGGTGCATCCATAAAATAATTATAAAAGTAATATATTTTTTCATATTTATTTACAATATTAGTGCAATTAGGATTCCTTTAATGGTGGCCCATGATTATCTCCCTTATCTCTTCCCGTTAATTATTATTTTCTTATTCAAACACATTCAAACACAACATACCCATTTTTAATCTCTGTTCCTCTTTCTCTCCCATTTTTTCTTCACCCTCTTTTTTCATATTATAAAAAAGCCAAGGTATATGGTCCATCTTTGTGGGAGGAACTGCAGATGATCATCTTGACTGGGGGCCATTGTATATTTGCAGAGACAATACAAAGTATTCTAATGGTTAGGGAAACCTTGATACTGGAGATGACTTTGCCGGATGAACCGGATCTTTTGCCTATTGAAGCACCGGCGCTGGTAAACTCATTCGGGGATGACGAGGAGCCAAATCAGATGGTGGTATGGATGAAGAAGAAAGGATTGCAATTCAAATGATTGATGAACTCATTAAAAGGAATTGAGCCCATGCTAATATTAATTCACATGGACCGGGATTGCTGGAAGAAAAATCAAAAAGAAAAGAAAAAAGAACTCCCTAATATTAGGGGATTAGCCAGCCGTGTGAGGTCCTTGTCATTTTCGTACGGTGTGTTTCAGATTTTTATTAGCATTGAGGTTGAAGGTGATATTTAATTAATTATTCATCTATATATATAAATACTAGCCAACCAACAACTAATATATGTATTTATGTATGTATGTATGTCAGTTTCATAATTGGATTATGTGGAGCTGCATTTGGAAGTGTAGGCAGTGTTGGTGATAGTGGCATATTCGTCCCAATGCTTATCTTGATTATTGAATTTGATCCAAAATCAGTAACTGATAGAAGAGATTGGTAACCAAACATGCATACCAAGGTAATCAAACCTTCATACAAAGGTTACTAAACCTTCATACCAAGGTTACCAATTTATTTTAAATGTGGTGCAATTGGTAGCCAAACCTTCATACAGTGAGTAGCCAAACCTTCATACCAAGGTAACCAATTCAGTTTTATTAAGTTACCAATTTAATTTGAATGTGATGCAGTTGGTAGCCAAACCTTCATGCAGTTGGTTGCCAAATTTTTAGACCAAGGTAACCAATTCATACTGCAGATGTGGAGGTAGATTGGTTACCTTGGTATAAAGGTTTGGTTACCTTGGTATAAAAGTTTGGTTACCTTGATACGAAGGTTTGGTTATCAACATTACACATTACTCTTTTATCTCTCTTTTTCTTTTTCCTATGCAGTGTTCTTATTTTCCTTGGACATGAAATTGGAATTAGAATTTTCGGACATGAATAAATTGTGAAAAATCAAATATCCACCTCATTTCTCTATCCCATCGACCATTTTGTGGTTGACTCTCGCTATGTCTCACCGGTGAAGGGGGAGGAGGAAGATGACGCTGCCAAACCTTCAGACCAAGGTAATTAATTCAGTTTTATTAAGTTACCAATTTAGTTTGAACGTGATACAGTTGGTAGCCAACCATTCATACAAAGGTAACCATTTTAGTTTTTGTGGGTAACCAAATAGTCATAAAAATTTTTTTAGAACAGTAAGAGTTACATTTATTTATTTTTAAATTTTTTGTAGGGCTGATAAGTGGGTTTTATACCTACTTTTTGGATATCAATTCACAAGAATTATGCCCATCTCGAGTATATTTTAGTGTATTTTTAGTTGCATTTCGTGTTATTTTGCATTGCATGTACTGAGAACTCCTTTGGTGTAAAAGTGCAGGAAATGGCAAAACTCGATGTTAGTAGGTGGCAATGAGACTAATGGAAGCATGACGCAAGGAACAAGTGGAGATAAGCAACTGAGCATTAATGAAGGAAGAAGGATTAGCAGTTGAACACAGAAGCAGTAGCAGCAGCAGACTCAAGAATGCAGATTTCAGGAGCCGCGCAGCTATATAAGCTGGAACACGCGTGCCCGCGCCATTAACCGGACATGGCTTATTTTACACACGCGCGCCAGCGCCATGTTTACAAAGGGATCGCGCGTAGCCATGCGCGTTATAGACTGCAGTTGCTGACTTTATTTTATTTTTAAAATTTGAAGTGTTTGAGTTGATATAAACTACTCTGGTTGGTACCAGACGCGACTATCTTTTGTTTTTACTGGTTTTCATAAGATAGAACTAGGGGTTTTTACGCTTTGAGCGAATTCCAATGGGGAGCCAAGCATAGACTTAATATTTTATATCTTTTCATTAGAATTCAATCATTGACTACAAATTACTTTTATGTTGCTAGAGATTATTGAGGATTTGAACATCACTATTTGGATTACAATCAGCAAATGGGTTTGATCAATTCTATCTTCTCTTTCAATTGTTATTTATTATCCATGTGTTGCATTAATCCCATAATGGCTTTTGGTTTAGACGTGAACTAACTTCCATTATGGGATTCTAACAGATTTTAATATGTAGTCTAATTGATGGCTTAATTGCTGGATTGTAGCGTATCATCAAGAATTTCTATTATGGTTGATTTGATTGCATGAATGCTTGATCACCATTCATCTTATGTACTTGTATGGAATTGAAAAATAACATGCGAGTGTGGTTGTAATCATGATATCATGCGTGTATGGGGCTAAATTGCTTAGCTTTATATTTCGTAAATCAGAACGACATATACTGTTTCACCGTGTGAGGTATATAAGGGTTTGTGCTTAAATTCAATATGGTTGCAACTTCACATAGAAATATAGTGATTTTGGATTTATTGATGATTACATGATTTCTATTGTATGTGGATATTATGTAAGTAGGTCATAATTCATTGAAAAATGGTTATGTCTACATTCGTGCTCTTGGCTAATTTTCTGTGATACGTGAATATTCTTGCATGATGGTGGTATTTAGATGAACTATTAAATGAAGTTAGGATCCCATTATTTCCAGATTTGAGTTATTTTTCTATTTTTGTTCTTTTAGTTATTATTTAAGTTTAGAGTAATTCAAAATCATAAACATTAGTTTAAGCATATAAAATTAGTGATATGGTTGATGCGTAATAATTTAAATTTGAAACCTTTCACCATGGATCGATACTTTACTTACTCTGTATTACTTGTTGACCCGTGTATGCTTGCATGAGTTAGAGTCCTTTTGTTAGAACTAAAAAGGAGGTAACAAGTTTTTGGCGCCATTGTCGGGGAAAGGCGTTTAATTTTATTATTATTATCATCAGTTTTAAGCTATATTATATGACTTAAACAAATCCAATCTAATCTCATTTCTATTTTTGTTTTTGTTTTTGTTTCAGGTACTTGTATAAATTTTTATGCACACGCGGTCATCCAATTCCGAGTTAACACCTGCTCAGGATAATATTAACGGAAGAGGTTGGAAAGCGAGAGTGCGTAGGAATTTACAAGCAGAATTAGAAGGAACAACATCTAATATGGCAGTCGCCGGACAACGAGAAGAGCAAAGGGAGGAGCATAGGGCTTTAAGAGACTATTCCATGCCGAATATTAATGGACTGCAGTCAAGTATAATCAGGCCAGCGATAGCAGCCAACACCTTTGAGATAAAATCGGGCACTATTCAGATGGTGCATAACTCAGTACAGTTTGGGGGTGCTGCTACAGATGATCCTAATGAGCACCTATTGAGTTTTATTGAGATTTATGACACGTTCAGATATAACGGGGTGACGGAGGATGCTATTAGACTACGACTGTTTCCGTTTTCATTGAGGGATAAAGCAAGAAGTTGGCTTCATTCTTTGCCTTCAGGTTCTATAGCTACATGGGAGGACCTAGCACATAAATTCTTAGCTAAGTTTTTCCCAATGGCTAAGACTGCGAAGATGAGGACAACAATCTCCCAATTTGAGCAGCAACAGGGTGAATCTCTATATGAAGCTTGGGAGAGATATAAAGAGATGCTAAGGAAGTGTCCACACCATGGTATGCCAGATTGGATGGTGATCAACACATTCTATAATGGATTGGGATGGCAGTCCAAACCGATTATAGATGCAGCTGCAGGAGGAGCGTTATGGGCAAAAAGTTATGAGGAAGCTTATAATCTTATCGAGACAATGGCAACGAATGATTTTCAAAACCCTACAGCCAGGATGCCACAGCCCAGAGTTGCAGGTTTGTTGGAAGTGGATGCTATCACTCAATTGTCAGCACAGATGGCAGCCATGGCGAAGAAAATAGATTCATTGACAGAGAGTAAGGCGAAGACAGTTGCATTTGTGTGTGAAATTTATGCGGGGTCGCATGCAACGGATCAATGTGCTATTAGCTCGGAATCGGTACAGTATGTGAGCAACTACAGGAAGGACCAAGGACAATTTCAGAATATGTACAACTCCAACAACCGCAACCATCCTAACTTTAGTTGGTCAAATAATTAAGGAAATCAACAAAATCAGTTTCAATCGAATCACCAATTTCAGTCACAGCAAGCTCAGCCACAGTTTACACCAAGACCACCTTTTCCACCAGGATTTTCTCAACAACAACAACATCATACCCCATCTGCACCTCAGCAAGAAAAGAAATCAGAAATGGAGGAGATGATGATGAAGTACATGGCGAACACAGAGGTGATGATCAAAAGCCAAGCAGTGGCTATTAAAAATCTAGAAACTTAAATGGGGAAAATGGCGAGCATGCTTAACGACAGGCCCCAGGGTTCATTGCCAAGTATTACAGAGACAAATCCATGAAGAGAAGGGAAGGAACAATGTCAAGCGATCACATTAAGGTCTGGGAAAAAGGTTGCAGAAAATGAGCATGGCGCGGCCGCGCCATATTTACAAAGGGAGGACGCGTGGCAGCGCGAGGCAGAAACTGAGTCTGAGAAGAAAGAAAATCATGAAGGTTCAGAATTATAGCTGGAAGAGGATAACAAAGCAGGTTCAGTCGAGAAGCCCGTGAGTAAAATTCCACTTGTTCACCCTCCAGTACCGTTTCCATAGAGATTGAATAAGTAGAGGGAAGACAAGCAGTTCAGTAAGTTCTTGGAGGTTTTTAAAAATCTACAGATTAACATACCCTTCGCTGAGGCATTGGAACAAATGCCGAGTTATGCAAAGTTCATGAAGGGTATATTGTCAAGGAAGAGGAGATTAGAAGAGTTTCTGATAGATGAAGAAGAATGTTTCTGAGTTAATTTGGTGGATCAAGTCTTAAATGATGAAGTAGAGAGTTTGATGAGTCATGAACTGTTGAGAAGTGTCATTGCTAAAAATTCAGAACTAGAGGATGAGGAATTTGAAGAACTTGTGCAATGTCTTGATTCTACTCCACAATTCAAAAAATTTAAAACACCTGTTGAGCCATTGAAGAAAGCTGGAGAGATGTCAGTAAAATTGAAACCATATCTTGAGACACCTCCAGAACTTGAATTGAAACCATTTCCAGATCATTTATGGTATGCATTTTTAAATAAAGATTCAAAGCTACCTGTGATTATTTCTTCTGCACTAACATCTTTTTAGGAAGAAAAATTGCTACGAGTCCTTAGAGAGTTCAAGTCGGCTATTGGATGGACTATAGCAGACATAAAAGGGATCAACCCTTCGTTTTGCATGCATAAGATTCTGCTAGAAGATGATAGTAAGCCGTCGGTAGAGCAACAAAGAAGACTTAATCCGATAATAAAAGAAGTGGTCAAGAAAGAAGTATTAAAATGGCTGGATGCAGGCATAATCTATCTGATTTTAGACAGCTCATGGGTGAGCCCAGTGTAACGTGTATCGAAAAAGGGTGGTATGATCGTCGTTTCAAATGAGAATAATGAGTTGATTCCAACACGAACAGTGATGGGGTGGAAAGTCTGCATGGACTATCGCAGGCTTAATAAAGCTACGAGGAAAGATCATTTCCCACTACCTTTTATCGATCAAATATTGGATAGACTAGCAGGTCATGAGTATTATTACATTCTGGATGGGTATTCAGGCTACAATCAGATTATGATAGCTCCAGAGGATCAAAAATAGACAGCCTTCACATGTCCATATGGAACTTTTGCTTTCAGAAGGATGTCTTTTGGTCTGTGCAATGCTCTAGCCACCTTTCAGAGATGTATGATGACTATTTTTTTTGATATGGTGGAACAAAATGTGGAGGTATTCATAGACGATTTCTCGATATTTGGGGATTCTTTTGATTTATGCCTTGAAAATTTGGTGATGGTCTTGAGAAGGTGTGTTGAAACAAATTTAGTACTGAATTGGGAAAAGTGCCATTTTATGGTACAAGAAGGAATAATTCTGGGACACAAGGTTTCGAAGAAGGGACTTGAGGTGGACAGGGCTAAACTCGAGACTATTGAGAATTTATCGCCACCTAATTCAGTAAAAGGTGTTCACAGTTTTCTGGGACATGCAGGCTTCTATCGCAGATTCATAAAAGATTTCTCCAAGATAACTAAACCACTATGCAGTTTATTAGAGAAGGATGCACCGTTTAAATTTGACGAGGCTTGCGTATCAGAATTTGAGCACTTAAAGGGGAAATTAACTTCAGCACCAGTTATTACTGCACCAGATTAGGATTTGCCGTTTGAGTTGATGTGTGATGCCAGTGATTATGCTGTAGGGGCTGTTTTGGGTTAGAGAAAGGAAAAGATTTTTCATGTGATCTATTATGCCAGCAAGACCCTGACAGATGCGCAGTTGAACTACACCACCACCGAGAAAGAATTATTGGCAGTTGTATACGCTTTTGATAAATTTCGAGCATTTTTGATTAGTACAAAGGTGATAGTGTACACGGATCACGCGACAATCCGACACTTAGTGGCAAAGAAGGATGCAAAGCCCCGATTGATCAGATGGATATTATTGTTGCAAGAATTTGATTTAGAGATCAAGGACAGAAATGGCACTGAAAACCAAGTGGCGGACCGTTTATCTCGACTAGAGAATCCGAAAAGGAAGGCAGATGATAAAGTTGTAATTAATGAATCCTTTCCAGATGAGCAGTTGTTTGTGGTGAAAGGGAAAGTGCCATGGTTTGCAGACTACGCGAACTACTTGGTGAGTAATATGGTACCTTCTGACTTGGTGGGTCATCAAAAGAAAAAATTTCTGCATGATGTCAAATGGTATATATGGGATGAGCCATATTTGTTTAAACAGTGTGCTGATTAAATGATAAGAAGGTGTATCCCATATAACGAGACCGAGGGGATTTTGCAGGATTGTCATGCTTCTTTGCATGGGGGTCACTATGGTGGAGAGCGAACAGCGGCTAGAGTACTACAAGCAGGATTCTACTGGCTGATAATTTTTAAGGATGCGTACAGTTTCGTTCAGAGATGTGATAGATGTCAGAGAGTCGGGAACATTTCAAAAAGAAATGAAATGCCATTGAACACAATCCTCGAAGTGGAAATTTTCGATGTGTGGGGGATAGATTTCATGGGTCCTTTCGTTCCTTCATGTGAAAATCTTTACATCTTGCTTGCAGTGGATTATGTGTCGAAATGGGTAGAAGTGGTAGCTCTTCCAACCAATGATGCCAAAGTAGTCCTCGAGTTTTTATAATGAAGTATCTTCACGAGGTTCGAGACTCCTAAGGCCATCATTTGTGAGGAAGGCAGTCATTTCTGCAACAGGAAGTTTACAACTTTGTTGGCTAAGTATGGGGTGAACCATCGCATTGCTACAACTTATCACCCACAAACGAATGGCCAAGCAGAAGTGTCAAATCGATAAGTTAAGAGAATTCTAGAAAAAGTTATGAATCCCACTAGGAAGGATTAGTCTTTAAAGCTTGATGATGCTATTTTGGCATATAGGACTGCGTACAAGACTCCGTTGGGCATGTCACCTTTCCAGATAGTCTACGGTAAAGCATATCACCTTCCTATGGAGCTAGAACATAAGGCATATTGGGCAATTCGGAAGCTCAATTTTGATTTGAAAGCTGCAGGAGAGAAACGCCTACTCCAACTCAACGAGTTGGATGAATTCTGATTACAGGCATATGAAAATTCAAAGCTGTACAAGGAAAAGGTAAAGAAATGGCATGATCGCAAGATCATAGAGAGAACATTTGAGCCGGGACAAAGAGTTTTGCTTTTTAATTCTAGACTTAAACTTTTTCCTGGGAAGCTCAAGTTAAGGTGGTCAGGGCTGTTCACAGTGAAAACAGTTTTCCCGCATGGTGTAGTAGAAGTATTTGATAAGTTTTCGGACAAGCCTTTTAAAGTAAATGGACAGCGATTGAAGCATTACTTTGGTGGTGAGGTGGACAGACAGAAAGTCACCTCAACTCTTTCTTCGACGTGATTGATTCAGAGACAGTCAAGCTAATTGACTATAACTTAGCGCTTGATGGGAGGCAACCCATTGTTTTTATCTCTACTTTTTTATTTTTTTTACTTATTTTTTTATTTATTTATTAAGTTTAGATTGTCTTTGTTAGTTCATCTTCAATTTTAATTGTGATATATTAATGTGTTTTGCATAAGTGAGTGTGTAGCTGAATTTGCATTGGACTGTGTTTGAGATTAGTATAGAGAATATAATAATGAGATGGTCATTGTTGTATATTCATTAGTTCAAGCATTGACATGGTTAATTGGTGTTATGCAGGATAATTGAAAAGAAGTCATCACTGTGTTATGTATTGGAAATGCAGAATGATAGTGCAAAAAAATAGGGACGCGCGACCATGCCAAGAAAGCATTGATGAACCGCGCGCCCGCCCATAAACCGCGCGCACGCCCCATTGTTCTACTCAAAATCCGCGCGGCCGCGCCAAGCACCTGATATTGAATTTTTTTTAAGTTTTAAAAACGTGTGTGACTCATAACTTCTATCACTTGATATAACAGAGAGCCATATTCCCTCAGTCTCCACAACGCACACGATTCCTCTTCTCCAAACAGTTACAAATTGATAAAGTAGAGAGTCATAGTCTCTTCTCCATCCGTTCATCTCATCCCACGTCGTGCGCATCAGTTATTCTACCCACGTCACAACCCTCACTGATAAAACTAGGGTTTCGATGTGCGCAAATCAAGTTTGGGGGGTGGTCCATTCATTAGTTATTACTCTTCTAATTCCATCAAGCAGATTTCTACTATTATTCATTCCTAGCAATGGGTCCTAAGTGTGCACGATCTGTCGCTCCATCGTCATCTTCTTCTTCCAGCAGTCAAGATGAGGACATTGTGGATCATACTAAGTTTCTCAGTCTGGAGGCACAAACGGAGTATTATTGAATAGTGACAAAGACGTTCGTAAAGGAACGAGGCTTTAAGCCTGGGAAGCAAGATGGTCAACTGTGGAATATGATTAGAGAAAGAGGATGGGGAGGATTTTGTGCAACCCCTATGCCTGCTCCAATGGGTATTGTGCGAGAATTTTATGCTAATGCTGAAGATACTATGAGTGGTTCATCAATGGTTCGAGGAGTTAAAGTTGCGTACACACCTCAGGCAATCAGGGCAGTTTTCAAAATACTCGATAATCCACCGACTGGGAATGATAATTGGGTCGAGTCTGCCTGTTTTGAGATGGATTTGGTAGAAGTTATCACTAACTTATGCATTCCAGGAATGTAATGGACTTGTAGGGCAGGAACTAATGAGCCTCACACTTTCCCAGCCTCAACCCTGAATCGCTATGCAAAGGCGTGGAATTTATTCATATGTGCAAAGCTTGTACCTTCAACGCATCAGCATGAAATCACCACTAAAAGGGCTATCATTTTGTGGGGAATAATCACAGGAAAATACATCGATGTGGGCTATCTCATTAATCGGAACATATTACATTACATGAGGGGGAGCACTACGGGGAGTATCCCACATGCATCTGTGATTGCGAGTCTGTGTGCACATCAAGGAGTTCAGTGGGATGATGAACATATGTAAATGCCCAGTCAAGATATCACTCATGCGACAATTACAAAATTTGAGGACTGGGCAGGAGGAGAACCACATCCGAGGGAAAAGGTTTCATCATTCAACCCGCATCCTCGGTGCTGCCACCACAGCCTACACATGAAACTAAAGCGGGAATGTCGGCTCAAGAAACTGCTGCTACTGGGGACCATCAGCTCCGAAGGTTGGAGCGGAAGGTCGATGCCATGTATGATAATTTTACAGCATTTGCTACGGGGTTGACAAGGTCACTAGCAGACGCGTTTGTGCAGCAGGGAACTATGCTTGAGTGGCCACAGTTTGGGACTGCCATGCCATATCCACCACCGAATTCACCACCCGATGAGGTGGTACAGCTGAGCAATAAGGGAGTTTCTCTAAACCTTTACCTTCATTCATTGAGACAATGAATATTTTAAGTTTGGGGGTATTGGGTAGTAGGGTAGTTGCATATAGTATGTGCATGTTTAGTTTTAATTTTGCATGTTTATGTGTTAGATAAAAATTGCAAATTTTTTTTCGGTTTTTAGTCATTATTATGTGGTGTTAGTGTATGTTTAGATGCATGTTTCGCATTTCTAGTTTTTTTGGAAAGTATGTCTAACTAATGATGAAAGTGAATTGTGAAGGACTGTTGAGTATGTTGGATAATATGAGCTTAGATACAATGTTTTACACGATGTAATTCATGATGCTGTTTAGATGCTTTCGGTTTGCACTGCCGTGTTCACAATTGCTTGTAGGCTTAAGAATGATGTGTTGCATTGCTTAATAGGAAATGTGGTTTTAAAAAGAGAATTATGTGGAAAATGGACTTAGACTGTACAAAACATTGATAATCAAACTTTTGGAACACATGGGTATGCTATATAAAAAATAATAATAATAATAATAAAAAACAATAACGTGGCTAGTCTTATTTCGGGGCCCTTGTTACTTGAGTAAGTACGCCCGTAGGGGTGTCTTAACACCTAGCGTCCTAAGGTCTTTTATGGTCTGGGAGTCGTTGGTTGAAAGCTCGCTAAGGGGTAGTATTATTAGCCTAATAGAATGAGGCATTGCACAGTCATGTGAAGAAAAAAAATAAAATAAAAAGAAAGAAAAAATATTTAAAAAGAAAAAGAGCAATAAATACCGCGGGAAAGAGCGAAAATCGCCCTCGTGGGTAGAAATAAAGCAGTTAAGCTCATTATTGAACCTTAGTTTGTGTTGATATGTTGGAACAGTCTGTGTTGCATAAATATACATGAATCTTGATTTAGACTGTAATTTTCTGTTTTGAGCAGTTTAGCATGTGTATTCTTTACTTAAACCAAGTTTTGGTGAACACAATACACACACACACACACAACATCTTTATAACATATATGAATTATTTGAGTGTATGATATTATGCCTATAGCTTGGTTTGAATTTGTATTCTCGAATCTGGATAATTCGCTGAGTCAGTTTGGACTGAAATTCTGTTATAGCTGGAGAATATGAGACCCATCTGCATCGTGATTTAGTTGCATAGCATGTAGTTGCAGTTTTAGTGTTTATGTAGTATGCATTGCTTGAGGGCAAGCAATAATTCAAGCTTGGGGGTATTTGATAAGTGGGTTTTATACCTACTGTTTGAATATCAATTCACGAGAACTATGCCCATCTCGAGTACATTTTAGTGTGTTTTTAGTTGCATTTCGTGTTATTTTGCATTGCATGTACTGAGAACTCTTTTGGCGTAAAAGTGCAGGAAATGGCAAAGCTCGATGTTAGTAGGTGGCAACGAACAAGTGGTGATAAGCAACTGAGCATTGATGAAGGAAGAAGGATTAGCAATTGAACACAGAAGCAGCAGCAGACTCAAAAATGTAGATTTCAGGAGCCGCGCGGCCGCGCGGCTATATAAGCTAGAACACGCACGCCCGCGCCATTAATCGGACAGGGCTTATTTTGTATACGCGCGCCCGCGTCATGTTTACAAACGGATCACGCTCGGTCGCGCGCGTTATAGACTGCAGTTGCTGACTTTATTTTATTTTTGAAATTTGAAGTGTTTGAGTTGATATGAACTACTCTGGTTGGTACTAGACGCGACTATCTTTTGTTTTTACTGGATTTCATAAGATAGAACTAGGGTTTTTTACGCTTTGAGCGAATTTCAACGGGGAGCCAAGCATAGACTTAATATTTTATATCTTTTCATTAGAATTCAATCACTGACTACGAATTACTTTTATGTTGCTGGAGATTATTAAGGATTTGAACATCACTTTTTGGATTACAATCAGCTATTGGGTTTGATCAATTCTATCTTCTATTTTAATTGTTATTTATTATCCATGTGTTGCTTTAATCCCATAATGGCTTTTGGTTCAGACATGAACTAACTTCCATTATAGGATTCTAACGGATTTTAATATGTAATTTAATTGATGGCTTGATTACTGGATTATAGCGTATCATCAGGAATTTCTATTATGGTTGATTTGATTGCATGAATGCTTGATCACCATTCATCTTATGTACTTATATGGAATTGAAAAATAACATGCGAGTGTGGTTGTAATCATGATAGCATGCGTGTATGGGGCTGAATTGCTTAGCTTTATATTTCGTGAATCAGATAGACATTTACTGTTTCACCGTGTGAGTTATATAAGGGCTTGTGCTTAAATTTAATATGGTTGTAACTTCACATAGAAATATAGTGATTTTGGTTTTATTGATGATTACATGATTTCTATTGTATGTGGATATAATGTAAGTAGGTCATAATTCATTGAAAAATGGTTATGTCTACATTCGTGCTCTTGGCTAATTTTCTGTGATACGTGAATAATCTTGCATGATGGTGGTATTTAGATGAACTATTAAATGAAGTTAGGATCCCATTATTTCCAGATTTGATTTCTTATTCTATTTTTGTTCCTTTAGTTATTATTTAAGTTTAGAGTAATTCAAAATCATAAGCGTTAGTTTAAGCATATAAAATTAGTGATATGGTTGATGCGTAATAATTTAAATTTTAAACCTTTCTCCGTGGATCGATACTTTACTTATTCTGTATTACTTGTTGACCCGTGTATGCTTGCATGAGTTAGAGTCCTTTTGTTAGAACTAAAAAGGAGGCAACAAGGGCGAATATTTTTCTTTTTCTCATTGGTGTTTTGGACAACGAAAATTCGTGACAGAGTAGCGGCAGAGTAGTGGAGGAGAGGGCTACTGTGAGGGAGATCAAGATTTGAATTATTATTTTGAATTTGAATTTGTTTTTGTTAATAGATCCCAGATATTTGAACTTGAATTATTAGTTATGACAGTTATTTCTCCTTAATTTTAGGTTTCCTTATTAATGTGAATTGTGTTATTTTTGTAATTATTTTGTGTATGTATTATTTTTGTAAATACTTTCTAATTGTTGTATATTAGTGTTAAGGACCCATTATTTTAAGTATTTTTATTAATGACAATTTTGACACTTTACTATTTTTATTAATAACTGTTTTGACATTTCACCATTTTTTTAATCAAAACTATTTCGTATCAAGTACAAGACACACACAAGCTTGTATGTGTCTAGACACATACTTTCTTTTTTTCATATATATATATATATATATATATATATATATATATATATATATATATATATATATATAGATTAGGTGTATTATCTTTTAAAATTACATACAATTTATCAATATACTTTTAAAATAGAATATTTTTATTGTGTCTTATTTATTTATTACTATTATGTTACCTTGTTTAAGAAATAAATAGTAAAAACCTTTTTTATATTTCTTTTTTGTTGAAAAAAATAAAGAGAGTGAAATTCAAATTTTTCCTCATATATTATTATGGTCTTATTATTTTTTCAATAGTTCTTATAAAATTAGTCAATAAGTTGTAATCTTTCAACAATTTATAATTACCAACTATTATCTTTGGACGAACTAAGTTTATTATAATTTTAGTTATACTTTAATTATTGCTCATCCAAACCCGCCCAACCCAACTCGAACTCTTATAACTTTATAACGGGTTGGTACTTGGACAACGAAAAACAAACGTGACTTCTTGGCCTACCCAACCCATACCCAATAAATTTTATGTGAGTTGAGATTGGGATAATCCCTAAACTCTCCCAAGTTGCATGGTTGCACCACTATTAAATATACAAGCAGTTTTAGGATCATGACACATCATTAAAACAAAAATCTCGATATAAATTTTTCATGAATGAGATGTCATGATCCTAATTACTTGTGTAAACACTACTTGCGCACATAATTTAATTCTATAAGATCAACAAAAATTTAACAAGTTTATGCTATATTTGGATTGAAGGAATGAAATGGAAAATAGAATGATTCATTCTATTTTAGTTGAAATGAGTTATTTCATACTCTCCCTCCCCCAAAGAATAAAATTTATAAATTTTGGAGAAATAATAATGGTTCAATCCATTTCAATTGCAACAAAACATAATTTTTTTTTTCATTCTATAGGAATGGGTCATTTCATTCATAACTTCATTACTCCAATCCAAACGTAGTATTAAAGTAACAATTTTATTTTTCCTTTAATAATACTAATTATTTAAATGGGCGGCGTTAACGCCAAATTTTGTATGCCTGACGAAATCACCAAAACAACATGCCAAAATCGCATTAACGGTTGATTGTATTGTTGTGAAATCAAACTCACGAAATACACTCATATAAACATAAACAACGAGATATTAAATATGAACACAAGAAATTACGTGAAAACCCAATTGGAAAAAAAACCACGGAGAGAAAGAAATCCACTATTATAATATGGAGAGTACAAAATGTTTATTTGTGTCATATGCTATTGTGTTTTGTCTCTCCCTAAATCATTGCTTATTACTGTATTTATAGTTGTCATGTCCACCAGAATCCGATCAGGAGTAGAAGTCCTTTGTAGAATCACCTTATAACTGCAATTAATGGCTGATAGATTCCTTTCCAAATTAAACCTCTTTATCCCACCAAATAAAGAAACATAATCTTTAATAAGAACTCACCCACTGTTAAAATAAATATATATGATGGGTCAACACCAAATATAGTCCATTAAATAAATTGGGCTACACCTTGGCTATACCTAAATAATCACGCCCCAACATTGCCCCCTAGTCTCTTATTTATAAGAAACTTAAAATAAGAGTATATAAATTTATACCAACCGAAAATCCATGTGACGCCCCCAAATCCGGGTATCTTCCAACCCGACAAATGGTGCTACACGGTGCTACGATTCACAAATACGCTCAATTGAAATACCTCAAAAGAGTGAATATGTCTTCTATATATTACATAATAATATTACCCTTCCCAAGTTCTTTGTAACCATTACATATGTTCTTCGTCATAGTATTAAATAAATACTAAATTTCATACTATGCTATTACAAAGACAACTACTTGTCCGCCTTAGCCTTTCCGTTATCCTTACTGGATTCTTCGGTCCATTCATTCTCAGCTGCATTCATATGATTCAAGTAAGGGTGAGCATAACTAGCTCATCAAGTATAACAATTTCATTTGAGAAACATGCACGAATCATATGAATATTTATCTTCTATAACTGAATTAATAGTTATGAAGTACTATAGATAATTCAAAATAGCACTTTTCTTTTCTTTAAAATGTTTAACAATGAACAACATTTGTTAAACCTTGATTTTGGTCCAAGACCTTGAGCATTTCATTCTTTCTTTCTTTAAAAAGGACAACCCGACACAAAGTCCGTAAGTCCGACATTTCTTACGAGCATGTCTAGGTGATCAGCCTATAGTACTCTATGTTGTACAACACTACTATATTAAACGTATCTACGTTCAAGTTTTAGCAACCTCACGTGCCAGTCGCTTTACGACAAAACATTTGTTGGTTTATACTCAGTCTTTCTTTGAAATTCATACCAAAACAGTTGGCATAAGATAGCAATATCGATAATATTTTGATAGATTATAATGAAATCCACTAAGTATTCTAATTTTAGTCTATCCGAAGAAAATGGCTTCGACTTCTCTACTATATCAATTCATATGCATGATACATGAATTATAAAGCTTGTCCGAAATGAATATAGACAAGGGTTTAGAACACTTGCCGTTAGCATCTTCTACTGTTAATTCACTTTTCCTTTTGAGTTGTTAAAGATTCTACAACACATAATTACATAGCATACCACATTAGGTCATCAACAATCAATAAGTATTGTCATTAACCTATCTTCTTCTTCTTCTTCTTCTTCTTCTCGGTTTAACTATCCATTTGCTTATCTTACTAACATTCGATAGGTTAGTTAACGTTCATTACAGTTTATCATATTATTAAACTTACTTTGTGTTTACATTTGCGTAACCTTTCGTTAACTTTTAAATGTTAAACTTAAGATTTTAATTATCCTTTAAGATGTTACTTTAAGTTTAATTAAGGTCATAATTCACCTTCAATCAACTTACCTTTTCTTTGTATTCATTTTAATTCTTCTCTGCCTCTTGTCTAGTACCGGAGCTGCGGCGCCAGGTTCTTTATTATACGTCGCGCTTCAGCATGACTCATCAGTGTCTGGGATCCGGGTATGGTACTGCAACGTAACTTTCATAGGCTTGGATGGCGCTGCGGCGCCGACCTTGAGCCTTTGATATATTTTTTAAGTTTTTTCATTTTCAATCCTTTTTGGGCTCGTAACTTAATCATTATAAGTCAGAATTGGCTCGTTCAAAAGCCGTTATCTTACATATCTTGCATACTTCAATTTCATTAGGATAACTTAAGTTTCAGAATCTGTTAACATTAAATTCATGGCTTAAATTTCCTATTACGTGTTCGTTAAACGTTTGTGAACGTCCATAGCTAGTTTCTTCGTTTTAGGTCAAAATTCGACCATTCTTAAGTCCACAACTCTTAAATGCAAAGTTCTATGATACGCCATCGAAAACTAAGGTTTTCGAGTTAAACGACGACTTTTGACTATCATTTTGAGAATTTTATGATTTCGACGATTATCGTCTAATCTCGTAAATTTCGCCATAACTTCGTTACTTGAGATTTTTTTAACTCCGTTCAAAATGGATTCATTCCATTATTCATACATCTATCATCCTATCCAAGCATATATCATCTAATCCTATACACGATGGTTTTAAACTTGTCCATCAACAACATGTGTTAACTATTCATGTTTTCTTCATTAGTTCTTACTTCTTTGATTATGATTCCACTTGTAACATGGTTATTAATGTTTAAGTCCACTAATAGCCATCTTTGTTACTCCTTATGATACATACACCACCAATTTCACTTCTCTACTAAATCAAACTAGAAAAGAGAAGTAAGATAAATATTTTAACGTTATTACCTCTTGTGTTCTTGGTTTTTTTGCGATATCACTAACTCTTTTATTCCCTTTGATTACTTGTAAAAGCTCTCTTTTATCTCTCAATATTATTGCTCTAAGATGTTGGTGAAATTAAACAAGCAACAAATGAAACTCCAATCTCTCTATTTATAGAATTTCAAAGTGAGGGTAAAGTGGTCCATTGTCCCACCTCCTTACTATTCCACCTCCTTACTATTCAAAACTTGCACACAAAGCTATCCCTCTTGTTTGCCCACCAAGTGGCCGACCATGACTCACCATGGGGGGCCCACATGGGTTGTCCCATGCGTTTTTCTCATCCGGTGACCGGTTCGATCCACGGGTTCGGTTCTTGGTTCGGCTTAGGTTTAATTCAATTTGGGTTTAACCGTGGACTTGAATTAAATTATCTTTGGACCTTACTCATCTTTCATTTGGACTTGCCAATTTCACATTAAAATCCTATTAGTCCATTAATAATGGTTTAAGCCTTTATCATATAATCCTCGTATTCTCCTAGTATACTAGTTCGTATCACATTCATCATATACGTTATGTTATCTTTCATGTATACTTGTACAATACTTAGTATTATACTTGTATTCATTACCTCGTATAACAACTCTCTTATTATACGATCATCATTATTCAAATATTCACTTTCCTTAACATTCTCGAACTTAGTACGCAGGCAAAAAACTGTGTTTGTCATAACTGAATTATTACTAGGTTATCGATCCTTCCTTATCATTCTATCTTTATATATTTCCCGGAAGTTCAAAAATAATTCCTAAGCAGAAATGGATGAATAGTGTTTTTCAGAGAATTTCTCGGAAAGCTTTTATTTTCGTCTTAGAAATTCAAACACCTTAATTCTAGCACTTAGCTAGAAATACTACTATCTTATTCCTCTTTTAGGTTATAGAATAACCTTCATCATGCTTACTCGTTTTAAATAACATATAATATAATTTTATTCATTATATATTCAAATAAAATTATTTTACATTATAACCCGATTTTCTCGGTTGTTACTATCCATATCTGCAGAAGACGAATTATCACACTCGAACTCCATACGCCGAATGAAATTTTTTGGCTCCCCATATCACAGCCTCACTCCTCTTGTTCACTCCTAAGATAGATAAACAATTGCCCTTATTACTACCGATGATATAAAGAACCAACCTTATACCAACTGAACCAACCTTATCACTACTGAATATATAAAAAACCAACATTATACCAACCGAACCAACCTTATCTCTACTGAAGATATAAAGAATTATCACAACCGAACCAACCTTATAACTATCATAGATATAAAGAACCAAACTTATCACAACCGAAGATATAAAGAACCAACCTTATCATAATCGAAGATATAAAAAATCAACCTTATCACAACCGAAGATATAAAGAACCAACCTTATCACAACCGAAGATATAAAAAACCAACCTTATCACAACTGAATATATAGATAATCGGGCCAACCTTATTACAACCGAAGATAGATAAATATCCTACCGAACACCAAAAAATCTCGTTCACTCCCAAGAGCCGAACAAATTCACCAAACACCAAATAATCTAGTTCCCTCCCCAGAGCAGTACAGATATCACCGAACACCAAATAATCATGTTCACCTCCTAAGGGTTAAACAGACTCCACTAAACCCCCAAAACAATCTTGTTCATGTTGCCTCCTTTCTAGTTTAATTAAAAGGACTCTAACTCGTACAAGCATACATGGGTCAACAAGTAATACACAGTATGACAAGTATCGATCCACGGAGAAAGGTTTTAAATCTAAATTATCATACAACAACTATATCACTATTTTTATATGCTTAAACGAACAACTCACGATTATATTTAATTCATAAAATGAATTAATAATACTAAAGTAATGTAATCAAATTTGGAAAAGAATAGTATTCTAACTTTATTTAATATTTCATCTAAACTGCAACCATCATGTAATGTTTAAATATTTATCATGAAAAATTAGTCAAGAGCACAATAGTGGACATAACCATTTTTCAATGAACTATGACTAATTCACATAACCTCCACAAATGATAGAAATCATGTAAACGACACTATTACCAAAATCACTATATGTCTATGTGAAATCGCAATAATAATGAATTAAAGTGCAGACTCTTTTCATGACTACACACGGTGAAACGATATATGTTTATCCGGTTCACGAATCACAAAGATTAACAAGTTAGCCTCATAAACATATGTCATTATAATTTTATCCATACTCACATTTCATTTTTCAAACCCATATAAACATACAAGGTGAATGGTGATCAAACATTCATTTATTACGCTCAATCATAATGGTTAATCCAATGATAAACATACAAGAATACAATTAGATATATAAATTTAGATTACATATCAAAATCCATTAGAATCCCATAATGGAATTTAGTTCATTTCTGAACCAAAAGCCATTATGGGATTGAAGCAACACATGGAATTAAGCAATGCAAATAAGAGATGTAAGAGAAATGATAAACAAATCTATTAAACCTAGTTACAGAATCTGTTCCAAACTTGTTCCAATGCACCAATAATCTCCAAAAATGAAACTAATGATTATTGAATAACGAAGATGAAGAGAGGATATAGAAATGTATCATAAAATGATCAAAACCTCCCTAGCCTAGTTAAAACTTAAAACCCTAATACTCCTATGAAAACTGATAAAAGACTCCCCAAATACACGTTTGGTACCAACCATATCATTCAATTGAGCCTAAAGCGCTCAAATTTTAAATTACAAAAAGTCAACAAAACTGATTGTAGAAGACTCGCGCGGCCACGCGAGATTATACTGCAAAACGGGCGCGGGCGCGCGATAGGTTTGTCTGATGAGGTCTTTGCGCGGGCGTGCGATATTCCTTCATTGCTAGGGTGCGGCAGCACGATGGTGAATAGCAGTCTCTCATTACATATGGCGCGGGCGCGTGATTAAGGCCTGATTAGCAGCGCGGCCGCACGACTACTGCTTGCTGTCTTCTGCTATCTTGTTGTTGATGCTTCTTGTTTGTTGTTGTTTATTCTTCATCCCCTTCTGTTCTCCATGGCACTCATTCACTGCTTCAGTTCCTCATCTACTCGTGTCCATCTTGTCAAGCCTTTTCTAGTCTCATGCCACCATGCCAATCCATTCTTTTCATGCTAATTCATGCCTTATGTTGCTAAAAGGAGTTCCAACTACATTTACTGCAAAACAAACATAAAATGCACATAACACATCATAAAACTACTTGAGTTGAGCATAATTCTCGTAATTTAGTACCCAATAAGTAGGTATAAAACTTACTTATCAAATACCCCCAAATTTGAATTATTGCTTGCCCTCAAGTAATGCATACGACAATAAACAATGCAATGCAACCACATGCTATGCAAACTAAACTATGATGTAATAAAGTCCTAATTTTTCAAGCCAAAATGGAATTCCAATCTAATGTGCCTCAGCGAATTATCCGGATTCAAGACTAAAGTTTCAAACCAAACTACAGACATAATATCATACAATCAAATAACTCATACTCATTATAAAGATGTTGTGTGTGTGTTGTGTTCACAAATATACATGACCAAGTCAAAGACTAAACATGTTATACTACTAAAAATAGAAAATTGAAGTCTGAATCAATAACCATGTATACTAATGTACAAAAACTATTACAACACATCAATACAAACTAAGGTTCAACAATGGGTTTAATCTGCTTTATTTTTACTTACGAGGGCAATTTTTACACTTTCTTGTGGTGTTTATTGCTATATTTTTTTATACACAGCGGGTGCATTTTATGCTTTATCTCACCCCTTCTAAGGATTCAATAATTCAGCTCAAGAAGGTTCTAAGATGGATTTTTTTTCTTTTTATATACAATAAGCATATCCATGTGTTCCCAAAATATGATTATCAATGTTTTCATAGCCTTAGTCCACTTTCTACATAATTTTATTTTTAAAAATAACAATTTCTACTAAGCAATAAAAACACATTATTCCTATACCAACAAGCATATATGAACACGTATGTGCTAACCGAAAGCATCTAAAAAACAAGCATGGCTTACATCATGTAAAATATTATAGCTAAGCTCATGTTATCCAGTAAATTCAAAAATCTTTCAAAATTCTATTTCATCATTGGCTAGACTAAAACTCCACAAGGCTAAATACTGGGAATATGCGACTGAACACATAACTAAAACATAAAATAAGCACTAAAAACAAAAAAAATTTTTGCAATTATAAACTAAACACAAACTAAACAAATAAATATGCAAAAATTAAACTAACATGCAAAATGATGCACATTAACTACATGCAACTACAATATTACCCAATACCCCCAAACTTAAACTATTCATTGTCCCAATGAATGAAGGTAAAAGGTTTAAAGGAACTCCCCTAGTTATCAGCTGTACCACCCTCTTTGGGTGGTGAATTCGGCGGTGGAAATGGCGCTGCGGTCACAAATTATGGCCACTCAAGCATGGCACCCTGCTGCGCAAAAGCTTCTGCTAGAGACCTCGTCAAACCATTGGCAAATGCTGCAAAATTGTCGTACATAGTGTCGACCTTCCTCTCTAACCTTCGGAGATGACGATCATCATGGATAGCAGTGGCTTGGGTTGACATGCCCACTTTAGTTGCCTGTATGGGCTGTGGTGAAGGCACCGATGATGCGGGTTTAAGGATAAAGCCTTTTCCCGTCGGGTGCGGTGTACCTCCCGCCTAATCCTTGAATTTGGCAATAGTCACATAAGTGATATCTTGGCTAGGGTACTGCAGTTGTTCATTACCCCAAGTGACTCCTTGTTGTGCACACAGACTCGCAACAACGGACGTATGTGGGATACTTCCTATAGTGCTCCCCCTCATATAACGTAACTTATTCTGATGAATAAGGTGACCCACATTGATGTACTTGCCTGTGACTATTCACTATAAAATAATTGCCCGTTCAGTTGTGATTTCGTGTTGATGCAATGATGGCATGAGCTTTGCACAGATAAATAAGTTCCAAGATTTAGCATAACGATTTAGGGCTGAGGCTTGGAAAGTTCTAGGCTGATTCATTCCTGGCCTATAACTCCACTGTGTCCCTGGTATGCACAAGTCAATGATGACTACATCCAAGTCAGTCTCAAAACGTGCAGCCTTGACCTAATTATCATATCCAGTTGGTGGTGTGTCGAATATCCAAAAAACTGCTCTAATTGATTGTGGCCGATAATCCACTTGATCTCCTCTGACCATAGATATCCCAATCATAGTGTCTTTGGCATTTGCATAAAATTCCCGCACAATTCCCACTAATAAAGGCATAGGAGTAGCAGTCACTCCCCCCAACCTCTTTCACGTATCATATCCCATAATTGGCCATCTTTCTTCTCAAGCTTGAAACCTCTTTCCTTAACAAATTTCTTTGCTATTATCCTGTAGTATTCTGTCTGAGCATCAAGGCTGATAAATTTTATATGGTTCACTACATCATCACTCTGACTGCTGGAGGAAGATGATGATGAAGTAAAGGAACGTGCTCTTTTTGGCCCCATTATACTGAATGAAGATGAACCTTAAATTGAAAAGAAAAATTGGTCTGAGAAATTACGTGCACTGAACTCCCCTAAACTTACTGTTTTTGCTCACTTTCTGAAGAAACCCTAGTTTCTCTGTGACTGAATAGAAGATAAAGATAGAAGTTTGAATGTGGATAAAAGTTTGAATGCGGTGAGGAGTTATAAATTTGAAAATTGAACTGTTTGGAGAGAGGAGAGTCGTGCGTCTGTAGAGAGAAATAGATACGCACGTTTCAAATATAACTGATATGAGAAATGGGAGAAGACATGTCTTTTAAAACACTTAAATAATTTTCTGGCTCTGGTCTCGAGCGCGGCCGTGCAGCTTTTACACTGAATAAAGGCGCGGGCGCGCAATAGGCTATACTGTACAGAAATACGACGCGGGCGCGCGATTTAGTACTGTTTTCCTTGCGCGGTCGCGTGGCCCTGTATCCTGACCATACTGATTTGCATCTTTAAAAATAGCAAAGCGGCTACTGATAATCTTTAATGCACTTGTACACACAATAAATATCAGTATGAGATATATCAATTCTCCAAAATCAAAACAAAAACTTATTAATATGCATGAATGACTATCCCAAAACAATGCTTTATATGCTACTTCTAATCATCATCATGTGCACATTCAACTCCACAAAACTTATACCAACACTTGTTATGCTATAAAAAACTAACATGAAAATGAAAAATAAATATGATCAAAACAGAATTAAACAAGAGGTAAGGATAGAAATAATGGGGTGCCTCTCATCAAGCGCTAAATTATAGTCAATTAGCTTGACTATCTCTGACTCAATCATGTTGAAGAAAGAATGGAGGTGACTTTTTGCCTATCAACCTCACCACCATAGTAATGCTTAAGCCGCTGTCCATTCACTTTGAATGGCTTATCTAGGAATTTGTCGAATACCTCTACTGCACCATGTGGATAAACTATCTTCACTGTAAATGGCCTTGACCACCTTGATTTGAGCTTCCTAGGGAAGAGTTTAAGTCTTGAATTGAACATCAGAACTCTTTGTCTCGGCTTGAATACTATTTCCATAATCTTGCGATCACGCCATTTCTTCACCTTTTCTTTATACAGCTTGGAGTTTTCATACACCTGCAATCTGAATTCTTCTAACTCATTGAGTTGGAGTAAGCATTTTTCACTTGCAACCTTCAAATCAAAATTGAGCTTCCTAATTGCCCAATACGTCTTATGCTCAAGCTCCATGGGAAGGTGAAAAGCCTTTCCATAAACTAGTTGAAAAGGTGACATACCCAACGGAGTCTTGTAAGCAGTCATGTACGCCCATACAGCATCATCAAGTTTTGTAACGCCCCCAAATTCAGGTACTTGAAACCCGAACTCAGTGCTTTACGATACCATTTCTGTGAGCAGAATAATACTAATAATAATAACAATAATATAAATATCAAACTTAATTTATATTTATCAGAGTCTAATCCCAAGTACGCAACCTTTACTATAATTCTTTACATGATAGATAATACATATCATTATCTTAATACAGTTTAACTATTACAAAAGATACCATTAAACATATTCTGCTCGCTTTCCTTTTCACTTGTTCTTGGCCGAACCTTCTAGCAAATCTCGCCTAGCTAAAAACATTTAAATTTAAAGCAAGAATGAGCATTTGGGTGCCCAACAAGTAATAACAATTATAAATATAATTAGCTGAAAGAATTAAATGTTTTCTTTGTACATCACTTCTACAACAAATCTATAGTTGTGAAGTAAACTGAACCGATAATAATAACATAACAATTCTATCTCAAATTTTTGAAACTACGTAATGACTATATATGGGATTTAGTTGACATACTATGAACATTATTTTAAATTTTCGAATAGGTTTAGTAGAACTTCATCCGCAAACCGTCATACCTTACGGGCACGAGGGTAAACATTCCATGGACCCTGTATTGATCAATACTACATTGCAAGAATGATAGGATCATTCACTCTGTCCGCCTTGGGCGCATAAAAGTTTTCCCGTGATCAGGATGTTCATACTAGTCTGGAATCCGAACCAAAACAATTTTATTGGATACAAAGAAATTTTATCATATTCAATGATATTTCTAAATCTGTGTCTAGCTGATTAAGTAGGTTAGACGGCTATATATATATATATATATATATATATATATATATATATATATATATATATATATATCAACATGTGATTAAATACAATGATTATCTAAGTGGGGACACTTGTGTAACCATTTATAGAAATTAACGAACAAAATATATATATCTGAATTACCATATACTAACATGTTGATAAACAATGATCGGATATAGAATATATCACAATAGGGTTAATAATATAGCATAATAATAATATATTTCTGAAACTTCTTACTCATGTCCATTGCATAAAGAAAATGCAAAGGTAAGATACTTGCCTGGCATGCTGCTTACAATACGCAACTTAAATTTATCTTTTATCTCACGACCTATCATTAATAAGATCATTCGTTCGATTAGAATAACATACTATAACACATAGTACTACTTATTGCAGTTAGCACATAACCTAATCACATTGTCACATATATTCAACAGTCATTGAATCACAAACAAACACATATATAGACAAATTATCTAAGTCCGAATCAATTTTTGAAATATGTCGGTGTACCGACGGCTTTATCGGGTAATTATCGAGTCTAAGACTCTATTCTGTAGCTCAATATCCGTAAATATCAGTCATAATATTTTTAAATGACTTATAATAATTTTTTTAAACATTTATTATAATAAATCATGAATTTTTAAATACCGGAATCATAATTAAATGATCTAAATATTAAATAATTCTATTATCATTAATATTTAATTAATATTAAACTATTAATGAAACCATTGTCAAAATATTAAAGTTATTTATAATAACTCAAAATATTTATAAAATATTAATATTACCCTTAAATGATTTTTAAAAGAATTAAAATTATTTTTAAATAATTATCATTAATATTAAAGTATTAATGTATTATTTATCAAAATATTAAAAGTCATTATTTATAACTTAAAATATTTTTAATTCATTTATATCCTTTTTAAATGATTTTTAAAGTAATAAAACCTTTTTAAAACTCTTTATTTAATATAATTATTAAATAAATCTAATATCATTGAATATTAAATTATTAATGAAATTTTCTTTTAAATATCGAAAGTTATAATTTATAACTTAAAATATCTTTAAACACTTTATTTTCATTTAAAATGATTTTTCTAATATAAAAATCATTTTTAAACTAATTTATTTAATATGAGTATTAAATAAATCTAATATCATTAATATTAAAATATTAATATTTTTCATGACAAAATATCAAAAGTTATATTTTATAACTTAAAATATTTTTATAACCATTATATATTTTTTATATAATTTTTAAATCATTAATTCTATTTTTCATCATTTATTTAATACATTTATTAAATAACTTAAATATCATTAATATTAATTTATTAATGAAATTTATCACAAAATATTAAAAGTTATCAAAAAGAACTTAATTTATTTTCTTATACCATAATATAATTTTAAACGATTTTTCATGTATTAAAATCATTTTTAAATAATTTATTTAATAATATAATTAAATAAATTAAATACTTTAAATATTCTAAAAATATTAAATATTTATGAAATATATTCAAAATAATTAAAAACTAATTTTTGGATTTTAAAATATTTTTTAATAATTTATTTTGTATTTTTAATAATTAAAAACTAATTTTTTTATTTATTTAATTAATTTTAGAAATAAACTGTCACTAAAGACTGCCTATAGCGACAGAACCGCCGCTATAGGTGTTCTTCGTGTTCTTCATCAAACCCAGAAATTCATCGACAGTGTGTAGGGTATCTAGTTTGACCACTTATAAAATCCAATACAAAGTGTTTCTTGGCTAGAGATCGATTAGATATTGTAGTACTCATGTATTACTATAACTACAAACTGATTCCATGGTCAAATCATTAAACAACAAAGAGATTTAATCTCTCAAAAACACTGTCAGACGCTGTTCTTCATTTCTGGGTTTTCCAGAAATGAAGAACAGTACCAGGTACCTACTTTAGATCTTCATAACTTGCAATACTGGTAACGTTCATGTGATTTAAGACATCTAGATTGTAGGTAGCATGTAATATTACAGATCTAATACAACACATAACCATAACAACAAAACACTAGCAAGATCTTGATCGGTCAGTGGCTGTCAGAAAACTTGTGCATCCAGTTTCTGGGTTTTCCAGAAACGCTTAATTAGTGACGAGTGGTCTACTTTGACCACTCACTCAGATCGATATATTTATGTTATGAAGGGTATAAAGACATGGATCTTGAGTCCATCTAACATAGTACAACATGAAGGCAAGAACAAGAACAAAACCACAAAAACCTAATATATCAGAAGCCTTAAACATCTTGTCAGATACTGGAAAATGATTTCTGGGTTACCCAAAAATCTTCTGGTCATGCTCGATCAACCGAGTTTGACCACGAATAACAGGAAATATACACATCTCCTAACCCTGATTCCAGTTCAAGATCCAAGCCTACATTACATACTACAAGTTTAAACGTTTCAACCAACGAAAACATAAACACACAACGATTTACAGGGTCTGACATTCGGTTGTCAGACTCATTAAAAAAAATTTCCAGATTCTTGCAAACACCAAATCCGAGCCTATAGATGTTATGGATATATCATCTATCAGCCCAGATTATTGATTAACACTATATTCAACGTGTTTTAACACTAAAACACAAGATCTAACATACGATTAAGGATCAGATTCTAGGGTTAGGTTTGATACCTTTATGCATCAATTCTTGATTATGATCTTGTGATTTGTTAATGATAAACGTGGGGCTATGTTTTGGGACTATTACACTACATTATTTCGTAGGCTTTGAGAGAGAGAGAGAGGGAGCTGAAGTTGGGTGTTAGGTGTACAAATGAGCTAATTTTGTGACATTTCTCTCTCATGATCTATATATAGATGTCATGTAATGAAGTGGCTGAGTGTATAGACTGATATGTATGTATAATTCAGTCACATGGGGTTAGTGAGAGTTGGACAACCACTCCAAATCTTAGCAAGATTTGCAAGCAAGCCTCAATTATGCAATAAGGGCAAAATGGTCTTTTGTCTTATAATTTTATTGGCACATTGGTCATTTGGCAAACCCTTAGGGTTTAACCCTAAGATTTAGCACAAAATTATAGCATTTCTAGTTTAGGATTTGTAAAATAAAATACCATTTTTAGTTTTTAAAAATTACAATCTAAGGTTTCATAATTAATTAGGTTTCCTAAATACATAGACTTGATAGTTAGGTTTTATGTTTTACTAATTATCAATAAGCATGCCAAGTTAGCAATTAGGGTTTTCCATTAAAAAATTAGGGTTTCAAATATAGGAATTAGGGTTTATAAATATTAATTATGGTTTAAAAAAATTAAGGTTTCCCTAATTTAAGTTAATATCTATAACACCGATCGTTAACTACCTTAACATGATTACATAGCAGACTTAAGCTGACATTCGACTTTTGAATTAGGGTTACTAAATTTAGCAATTAGGTTTACTAATTTAGTAATTAGGGTTCTTAATTAATTATGTTTCCTAAGTATAATTAGGGCTTTACCTAATTATTTTAAATTCTGTAATACACGATATAATTCACATAACACAGTTATAACAGAGTCTTGAATCTCCCAGTTGAATTTCAAAATAGGGTGAAATAAATTAATGCTAGGGTTTTAACATTAGACACTATAATTGACCAACCATTTTCCATACACACATACAGTACGTAATTATAGCACTGAAAAATCAAAATATAATTAATATTATAATAAATATCATTAATCGCATAACATAACTACTAGACATATTTTAAAGTCTCATTTGACTTCAAACTAGGGTTTATCAGTAACATTAAAATTGTTCCATCAAAACAGATCCTCACATTAACCTTACACACATAACATACCTAATTATAATACTGACAAATAATAATATAATATTATTATTCTCATTCTTTGATCAAAATTTAAAATTAGGGTTTTGGATTCCATATCTGATTTTAACTGTCATGTATAGCATTAATAATTAAGTTAAAAATAAATAACTTAATTAATCTGAAATAAATTCATATAATAAAAAAATAATTATTATAATAATTCTATAATACTTTTATATATTATTTAAATAATATAATAATCATGTTCTCATGGAAAATAATTAATAAAAATATTTTTACTGTAAAATTAATTATTATAAGAATATAATTTTTAATGATCAATAATTCAAAAATAAAATTATTTGCAAACATTCATGTAATAAATATATTTTTATTTATTACAATAATTACATAAGCTTTATCTTGTACAAATCCTCATCCTTAAACTTAAAAAAAAAATTTATACGTAAAATTTCTGATTTAATTATATAGAAAATATCGGTTTATTACATTCACCCTCCCAGATAAAGATTCCGTCCCCGGAATCACCGTTTTAAAACTTATACATACCAGGGTACATAGCATACATAATCATTACAAGTAGATCTCGATCAAAATTGATCGAACTGATCTTTAACTATTCAGCAAAAAGCTTATCTATCTTATTGAACGGAAATTTGATTTCTAAGAGAACTCAAATTCCTCCTTCAAAATAATTTATAAAATAATTTATTATATATAACAAAATAATATGTAAGAAAATAAAATTTGTTCGAATAATACTTGGAGTTGCATCCCCGGCTGCTATAGTTTCTTAAACGGTCATGTTGAAGACGCTTGCGGTTGATTCTGTTGGTTCGTTTGTTGATGTTAGTCCCGTTATCGCCAATGTCCTGTTGCCTTTCCTTGTTTGCGCATTCCTTGCCTCCCTTCTCCTTCTTGGACTGTCTTCCACCATATACTCTATTGATTCACACTTAAAACACACAGACTTATCCTTTATCTCCTTTTCTATTATCGTATAAGTGACGAAACTATCTTTCGCCCCTCCGTTATCCTAGCTATCACAAACGTTGCTGCAGGTCAGTTGATCCTTTAAATTCTGACAGTACGAATGCCTTGAAGTCTTTGACGTTTGTTGTTCGATTATCTGGCTGATCTTCCCGCGACTGGTATTCCATTTTGCATAGCTTAATCGTCCATATTCGTAAAATTCTGTATCGGGTCTGGTTGTCTTCCAGCTTTGTTGATAGGTTCTTTTGTCCGTGTATTTCGTTTTCGTCTCCTTGGCGGTATTATCACAATTTATTCTTTATTCTAAGCCTTATCGTATACGTATAATCATATAACACAAAACTTTCTATTCGAATAATCATGTACTCAAAATATTAGATTTTGAAAATTTGGTTTTCTACATTAGCCAGTACAAATATAATTAACTACTATCTTTATACCAACTTATTTTATTAATCCACATAGACACATATTCATAACACTTGACATACCATAGCACATATTGCTTTAAACATCCGCTATCCCTTTGTGACTCAAGAGTCAGGAATCGGTGCCACAACTTATACAAAATTTGAGAAATATTACCTTTATACAAACATACCTATTCAAGTAATACTACTTATTTTCTTACACCTTCACTAAGGATCAATTTCTTAGAAATCTGTTTATTTCCACTATCCTCAATAATCTATTTACACCTAACTATACCTATTTCATCCAACTTACAACACATTATGAGTTTAAGAACTCACCACAAACATATGAGTTTAAGAACTCGACATTGACCACCTATTCTTTAACTATATTATACGTATCTGCTATACTATCGTTTCAGGGTCCGATACTATACGTTTCAAAACAACCACCTCATTAAGGTAGCTTTCAATGTGAGCCTCTATTTCAGCTATTGGCTTTGATATTGGCTCGGTTATGGAGATCGGCTCCTTCTTTACAATCTGAGGGTATTCTAATTCTTTTCTATCTGACATCTACACACTTAAATTATCTTGATTATCACAAAGTATATACACACAACCAATAATAGTTTTATATAAGTTATCTTTTATTTTATTTGACGATGAATTTATTCAATTCATCTCCTTATAAACTCTATATGAGTTATTTGTATTTTTAACGTTTCCCTCTGTTCTAAGGTTATAGCCTAAGGTCTACCCCAGCTAAGGTTTCTAACCCTAAAGCTCTGATACCATGATGTAACGCCCCCAAATTCAGGTACTTGAAACCCGAACTCAGTGCTTTACGATACCATTTTTGTGAGCGGAATAATACTAATAATAATAACAATAATATAAATATCAAACTTAATTTACATTTATCAGAGTCTAATCCCAAGTACGCAACCTTTACTATAATTCTTTACATGATAGATAATACATATCATTATCTTAATACAGTTTAACTATTACAAAAGATACCATTAAACATAACATTTAAATTTAAAGCAAGAATGAGCATTTGGGTGCCCAGCAAGTAATAACAATTATAAATATAATTAGCTGAAAGAATTAAATATTTTCTTTGTACATCACTTCTACAACAAATCTATAGTTGTGAAGTAAACTGAACCGATAATAATAACATAACAATTCTATCTCAAATTTTTGAAACTACGTAATGACTATATATGGGGTTTAGTTGACACACTATGAACATTGTTTTAAATTTTTGAATAGGTTTAGCAGAACTTCATCCGCAAACCGTCATAACTTACGGGCGCGAGGGTGTACATCCCATGGACCCTGTATTGATCAATACTACATTGCAAGAATGATAGGATCATTCACTCTGTCCGCCTTGGGCGCATAAAAATTTTCCTGTGATCGGGATGTTCATACTAGTCTTAGAATCCGAACCAAAACAATTTGATTGGATACAAATAAGTTTTATCATATTCAACGATATTTCTAAATCTATGTCTAGCTGATCAAGTAGCTTAGATGGCTTATATATATATATATATATATATATATATATATATATATATATATATATATATCAACATGTGATTAAATACAATGATTATCTAAGTGGGGACACTTGTGTAACCATTTATAGAAATTAATGAACAAAGTATGTATATCTGAATTACCATATACTAACATGTTGATACACAATGATCAGATATAGAATATATCACAATAGGGTTAATAATATAGCATAATAATAATATATTTCTGAAACTTCTTACTCATGTCCATTGCATAAAGAAAATGCAAAGGTAAGATACTTGCCTGGCATGCTGCTTATAATACGCAACTTAAAATTATCTTTTATCTCACGACCTATCATTAATAAGATCACTCGTTCGATTAGAATAACATACTATAACACATAGCACTGCTTATTGCAATCAGTACATAACCTAATCACATTGTCACATATATTCAACAGTCATTGAATCACAAATAAACACATATACAGACAAATTATCTAAGTCCGAATCAATTTCTAAAATATGTCGGTGTACCGACGACTTTATCGGGTAATTATCGAGTCTAAGACTCTATTCTGTAGCTCAATATCCGTAAATATCAGTCATATTATTTTTAAATGACTTATAATAATTTTTTTAAACATTTATTATAATAAATCATGAATTTTCAAATACCGGAATCATAATTAAATGATCTAAATATTAAACAATTCTATTATCATTAATATTTAATTAATATTAAACTATTAATAAAATAATTGCCAAAATATTAAAGTTATTTATAATAACTCAAAATATTTTTAAAGTGTTAATATTACCCTTAAATAATTTTTAAAAGAATTAAAATTATTTTTAAATAATTATCATTAATATTAAAGTATTAATGTATTATTTATCAAAATATTAAAAGTCATTATTTATAACTTAAAATATTTTTAATTCATTTATATCCTTTTAAATGATTTTTAAAGTAATAAAACCTTTTTAAAACTATTTATTTAATATAATTATTAAATAAATCTAATATCATTGAATATTAAATTATTAATAAAATTTTCCTTTAAATATCAAAAGTTATAATTTATAACTTAAAATATCTTTAAACACTTTATTTTTATTTAAAATGATTTTTCTAATATAAAAATCATTTTTAAACTAATTAATTTAATATGAGTATTAAATAAATCTAATATCATTAATATTAAAATATTAATATTTTTCATGACAAAATATCAAAAGTTATATTTTATAACTTAAAATATTTTTATAACCATTATATAATTTTTAAATCATTAATTCTATTTTTCATCATTTATTTAATACATTTATCAAATAACTTAAATATCATTAATATTAATTTATTAATGAAATTTATCACAAAATATTAAAAGTTATCAAAAATAACTTAATTTATTTTCTTATACCATAATATAATTTTAAATAATTTTTCATGTATTAAAATTATTTTTAAATAATTTATTTAATATTATAATTAAATAAATTAAATACTTTAAATATTTCAAAAATATTAAATATTTATGAAATATATTCAAAATAATTAAAAACTAATTTTTAGATTTTAAAAAAAAATTTAATAATTTATTTTGTATTTTTAATAATTAAAAACTAATTTTTCTATTTATTTAATTAATTTTAGAAATAAACTGTCACTAAAGACTGCCTATAGCGACAGAACCGCCGCTATATGATTTCTTCGTGTTCTTCATTAAACCCAGAAATTCATCGATAGTGTGTAGGGTATCTAGTTTGACCACTTATAAAATCCAATACAAAGTGTTTCTTGGCTAGAGATCGATTAGATATTGTAGTACTCATGTATTACTATAACTACAAACTGATTCCATGGTCAAATCATTAAACAACAAAGAGATTTAATCTCTCAAAAACACTGTCAGACGCTGTTCTTCATTTCTGGGTTTTCCAGAAATGAAGAACAGTACCAGGTACCTACTTTAGATCTTCATAACTTGCAATACTGGTAACGTTCATGTGATTTAAGACATCTAGATTGTAGGTAGCATGTAATATTACAGATCTAATACAACACATAACCATAACAACAAAACACTAGCAAGATCTTGATCGATCAATGGCTGTCAGAAAACTTGTGCATCCGGTTTCTGGGTTTTCTAGAAACGCTTAATTAGTGATGAGTGGTCTACTTTGACCACTCACTCAGATCGATATATTTATGTTATGAAGTGTAAGACCCCAATTTTTATAAATAAAGATGAATTTTCTATAAATATCATTTTTGAATATTATGAAGTTAATTTGATATAATGTTATAGTTGTGGGTAATATTTATAAATTTTGCAAAGTAAGTAAGTTATTATAAAATATTCGTTTGGTCGGGGAATATTCTTTTTGTCGGGGAATATTCGTACGACGGCACAATCATTGGTGGACCCCACAACGGAATTATTGTCGGATTGAGAAAATGACAAAATTATCTTTCTATAAAAATAACGGCTGAGGTGTTACCGTTAAAACCGTTAAAACTGTTGAACTACTCGGTAGTAAAAGTACAGTAATACGCGTGGTTGCATAGTAGCACACGGTATTGATTATTGATGCTTACGTGAGAAGTCACTCAGCTATACTCAATTATTGCTATAGTAATTGCTGCATCATATCTCTTAAATTATTGTCATAGTATCGTCTGTATAATATGTTATATTATTAAATCAATAATTGAGACGTTGTGGTAAGTTTGGTTATTTTATGGGGGGGCCATATGTCATCATCTAAGAGTCTCTTCGTCAATAGTAATTACCGTCGTCAATAGTAATTACCGTCGTCAATAGTAATTACCGTCGTCAATAGTAATTACCGTCGTCAATAGTAATTACCGTCGTCAATAGTATTTACCTTGGTCAATAGTAATTACCTTCGTCAATAGTATTTACCTTGGTCAATAGTATTTACCTTGGTCAATAGTAATTACCTTCGTCAATAGTATTTACCTTGGTCAATAGTAATTACTTTCGTCAATAGTAGTTGTCCCTTCAATATTACCAAGAGTCATTTGACCCTTCGTTAAGACCAAGAGTCATTTGACCCTTCGTTAAGACCAAGAGCCACCCTCAGTTTTTCTATAAATAGAGGCCTAGGGCTTCATTATTTTTCACGAATTCATTCAAGCTATAGAGAGAGAAAGTATAGAGAGAATAAGAGAGAGAGAGACTAAAAGTATTCTGCTACATCACTTTTCCAATATCCAGTTCTTTTAAGGTAGGGAATATTATTTCTTTTATATTCATGAAGAGAACTTCTGTTATTCCATTTGTTATTATTCTGTTGGAATAACCAGTATACGCGGTCTACCCTATACTTGGTGACATTCTTCTATTATTCTGTTGGAACATCCTGTCTGTGTGTTTTACACCGGACCTGGTTCCGTTTATTATTCTGTTGGAACATCCTGTCTGTGTGTTTTACACCGGACCTGGTTCCGTCTTATTATTATTCTGTTGGAATATCCTGTCTGTGTGTTTTACACCGGACCTGGTTCCATTATTTATTATTCTGTCGGAATATCCTGTCTGTGCGTTTACGCCGGACCTGGTTCCATTATTTATTATTCTGTTGGAATAACCTGTCTGTGCGGTTTATCGCATGCATGGTGATTTCTTTTGTTATTCCATTCTTTATTATACTCAGTTGGTTAAGTTTTGACTTCTATACTCCATGAAATTTGTGGAATATCCTTGATAGTTGCGTTTCATCCAGTATCTTTTCAAGAAAATATTCTTCTAAGCATTCTTGAATTTTACTCCACAATGCAGTATCATGTTGACAATTTGGACGTTGTTAATTCCTGGATAAATTAATTCTTGAACTTGTTCTTATATCATTGTCATCATCCTCATGTTTATAAAATGTTGAAAGTCATCTGTGGCCTGTAGTGCATAGATGGACTTGATATGATTATGACCAGGGATTGTTCGGTATAATCATGACCGTAATGTTACAAATGATGTGGTAAAAGTCCTCATTGGCCCGTAGTGCATTGATGGACAGTTGTTGGCATGATCATGACCATTAATGAATACACGAATATCCTTGGCCGTAGTGCAGGGGTGATTCGATGATGTGGATTATTTTATTAAGCTGAGTCTCAGCGATCGCAGTGTTGAAAAACCTTTTAAATCATAAAAGATAGTAGAGTTTATTTTCTACTTGACTCTTTTAATGGATTGCTTGTTCCGCTGCAGTTAAACTTGATGTCTATTATATTTTATCAGTTTAACATTGTTGAAGGCTAATGATAATTTATTCTGCATTATCTTAGTCATAATATTTCTTACTGGGCTAGTTGAGCTCACCCTTTCTTTCACTGTTCTCTTCAGGAGATGAGAACGTAGCTGGGACAAGTCGGGGTACGGAGTGATGGTCCGAATGATAGTATTAGTTAGTAGTCCTCACTATTCTATGTAATGGTGTGTTAATAAATGTAATGAGGACTCCTTTTGAGTATGAATACTCTCTAGAAGATAATATTTGTATTCAAACTCACAGTTTATGTTTTGTCGTATTGTACACGACAGTTGTATTATTAAGTTGTATTTGTATTCTGTACTATGTATCTGACGACCCAAGATGGGTGATGTATACCTAATTTTGGGGGCGTCACAGTTGGTATCAGAGCTTAGGGATATGATCCCTGGCTAAGATGTGAGAATAGAACTAGGAGGGGAGAGACGGGGAATTCCTTCGCTAGTATGGCATACCTAAGTTTATTTGCATGGTATTTAATTGGTCGGTCATAATATAAGGATAATATATGACATATCAATTAATTTTTATTTTGTGGCAGTATCTGAAAATGGCATCCGAGAATGTTGAGAATAGCAATGGAGCACAGACGACTGTTGATTCACCACCATCAATAATCATGATAATGTGCATCAGGAAGGTGTCAATCCTCATGCAAACAACAACACTGACCAAATGATGAATGATCAAATGTTCAGAGGCTTTATGCAATTCATGCAACAACAGGTGAAAGCGGCTCCTGTCCACAACGTAGGTGGAAATACTGGAAACTCTCAGGCGGTCACCGCTAAACAGTTTAAGGAGCTGGGACCACCGGAGTTTAAGGGAGAACCCAAACCACTTGTAGCTGAAACATGGATAAAGCAGATCACCAAGATATTTGATGTCTTGGGTTGCTCCGAGGAGCAAAAGGTTCCCTTTGCCGCCTTTATGTTGCGAGGAGAGGCAGATTACTGGTGGGAATCGATAAAGCGTACTCAACCTGCCGCACTGAAGATGTCCTGGGAGAAGTTCCAAGAGCTGTTTAACGACAAATACTTTCCCGAGAGTATTCGTCACATGAAGGAGGTGGAGTTCATCAAATTGGAGCAGAATAATATGACCGTGTCGCAGTACGAGGCAAAATTTGCGGAGTTATCCCGGTTTGCGTCCCACCTGGTGGATAATGAAGAAAGAATGACGCGGATGTTTTTAAGAGGTTTGAAGCCGGAGATACGTCAACATCTTGTTTCTCATAAACTGTGTTTGTATTCAGATGTTGTAAATAGGGCTCAGTTGGTGGAGCGCGATAACGAGACAACGCAACCAAAAGAGAGCAGCCGGCAAAATGATAATACCAGTGAGAGCAGTCATCGAAGCGGTGACAACAAGCGTGGAGGGAATCAACAGGCCAGAAATGGTAACCACTTCGGTGGTAATCAGGGCCAAAACAATAAGAATGGACATTTCAAGAAGAGGAGATTCAACAATGATGGAAAGACGTCAGCACCAGCACCTGTCGTTAAGGAAGGAGAACGACCACCTATCATATGTTTCAAATGCGGAGGGGAGGGACACATCAGTCCAAACTGCGCGATGCCGTCCAAAGCATGTTATAATTGTGGAAGAGAAGGTCATTTAGCCCGATTTTGTCGTTTACCGAAGACAAATTCAGCTAGGATGGAGGCACCAAAAGCCGTCCCAGAAAAGTCAAAACCGGTTGTGCAAGGGAGAGCGTTTGTTGTGAACTCCCAGAGAGCAAGGAACCCGAATGAGGTCATCACGGGTAAGCTTATTATAAACTCTAAAGAAGTTTATACTTTATTTGATACCGGTTCAACCCATTCTTTTATTTCTCCTACTTGCGCTCATCGATTAAATTTGATTCCGGAGAAATTAGACTTTGACTTATCTGTGGAAACTCCGTTGGGAGAAACCTTCATTACCTCCACTGTTTATAAGTCTTGTTTGGTTCAAGTTGGTACCCACACATTACCTATCGATCTGATTTCATTAAAAATACTTGCATTTGACGTGATTCTAGGGATTGATTGGTTAACTACTCATTATGCAAAAATTGATTGTTTTCGTAAGGTTGTTAGTTTTCATATTCCTAATCGACCTATTATGCGAATTCAAGCAACCAAACCATTAAAATCAATCGCTGTCATCTCAAGCCATAAAGCTATTCGTTTATTGAAAAACGGATGTCAAGCTTTCTTAGCTCATGTCACAGATCTAAACAAAAATACGTCAGCTTTGAATGATATTTCTGTTGTTAATAAATTTCCTGACGTATTTCCCGAAGAACTTCCTGGCCTACCCCCAGAGCGTGAAATTGAATTTTGTATCGACCTTGAACCCGGTACAAAACCCATTTCCAAAGCCCCATATCGAATGGCTCCTATTGAACTTCAGGAGTTAAAGACCCAACTGCAGGAATTGTTAGACATTGGTTTTATTCGTCCTAGTACTTCTCCTTGGGGTGCTCCTGTTCTGTTCGTGAAGAAGAAAGATGGGAGTATGCGACTTTGTATTGATTATCGGGAGTTGAATCATGTCACCATCAAAAATAGGTACCCATTGCCACGTATTGATGACCTGTTTGACCAGTTGCAAGGAGCACAATTCTTTTCAAAGATCGATCTTCGTTCTGGATATCATCAGCTGAAGGTTAGAACTGAGGATATTCCAAAGACGGCTTTTAGAACTCGGTACGGGCATTATGAATTCTTAGTTATGTCTTTTGGATTGACTAATGCTCCTGCTGCCTTCATGGATATGATGAACAGGGTATTTAAGGAATATTTGGATCACTTTGTGGTCGTCTTTATCGATGACATCCTTGTTTATTCCAAAAGCCGTGAAGATCATGAGCAACACTTGAGGCTGGTACTCCAAAAGCTTCGTGAATACAAACTTTATGCCAAGTTGAAGAAATGCGAGTTCTGGCTGGAAGAGGTAGCATTCCTTGGGCACGTAGTATCAAGTCGTGGAATATCTGTTGACCCGGCAAAGATTGAAGCTATTCAAAGCTGGGAGCAACCTAAATCAGTGACCGAGGTACGTAGCTTTCTTGGTTTAGCTGGTTATTATCGGAGATTCGTGGAAGGATTTTCTCGAATCGCTACTCCATTAACTCAGCTGACTCGGAAAGATACAAAGTTTGGTTGGAGCGAAGAATGTGAGCAGAGTTTTCAAGAACTCAAGAGGAGACTCATTTCAGCACCTGTTCTAACAATACCATCTGGCTCGGAGGGATTTGTCATCTACAGTGATGCTTCGAGCAAAGGGTTGGGATGCGTTCTCATGCAACATGGAAAAGTCATAGCCTATGCATCAAGACAACTCAAGGAATATGAGAGGAATTATCCTACTCATGATCTAGAGTTGGCAGCTGTTGTCTTTGCACTTAAAATTTGGAGGCATTACTTGTATGGGGAGAAAGTGGAGATCTTTACGGATCATAAAAGTCTCAAATATTTCTTCACTCAAAAGGAACTCAACATGCGACAACGACGTTGGCTTGAACTGTTGAAAGATTATGATCATACCATTCAATACCATCCTGGAAAAGCGAACGTGGTAGCTGACGCATTGAGTAGAAGATCATATGCGGGTACAAGTGCAATATTAACAACGCAAAGGCCCATTTTGTGTGACTTGCAAAGGATGGAGATAGAGTTGAAGACTCCAGGGACCCATGTGATGATGGCGAATATACGAGTAGAACCGACTTTAATCGATAAAGTTAAAGCTGCTCAAGCTACAGACCTGGAGCTGATGCGTATGAGGAAGAAAGTGCAAGAAGGTTCTATGCCGGAAGCAAGAATCGATGAAGAAGGAATACTTCGAGTCAACTCCAGACTTTGTGTTCCTAACAACCCTGATTTAAAGTATGAAATCATGATGGAGGCGCACAACACACCGTTTGCAATCCATCCTGGAAGTACCAAAATGTATCATGATCTTCGTCATACATTTTGGTGGAGCAATATGAAGAGAGAGATAGCGTTGTTTATCTCAAGGTGTCTAACTTGTCAACGAGTCAAAGCGGAGCATCAAGTACCAAAAGGTCCATTGCAACCACTTGAAATTCCAGAATGGAAGTGGGAGCACATTACCATGGATTTCGTTACCGGTCTTCCTAGGGTTTCTCAAGGTATTGATGCGATTTGGGTCATTGTTGATAGATTGACCAAGTCTGCTCATTTCTTACCGATACGAGAAACTTATACACTTGAACGTCTTGCTCGTATGTACATAAACGAGATTGTAAGACTGCATGGTATGCCAGTATCCATAATTTCTGATCGAGACCCAAGATTCACTTCACGATTTTGGGTTAGTTTACAAAAAGCTATGGGCACGGAGTTACGATTTAGTTCAGCATATCATCCTCAGACGGACGGACAATCAGAGAGGACTATTCAAACTCTTGAAGATCTATTAAGACTCTGTGTCTTTGACTTCAAGGGAAGTTGGGACAAGTTCTTACCATTGGTGGAGTTTTCCTACAACAACAGTTATCAAGCAAGTATTGGCATGGCTCCATTCGAAGCATTGTATGGAAGAAAATGTCGTTCTCCAGTATGCTGGGATGAGGTGGGCGAAGCAACGTTGTTGGGACCGGAGTTGGTACGTATGACTACAGAAAAGATTCAAACGATCCGACAACGTATAAAAACCTCACAAGATCGACAAAAGAGTTATGCTGATCTTCATCGAAAGGACGTGGAATTTGATGTAGGAGATCATGTGTTCTTACGTGTTGCTCCATGGAAAGGAGTTACGAGATTTGGAAAGAGAGGAAAGCTAAATCCTCGATTCATCGGTCCATTTTTAATCCTCGATCGAGTAGGAACTGTGGCTTATAGACTCGCTTTACCGCCAAGTATGTCTCGTGTTCATAACGTTTTCCACATATCCATGTTACGCAAATATGTGGAAGACCCGAACCACATTATTGAGTTAGAACCGGACGAAATAGCGGAGGATTTGACGTATGAAGAAGTTCCTGTTCAAATCTTGGATAAGAAGGAACATATTCTACGCTCCAAGGTTATACCTCAAGTCAAAGTTTTGTGGAGAAACCACGATGTTGAGGAAATGACTTGGGAGTTAGAATCAGAAATGAAATCAAGGTATCCTTACCTCTTCGACATACCAGGTACGTACCCTAATTTCGAGGGCGAAATTTCATAAGAAGGGGAGGTTGTAAGACCCCAATTTTTATAAATAAAGATGAATTTTCTATAAATATCATTTTTGAATATTATGGAGTTAATTTGATATAATGTTATAGTTGTGGGTAATATTTATAAATTTTGCAAAGTAAGCAAGTTGTTATAAAATATTCGTTTGGTCGGGGAATATTCTTTTTGTCGGGGAATATTCGTACGACGGCACAATCATTGGTGGACCCCACAACGGAATTATTGTCGGATTGAGAAAACGACAAAATTATCTTTCTATAAAAATAACGGCTGAGGTGTTACCGTTAAAACCGTTAAAACTGTTGAACTACTCGGTAGTAAAAGTACAGTAATACGCGTGGTTGCATAGTAGCACACGGTATTGATTATTGATGCTTACGTGAGAAGTCACTCAGCTATACTCAATTATTGCTATAGTAATTGCTGCATCATATCTCTTAAATTATTGTCATAGTATCGTCTGTATAATATGTTATATTATTAAATCAATAATTGAGACGTTGTGGTAAGTTTGGTTATTTTATGGGGGGCCATATGTCATCATCTAAGAGTCTCTTCGTCAATAGTAATTACCGTCGTCAATAGTAATTACCGTCGTCAATAGTAATTACCGTCGTCAATAGTAATTACCGTCGTCAATAGTATTTACCTTGGTCAATAGTAATTACCTTCGTCAATAGTATTTACCTTGGTCAATAGTATTTACCTTGGTCAATAGTAATTACCTTCGTCAATAGTATTTACCTTGGTCAATAGTAATTACTTTCGTCAATAGTAGTTGTCCCTTCAATATTACCAAGAGTCATTTGACCCTTCGTTAAGACCAAGAGTCATTTGACCCTTCGTTAAGACCAAGAGCCACCCTCAGTTTTTCTATAAATAGAGGCCTAGGGCTTCATTATTTTTCACGAATTCATTCAAGCTATAGAGAGAGAAAGTATAGAGAGAATAAGAGAGAGAGAGACTAAAAGTATTCTGCTACATCACTTTTTCAATATCCAGTTCTTTTAAGGTAGGGAATATTATTTCTTTTATATTCATGAAGAGAACTTCTGTTATTCCATTTGTTATTATTCTGTTGGAATAACCAGTATACGCGGTCTACCCTATACTTGGTGACATTCTTCTATTATTCTGTTGGAACATCCTGTCTGTGTGTTTTACACCGGACCTGGTTCCGTTTATTATTCTGTTGGAACATCCTGTCTGTGTGTTTTACACCGGACCTGGTTCCGTTTTATTATTATTCTGTTGGAATATCCTGTCTGTGTGTTTTACACCGGACCTGGTTCCATTATTTATTATTCTGTCGGAATATCCTGTCTGTGCGTTTACGCCGGACCTGGTTCCATTATTTATTATTCTGTTGGAATAACCTGTCTGTGCGGTCTATCGCATGCATGGTGATTTCTTTTGTTATTCCATTCTTTATTATACTCAGTTGGTTAAGTTTTGACTTCTATACTCCATGAAATTTGTGGAATATCCTTGATAGTTGCGTTTCATCCAGTATCTTTTCAAGAAAATATTCTTCTAAGCATTCTTGAATTTTACTCCACAATGCAGTATCATGTTGACAATTTGGACGTTGTTAATTCCTGGATAAATTAATTCTTGAACTTGTTCTTATATCATTGTCATCATCCTCATGTTTATAAAATGTTGAAAGTCATCTGTGGCCTGTAGTGCATAGATGGACTTGGTATGATTATGACCAGGGATTATTCGGTATAATCATGACCGTAATGTTACAAATGATGTGGTAAAAGTCCTCATTGGCCCGTAGTGCATTGATGGACAGTTGTTGGCATGATCATGACCATTAATGAATACACGAATATCCTTGGCCGTAGTGCAGGGGTGATTCGATGATGTGGATTATTTTATTAAGCTGAGTCTCAGCGATCGCAGTGTTGAAAAACCTTTTAAATCATAAAAGATAGTAGAGTTTATTTTCTACTTGACTCTTTTAATGGATTGCTTGTTCCGCTGCAGTTAAACTTGATGTCTATTATATTTTATCAGTTTAACATTGTTGAAGGCTAATGATAATTTATTCTGCATTATCTTAGTCATAATATTTCTTACTGGGCTAGTTGAGCTCACCCTTTCTTTCACTGTTCTCTTCAGGAAATGAAAACGTAGCTGGGACAAGTCGGGGTACGGAGTGATGGTCCGAATGATAGTATTAGTTAGTAGTCCTCACTATTCTATGTAATGGTGTGTTAATAAATGTAATGAGGACTCCTTTTGAGTATGAATACTCTCTAGAAGATAATATTTGTATTCAAACTCACAGTTTATGTTTTGTCGTATTGTACACGACAGTTGTATTATTAAGTTGTATTTGTATTCTGTACTATGTATCTGACGACCCAAGATGGGTGATGTATACCTAATTTTGGGGGCGTCACGTGAAGGGTATAAAGACATGGATCTTGAGTCCATCTAACATAGTACAACATGAAGGCAAGAACAAGAACAAAACCACAAAAACCTGATAGATCAGAAGCCTTAAACATCTTGTCAGATACTGGAAAATGATTTCTGGGTTACCCGGTCATGCTCGGTCAACCGAGTTTGACCACGAATAACATGAAATATACACATCTCCTGACCCTGATTCAAGTTCCAGATCCAAGCCTACATTACATACTACAACTTTAAATGTTTTAACCAGCAAAAACATAAACACACAACGATTTACAGGGTCTGACATTTAGTTGTCAGACTCATTAAAATTTTTTTCCAGATTCTTGCAAACACCAAATCCGAGCCTATAGATGTTATGGATATATCATCTATCAACCTAGATCATTGATTAACACTATATTCAACATGTTTTAACACTGAAACACAAGATCTAACATACGATTAAGGATCAGATTCTAGTGTTAGGTTTGATACCTTTATGCATCAATTCTTGATTCTGATCTTGTGATTTGTTAATGATAAACGTGGGGCTGTGTTTTGGGACTATTACACTACATTATTTCATAGGTTTTGAGAGAGAGAGAGAGAGAGAGAGAGAGCTGAAGTTGGGTGTTTGGTGTACAAATGAGCTAATTTTGTGACATTTCTCTCTCATGATCTATATATAGATGTCATGTAATGAAGTGGCTGAGTGTATAGGCTGATATGTATGTATAATTCAGTCACATGGGGTTAGTGAGAGTTGGTCAACCACTCCAAATCTTAGCAAGATTTGCAAGCAAGCCTCAATTATGCAATAAGGGCAAAATAGTCTTTTGTCTTGGAATTTTAATGGCACATTGGTCATTTGGCAAACCCTTAGGGTTTAACCCTAAGGTTTAGCACAAAATTATAGCATTTCTAGTTTAGGATTTGTAAAATAAAATAAAATTTTTAGTTTCTAAAAATTACAATCTAAGGTTTCATAATTAATTTGGTTTCCTAATTACATAGACTTGGTAGTTAGGTTTTATGTTTTACTAATTATTAATAAGCATGCCAAGTTAGCAATTAGGGTTTTCCATTAGAAAATTATGGTTTCAAATATAGGAATTAGGGTTTATAAATATTAATTATGGTTTAAAAAAAATTAAGGTTTCCCTAATTTAAGTTAATATCTATAACACCGATCGTTAACTACCTTAACATGATTACATAGCAGTCTTAAGCTGGCATTCGACTTTTGAATTAGGGTTACTAAATTTAGAAATTAGGTTTACTAATTTAGTAATTAGGGTTCTTAATTAATTAGGTTTCCTAAGTATAATTAGGGCTTTACCTAATTATTTTAAATTCTGTAATACACGATATAATTCACATAACACAGTTACAACACAGTCTTGAATCTCCCATTTGAATTTCAAAATAGGGTGAAATAAATTAATGCTAGGGTTTTGACATTAAACACTATAATTGACCAACCATTTTTCATACACATATACAATACATAATTATAGCACTGAAAAATCAAAATATAATTAATATTATAATAAATATCATTAATCGCATAACATAACTACTAGACATATTTTAAAGTCTCATTTGACTTCAAACTAGGGTTTATCAGTAACATTAAAATTGTTCCATCAAAACAGATCCTCACATTAACCTTACACACATAACATACCTAATTATAATACTGACAAATAATAATATAATATTATTATTCTCATTCCTTGATCAAAATTCAAAATTAGGGTTTTGGATTCCATATTTTATTTTAACTGTCATATATAACATTAATAATTAAGTTAAAAATAAATAACTTAATTAATTTGAAATAAATTCATATATTAAAAAAAATAATTATTATAATAATTCTATAATCCTTTCATATATTATTTAAATAATATAATAATCATGTTCTCATGGAAAATAATTAATAAAAACATTTTTACTGTAAAATTAATTATTATAAGAATATAATTTTTAATGATCAATAATTCAAAAATAAAATTATTTGCAAACATTCATGTAATAAATATATTTTTATTTATTACAATAATTACATACGCTTTATCTTGTACAAATCCTCATCCTTAAGCTTAAAATAAAAATTTATACGTAAAATTTTTGATTTAATTATATAGAAAATATCGGTTTATTACAAGTTTTAATGACCAATCCTTTCTTGTGGGGTTCACGACTTTCTCTAAAATTCTCTTTACTTCATGATTTGAAACCTCTGCCTGGCCATTGGTTTGAGGATGGTAAGCTGTAGCTATGCGATGATTTACCCCATACTTAGCTAATAGAGCTTTAAACTGCCGATTACAGAAATGACTGCCTTCATCACTAATGATAGCCCTTGGAGTCCCAAACCTTGTAAAAATACTTCTTTGCAAAAATCGTAGAACCACCTTGGCATCGTTAGTTGGAAGAGCTGCCACTTCCACCCACTTCAAAACATAGTCGACTGCTAATAAGATATATAAGTTCCCACATGAAGAAATGAAAGGACCCATGAAATCTATCCCCCAAACATCAAAAATTTCAACCTCAAGGATCGTGTTCAATGGCATCTCATTCCTTTTCGATATATTCCCAACTCTTTGGCATCTGTCACATCTCTGGATAAAACTGTAAGCATCTTTAAAAATCGTCGGCCAGTAGAATCCTGCTTGTAACACTCTAGCCGCAGTCCTTTCTCCACCGTAGTGACCTCTATATAATGAAGCGTGGCAATCTTGCAAAATCACCTCTATCTCACTATATAGGATACATCTCCTTATCATCTGATTAGAACATTGTTTGAACAAATATGGTTCATCCCATATAAACCACTTCACGTCATGCAAAAATTTCTTCTTTTGATGTCGAACTAGGTCAGAAGGGATCATCCTGCTCACCAAATAGTTCGCATAGTCTGCAAACCATGGCACTTCCCCTTTCATCACAAATAACTGTTCGTCTGGAAAGGACTCATCAATCACAATCTTGTCATCTACCTCCCTTCCCGGATTTTCCAGTCGAGATAAGTGGTTTGCCACATGGTTCTCAGTTCCCTTTCTGTCCTTAATCTCTAAATCAAATTCTTACAACAACAATATCCACCTGATCAATCGATGCTTTGCAACCTTCTTTGCCACCAAGTATCGAATTGCCGCATGATCTATGTATACTATCACCCTTGTCCGAATCAGATATGCCCAAAACTTGTCAAAAGCATACACAACTGCCAATAGTTCCTTCTCTATGGTGGTATAGTTCAACTGAGCATCAGTAAGGGTCTTGCTTGCATAGAATATCACATGAAAAATCTTTTCCCTTCTCTGGCCCAAAACAGCCCCCACAACATAATCACTAGCATCACATATCAATTTGAATGGTAGGTCTCAATTCGGTGCTGTAATCACTGGTGCTGAAGTTAACTTCCTCTTTAAATGCTCAAATACAGACAAGTAATCTTCATCAAACTTGAATTGTGCATCTTTCTCTAATAAGCTGCAAAGAGGCTTTGTTATCTTGGAGAAGTCTTTAATGAATCTGCGGTAGAAGCCTGCACGTCCTAGAAAACTTCGAACACCTTTTACAGAAGTTGGTGGTGGCAAATTCTCAATGGTCTCTAATTTGGCCCTGTCCACCACTAACCTTTTCTTCGACACCTATGTCCCAAAATTATTCCTTCTTGTACCATAAAATGACACTTTTCCCAATTTAACACTAAGTTCGTCTCAACACATCTTTTCAAAACCATCACTAAAGTTTCCAAACACAAATCAAAAGAATCACCAAATACTGAAAAATCATTTATAAACACCTCCACATTATGCTCCACCATATCTGAAAAGATAGCCATCATACATCTCTAAAAAGTGGCTGGGGCATTGCACAAACCAAAAGACATCCTTCTGAAGGCGAATGTACCATACGTACATGTGAAAGTTGTCTTTTCCTGGTCTTTTGGGGCTATCACAATCTGATTGTAGCCTGAATACCCGTTCAGAAGGCAATAAAATTTATGATCCGCTAGTCTGTCTAATATCTAATCAATGAACGACAATGGAAAGTGATCCTTCCTTATAGCTTTGTTAAGTCTGTGGTAATCCATGCAGACTCTCCACCCCGTTACTGTTCTTGTCGGAATCAACTCATTGGGCTCACTCACGAGCTATCTAAAATCGGATAAATAATACCTGCATCCAGCCATTTCAACACTTCCTTCTTGACCACTTCCTTCATGATTGGATTAAGTCTCCTTTGCTGCTCCACTAAAAGCTTGCTATCATCTTCCAACAAGATCTTGTGCATACAAAAAGATGGGTTGATCCCTTTTATATCTGCTATAGTCCATCCAATCGCTGACTTGAACTCTCTGAGAATTCTTAGCAGTTTTTCTTCCTGAAAAGATGTTAGTGCAGAAGAAATAATCACAGATAATTTTGAATTATCATTTAAAAACGCATACCTCAAATGATCTGAAAGTGGTTTCAACTCAAGTTCTGGAGGTGTCTCAAGAGATGGCTTTAATTTTACTGATGACTCTCCAGCAATCTTTAATGGCTCAACAGGAGTCTCGAACTTCCTGAACTATGGAGTTGTGTCAAGTATCTGAACATTTCTTCAATCTCCTCATCATCTATTTCTGAACTTCCCAAAATAGCATTTCTCAAAGGTTCATGTTCCACCAAGTTCTCTACTTCATCATTCAGTACCTTTTCCACCAAATTAACCCTGAAGCATTCCTTTTCATCTGTTGGAAATTTCATTGCCTTGAATACATTAAAAGTGATTTCCTGATCATGAACTCGCATTGTCAATTCCCTTTTTGAACGTCTATCAAGTTCCTTCCTGTAGCTAAGAATGGTCTTCCAAGAATGATCGGTATACTTCTGTCCTCTTCATAGTTAAATATGATGAAATCATCCGGGAAGATGAATTTATCCACTTTAATCAGTACATCTTCTATAATACCCCGTGGATAAGTAATAGACCTATCAGCTAGTTGTAAAGAAATATTTGTCAGCCTTGGAGCCGGCAATCCCAATTGATTGAACACTGACAACATCATCAAATTGATACTTGCCCCAAGATCGCACAAGCATTTGCTAAAACTCATCTTTCCAATCGTACAAGGTATCGTGAAGCTACCCGAGTCCTTCAGTTTTGGAGGTAACTTGCGTTGAAGCACTGCACTACATTCTTCGGTCAAGGCCACTGTTTCAAAGTCTTCTAACCTTTTTTTCCTTGACAAAATACCCTTCATAAACTTTGCATAACTAGGCATTTGTTCCAACGCCTCTGCGAAAAGTATGTTAATCTGTAGCTTTTTAAATACCTCTAAAAACTTACAGAACTGCTTATCTTCCCTCTGCTTCTGTAGTCTTTGTGGATAAGGAATAGGGGGATGAACAACTGGTATCTTGGTCATTGGTTTCTCAGATGACTCTTCTTTATTCTTCTTCACTTCCCCTTTCTCAGAACCTTCTTTACACAAAACCTCACTGTAGACACTCAAAATTTTCTGCACACCTGTTACTGACATTACAGGATGATAGATTTGTCTTTCAGAGATAACCCAAAAAGACAGCTCACATCCAGTCCGGATACTACCAAAAGATTAGTTTTAATCCCGGAACACACATCGGGAGTATCAGTTTCAACCTCGGAGATAACCCCGAGGCCTACAGTTCCAATATCAGAAATTCTACCGAAGAAGGGCGATTCATCCCAGAGATAACCCCGAGATATTTAGTCTCAATCCCAACACTGGGAGTAGCAGATTCTAACCTTGGAGATAACCCCAAGGAAGGCAGTTACAGTTCCAGAGATAACCCCAAAAATGCTTGTTTCAAATGCATGCAATCAGCTTCAACCTCGGCGCTTACACCGAGGCACTCAGTACAAGACCTGGCGATAACACCGGGAAGACAGGCACACCTCAGAGATGACACTGAGGACCTTCAACACTTGCAGCAGTCCAATCTCAGAGATAACCCTAAGCAATGTCTACTTTATCAGCCCAAACTGGAGATAACCCCGGTGAGGGGCAAAGTCATCATCTTGCCACCTTGACGCCACATCGCGCCATCTCAACATCTCATACATGCATTTCTACACAGTAATGTCCCACAAGAACTAAGGAAGTCCAATCTCGAGTGACTATTACGCAGGGTAACGGATAGAATTTGAAGCTTGAAGACCAGAGGGCATGGTCCCATCTTCCTGACTTCGTACAACCTCAAATCCCATGTTATTGCGTAACTCTCGACAACGACGGTCCGAAATAGGTCTTACACACCTTAGTCAGATGCCTAGATTGAAGTTCTAAAAGTTCGAACGAAAATCACGTTGCATGCATGCACGTACTTCGAGACGACAGGACCCACGATGCCTGGGGCACCCCGGGTAGCCACAGGTACACCTGCGACTCCCCTCTCTATAAATAGAGGGCCTGGGGTGGCCATTTTGTAAGAGAAAAAGGTGAGGAAGCCCTGTCCAATTTACTCTGTACACACCCTAAACTGAATGCTTTCTCATTTTAAACTCTTGTAAGCTCATATATAGCTACTTTTTACCGGCGGGAGCCGAGTGCTCATCCACTTAAAGCTATAGAAGTCTTCTTTGGCAGCCCACTGTAAGCCTTCTTACACACTTTAAAGTCCTTCTCTTCATCTTTGCACACACTATTCTTCACGTTGAGAGTCGTGTTGCGTGTGTTTGCCCGGACTTCGATCCGCGGTTTCATTCCAGTTTGTATGTATATATATATATATATATATATATATATATATATACACACTTATATATATAAACTGTGTGTCAAACTCTGTTCGATGAGCCTAGACTTACGTCTGGTGCGTTTAATTATATATATATATATATATATATATATATATACACACACACACTTATATATATAAACTGTGTGTCAAACTCTGTTCGATGAGCCTAGACTTACGTCTGGTGCGTTTAATTGCTTATATATATATATATATACATTTTGTCTTGCTTGTTGTTTACTTCGTGGCGGTTGACTGTTTTTATTGCTTTCTGTACATTTCGTCCCGCCTGGAGTTTCTTCTGTGGTTGTTGATCGCTTTTACAGCTTTATTTATATTTTTGATCCCCCATGGAGGTGCTTCGTGGCTATATATATATATATATTTACCGTTTTTATATGTTTACATTTTCGATCCCCCATAGAGGTGCTTCGTGGTGGTTGATCATGTCTGTATATATATATTTACAGCTTTTATATATATAACTACCTACTGCGTTCTTATCAATTACAGCATCATGTGAGCCTAGGAATCATGTGATCACAGATTCATTCCACTGAATCTAGATTCGGTTCCTGTGATGGACATTTTCAGCTAAGCAGCTTGTAAATTATTCACAGTGTTTGGATTTCCTCAGATGGTTTTCATATCCACGAGGAGTTCGACACTATTTTGTACATTATTTTCGAGATGAAGATGCTTCGCATCTCGAAAATAAAAATAATCAAGCCAAATATTTAATAAAATAGAAGTATCAAAGGCCTCAATTACTATTGAGCACAGGGTTTGAAAAATCTCTTTTTACAAAACATCACTGCTATATCTTGTTTAAAACTGAATTTTTACACAAATTCAAACCCTTGTATATAGGTGCAAACGAGGCATAGCACTACTTCCAAATAACAGCACATTGACCCATACATACACATATTCATATAACAGTTTCTTGAAAAGTGGCGGTCACCGTGATAACACGGATGTCGGGGGGTGCCTAACACTTTCCTTCTGCATAAGCAAGTCCCCGGACCCTAATGAATCTCGGTTTCACAGACCCGTTTAGCAGTGTCACATCACTGGGTCAATGTGCAAACCTTTTCTCGGTTGTATTGGTACAACTAGTTAAAAAACCAACTGGCGACTCTTAACAGTCCATCGTCGACATTATACATGTCGAACCTTTTTCACTTGTTTTTTCAAACAAATTTCACATAACATGAGAGTACAAAAGAATAAGAATTGAAAAGGGACAAGTAGAAATCCCGACGTCGATAGGTGGCAACTCTGCTAGGGACTTCATTAAGAAGGCTTAAGCCACTATTACAAGCTTTTCAAAATTGTTATATGCTTGTGTGTGCATATTGCATTTACATTTGATGAATGTGTACGAATGTATTTTTACTGCACTGCAATATATCTATCTGTGATATTAGTGCTTCGCACATGTCATCATTTTCATAAACGGTGAGACACGTTATATGTGAATGTATGTTGTGTGGTTCCTCCACCAGAAGGCTATCCTGTCGGTGTTTGATTACTGGACTCGTAGGAAGACTAATTCCAACGAGGCTAAGGAAAGGCACCGCCCAAATTCGTTCTAGTTGAAAGACCAGATTAACTTCCCATTAAGTAAATTGCGATGATTTGGGAACCTTCATGCCAAAAAGGCATGAGAGAAACCTAAGATAGGTCAGCCTCTGATAAACCAAACACGAAGGAAAGTCTCTTCATGCTTTCTCATTTCAAATTACTCGTAAACTCAATTACTTGTAATTTCATTCCATATTCATCTCCATGTAATGAGAAATATGAAGAAAAATGTGCATATTTAAATTGACATGTTATCCTGTATTACAAACAGCTAACATCCGTTTTGCAGGATAATAATCCTAAAACGGACACATCACATAGCATGTAAACATTTACACAATCCCTAATACTAAACTATGCAACTTTTGTCACCGGGAAGCATTCGGACCTATTACCCGGTCAAAATCCAAAAAGGCCACAGGCCTATAGTTAATTATGTCTTCATTTGACCAGTCTAATCCAGTTTCTCGTGAAGAATTTGACGGATTAAGTAAACAAATTACAGATTTGGCTGTTCTGCTTAAAGAATACATCAGTCTACTCAAGGTAGGAAGATACGTATACATACTGAATCCTCTACACAAGGAGAAACCTAAGGTTCTGATCAAGCCATTACAGTATCTACGCTCCAGTTAGATACAACCAACAAAATTCATAATACCACCCATCTCAAAGGAGATCTAGACACCGGTGACATCAAGAAAAAGGTCCTTCAAATGGAAGAAACCCTTCGTTCTATCAAAGGAATTGGAGTACATGGGAGTGTATCATATGCTGACCTTTGTATATTACCTGGTGTTCATTATCCAGAGAAGTTCAAAACTCCTGATTTTGAAAAATATGATGGGTTAGGAGATCCTTACACACATTTGAAGGTGTTTATTGGAGAACTTGGATCTTATGCAGAGGACGAGAAGCTTAGAATGCAGCTGTTCCAAAAGAGTCTGACTGGAGAAGCCCGTTCATGGTATACCAGATTAGACAACTCAAAGATCCATAGCTGGGAAGAGCTAGCTCATGCCTTCCTTACACAATACAGCTTCCAGTCTCAGATGACTCCTGACCGGTATTAGATTACCAAGGTCAAGAAATAGTCTAATGAGTCTTTCAGAGAGTATGCTCAAAGGTGGAGGCGCCCTGCTGCTCAAGTGATTCCTGCTATGACAGAGTCAGAAATGGTTATGACATTTATCGACATACAAGAAGCTCCTTTCTATGAGAGAGTTTTAGCTGGCATTGGTAAACTATTTTTTGAAATGATTAAACATGGAGAGATGGCTGAGATGGGATTGAAGTCAGGAAAGATTCAAGACCTAACCGCTCTTAAAGCTGTTGCTGAGCACATCCAATTCGGAACTTATGGAAACAACCCTGGAGGGTCCATAAAAAGAAAGAGGAGGATGTTTCCTTGATTCTCCAAAGTCAAAAGGTCAATTAAAATATGCCTATTCAGAGGAGAAATTACACTCCCTTTCAAGCACAGTCTTCAAACCCTCCATTGACTAAAGGTGGAGAAGCCAAATTCCCATGAGTTTTCACACCCCTAGGAGACTCACTCGAGAACATTCTCAATCTTCTGACCACTCAGAAGAAAATGACGCATCTTCTTCCACCAGCCAACCCTAATGGGAGGGGTTTCAATGCTGCTCGAAAATGTGCTTATTATGCCGGGGCACCTGGACATGATACTCAAGATTGTTGGGCCTTGAAACATAAGATCCAAGATTTAATAGACAATGGTGAGGTCGTGGTCACCAAACCAGATCAACCTCACGTACAAGACAACCCTCTTCCCCCACACAAAGAGGAAGATGTCAACATGATTAATTGGAGCAATAGAAAAAGTTTCGAATTTAACTGTGAATCATCCCAAATCATGAAAGACGGTGTTAACAAATGGGATTATGCAAAGTTCCAGTTTATGATGGAACGAAAGAAGAAAGCTCTATGTAAGTAGATTGAGCAATTGGCAGAACTGGTGACCTATCATCATCAAGTCACACGCCAATTAATTAGCCAGGAGCATGCTAGTCTCCTTCCCTTGGTTATGAATACTCCATCGTCACCTTCAAAATATGAAACATTGGAGGATAAAGTGACGAAGAGAGCAACTGCCAAAGCCCATCGAAATTTTGCTAATAAAAGGGAATTCACATACCTGGGCCAACCTATGGAGGAGATACTTCAGATGCTAATCAATGAAGGAAGAATCACATCCCTTCTACCTCCAGTTAATCCCCATTCATGATGGTTCAATCATGATGGAGTATGTCAGTATCACTCCCATTCTCGCGGTCACAGCACGGAATAATGCTGGGCACTCCGCCACCTTATTCAGAATCTAATTAATAGCAGTGTCCTGCAACTGGTAGACAATGATACAGTGCTATTAGAGAGTGAAAATACTTGTCCTACTAAATTAAAGGAATTGGTAGCAGTTATATCCGCTGAGGCTAATGAGACTGTCAAACCATTCATAATACGAGCAATTCAACTCAAATGAGTCAACAATCCTTTGAAAGTGGCTACGCTAGAGACAATCACCTTACCATTCAGACCACAATATCCTATTATCAGCTTACAAAAAGTCCCCTAGAATTATGGAGAAGCTGAAGGATATACCTCTCATACGATTGCTACAGTGTCGAAGGAAAATCAACTATATCTTCTCCAACGGGTGATGAAGCATACCATCAAATCTAAGGGGAAAATTCCCATGGAGAAGATTAAAAAATTCCTCCGTGCTATGGGTCATAATGAAGCCAAGGTGGTTTTAAGCTTAAGAGAAGCTCCACATCAAATTTCAATACTGGACTTGGTTTTAACTTCTGAGGATCACAGGAAGATTCTAATAAAGATTTTGGAAGAAGCATACTTGCCGAAATCAGTGGATGTGGAAAAATTTCAACATCTGGTTGATCACATTTTCATCAACAATGTGGTATCTTTCACTGATGATGACATACCGCCCGAAGGGACCGATCATTGTAAGCCGTTACACATTATAGTTTTGTCCTCCAGATACATGTTAGCTGGAGTCTTGGTAGATGGAGGTTTGTTTCTAAACATTTGTCCTTATGCTACATTGCTGAAGATGAATGTTAATCTCAAGCGGATCCGAAGTAGCCATACGATTATCAAAGCTTTTGATGGATCCCGCCAGAATTCAGTTGAAGAGATTGAGCTGCCAATTGAAATTGGTCCCCATACATTTAGTGTATCTTTTTATGTGCTCAAAATAGATACAGGATACAACCTGCTTTTGGGGAGACCGTGGATCCACATGGCCGGGGCAGTCCCTTCCACTCTTCATCAACAACTTAAATACATTATCAACAATAGCCTAATCACAGTCAACGCTGAACCGGAATGTCCTTAAACGGGTGACATACCACTCATCAGTTTTAATTCCGATCTAGAGCCGGTCAATTTTCATGCTTTGGAAGTAAGCAACACTCAATACCATTCCATTGGGACGCTATTTTCCGTACCCAAGATTTCTGCCGAAGTGATGACAGCTACTCAAGAAATGATGTCATTAGGACACCAACTAGGACAAGGGCTGGGTAAAAATAATCAGGGTATTAAGCACCCGATTCAAGTATCCAATCAAACTGGGACAGCCGGACTAGGCTATTATGCCAGTTCCAGTTACAGGAATCCACATAAAAAGAAGCAGATTCCTTCAACTTCAACCACATGATGATTATCTCCACTTGTAAATTCAGACTCCGCACAACCTCCGGTAAAGGTGCCAGCCAATGTAATGGCTATGTTATTTCCCAAACTGATACCGATAAAAGAGAATGAAGTCTTTGTTCCAGATCCCAAGGTGGAAGAAGAGGAACAAAGAATTAAACAAGACATCGTTCGAATGATGTCAGATATACGCATCATTATTCATGATGAACATACAAATATATAAACCCAGACGATGATTGCCCAGACGAAATGGTTATTATTCGGGAGAAGGGGGACGATGACAGCCCCTCCATCACTACGATCTACCAAAACTTTGCCCTTGCCAATTGGAGCATCACTCATTGCATTGGTCGACAAGGGTAAAACGTGCAAGACTTCTTTCTGCCATGTAGATATCATAACTGCTTACTTTTCTGTACAATATTAGCAGTTGTTTTGTCTGTACATGCTAACACGTTGTATGATTAAACAGTTTCATATATATTAAGTGAAAGCATATTTTGTTTCAAGACTCTGAACTTAGGTGTGCATGTACTTGCTGATAAGATGCCTCTTCTGTGACGCCCCCAAATCCGGGTTCCATTGAACCACGAATCCGGTCCGCCACGATACTGCTATCGTCAAACTATTTATATTTTGTATTCATAACTTAATGAACATAACTTTACTTATTACAGTTTAGAATATAAATTCATTCCATTTCCAGGATCTGCACAATGACCTCAAACTTTTATAAGTTTCTAAACTTGGTCATTTACTATTCCTGTAATACATCACATTTGATGTTATATAAATATACGGAATAATTTAAAATTTTTCAATCTCCTTTGAAAAATAATCTTCTATTGATATCTTAACTTGAATCAATTACACATCCTTGAATCAAATTATGTTATGATTCACTCTATTCGAATTATTGTATAAATTTTTACATCTCAATTCAAAATCCTCTATGTATCACATAGTATAACTTTACAAGTTAACATATATTACACATCGTAATTTACTATCAAGTATATCTACTAGAACCTAAACATGGTTCAAGAGCATATATTTAATTAGACAATTCGATCTCCTTTGATGTGATTGAACTTTATCAATCAAGTATCACGTAACTTTACCGTGAGTTCTTAACCTGAAAAAGTGGTTATTTGCAAGGTGAGCTTGACAGCCCAACAATTCTAACAGTTTTAATGCAGCACGTAACATATAATAGTATATTCAGTTCATGCATTCATAATCAATTAATATTTACTATGCATGTCACTTCTCACATAACAGGCATAGAGATTTAACAACATAAGCATATCATTAAAGATCGACTTTCAAATTTCATACATAGCTCATATGCATTTCATATATATACATCACCATTCTCATAGCATAATATAGCTCAACTAATAGTTATAGAATTCATATATCAAATAGGAACTGAAAGACTTGCCTGATTCGTAGTTTATCAACTACGACTTAACTGCTTATAGTTATCCGCACTTCGTGTATTCCTACACAATTATATAATTATGGATTCATATCCACTAGTCACATATTTCATACATTCTTAATGTAATAATAATGTTACATTGTTTTCTAACTAGGTTCGTAAAACCTACATTTCACTATCTCATCATACTCTTAGAATAGCTAAGTATGTCTAGGTATACCTTAACCACTCATACTTGACATCAACATCCAAAAATCTTTATTACACACTTGACTCGCTGTGTTCAACACATATTTAAAGTTTATAGATTCGCGATCCACATCGTTCTTACATTTTGCAAACTTTAATAAAATTAGCAAATTTGGGTTTTATATAACCATTACATGCTTAAAACATCATTTATGTGAAGTATTATAGCTTTAGACATAACATAGTTCATACTTTTAAAACATGCTTAAATAACTTATGACATGCTTGACTAGTTGAGTGCACATATCATTCATGTTCAAAGGCATAGACAACTCTATCATGCTTGCTAAAAGATGAACATAATCGTCATGTCTAGGGGCATAAGGCGTTCAAGTTCACTTTTAAAAGTTATTCTAGGCCAAAGTAAAGCAACTAGGTGCAACTTTTAATCTCATTTCATAGCTAACTAATCCATGTATATATGTTATTATGTTTAGAACTTTAAGTACACAAATTACTTTAAGTTCGTTCTTAAAGTTTCAAGTTTTCTTTAGAAATCATTTTCAACTAAGCTATTGCAAGTTGATAATAAGTAAAGTAACTTTAAATCACTTCTCATTCTTAAGTATACTCATAACTCAACAAGATGTATGTGTTAAAATATCATAACTTCAAAGACTCAAGGTTCGTCAATATTCATTTTTCAAAATTCCAAGTTTCTTTTCAAAACACATACTAAGCCATGCTAAAGCATTCTATTATGAGTAAGATAATCTTAGCTATATGACATGTCTAATATCATGCATATTCATGTTACATCACTTAGAATAATATATTCCATCATCGGGAGCACTATACTTGCGTATGTGCTCGCTCGACGCCCTCCGATTGCCTCTGGATACGTAATAGTCACAAAGATGACTATTTTGACCCTTCCTAAAGACCTCAAATTGAAAACCTTAAAGAACAAAAGTTGTAGGTCTATTCGTCCTCGTTCTGGATCATCTTGAATCACCTCAATCGGAGTTCGTATGAAAAAGTTATGGCAATTTTAGTAAAACAAATAAAATTAGTCATTGCAGAACACCCCCCCCCCCCACCGGGGTGGGGGTTTGGCCTTAAAAATAGCCCGTCGGGGCGGGCCTAGCTGCTGCCAACTCGAATTTTGTTCTCTGTTATGAACCATAATGCCAAATTTTCCTTTTAACCTTCATAATTTGAGTTATACATGTCCGATTTAGTCCGTTTTCGATTCTATGGATTCGTAATTCATAAAACTACAACATACTAGATACCCATCAACTAACATAAATATTAACTAACCCAAATATGAATTTACAACTTATATTCATACTAATTTTCATGTTTTGAAAAGTTTAGCGAATTCATTCACTACGAATTCGTTTATCAACCAATTTGGTTCGTTTAACTTCCATTGTTTTCGCATTTAACTATATTAATAGTACTTAGCATCAATCCATGGATTATAACAATCCTTAAGCATAAATTTTGTGACTCAAAAACTACTTTTTCTTGTCATTTCTAAGGAATTGTAAAACATAGGAATCAAGAACATATATGCTATAATTATTACCTCCTGAAGCTTAACTTTGATGAACATAGCTCTTCAATCCTCTAATTTCTCCTAATTCTACTAACCTCTCATAACCAAATTCTCAGAGAATTCATCTAACGGGAAAGAGAATGAGTTGGCTTTATTTATAGAGGAATTATTGACCAACAATGGCTTTGCCCAATAATTTAAACCAAAGGGATGAAGAAGAAGCCATTGGATTGAAGGAGTTTGGTGAAAAATCAAATCAACCCACTCCCCTCTTCATCATTTGGAGCTACGGATTTTTGGAGAAGAAGAAGCAAGATAGCTAGCTAGGCTTTTTGTATTTCACGTGATGAAGAATGACTCTCAATTTGGGACAAGCCAAATAACTCAGTAACTTGTTATTTTAAGGCTTGGTTTGGTTCTTTAAATTCCCAAAATGTGATTTTAATGTGTAAATGTTACTACACCAAGTAAAGTTAGGGATTATTTATGTACTCACCTCATATAGTCCATATACATTAGTCCACATATTTTAATCTTTAAAACATGTGTGGACTTAATTTAATTGCTCACTAATAACTTAATATCTCTTTTTCCATTTACTTACACATTGGTATTGAAATAATGTTTTAATAACACATATTTATTTACTCCCATTTTTTTAGGGTACACATATAATTGTCTCATCACCTAGGATGGAATAACAAAACTTATTTAAATTAACTTTATGATTTTATCACTTTTACCATAAGTATATCATTAGTCCCAATTAAATGCCACACTTCATTTCATATCATATAGATGTAGCTACTATATAATATAAAATCTTTGCACATACAAATTAATTCCTTCAATTATTCATTCATTAAATTATTTAATGAATGCTTATTCCTTCACTTTGTCACACTAGGCATATTTCATAAGCTCGATCTTAAGCTTCTCTTATTCTCCACACTTATTATTCTTTCAATATAATATTTGTGTGACTTAAGAATTTAAATGCTAAATTACCTTAATTAATTATAAGTATAACCTTTATGCATATAATAATTAATATATACTTCATTAGTTATTTAAATGATAACATCCACGATAAAATAATAACTTAAGTTATTTAATATATTAAAATAACTTAGTTTTCTTTTATTAATTAACTCCCTTGAAAATACATTAGAAATTATGTATTTTGTCATAACATAAATATTATGTTTTCTCCGAATAAAGACATTTACAATTAGAAATTAATTTGCTTATTGTCTTAAGATATTATTCTTAATATAATATCAATTAACTATATGTACGATACATGTACATATATTATATATAGAAAATAGATAATAAGTTTATTTTCAATTATAATAAATTGTTTCCATCAATTTATTTACATATAGCAAATACGTTTTAATATATTTACTATATTATTAATCATACATCATACAAAAATATATAAGGTAATATTATTATTCAAAAATAACATTTCCTCCTTTTATTAAAATAACTCAATATTAAAAATTATTTTAATATCCTCTATTAGAAATATATAATTATTATTTCTCTCTCCCTCTATAAATTGTTCCCAAAATAATTTCTTCAAATATTAAATATCCATTTAAAGATATAATGATTTATGTCCCCTTTAATAACGTATATATATTTAACGTTATTCGTACATTAGACTTTCTCACATATTACTTTTCTGAGTAACATATATAAAGTATCACATTTTCAACACACATATTAATTCACTCCTTTACTTAAGTAAATTAAACCTTGTACTATATTACCATAGTTATTTAAGGTTTAACATACACATTATATTATTCCATAATACAACTTCCACTTTAATATAGATTAGCCAATAATTCTACTTGTTAGTTAATCCTCACAATTAACTAATTTATGCTTTACTATCTCAATCTATCCATGGATAGCTTAAGCACTAACTAAAACTCATATTACATCATACTAGTTACTAGTATATATATTCAAGAAAATGGTGATTATCCAACAAAGAGATTTAATGTCACCAACTCACTATGATAAAAATAATTCTATAAATTATTTAATGCCACTAGATAAATCTTATCCATCTTTTTACTAATTCATCTCTACAATGTATAACAAATATATAATAATGATATATATTTATTAAACACAACATCACATTGCTCATATTACCTTATGTAACACAATATTACATACCTCGTAACACAATTATATATTCTTGTTCGAACCCTTTACATGCCTTAAGAATTTTATTTACTAAATTCTTATTTTAATATTTTCTAAAAATTCGGGTTCTTACATCTTCTCCACAAGGATATTGGATATAACGCTGAAGAAAACTTGCACTGATAAATGGCAACTCACCAAGTATCTAAATACTCACAAAATACACTCAATAATCTAGAGAGAGAAAGAGAGAAAACTTATGAATTCTGGTGTGATTTTCAATTCTAACTTAGCCCTCTATTTATAGGAAAATGTTAGTACGCCGAAGTAGACTTGACCTGCTACCTGATGGCTTTACCTGCTACTATTCCACCCACCAAAAATCAGCCATCTTCCCCAACAACCAAAAGTGGGGCCCACCCATTTCTAGAATTTTCCACCAATATCATTTAAAAACCTAATTTCTGAATCGGTCACCTCTTAAAATTCATAACAAATCATTCGTTCATTTTTAACGGTTCAAAATTTGTGGACATATACTCAACTTATATATGTATAACATATCCAAATATTACCACGATCCAACGGTCGGATTAAAAATTATAACCCTCGCAAAATATCTCAAAAACCCTAATTTGATTTTTAATACCTCCGTTCCAACAAAAATACAGATAAAACACCTCAACATTAACTCCTTCATTTTTAACCACAAAAATATATCCCTCATTTATATCCACATAAAATAAATATTTCCTTATCATATAAATCAATAATTAATTATTCACAAATAATATTACAGAATCACATTTATGACAACCAGGCCGTTCCCAGGAAAGAGGGGGCTTTTCAATAAGAATTTCTCCTTACTGGCACGCAATTAGATGACCAAACCTCTCCTTAGACAGAACTTTCTAGACATTACCAATAATGTTATCTAATAATATTATTCAAATAATATGAATTATTGATCTGATAATGGGAAATACTGTGCAGTGACAATTATTGAAACAACAATAATATAAAATATCAACGCAACAATTATTGAATCAATAAAATAAAATATTGAACAGTAATTACTGTGACAATTATTGAGTAGTGCCTTCTTACGTAAGAATCAATAATTTCAAAAATACTGTGTAATACCGTGTGCTACTGTGCAATAACGCGTATTACTGTATTTTAACCATCGGGTATTCCAACAGTGTTAATGGTAACAACTACGCCGTTATTTATAAAAACTCAATTTTGTCGTTTTCTTCATCCAATCGCTTTCCATTATGGGGCCCACAAATAGCTGTGCCGTTGTACGAATATTCCCGACAGAAAGAATATTCCACGACCAAACGAATATTCCCCGACAAAATAAATATTTTATAACCACTTGCTTATTTTGAAAAATATTCATATATCACCCTTAACTTTAACTTTTTATCAATTTAACCATTTACTAAATAGAAAAATTGAATACCTTTATTTCATAAAATTTGGGGTCTTACAATGGTGTCCACATATCCCGAATGGATATCCAACATCGTTCCCGTGCTTAAGCCTGGAGGAAAGGTGCGAGTTTGCTTGGATTATCGGGATCTGAATAAAGCTTACCTTAAAGATAGCTTTCCCATGCCATTTATCCACAATCTTATTGACAATACTACTCAGTACGACATGTACTCATTTGCTGATTGCTTTGCGGGGTACCATCAGATCATGGTTGCTAAAGAGGATCGTGAAAACTGCTTTCATCACGCCTTGGGGAACCTTTTGTTATCAGTGAGCCATGATGGCTCTTTTCCATGACTTAATGCACAAAGAGATAGAGATCTACGTGGATGCCATTATTATCAAATCCCGAAGGGAGGAAGACCACTTAGACCATCTCAGAAAGCTTTTCAACAAGTTGCGTAAGTACAACTTGAAGTTGAATCCAGCCAAGTGCGCCTTTGGCGTTAAATCAGGCAAGTTGCTAGGATTTCTAGTCAGCCACAAAGGGATTGAGCTAGATCCCACCAAAATCCAGGCCATCATGAAAATGCCCATTCCTCAGACAGAGAAGGAAGTACAGAGATTTTTTAGAAGAGTCAACTTCATTAGTAGGTTCATTTCTCAACTCACAGCAAACTGTGAGCCTATCTTCAAGCGGTTAAGGAAGAACTCCTCTATGAAATGGAATGATGAGTGCTAGAAGGCCTTCCTTACAATCAAAGAGCAGCTAATCAAAGCTCCTGTCTTGGTACCACCCAGGGATGATGTTCCCCTGTTCATGTACTTGTCCATAAGTGACAATGCCATGGGCTGTATGCTGGGTCAGAAAGACGATAAAGGCTGAGAACGAGCTATCTATTACCTCAGTAAAAGATTCAGCAGCAATGAACACAAGTACACTCTGATTGAGAAAACTTGTTGTGCTTTAGCATGGGCTGCCATGAGGTTACAACATTACCTCCATGGGTACACAACCCATCTCATATCCCGCGTGGATCCTCTCAAGTATGTGTTCAGCAAGCCCATGCTGAATTGTCGACTGTCTAGATGGCAGTTGATTCTGCAACAATTTGACATTGTTTACGTGATGCAAAAGTCTATTAAAGGTTAAGGAATCGAGGATCAACTGGTCGCCGCACCTTTAGGGGATTTCAAATCCTTGGAAACATATTTCCCCGATGAAGGGGTAATGGCAATTCAGCAACACCATCAGTACGATACACACCAAACATAGAATATGTATTTTGATGGAGCTGTTATTATGGAAGGTTCTGGAGCTGTCGCCATCAAATTACGGTTTAGCAGTACCAACAACACAGCTGAGTATGAAAGTTGTATCATGGGGCTAAAACTTGCCCGTTCAATGGGCATCAGGAGGTTAACTATCTTTGGGGATTCAGAGTTGGTAGTCAAACAATCCACGAAAATCTATCAAACTAAAGAGCTACATTTGCTGCCTTACCATCGGCAAGTTTTATAGATGGCTTCGAATTTTAAAGAGATCTCCTTTCTACATATTCCTCGTAATAGGAATGACTTCGTAGATGCATTAGCAACTTTGGCCTCCTTGATTCACATACCTGACAAGGAACACATGCCAAGCGTCACATTGGCCATGCAAAAGGCACCAGCCTATAGGAACTATGTTGGAGAAGTATCGGATGAACTACCTCCCATCCAACAACCTTGGTATCAGCATATCAAGGAGTACTTGCAAGATGGATCTACACCTGCTGAGGCGAGCCTGACTGAACAAAGGTGGATTCATCAACATGCTATGAAATTCTACCTGAGCGGAGATGCACTCTACAAGAAAGATGCAGGACCAGGTCTATTCAGATGCCTGGACAAGGACCAAGCTCAAAGACTCATGGATGAGGTCCACGGTGGAATCTATGGCCCACATATGAGCGACCCTTTACTTGTAAAGAAGATCCTTAGAACGGGACATTACTGGCTTTCTCTCAAAGCTGACTGCAATGACCACATCAGGAGATGTTATCAATGCAAAATTCATGGGAATGCTATCCACGCCCCTCCACGGTAGCTCCACAATATGAGTTCGCCTTGGCCCTTCTCAATGTAGGGAATGGACATGATTGGGCCCATTGAGCCCAAAGCCAGTAATGGACATCGATTTATCTTCACCATGATCGACTACTTCACCAAGAGGGTAGAAGCAGCCTCCTTCCCCAGGGTTTCCAAAGAAGTCATCATTGATTTCATCCAAAACAATGTCATTTGTCGATATGGACAACCAGAGGTAATTGTATTAGACAATGCTAAAAACCTCAACAATAAAATGATGGAGGGTTATGCAGCAAATTCCACATCAAACATCTTAACTCCATCATCTACCGTCCAAAGATGAATGGTGCTATTGAAGCGACTAATAAAAACATCAAGAAAATCATGCAAAAGATGTCCGCCAACCACAAAGACTTGCCTGACTTATTGTCTCTTACTCTGTTAGCCTGCAGAACATCAATGCACACTTCAACTAGGGCAACCCCCTACACATTAACCTATGGGATGGAAGCAGTACTCCCCATAGAAGTAGAAATGGAATCCCTCAGAGTGTTGATAGATGCTCAGCTGGATGAAGACAAATGGGTACAAGACATGTATCACCAATTGTCTCTAATAGAAGAAAGACAAACCGCGGCTATCTTCCATGGTCAGTTATATCAACATGACTTGTAAGACCCCGAATTTTATGAAATAAAAGTATTTAGTTTTTCTTATAATTACGATTCAGTAAATGGTTAAATTGATAAAAAGTTAATGTTAAAGGTGATATATGAATTTTTTTTCAAAATAAGCAAGTGATTATAAAATAATCATTGTTGTCGGGGAATATTCGTTGGTCGTGGAATATTCTTTCTGTCGGGAAATATTCGTACGACGGCGCAGCTATTTGTGGGCCCAATAACGAATAACTGTCAGGTGAAGAAAACGACAAATTTGAGTTTTTACAAATAACGGCGTAGTTGTTACCGTTAACACTGTTGAAATACCCGGTGGTAAAAATACAGTAATACGCGTAGTTGCACAGTAGCACACGGTATTGCACAGTATTTTTTTTCAATTATTGATTCTTACGCAAGAAGGCATTACTCAATAATTGTTACAGTAATTACTATTCAATATTTTATTTTATTGATTCAATAATTGTTACGTTGAAATTTTATATTATTGTTGTTCAATAATTGTCACTGCACAGTATTTCCCATTATCAGATCAATAATTCATATTATTTGAATAATATTATTAGATAACATTATTGGCAATGTCTAGAAAGTTCTGTCTAAGGAGAGGTTTGGTCATCTAATTGCGCGCCAGTAAGGAGAAATCCTTATCAAAAAGCCCCCTCTTTCCTGGGAACGGTCTGGTTGTCATAATTGTGATTATGTAATATTATTTGTGAATAATTAATTATTGATTCATATGATAAGGAAATATTTATTTTATATGGATATAAATGAGGGATATATTTTTGTGGTTAAAAATGAAGGAGTTAATGTTGAGGTGTTTTATCAGTATTTTTGTCGGAACGGAGGTATTAAAAATCAAATTAGGGATTTTGAGATATTTTGCGGGGGTTATAATTTTTAATCCGACCGTTGGATCGTTGTGATTTTTGGATATGTTATACATATATAAGTTGAGTATATGTCCACAAATTTTGAACCGTTAAAAATGAACGAATGATTTGTTACGAATTTTACGAGATGACTGGTTCAGAAATTGTTGAATTTTCGGAGTTAATCATTTTGGTGGAAAATTCTAGAATTGGTGGGCCCCACTTGTGGTTGGTGAAGAAATGTGCTGAATTATATTTCAAATGTGGTGGGTGGGAATAGTAGCAGGTAAAGTCATCAGGTTGCAGGTCAAGCCTACTAAAATTTTCTTATAAATAGAGGGCTAAGTTAGAATTGAAAATCACACCAGAAACATAATCTTTCTCTCTTTCTCTCTCTAGATTATTGAGTGTATTTTGTGAGTATTTAGATACTTTGTGAGTTTCTATTCATCAGTGCAAGTTTTCTTCAGCCTTATACCAATCAGAAGTACTGCTCTTTTGAGGTAAGGGATTGTAAGGGATAGTAAGGGATATTAAGGAATGTTATATTTTTTATAATGATGTTATTCTTTCAATATCATTATACTAAAATATTGGTATAGATTTTATTGTGGAATTTCTACCTTTTTGAGTCGGAGTTACTATTCACGTATACGGCACTATTCACGTATACGGCACTATTCTTGTATATGGCACTATTTACGTATATGACATTATTTACGTATACGGTACTATGTACGAATACGAGGTACTATTCATGAGTTACTATTCATGAATTACTATTCACGATTTACTATTTACGAGTTACTATTCACGAGTTACTATTCACGGGTACTATTCATGACAAAAATTGGTTTCTTTTCTAACCAAATTATAGTTGGTTTATGAATATTACTCTTGAGATTAAATCTATATGTTGATTATATTAATTTTATTATCATATATAACATATTTTTAACCCTAATGATGATATTTCTCTTTGACTTGAGTATAAAGATGGGTAGATTTATGGTATGATCATGACTATGGGTTCTCTTTGGCTAGTAGTACAAAGTTGAATTATTGACTGGTATGATCATGACCATTGAATTTATAAGTGAATATCTTTAGCTTAAGTGCAAAGGTGAATTGATCAACATGGTTATAATTATTGTTTATATAAATTCTGAAATGATTATATATTTTTTTGAGATATTAATATATTTGGCCTGTAGTGCAAATATGAACTGTTGATGAATATATTTGGTCGTAGTGCAAATATGAACTGTTGAGGAATATCTTTGGCATGTAGTGCAAAGATGAATTGTTGATGAATATCTTTGGCCCGTAGTGCAAAGATGACATGTTGTTGAATATCTTTGGCCAGTAGTGCAAAGATGAACAGATATTGAGATGAACATGACCAACTGGTGATACAAATGAATATCTTTGGCCGTAGTGCAAAGATGAAGTTATTAGTATGATTATGAACATGGAATGTGATTTGGTGTAACCATGATCTTTGATGTTTCAGGTAAAGATAGGTGATGAAAATTATCTTCGTCTTGGATGAAAAGAGGAATTTAGAACTACAGTTATGATTATGAGTTATTCATATGATTGTGGACCAGAATTGTTGATTGATGTTACAGGGATAAAACATTGTTGGTGGATTGTTAACATGGAGAAGATAATAGACTTTATAGTCTATTTGACTCTTCTAATGGATTGCTCGTTCCGCTGCAACTATGGTTGAAATTTTTATCATCTACCATATGTTCTAAATCTCTGATTTAATTATGTTGAAGGCTATTGATAACTTATTTATCTTTAGTCATGATATTCTTTACTGAACTAGTTGTGCTCACCCTTTTGCTTCACAATTCCTTTCACGTAATAAGAGTGTAGCTGGGTCAAGCGAGGGTAACGGGGAAATAGAACGGTGGTCTCTAGCTGTGGATGTTCTCCCGAAGTAGTATAGAAAAGTTCATTTAGTAGTTTTATTTGGTGAATCCAATAGGGTAAGGTGTACCCAACGTTGGAAGGGTGGTTTGCCACTATCATACAAGATGTCTAACGACATACAACCTGGTGTCATCATAAGACAGGATTGTGCTCATCCACTTACTGAGTATATCTACGAGCACTACCTATATAATCTTGGTATTTGTTTGAAGTATAATTCACGATTAGAGACAGTGGAGATAATGATAATTCAAGAGAATACTCACCATTGGGAAGAATATGTTAGTAATCTTCTCGTTTTTCTTTGGGGTCTATTGGGTCAACCAAGGGTAATTGTATGACCCCAAATTTTATGAAATAAAAGTATTCAATTTTTCAATTTAGTAAATGGTTAAATTGATAAAAAGTTAAAGCTAAGGGTGATATATGAATATTTTTTAAAATAAGCAAGTGGTTATAAAATATTCATTTTGTCGGGGAATATTCGTTTGGTCGTGGAATATTCTTTCTGTCGGAGAATATTCGTACGACGGCGCAGCTATTTGTGGGCCCTATAACGGAAAGCGATTGGATGAAGAAAACGACAAAATTGAGTTTTTATAAATAACGGCGTAGTTGTTACCGTTAACACTGTTGGAATACCTGGTGGTTAAAATACAGTAATACGCGTAGTTGCACAGTAGCACACGGTATTGCACAGTATTTTTTTCAATTATTGATTCTTACGTAAGAATGCACTATTCAATAATTGTTACAGTAGTTACTGTTCAATATGTTATTTTATTGATTCAATAATTGCTGCGTTGATAATTTACATTATTGTTATTTCAATAATTGTTACTGCACAGTATTTTCCATTATCAGATCAATAATTCATATTATTTGAATAATATTATTAGATAACATTATTGGCAATGTCTAGAAAGTTCTGTCTAAGGAGAGGTTTGGTCACCTAATTGCGCGCCAGTAAGGAGAAATCCTTATTGGAAAGCCCCCTCTTTCCTGGGAACGGCCTGGTTATCATAATTGTGACTCTGTAATATTAGTTGTGAATAATTAATTATTGATTCATATGATAAGGAAATATTTATTTTATGTGGATATAAATGAGGGATATATTTTTGTGGTTAAAAATGAAGGAGTTAATGTTGAGGTGTTTTATCTGTATTTTTGTCGGAATGGAGGTATTAAAAATCAAATTAGGGTTTTTGAGATATATTGCGGGGGTTATAATTTTTAATCCGACCGTTGGATCGTTGTGATTTTTGGATATGTTATACATATATAAGTTGAGTATATGTCCACAAATTTTGAACCGTTAAAAAAGAACGTATGATTTGTTATGAATTTTACGAGATGACTGGTTCAGAAATTATTGAATTTTCGGAGTTAATCATTTTGGTGAAAAATTCTAGAATTGGTGGGCTCCACTCTTGGTTGGTGAAGAAATGTGCTAAGATTTTTATTCAAATGTGGTGGGTGGGAATAGTAGCAGGTAAAGCCATCAGGTTGCAGGTTAAGTCTGCTTCGGCGTGCTAACATTTTCCTATAAATAGAGGGCTAAGTTAGAATTGAAAATCACACCAGAAACATAAGCTTTCTCTCTTTCTCTCTCTATATTATGAAGCATATTTTGTGAGTATTTAGATACTTTGAGAGTTGCTATTCAGTGCAAGTTTCCTTCGGCTTTGAATTCCAGTCAGAAATACTGCACTTTTGAGGTAAATGATAGTAAGGGATTTTAAGGGTTATTATGTTTTTCAGTTCGTACTTCTTCTGACCTTCAAAAAATTCTGGAAAATTTTGAAATGATATTTTGATGAGTTTTATTGATTGTGTACGAAAATGGTGATTTTTGGATGTATAGATTAAGAGTTATGAATTTTACGGGAAAAGACTATTTTAAAAGTAACCGCTTATAACTCCTTGTGGTTAACTCCAAAATTGATGAAATTTTTATTGGGAGTACATGTATATGATAGGAGTATACTCTGTAAATTTCAAAATTTTTAGATAAAAGTACAATTTTTGATAAATGTCTAAATATTCGACTGTTTTGGCCATATGAAAAATAGTAAATGACTTTTAAAAGTTCTGAGAAAAATATATGTTCACTATGGGACTATATTATGCTAAATCCCAGAAAAGAAATATTTTCGTAACTGATTTGGTATTTTTCATGAAAATAGTCTAGTTATGCGTAAATGAATTAAATATGTTATATGAAGTAAGAAAATTGGAAAAATAGAATTTTATGACTTGAGAATCCTATATGAGGTATATACAGATTTTTATGAGGGTTTTGGTTATTGGTGATGAAATCTTATGAGTTTGATATTTTAGAATGATTAAATACATTATTTTAGTAAAGTGTAAACAATTAAAACAAATTGTTTATAAATTTAAGAAATGTTATTCTTTCAATATCATTATACCGAAATATTGGTATGGATTTTATTGTGGAATTTCTATCTTTTATGTCGGGATTACTATTCATGAGTTACTATTCACGATTTACTATTCATGAGTTACGAATATTACTCTTGAGATTAAAAGTATATGTTGATCATATTATTTTTATTATCATATATAACATTTTTATAACCCTGATGTTGAAATTCTCTTTCACTGGAGTATAAAGATGGGTAGATTATTGGTATGATCATGACTAGGGTTCTCTTTGGCCTGTAGTGCAAAGTTGAATTGTGACTGGTATGATCATGACCATTGAATTTATAATTGAATATCTTAAGCTTAAGTGCAAAGGTGAATTGATCAACATGGTTATAATTATTGTTTATATAAATTCTGAAATGATTATATATTTCTTTGAGATATGAATATATTTGGCCTGTAGTGCAAATATGAATTGTTGATGAATATCTTTGGCCCGTAGCGCAAAGATGAACTGTTATTGAATATCTTTGGCTGTAGTTCAAAGATGGTCTGTTGATGAATATCTTTGGCCTGTAGTGCAAAGATGAACTGTTGTTGAATATCTTTGGCCGTAGTGCAAAGATGGATTTATTAGTATGATTATGAACAGGAACTGTGATTTGGTATAACCATGATCTTTTATGTTTCAGGTAAAGACAGGTGATGAAAATATTCTTCGTCGTGGATGCGAAGAAAAATTTAGAATCATAATTATGATTATGAGTTATTTATATGATTGTGGACCAGAACTGTTGATTGATGTTACAGGGATAAAACATTGTTGGTGGATTTTTAACATGGAGAAGATAATAGACTTTATAGTCTATTTGACTCTTCTAATGGATTGCTCGTTCCGCTGCAACTATGGTTGAAATTTTTATCATTTACCATATGTTCTAAATCTCTGATTTATTATTGATGAAGGCTATTGATAATTTAATTATCTTTAGTCATGATATTCTTTACTGAGCTAGTTGTGCTCACCCTTTTGCTTCACAATTCCTTTCAGGTAATAAGAGTGTAGCTGGGTCGAGCGGGGGTAACAAGGGAATAGAACGGTGGTCATCATTTAGTAGTTATATTTGGTGAAGAAAATAGGGTGAGGCGAACCCAACGTTGGAAGGGTGTTTTGTCACTATCATACATGATGTCTAATGACATACAACATCGTGTCATCATAAGACAGGGTTGTGCTCATTCACTTGCTGAGTATATCTATGGGCACTACCTATATAATCTTGGTATTTGTTTGAAGTATAATTCACGATTAAAAACAGTGGAGATAATGATAAGTCAAGAGAAGACTCACCATTAGGAAGAATATGATAGTAATTTTCTCTTTTTTTTTGGGGTCTATTGGGTCAACCAAGGATAATTCTATGGCCATATGATATCTATCATAACCTAGAAGCATGGCCTCCCATGTACGAAGGTTTCCTTGAGCACTTCCCAAAGATTCTAGTTTCTAAAATAGTTTTTGACTGTACCTTTATGTAAGGTACCTTTGTGAGGTGCTGATACATGATGGTGTCCAATGTCACATTTGGTATATATTTGTATCCAAACTCACAGCATATGTGTTGTTGTATTTTGCACGACAATTGTTATAATAAAGTTGTAGTTGTTTTCTGTACCATGTATTTGACGACTCAGAATGGGTTGGGTGGAATGGACCTATTTTGGGGTCATCACAGGTGGTATCAGAGCTTAGGGATATGATCTCTGGCGGAGATCGGGAAATATAACTAGGAGGGGAGAGATGAGTAAATTATTCGCTAGTGTGTCCTACCTAAGCTTATTTGATGGTCAGTCATAATATCGGGATATTATGTGATATGTTAATTTATTAAATTAACCCTTGTTTTGAAGCTGTATTCTAGAATGATATCTGAAATACAGGAGATGAGCAATGGAGAAATCATGATGACAGGGAAGATGAAATATGAAATGAAAGTAAGGTATTCTCAACTCTTTGAAATACCAGGTACGTAAATTTCGAGGACGAAATTTAATAAAGAGGGGAGATTGTAAGACCCCAAATTTTATGAAATAAAAGTATTCAATTTTTCTATTTAGTAAATGGTTAAATTGATAAAAAGTTAAAGTTAAGGGTGATATATGAATATTTTTTAAAATAAGCAAGTGTTTATAAAATATTCATTTTGTCAGAGAATATTCGTTTGGTCGTGGAATATTATTTCTGTCGGGGAATATTCGTACGACGGCGCAGCTATTTGTGGGCCCTATAACGGAAAGCGATTGGATGAAGAAAACGACAAAATTGAGTTTTTATAAATAACGGCGTAGTTGTTACCGTTAACACTGTTAGAATACCTGGTGGTTAAAATACAGTAATACGCGTAGTTGCAAAGTAGCACACGGTATTGCACAATATTTTTTTCAATTATTGATTCTTACGTAAGAATGCACTATTCAATAATTGTTACAGTAGTTACTGTTTAATATTTTATTTTATTGATTCAATAATTACTGCGTTGATAATTTACATTATTGTTATTTCAATAATTGTTACTGCACAGTATTTTCCATTATCAGATCAATAATTCATATTATTTGAATAATATTATTAGATAACATTATTGGCAATGTCTAGAAAGTTCTGTCTAAGGAGAGGTTTGGTCACCTAATTGCGCGCCAGTAAGGAGAAATCCTTATTGGAAAGCCCCCTCTTTCTTGGGAACGGCCTGGTTATCATAATTGTGACTCTGTAATATTAGTTGTGAATAATTAATTATTGATTCATATGATAAGGAAATATTTATTTTATGTGGATATAAATGAGAGATATTTTTGTGGTTAAAAATGAAGGAGTTAATGTTGAGGTGTTTTATCTGTATTTTTGTCGGAATGGAGGTATTAAAAATCAAATTAGGATTTTTGAGATATATTGCGGGGGTTATAATTTTTAATCCGACCGTTGGATCGTTGTAATTTTTGGATATGTTATACATATATAAGTTGAGTATATGTCCACAAATTTTGAACCGTTAAAAATGAACGTATGATTTGTTATGAATTTTACGAGATGACTGGTTCAGAAATTGTTGAATTTTCGGAGTTAATCATTTTGGTAGAAAATTCGAGAATTGGTGGGCTCCACTCTTTGTTGGTGAAGAAATGTGCTAAGATTTTTATTCAAATGTGGTGGGTGGGAATAGTAGCAAGTAAAGCCATCAGGTTGCAGGTTAAGTCTGCTTCGGCGTGCTAACATTTTCCTATAAATAGAGGGCTAAGTTAGAATTGAAAATCATACCAGAAACATAAGCTTTCTCTCTTTCTCTCTCTATATTATGAAGCATATTTTGTGAGTATTTAGATACTTTGAGAGTTGCTATTCAGTGCAAGTTTCCTTCGGCTTTGAATTCCAGTCAGAAATACTGCACTTTTGAGGTAAAGGATAGTAAGGGATTTTAAGGGTTATTATATTTTTCAGTTCGTACTTCTTCTGTCCTTCAAAAAATTCTGGAAAATTTTGAAATGATATTTTGATGAGTTTTATTGATTGTGTCCGAAAATGGTAATTTTTGGATGTATAGATTAAGAGTTATGAATTTTACGGGAAAAGACTATTTTAAAAGTAACCGCTTATAACTCCTTGTGGTTAACTCCAAAATTGATGAAATTTTTATTGGGAGTACATGTATATGATAGGAGTATACTCTGTAAATTTCAGAATTTTTAGATAAAAGTACAATTTTTGATAAATGTCTAAATATTCGACTGTTTTGGCCATATGAAAAATAGTAAATGACTTTTAAAAGTTCTGAGAAAAATATATGTTCACTATGGGACTATATTATGCTAAATCTCAGAAAGAAAATATTTTTGTAACTGATTTGGTATTTTTCATGAAAATAGTCTAGTTATGCGTAAATGAATTAAATATGTTATATGAAGTAAGAAAATTGGAAAAATAGAATTTTATGACTTGAGAATCCTATATGAGGTATATACAGATTTTTGATGAGGGTTTTGGTTATTGGTGATGAAATCTTATGAGTTTGACATTTTAGAATGATTAAATACATTTTTTTAGTAAAGTGTAAACAATTAAAACAAATTGTTTATAAATTTAAGAAATGTTATTCTTTCAATATCATTATACCGAAATATTGGTATGAATTTTGTTGTGAAATTTCTATCTTTTGTGTCGGGGTTACTATTCATGAGTTACTATTCATGCTTTACTATTCATGAGTTACGAATATTACTCTTGAGATTAAAACTATATGTTGATCATATTATTTTTATTATCATATATAACATTTTTATAACCCTGATGTTGAAATTCTCTTTCACTGGAGTATAAAGATGGGTAGATTATTGGTATGATCATGACTAGGGTTCTCTTTGGCCTGTAGTGCAAAGTTGAATTGTGACTGGTATGATCATGACCATTGAATTTATAATTGAATATCTTAAGCTTAAGTGCAAAGGTGAATTGATCAACATGGTTATAATTATTATTTATATAAATTCTGAAATGATTATATATTTCTTTGAGATATGAATATATTTGGCCTGTAATGCAAATATGAATTGTTGATGAATATCTTTGGCCCGTAGTGCAAAGATGAACTGTTGTTGAATATCTTTGGCCTGTAGTTCAAAGATGGTCTGTTGATGAATATCTTTGGCCTGTAGTGCAAAGATGAACTGTTGTTGAATATCTTTGGCCGTAGTGCAAAGATGGATTTATTAGTATGATTATGAACAGGAACTGTGATTTGGTATAACCATGATCTTTTATGTTTCAGGTAAAGACAGGTGATGAAAATATTCTTCGTCGTGGATGCGAAGAAAAATTTAGAATCATAATTATGATTATGAGTTATTTATATGATTGTGGACCAGAACTGTTGATTGATGTTACAGGGATAAAACATTGTTGGTGGATTTTTAACATGGAGAAGATAATAGACTTTATAGTCTATTTGACTCTTCTAATGGATTGCTCGTTCCGCTGCAACTATGGTTGAAATTTTTATCATTTACCATATGTTCTAAATCTCTGATTTATTATTGATGAAGGCTATTGATAATTTAATTATCTTTAGTCATGATATTCTTTACTGAGCTAGTTGTGCTCACCCTTTTGCTTCACAATTCCTTTCAGGTAATAAGAGTGTAGTTGGGTCGAGCGGGGGTAATAACGGAATAGAACGGTGGTCATCATTTAGTAGTTATATTTGGTGAAGAAAATAGGGTGAGGCGAACCCAACGTTGGAAGGGTGTTTTGTCACTATCATACAAGATGTCTAATGACATACAACCTCGTGTCATCATAAGACAGGGTTGTGCTCATCCACTTGCTGAGTATATCTATGGGCACTACCTATATAATCTTGGTGTTTGTTTGAAGTATAATTCACGATTAAAAACAGTGGAGATAATGATAAGTCAAGAGAAGACTCACCATTGGGAAGAATATGATAGTAATTTTTTCATTTTTCTTTGGGGTCTATTGGGTCAACCAAGGATAATTCTGTGGCCATATGATATCTATCATAACCTAGAAGCATGGCCTCCCATGTACGAAGGTTTCCTTGAGCACTTCCCAAAGATTCTAGTTTCTAAAACAGTTTTTGACTGTACCTTTATGTAAGGTACCTTTGTGAGGTGCTGATACATGATGTTGTCCAATGTCACATTTGGTATCTATTTGTATCCAAACTCACAACATATGTGTTGTTGTATTTTGCACGACAATTGTTATAATAAAGTTGTAGTTGTTTTCTGTACCATGTATTTGACGACTCAGAATGGGTTGGGTGGAATGGACCTATTTTGGGGTGGTCAAAGGTGGTATCAGAGCTTAGGGATATGATTCTCTGGCGGAGATCGGGAAATATAACTAGGAGGGGAGAGATGAGTAAATCATTCGCTAGTGTGTCCTACCTAAGCTTATTTGATGGTCAGTCATAATATCGGGATATTATGTGATATGTTAATTTATTAAATTAACCCTTGTTTTGAAGCTGTATTCTAGAATGATATCTGAAATACAGGAGATGAGCAATGGAGAAATCATGATGAAAGGGAAGATGGAATCTGAAATGAAAGCAAGGTATTCTCAACTCTTTGAAATACCAGGTACGTAAATTTCGAGGACGAAATTTCATAAGAAGGGGAGATTGTAAGACCCCAAATTTTATGAAATAAAAGTATTCAATTTTTCTATTTAGTAAATGGTTAAATTGATAAAAAGTTAAAGTTAAGGGTGATATATAAATATTTTTTAAAATAAGCAAGTGGTTATAAAATATTCATTTTGTCGGGGAATATTCGTTTGGTCGTGGAATATTCTTTCTGTCGGGGAATATTCGTACGACGGCGCAGCTATTTGTGGGCCCTATAACGGAAAGCGATTGGATGAAGAAAACGACAAAATTGAGTTTTTATAAATAACGGCGTAGTTGTTACCGTTAACACTGTTGGAATACCTGGTGGTTAAAATACAGTAATACGCGTAGTTGCACAGTAGCACACGGTATTGCACAGTATTTTTTTCAATTATTGATTCTTACGTAAGAATGCACTACTCAATAATTGTTACAGTAGTTACTGTTCAATATTTTATTTTATTGATTCAATAATTGCTGCGTTGATAATTTACATTATTATTATTTCAATAATTGTTACTGCACAGTATTTTCCATTATCAGATCAATAATTCATATTATTTGAATAATATTATTAGATAACATTATTGGCAATGTCTAGAAAGTTCTGTCTAAGGAGAGGTTTGGTCACCTAATTGCGCGCCAGTAAGGAGAAATCCTTATTGGAAAGCCCCCTCTTTCTTGGGAACGGCCTGGTTGTCATAATTGTGACTCTGTAATATTATTTGTGAATAATTAATTATTGATTCATATGATAAGGAAATATTTATTTTATGTGGATATAAATGAGATATATTTTTGTGGTTAAAAATGAAGGAGTTAATGTTGAGGTGTTTTATCTGTATTTTTGTCGGAATGGAGGTATTAAAAATCAAATTAGGGTTTTTGAGATATATTGCGGGGGTTATAATTTTTAATCCGACCGTTGGATCGTTGTAATTTTTGGATATGTTATACATATATAAGTTGAGTATATGTCCACAAATTTTGAACCGTTAAAAATGAATGCATGATTTGTTATGAATTTTACGAGATGACTGATTCAGAAATTGTTGAATTTTCGGAGTTAATCATTTTGGTAGAAAATTCTAGAATTGGTGGGCTCCACTCTTTGTTGGTGAAGAAATGTGCTGATTTTTATTCAAATGTGGTGGGTGGGAATAGTAGCAGGTAAAGCCATCAGGTTGCAGGTTAAGTCTGCTTCGGCGTGCTAACATTTTCCTATAAATAGAGGGCTAAGTTAGAATTGAAAATCACACCAGAAACATAAGCTTTCTCTCTTTCTCTCTCTATATTATGAAGCATATTTTGTGAGTATTTAGATACTTTGAGAGTTGCTATTCAGTGCAAGTTTCCTTCGGCTTTGAATTCCAGTCAGAAATACTGCACTTTTGAGGTAAAGGATAGTAAGGGATTTTAAGGGTTATTATGTTTTTCAGTTCGTAATTCTTCTGACCTTCAAAAATTCTGGAAAATTTGAAATGATATTTTGATGAGTTTTATTGATTGTGTCCAAAAATGGTGATTTTTGGATGTATAGATTAAGAGTTATGAATTTTACGGGAAAAGACTATTTTAAAAGTAACCGCTTATAACTCCTTGTGGTTAACTCCAAAATTGATGAAATTTTTATTGGGAGTACATGTATATGATAGGAGTATACTCTGTAAATTTCAGAATTTTTAGATAAAAGTACAATTTTTGATAAATGTCTAAATATTCGACTGTTTTGGCCATATGAAAAATAGTAAATGACTTTTAAAAGTTCTGAGAAAAATATATGTTCACTATGGGACTATATTATGCTAAATCTCAGAAAGAAAATATTTTTGTAACTGATTTGGTATTTTTCATGAAAATAGTCTAGTTATGAGTAAATGAATTAAATATGTTATGTGAAGTAAGAAAATTGGAAAAATAGAATTTTATGACTTGAGAATCCTATATGAGGTATATACAGATTTTTGATGAGGGTTTTGGTTATTGGTGATGAAATCTTATGAGTTTGACATTTTAGAATGATTAAATACATTTTTTAGTAAAGTGTAAACAATTAAAACAAATTGTTTATAAATTTAAGAAATGTTATTCTTTCAATATCATTATACCGAAATATTGGTATGAATTTTATTGTGGAATTTCTATCTTTTGTGTCGGGGTTACTATTCATGAGTTACTATTCACGATTTACTATTCATGAGTTACGAATATTACTCTTGAGATTAAAACTATATGTTGATCATATTATTTTTATTATCATATATAACATTTTTATAACCCTGATGTTGAAATTCTCTTTCACTGGAGTGTAAAGATGGGTAGATTATTGGTATGATCATGACTAGGGTTCTCTTTGGCCTGTAGTGCAAAGTTGAATTGTGACTGGTATGATCATGACCATTGAATTTATAATTGAATATCTTAAGCTTAAGTGCAAAGGTGAATTGATCAACATGGTTATAATTATTGTTTATATAAATTCTGAAATGATTATATATTTCTTTGAGATATGAATATATTTGGCCTGTAATGCAAATATGAATTGTTGATGAATATCTTTGGCCCGTAGCGCAAAGATGAACTGTTGTTGAATATCTTTGGCCTGTAGTTCAAAGATGGTCTGTTGATGAATATCTTTGGCCTGTAGTGCAAAGATGAACTGTTGTTGAATATCTTTGGCCGTAGTGCAAAGATGGATTTATTAGTATGATTATGAACAGGAACTGTGATTTGGTATAACCATGATCTTTTATGTTTCAGGTAAAGACAGGTGATAAAATTATTCTTCGTCGTGGATGCGAAGAAAAATTTAGAATCATAATTATGATTATGAGTTATTTATATGATTGTGGACCAGAACTGTTGATTGATGTTACAGGGATAAAACATTGTTGGTGGATTTTTAACATGGAGAAGATAATTGACTTTATAGTCTATTTGACTCTTCTAATGGATTGCTCGTTCCGCTGCAACTATGGTTGAAATTTTTATCATTTACCATATGTTCTAAATCTCTGATTTATTATTGATGAAGGCTATTGATAATTTAATTATCTTTAGTCATGATATTCTTTACTGAGCTAGTTGTGCTCACCCTTTTGCTTCACAATTCCTTTCAGGTAATAAGAGTGTAGGTGGGTCGAGCGGGGGTAACAACGGAATAGAACGGTGGTCATCATTTAGTAGTTATATTTGGTGAAGAAAATAGGGTGAGGCGAACCCAACGTTGGAAGGGTGTTTTGTCACTATCATACAAGATGTCTAATGACATACAACCTCGTGTCATCATAAGACAGGGTTGTGCTCATCCACTTGCTGAGTATATCTATGGGCACTACCTATATAATCTTGGTGTTTGTTTGAAGTATAATTCACGATTAAAAACAGTGGAGATAATGATAAGTCAAGAGAAGACTCACCATTGGGAAGAATATGATAGTAATTTTTTCATTTTTCTTTGGGGTCTATTGGGTCAACCAAGGATAATTCTGTGGCCATATGATATCTATCATAACCTAGAAGCATGGCCTCCCATGTACGAAGGTTTCCTTGAGCACTTCCCAAAGATTCTAGTTTCTAAAATAGTTTTTGACTGTACCTTTATGTAAGGTACCTTTGTGAGGTGCTGATACATGATGTTGTCCAATGTCACATTTGGTATCTATTTGTATCCAAACTCACAGCATATGTGTTGTTGTATTTTGCACGACAATTGTTATAATAAAGTTGTAGTTATTTTCTGTACCATGTATTTGACGACTCAGAATGGGTTGGGTGGAATGGACCTATTTTGGGGTGGTCAAAGGTGGTATCAGAGCTTAGGGATATGATTTCTGGCGGAGATCGGGAAATATAACTAGGAGGGGAGAGATGAGTAAATCATTCGCTAGTGTGTCCTACCTAAGCTTATTTGATGGTCAGTCATAATATCGGGATATTATGTGATATGTTAATTTATTAAATTAACCCTTGTTTTGAAGCTGTATTCTAGAATGATATCTGAAATACAGGAGATGAGCAATGGAGAAATCATGATGACAGGGAAGATGAAATCTGAAATGAAAGCAAGGTATTCTCAACTCTTTGAAATACTAGGTACGTAAATTTCGAGGACGAAATTTCATAAGGAGGGGAGATTGTAAGACCCCAAATTTTATGAAATAAAAGTATTCAATTTTTCTATTTAGTAAATGGTTAAATTGATAAAAAGTTAAAGTTAAGGATGATATATAAATATTTTTTAAAATAAGCAAGTGGTTATAAAATATTCATTTTGTCGGGGAATATTCGTTTGGTCGTGGAATATTCTTTCTGTCGGGGAATATTCGTACGACGGCGCAGCTATTTGTGGGCCCTATAACGGAAAGCGATTGGATGAAGAAAACGACAAAATTGAGTTTTTATAAATAACGGCGTAGTTGTTAACGTTAACACTGTTGGAATACCTGGTGGTTAAATTACAGTAATACGCGTAGTTGCACAGTACCACACGGTATTGCACAGTATTTTTTTCAATTATTGATTCTTACGTAAGAATGCACTACTCAATAATTGTTACAGTAGTTACTGTTCAATATTTTATTTTATTGATTCAATAATTGCTGCGTTGATAATTTACATTATTATTATTTCAATAATTGTTACTGCACAGTATTTTCCATTATCAGATCAAAAATTCATATTATTTGAATAATATTATTAAATAACATTATTGGCAATGTCTAGAAAGTTCTGTCTAAGGAGAGGTTTGGTCACCTAATTGCGCGCCAGTAAGGAGAAATCCTTATTGGAAAGCCCCCTCTTTCTTGGGAACGGCCTGGTTATCATAATTGTGACTCTGTAATATTAGTTGTGAATAATTAATTATTGATTCATATGATAAGGAAATATTTATTTTATGTGGATATAAATGAGATATATTTTTGTGGTTAAAAATGAAGGAGTTAATGTTGAGGTGTTTTATCTGTATTTTTGTCGGAATGGAGGTATTAAAAATCAAATTAGGGTTTTTGAGATATATTGCGGGGGTTATAATTTTTAATCCGACCGTTGGATCGTTGTAATTTTTGGATATGTTATACATATATAAGTTGAGTATATGTCCACAAATTTTGAACCGTTAAAAATGAACGTATGATTTGTTATGAATTTTACGAGATGACTGGTTCAGAAATTGTTGAATTTTCGGAGTTAATCATTTTGGTAGAAAATTCGAGAATTGGTGGGCTCCACTCTTTGTTGGTGAAGAAATGTGCTAAGATTTTTATTCAAATGTGGTGGGTGGGAATAGTAGCAGGTAAAGCCATCAGGTTGCAGGTTAAGTCTGCTTCGGCGTGCTAACATTTTCCTATAAATAGAGGGCTAAGTTAGAATTGAAAATCACACCAGAAACATAAGCTTTCTCTCTTTCTCTCTCTATATTATGAAGCATATTTTGTGAGTATTTAGATACTTTGAGAGTTGCTATTCAGTGCAAGTTTCCTTCGGCTTTGAATTCCAGTCAGAAATACTGCACTTTTGAGGTAAAGGATAGTAAGGGATTTTAAGGGTTATTATGTTTTTCAGTTCGTACTTCTTCTGACCTTCAAAAAATTCTGGAAAATTTTGAAATGATATTTTGATGAGTTTTATTGATTGTGTCCGAAAATGGTGATTTTTGGATGTATAGATTAAGAGTTATGAATTTTACGGGAAAAGACTATTTTAAAAGTAACCGCTTATAACTCCTTGTGGTTAACTCCAAAATTGATGAAATTTTTATTGGGAGTACATGTATATGATAGGAGTATACTCTGTAAATTTCAGAATTTTTAGATAAAAGTACAATTTTTGATAAATGTCTAAATATTCGACTGTTTTGGCCATATGAAAAATAGTAAATGACTTTTAAAAGTTCTGAGAAAAATATATGTTCACTATGAGACTATATTATGCTAAATCTCAGAAAGAAAATATTTTTGTAACTGATTTGGTATTTTTCATGAAAATAGTCTAGTTATGCGTAAATGAATTAAATATGTTATATGAAGTAAGAAAATTGGAAAAATAGAATTTTATGACTTGAGAATCCTATATGAGGTATATACAGATTTTTATGAGGGTTTTGGTTATTGGTGATGAAATCTTATGAGTTTGACATTTTAGAATGATTAAATACATTTTTTTAGTAAAGTGTAAACAATTAAAACAAATTGTTTATAAATTTAAGAAATGTTATTCTTTCAATATCATTATACCGAAATATTGGTATGAATTTTGTTGTGAAATTTCTATCTTTTGTGTCGGGGTTACTATTCATGAGTTACTATTCAAGATTTACTATTCATGAGTTACGAATATTACTCTTGAGATTAAAACTATATGTTGATCATATTATTTTTATTATCATATATAACATTTTTATAACCCTAATATTGAAATTCTCTTTCACTGGAGTATAAAGATGGGTAGATTATTGGTATGATCATGACTAGGGTTCTCTTTGGCCTGTAGTGCAAAGTTGAATTGTGACTGGTATGATCATGACCATTGAATTTATAATTGAATATCTTAAGCTTAAGTGTAAAGGTGAATTGATCAACATGGTTATAATTATTGTTTATATAAATTCTGAAATGATTATATATTTCTTTGAGATATGAATATATTTGGCCTGTAGTGCAAATATGAATTGTTGATGAATATCTTTGGCCCGTAGCGCAAAGATGAACTGTTATTGAATATCTTTGGCTTGTAGTTCAAAGATGGTCTGTTGATGAATATCTTTGGCCTGTAGTGTAAAGATGAACTGTTGTTGAATATCTTTGGCCGTAGTGCAAAGATGGATTTATTAGTATGGTTATTAACAGGAACTGTGATTTGGTATAACCATGATCTTTTATGTTTCAGGTAAAGACAGGTGATGAAAATATTCTTCGTCGTGGGTGCGAAGAAAAATTTAGAATCATAATTATGATTATGAGTTATTTATATGATTGTGGACCAAAACCGTTGATTGATGTTACAGGGATAAAACATTGTTGGTGGATTTTTAACATGAAGAAGATAATAGACTTTATAGTCTATTTGACTCTTCTAATGGATTGCTCGTTCCGCTGCAACTATGGTTGAAAATTTTATCATTTACCATATGTTCTAAATCTCTGATTTATTATTGATGAAGGCTATTGATAATTTAATTATCTTTAGTCATGATATTCTTTACTGAGCTAGTTGTGCTCACCCTTTTGCTTCACAATTCCTTTCAGGTAATAAGAGTGTAGTTGGGTCGAGCGGGGGTAACAACGGAATAGAACGGTGGTCATCATTTAGTAGTTATATTTGGTGAAGAAAATAGGGTGAGGCGAACCCAACGTTGGAAGGGTGTTTTGTCACTATCATACAAGATGTCTAATGACATACAACCTCGTGTCATCATAAGACAGGGTTGTGCTCATCCACTTGCTGAGTATATCTATGGGCACTACCTATATAATCTTGGTGTTTGTTTGAAGTATAATTCACGATTAAAAACAGTGGAGATAATGATAAGTCAAGAGAAGACTCACCATTGGGAAGAATATGATAGTAATTTTTTCATTTTTCTTTGGGGTCTATTGGGTCAACCAAGGATAATTCTGTGGCCATATGATATCTATCATAACCTAGAAGCATGGCCTCCCATGTACGAAGGTTTCCTTGAGCACTTCCCAAAGATTCTAGTTTCTAAAATAGTTTTTGACTGTACCTTTATGTAAGGTACCTTTGTGAGGTGCTGATACATGATGGTGTCCAATGTCACATTTGGTATCTATTTGTATCCAAACTCACAGCATATGTGTTGTTGTATTTTGCACGACAATTGTTATAATAAAGTTGTAGTTGTTTTCTGTACCATGTATTTGACGACTCAGAATGGGTTGGGTGGAATGGACCTATTTTGGGGTCGTCACAATAATTCTGTGGCCATATGATATCTTTCATAACCTAGAAGCATGGCCTCCCATGTACGAAGGTTTCCTTGAGCACTTCCCAAAGATTCTAATTTTAAAACAGTTTTTGACTATACCTTTATGTAAGGTGTCATTGTGAGGTGATGTCCACGGTTGGAACATGAGTCACATTTGGTATATATTTGTATCCAAACTCACAGCATATGTGTTGTTGTATTTTGTACGATAATTGTTGTAATAAAGTTGTAGTTGTTTTCTGTACCATGTATTTGGCGACTCAGAATAGGTTGGATGGAATGGACCTATTTTGGTGGCGTCTCAGGTGGTATCAGAGCTTAGGGATATGGTCTATGGCGGAGATCGGGGAATATAACTAGGAGGGGAGAGATGAGTAAATCCTTCGCTAGTGTGTCCTACCTAAGCTTATTTGTTGGTCAGTCATAATATCGAGATATTATGTGATATGTTAATTTGTTAAATTAACCTTTGTTTTGAAGCTGTATTCTAGAATGATATTTGAAATACAGGAGATGAGCAATGGAGAAATTATGATGACAGGAAAGATGGAATCTGAAATAAAAGCAAGGTATTCTAAACTCTTCGAAATACTAGGTACGCAAATTTTGAGGACGAAATTTCATAAGGAGGGGAGATTGTAAGACCCCGAATTTTATGAAATAAAAGTATTCAATTTTTCTTATAATTACGATTCAGTAAATGGTTAAATTGATAAAAAGTTAAAGTTAAAGGTGATATATGAATTTTTTTTCAAAATAAGCAAGTGGTTATAAAATAATCATTGTTGTCGGGGAATATTCGTTGGACGTGGAATATTATTTCTGTCGGGAAATATTTGTGCGACGGCGCATCTATTTGTGGGCCCTATAACGAATAACTGTCGGGTGAAGAAAACGACAAATTTGAGTTTTTACAAATAACGGCGTAGTTGTTACCATTAACACTGTTGAAATACCCGGTGGTTAAAATACAGTAATACGCGTAGTTGCACAGTAGCACACAGTATTGCACAGTATTTTTTTTCAATTATTGATTCTTACGTAAGAAGGCACTACTCAATAATTGTTACAGTAATTACTGTTCAATATTTTATTTTATTGATTCAATAATTGCTACGTTGAAATTTTATATTATTGTTGTTCAATAATTGTCACTGCACAGTATTTTCCATTATCAGATCAATAATTCATATTATTTGAATAATATTATTAGATAACATTATTGGCAATGTCTAGAAAGTTCTGTCTAAGGAGAGGTTTGGTCTTCTAATTGCGCGCCAGTAAGGAGAAATCCTTATCGGAAAGCCCCCTCTTTCCTGGGAACGGCCTGGTTGTCATAATTGTGATTATGTAATATTATTTGTGAATAATTAATTATTGATTCATATGATAAGGAAATATTTATTTTATGTGGATATAAATGAGGGATATATTTTTGTAGTTAAAAATGAAGGAGTTAATGTTGAGGTGTTTTATCAGTATTTTTGTCGGAATGGAGGTATTAAAAATTAAATTAGGGTTTTTGAGATATTTTGCGGGGGTTATAATTTTTAATCCGACCGTTGGATCGTTGTGATTTTTGGATATGTTATACATATAGAAGTTGAGTATATGTCCACAAATTTTGAACCGTTAAAAATGAACGAATGATTTGTTACGAATTTTACGAGATGACTGGTTCAGAAATTGTTGAATTTTCGGAGTTAATCATTTTGGTGGAAAATTATAGAATTGGTGGGCCCCACTTGTGGTTGGTAAAGAAATGTGCTGAATTATATTTCAAATGTAGTGGGTGGAAATAGTAGCAGGTAAAGCCATCAGGTTGCAGGTCAAGCCTACTAAAATTTTCCTATAAATAGAGGGCTAAGTTAGAATTGAAAATCACACCAGAAACATAATCTTTCTCTCTTTCTCTCTCTAGATTATTGAGTGTATTTTGTGAGTATTTAGATACTTTGTGAGTTTCTATTCATCAGTGCAAGTTTTCTTCAGCCTTATACCGATCAGAAGTACTGCTCTTTTGAGGTGAGGGATTGTAAGGGATAGTAAGGGATATTAAGGAATGTTATATTCTTCATAATGATGTTATTCTTTCAATATCATTATACTAAAATATTGGTATAGATTTTATTGTGGAATTTCTACCTTTTTGAGTCGAGGTTACTATTCACGTATACGGCACTATTCACGTATACGGCACTATTCATGTATATGACACTATTTACGTATATGACATTATTTACGTATACGGTACTATGTACGAATACGGGGTACTATTCATGAGTTACTATTCATGAATTACTATTCACGAGTTACTATTCACGAGTTACTATTCACGGGTACTATTCATGACAAAAATTGGTTTATTTTCTAACCAAATTATAGTTGGTTTATGAATATTACTCTTGAGATTAAATCTATATGTTGATTATATTAATTTTATTATAATATATAACATATTTTTAACCCTAATGATGATATTTCTCTTTGACTTGAGTATAAAGATGGGTAGATTTATGGTATGATCATGACTATGGGTTCTCTTTGGCCAGTAGTACAAAGTTGAATTATTGACTGGTATGATCATGACCATTGAATTTATAAGTGAATATCTTTAGCTTAAGTGCAAAGGTGAATTGATCAACATGGTTATAATTATTGTTTATATAAATTCTGAAATGATTATATATTTTTTTGAGATATTAATATATTTGGCCTGTAGTGCAAATATGAACTGTTGATGAATATATTTGGTCGTAGTGCAAATATGAACTGTTGAGGAATATCTTTGGCCTGTAGTGCAAAGATGAATTGTTGATGAATATCTTTGGCCCGTAGTGCAAAGATGACATGTTGTTGAATATCTTTGGCCAGTAGTGCAAAGATGAACAGATGTTGAGATGAACATGACCAACTGGTGATACAAATGAATATCTTTGGCCGTAGTGCAAAGATGAAGTTATTAGTATGATTATGAACAGGAAATGTGATTTGGTGTAACCATGATCTTTGATGTTTCAGGTAAAGATAGGTGATGAAAATTATCTTTGTCTTGGATGAGAAGATTGTGGACCAGAATTGTTGATTGATGTTACAGGGATAAAACATTGTTGGTGGATTGTTAACATGGAGAAGATAATAGACTTTATAGTCTATTTGACTCTTCTAATGGATTGCTCGTTCCGCTGCAACTATGGTTGAAATTTTTATCATCTACCATATGTTCTAAATCTCTGATTTAATTCTGTTGAAGGCTATTGATAACTTATTTATCTTTAGTCATGATATTCTTTACTGAGCTAGTTGTGCTCACCCTTTTGCTTCACAATTCCTTTCAGGTAATAAGAGTGTAGCTGGGTCGAGCGAGGGTAACGGGGAAATAGAACGGTGGTCTCTAGCTGTGGATGTTCTCCCGAAGCAGTATAGAAAAGTTCATTTAGTAGTTTTATTTGGTGAATTCAATAGGGTAAGGTGTACCCAACGTTGGAAGGGTGGTTTGCCACTATCATACAGGATTGTGCTCATCCACTTGCTGAGTATATCTACGAGCACTACCTATATAATCTTAGTGTTTGTTTGAAGTATAATTCACGATTAGAGACAGTGGAGATAATGATAAGTCAAGAGAATACTCACCATTGGGAAGAATATGTTAGTAATCTTCTCATTTTTCTTTGGGGTCTATTGGGTCAACCAAGGATAATTCTGTGGCCATATGATATCTTTCATAACCTAGAAGTATGGCCTCCCATGTACGAAGGTTTCCTTGAGCACTTCCCAAAGATTCTAATTTCTAAAACAGTTTTTGACTATACCTTTATGTAAGGTGTCATTGTGAGGTGATGTCCACGGTTGGAACATGAGTCACATTTGGTATATATTTGTATCCAAACGCACAGCATATGTGTTGTTGTATTTTGCATGACAATTGTTGTAATAAAGTTGTAGTTGTTTTCTGTACCATGTATTTGGCGACTCAGAATAGGTTGGATGGAATGGACCTATTTTGGGGTTGTCACATGACTTGGTTTTGAAGAAGATCATCGACAACCAAGATCAGTCTAAGGGGAAATTCGCTCCTAACTAGGAAGGCCCATTTATTGTCAAGGAGGTATTGACAGGAGGTGCTCTCATATTACAGGAAATGGTCGGTGATGAATTTCCATAGCTTATCAACTCGAACACCGTGAAACGATACTATGTCTGAAGTTACCGTGAAACAAACATTTTGGTGTTGGATCATCAGATCATCAGTCATTCCGGTTCTTTAACCCTTCACTACATACAACTCTTTTTCCGCACTGCGCCCCTCAGGGAAACACACTTTTCAAGCCAGCAGCCTGGTTTTCGGATCATCAGATACTTTCCTCTTCACTTGGTTTTTTAACCCTTACTCAACTTTGGTTATCCCACTAGGGATTGAACCTTTCACACTTGTAGTTTTTCCCCAAACATGGGATCAAACTTTTCACACCTGTAGTTTATTCTGAACTTAGGATTAAACTTTCTTCCCCACCGCAGTTTGTCCTCCACATAGGATCAAACTTTTCGTTGGCTACAAATCATCCTGAGGAGCGAACTACGTCGACCTGATCTCCTAGATACACAGGAGTATGTAGGCAACCATTTTATATGGCTCGGTCGCAATAAAATAAAAACAACAAAAACATTTCTACACCCATCTCCTTTTTCAAAAAATAACAAAAATATTCCTACACCCTTTCTGCCACATACAGCGTTGAACCTCTTACACCAGGTTCGAACTACGCATACTTGATCTCCTCTTCAACAGGAGTACGTAGGCAACCATTTATGGTTCGGTCTAACCCCCTACCAAAACACAAATACTTGTCAACGGTATTGGGATCAAATTTTAATCCACTACATTTCGTTTTGCTTCAAACCAAAGGGATGGAATTACCTGACCTCCCCATCTAGACGGGAGACTCAGCGACCATCTAAGCTGCGGTTGTTCGTTGAAGAGTAACACCAATCCATAAGAGATGGAATTAACTAGGCTCCTCCTAAATAGGAGTACTGGCGACCATCTGTGGTGCGGTCAATCTCAGAGAGGAAAGCCATATTCCTCTCCACATTTCCATACAGAAACCAGTCCCAAGACACCAAAGATGGTAGGGAACACACAGATCAATGATCCATTTTGAACTGTCCAGGGGAAACTCAATGTCCATCCAGCAAGAAGGAATTCAGAATACATCAAGATCACAAGACCTGAAGAAGCAGGCAAATATCAAGCAAGTATTCAGGCATATCTAAAAAGGAAGTGATCAAAATATATTTCCCTACTATATATAATACTGTTTGATATACACAATATAAACTATACATGACAAAATGGCTAAGCTAGTTTGTGCAGGAAAATACAAGGCTATCTACTGATCGGTATGCATGCGAGCTAGAAGATCTAACATAGCATCTCTCTCCGAAGAAGGAGGTAACATTGTGGTTTCCTGTACAAGGATATCCACACGAGCCAGCAAGTACGAAGCCATCTACACGGTGACACTATGCTCATCAATGTACGCACTCATCTCGATAAGCATACCAATGGTCAGGGATCTCACTGTGGTACTATCTGTGACGGCTACATCCTGGGCAGATATGGTGCTATCCCGCTCAACTATCACTGCATCTTTGGCTGATCTGGCCTCATCCTGCTCAATAATAGCGGCATCTCTTCAAGATAATGCCTCGTCTCTCTCTAGCAGAGTTGCGCCTCTCCCATCAAGAGCTGTCAACATCAGGGCTCTAGCCTGATCTCTCTTAAAGGTCATCAAATGAAGACTATGCTCAAAGTACTGTGCCGAACGTTGGATCACCACAGTACTAGTACTGGGAGAATCTAAGAGAGCTGCTGGCAACCTAGTAAATGGCTCATCCTCGGTGTGGGAATCAATGTCTTTCATGGGCTCTCCACCATCTGAATCACTACTTAGCACTGTGGATACTACCGCAGCCGATAAAGTCTTTGTCTCCATCCACACAGAATACTCTAGCGAATAACCCGGATCGCTAACAGAAAAAGTAGGTATTTCACGCTGGTCCCAATAAGCATACACACGGGATCGGTCCTCTGCTGATAAGTGGCAAGAAGCTAAGCGCTGACCTAACACCCCATTAAAAGGATGGAAATCCTGTAACTGGTCAAACTGTGACATCACGGCCAGTGGGTGGTAGGTATTCATGCCCTTCAAACTAGCCAGAGGGAGATAATCCATGCCCAGAGCATGAGTACTAAAATGGTAGGGCAAACTGAGCCCTATACACGGTAAGATAGCAAACGGATCTCCAATCCTAGCTAAGAAAGTAGACCAAGATGCATGATATGTACACTTCGTAGGCTGGAATGAATACGACATAGCTATCTCATGGGTGAAACAATACCCGTGTCGTCTAAATGTGCCAATCAGTCTCAGGTGTGATATAAACCACACGTATAGCATGACCGAACTGCCAGTGAATACCCTTGCAGGGTAAGTCCTGCAGAATGTGGCTGACCTCAGTGCCTCTGCCATGATCATCAAAATAATGGTACGACCCTCCCTGAGAGCTCTCACTGCCATAATAACGCCGATATCCAACTCATCCATGTATCGTGGCATGTACACATATGATAAAATGCACAACAGCAATACATCTACTCTGGTTAAATGCCACTGATCCTCTGGTATGGTGAAATCCCCAGAATATCAAGCATAACTGTCCTCATAGCCAAATCTGTCAATCAGAAAATGCTGAGATATCACGTGGCCGGATGTGATATCATCCTACACAACTCTCTGCCTCAGCTCGGTGAGAGTCATAAACTGCCGGCTCATGTCACCAATGGCCATATGCACACAAGGTCTGTCAAGTGGTAGCATCGTCAAACATGCATACTCCTCCAAAGTCAGAATCAACTCGTAGGTCCCAAGCCAGAAAACATGCCTCTCCGGTACCCAGTGCTCCAGCATGCCCTCTACAAATCCTGTGGGAACCTGAAACATTAATAGGGTCATGGTATGCTGCAACAGCTGATCTACGATCACCCTATCTAAGGGTGATATACTATCATACCAATATCTTAGATGGGATGCTACCAATACTGGTGGGGTGTGATCTATGCGGCTGATTATTGAAGAAGACATCTATGTGGGCCGTATCATAATACCATCCAGGGGTCAATGCTGAATATCTCTGGACATACATACATATGCATAACATGATACATGCATAATAGATAATAGATGGAAATATGATGCAGGGAATAGAAGATAGTGCATATATTCCTAAATACATCATCATCTATATACATCATCTCTGTACAGCTAAAAATATAGGGAAATGGTGGCACAGACACCCTACTACTAACAGAGGCCTATCAAAAGATATAGCGAGAATAGGGCACAGCCACCCAATATCTAACAAGAGGCCTATCAAAAGAGATAACGAGAATACACATCAGAAGAAGACAATGGTGTCAATATCTACATCATGATTCCTGTCCACTTGATGTAACTCCTTTTGAGTCACTGGATCTCTATCAATAGGGATGTCAGGCCTATACAAATGAGGATCTACGCTGGCAAAACCAAATGGGTCATCTGAGGGGCCAACTCCTGTGCTGGAAGGATCAAACGAATCTGCCTCTGCCGGATCTCTGCCCAAATGCCGGATAAAAAAATGTGCCTAGTTTAGTCGCTGGGTCAAGCTGTCAATCTGTGTCACATGAGTCGGATCTCGGACACAGGCTAGCCAATCCATCATCATCACGGATCCTGGAACCATATACCCCATAAACTGAGTGGCGCGGGTCTGGGCTCCAATGGTACGAGGGATCCACCAATGCTGGAATACATCCTAAATGCAAGGACCCTCCGACAATGCAAAATCATCAACACCCAATAATGGGATATCAATGACGGGTGACCGTGACACATGCCAATAACGCCTAGCAGGAGGTAAGATCGGTATTCAGATCTCTCCTGTGGTGCTCCTAATAGCACGCTCTCCTAAATAGAGCTCTCATCCTCCATCTGTGAAGAGAGGAACCCTACGGGTGGAAATCACGTACTCAACACCAGTCGGGTACCCATCCTTAAATCCAATGGCCAAGTGCTCCCAAGAATATGAAATCCATGTGATGACATCAGCTGTCAACAACTCCAGCTATAGGTGATAATGAGTGAAACCCTCAGCTATAGCGACCTCCGCTAGTATGGAATGATGCCATCGCCGTCCTCGTGGATAGGTATCCAACCTTAATACACTCACAGGACGTAAGCATGGGAGCCTCTCATAGGCCCAAAACTGCCAACATAAAGGCAAACATCTGCTATCAGTTAACACTTTTAACCTGTACATGGTAAATGATAAGAGAAATACTTACCAGCAGAAATGGGTAAAATCCTAACCAAGCCTCAGTTAAGCCCTGTGAGCGCATACGCATACCCCTGAGGAAGTAGGCAAAGGTGTAGGAACCCCAATCATACTCTCCAATACGGTCCACATGTCGCGTGGCGCTAATCAAAGCGAACAACACCGTAGAAGAGTTATCTGGTACGAAGCAGCCCCTAATGATCATCTGGAACAGTCGCTAAAGAATGCGATCCCTGACTCTGACATCAGCTGGTATGGGCTCACTCAACAGCCCACTCATAGCATCTACGTTTAAAGAACCCGCACGCACAGTCCTACTCTTGAGCACCTCCGCCGGGACTCCTAACAAGGATCTTATGGTAGTCGGGGTAATATACGCCGTGCAAGACACTGGTGCCCTTCCAAACTCCATACCTGTGATAAACTGCCAATCCATCGGCGTCATCATCATCTCACAGTCCAGCAAATTGAGAGACTGAGTCTGGTGAAACCAGTGCTCAGACAATGCCCTTAGGTAACCCCAGGGATAGCGATGGGGAAGGACGGAAAAGAACGCCCCAAATCCCCAATCATGCACAATCGCTTTATAATAAGGATGCAGAGCATGGTATATGGAGTGAATGCTGAACCAGTTCCCTCGAGGCTGTGTAAAGCCGGGAACCTACATAGAATGCAGATTGACATCAGAATCCTTTACTCCTCATTAATAGGAAAGAAGGAAGATTAAGAACTAACTTAATACCTCGTTAGCGTGCAAATACCTCGAGGGATGTCGACTCAAATCACCCAGAAGCTTTGAGTTTCCACCTGAATACTCGGGAGGTCCCTACGGGGGACATGTACAGCAGGAGCAAGGTCCGCAACCGGAACATCCTCCTCCTTATCCTCAACATTCGGCACATTAACCCGGACTGGACATATCACCGCCTTCACCAAAAGACGAGGCTGTCTAATAGAACAGAGTCGAGGCACTTCAGAAGCCCTCCTCCGTACACTAGAAGTGGTCCTGCGAGAACAACTCGGCTGATCTGGATTCATAATATCTGGACAACAAGTCTTTAAATCACCTCAGAAAGGGTGTGGTATTTTCTAACCTGGAGCTTTTCAAAATGCATTTAATGACTACATGCATGCATGCATTATTTTAACATACGTCTACAGTAGAGTTAAAAATGCATGACTACTCAATGCCTATATTTTGGAAAATTTTGCCATAGTTTCCTCTATAAATAGGACTATCCACATGCACATAGGCATGACTAGGTGGCCATTCAGTAGCACATCTGCCCACAATCATATACATACTATTTGTATTAAAAAATCAAAGTCATCAATCCATAAGGGTAGCCTAATTACCAGGATTACTTTGCTTTATCACCTTTGCTCATTTGTCCTCAAATAGGATAAGAAATAGGAGAAAAAAGGTGCCAATTTGACTGTTTTAAAAGTTAAATTTTTTTACATCATGATGTTCAACATGGTTTAATACTAACATTTACTATGTTGAATATTTTTTATCAAGTCATTTGAGCATGCATATTCACTACTATGTGTTTAGATACATTTCATGTAAAAAGTCATTTTCCAACGGAAAAAAACTGGAAAAGAAGGCATGCATACATTACCAGGACAGTGTACAACACTCGTACAATGATAGAATTTGCAAAAAGACGTCCGAACTCAGCAGATCTGAAGAAGAGCTCTCGGATTTTCTGTGCGACGCAACGTAAAATGACTTACAAAAGTAAACCAGCCCATTAATATCCATCCACGGCTGGTCGCAGGTCCACCTGCGGCTGCTGCAAGTGTACCTGCGACACCCTTATATGGGGCCCACCCATTCGGCTCGGTCCAGTTTGAGTTGCAAAGGAGTTTTCACAAGCTAAAAAGGCCAAATCAAGGATAAAAATGCTACGCGATTGAGCAGAATAGCCTGAAGTACTGGTTTCTCTTGGCCCGACTGTGGCTTTCGTATCATTCATTAGTATTCTCCCAAACATAGAGTATACTATACTAATGATCTCAGTATTAGTAGATCACATTCGACAATACCGCACAGAGATCCAATGCTGTCAATTCAGGGTCGTCACCCTAAACCTTTCAAAGTGGATCCCCAACGGGGGTTACCACGCATGGTCATCTGTCCACAAGCAGATCCCCGGCGGGGGTTACAACATTTATTGTCTGTTGATACACATATCAATGAAGGTCAAGTAGCCTTGACGTCAGTTCAGCCGTTAGCAGGTAAACCCAACGACGCATCGGAAGCCATCCGATGATTGCATCAGTTGATACACACATCAACAAAGGCCAAGCAGTCTTGGCATCTATCCCCAACAGGGAGTTCATCCGTTGATATACACGTCAGCAGAAGTCAAGTGGATCCCCGGTGGGGGTTACAACGCGTGGTCATCTGTTGGTTCACAAGTCAACGAAGGTCATGCAGCCTTGACAACATCTACTGTTGGCAGTAAATCCTACAGAACATTGCTATGTCCTGGCGATACAAACCAGGAAAGATCAACATCATCGGAGAGGATCGATGATGGAATATGTTATAGACATCCTCAAACAGACAAAACTTTAGCCCCACAGATCTCTTGTACACGAGAGGCACATTGTGACACCCCCAAATCCGGGTACTTCGATTCCACGGGATTTGGTGTTCACTGCACAAATATCATCTATCCATCTACCCATAGAAATGCAAACCATACAATAGATAGAATTAAAATCTTCTCCTTAAAAGGATTACATCATCCGAATAATAAATACAATCCCAGGTTAAACTAACCTTAAAATATCTGTGCGGAATTCTAACAATAAGTCTTAAACAACATCTTTAACTTAAGTCTTAAACAAATACATCATATAAAATAACAAGTCATATCAAATAACAAGTATCCATCATTTGCTAACTTTGCCCTTGCCCTTACTAGTGGAAGGTTCGTCAGCTCTTTCGTTCTTAACTGCAATGTTATTATTAAGCAAGAGTGAGCACAAATGCCCACAAGTATAAAAATTAAAATAGCAGTATAATAACATGCGAATAAATCAAAGACATCTGAATAAAAGCTCAAGTTTTGAATCAAGAGTGAATAACAAGAATCAAAAGAATTCTGAGGGTCATAAGACCTTGAACTATGTCCTAGGTTAACAAGGGTTATACTTGAAACCTTTAACAGTCATAAGACTATGGACCTTCTTCTCGTACTTAGGGGGATCAGCCCTTAGTACCATACTGTGCACAATATCTTAACGCTAAAGCGTAAATAATCCCGTATACAGGGTTGTTCATCTCAGTTTGACATTCGAGTCCGCACCAAAGGAAGTTTGGTTTGAATAATTCATCAAGGGTTCTGAAATTTAGAACGCTCATCAACTATGGACTAGTTGAATCATTAAGGTTTCACTAGTCTAATAAGGTTCAACAATAAATGATATTTGATTTGAATAAAATCTTAAAAGTATACAATAGGACAATTATTGTATAACTGAATCATACTTTGAAAAGATAATCAATCTTTAATATAACATTTGAACTTGAATGATAGTAATGATAATTTACTCGAGGTAAATAATAAACTTGAACAATAATGACAAGTAGGGTTAGGAAACTTGCTCAAATTTAAGAGTTTGAGTTTAGGAAACTTGCCTCGTGCGTAGATTACACTTTAACTAAGCACGTTCTTCGATTTAAATCCTACATACCATGCACATTTACATTAGTACCAGCTAATTATAATTTAACTAATCAACATAAACTCATTCTCGTTGTCTACTTTAATTATTGACTATACTTAGTCAATTTATCACATTTACTGTCACATAATATTACTTCATGAATGACAATCTAATATGTATTCAACAATTAAATCCACATGTAATTATGTTATTTACATGTTAAACATCAATTTTAATATCACATTATACCTCTAACATGTTTACATGCTCATTACATTAATCCACTAACACATTGTTAGACTTAAGCATTTTAAAAAATACATTTCTGAATTTTCTGGGGAGTGGCGCTGCGGCGCCACGTTTGTACTGGCTCTTGGCGCTGCGGCGCCGTAGCGCCGTGGCGCTACGGCCTGACACCTGACGCTGTGGTGCAGTGGCGCTACGGCGCGGGACTTCAGTTCTAGAGTTGGCGCTGCGGCGCGAGACCCCAGAATCTGTTTCCCAGTTCGCGAAAAACACAGAGTTCAGCGAAATCAACACATTTTTAACATTAATTTCACCAAATTACACATACCCACATGATATAATTTATACATAAACATAACCCAACCCTTGTAAAGTGATTTTAACCATTTAAAACACCCAATAACTGAATTAAATCATGTAAAATTGGACTGTTCCTGATGTTCTTGAAGTTTTTAACATAAATTCCTAAAATTCAACGCCACGGATTCGTTATAAGGCCAAATCCATTCATTTAAAGCTTGGTCTCTTCGTATTAACATGCATAACAACATACAAGTATAAAATTTCGGGATAATATACGATCACTACATAAAATTTCACGTATAAGGCCATAAGGCTAAAACCCAAACTCTGTAATTTTGTAGAAATCATATACGACATGTTTTCATGAATTTGATGTTATAGTTTACAACATGTACATAATTAAACACAATTTGATATAACATAACACACATATAACCCATAAACATTACTCCGAAACCAATTATAGAGTTTCACAGAAGACTTAAGCCATAGCTATGGAAAACTTTAAAAGACGTAGAATAAAAAAAAATTGGGTTGGATAAAATTACCCAAAGCGTAGATGATTAAAGATGACAATATCTCTCTACTTCAATCACAGTATTCACAATTCTATAAAATTTTCTCTAATTTCTCTCTGGCTTCCTCTCTGAATATTTCTTAGACTTAGGCAAAAAATGAAAAAAAGAAAAAGAAGACGTCGTATAAAGATCAGGTAACTGAGCGCAGAGTGGTCAGTTGGCCCAATCATGGGTTAACTGCACCAACTCCTCTTAGGGCCTTGTTTGGCTAGCTTCAAAAGACTTAATCTCATTTAATTAAATAAACCTTTATCATATAGTTTAATTAATGTCACACTCCTTTATAAAATAAACTCATATCTTATTTAATTTAATATAAAATAAATTTTAATAATCTATCATAATTTCACATAATCATATAATTAATTTTCTCATTAATTAATAAATGTCAAATTATTAATTCTCTAATTAATAATTAAATTAATCTAATAACATCATGCTTAATTAAATATTTTTTTTAATTCAATAAGCTCACATAATTACATGCTTTGAATAATAAAATTCTCCACATTAATTTAATAAATATAACACATAAAATTAAATTAATCTACTACAACTACATCAATTAATTATTTAATCCAATAATTAAATCATCGAAAAAATATTTATTTAATTCAATAAATATTAAAAATTAATTTATTAAATTCTCATTCGTCACATCTTTTCCCCCTTAAAAGGATTCTGTCCCCAAAATCACGACTCAATAAATTTCGACCCGTTACATTCTCCCCCCTTACAAAGATTTTGTTCCCAGAATCGCTTACAAATAATTAAGTAAATAAATGAGGGTAATTCTTCATCATATTCTCTTTGAGTGCCCACGTAACTTCTTCAGCGTTGTGGTTCCTCCAAATTACCTTAACTGAAGGTATAACTTTATTTCTCAAAACTTGTTTTTTTCGGTCGACAATTTGGACAGGGATTTCTTCGTAAGATAAGTCTTTCTCAAAATGTAGGGGTTCATATTCAATTACATGCTTGTAATCGGGTTTGTAGGGTCGTAACACAGAAACATGGAAGATGTTATGGATATTCTCGAGTGCTGGAGGTAAGGCTACCTCATACGCAACTTCTCCGATTCTTCTCAGTACTTCAAAGGGTCCAATGAATCTTGGGCTCAATTTCCCTTTCTTTTTAAATATGATCTTTCCTTTCCAAGGAGAGACCTTCAAGAAAACATAACTACCTGATTCAAAATCTATATTTTTACGATGTGGGTCAGCGTATTTCTTTTGTTGATCTTGAGCCGCTACCAGTCGTGCTCGGATCACTTTGACTATTTCTGCTGTCTGCTGTACCAATTCTGGCCGTAGTAATTGTCTTTCACCAACTTCATTCCAATAAAGCGGAGTTCTGCACTTTCTGCCATATAACGCTTCGTAAGGCGGCATGCCAATACTAGCGTGGTAACTGTTGTTGTAGCCGAACTCTACTAACGGTAGGTGATCATCCCAATTTCCTTTGAAGTCCATTACACATGCTCTTAGCATATCTTCTAATGTTTGACTCGTTCTCTCGCTCTGTCCATCTGTTTGAGGCTGGTAAGCTGTACTCATTCGCAACTGCGTACCCATGCATTCCTGAAGACGTTTCTAGAAATTTGATGTGAAACGCGGATCCCTATCTGAAACAATTGATACCGAAACTCCGTGCCTCGAAACAATCTTTTTTACGTATAGCCTGGCCAACTGATCTAAGTTGAATCTTATTTTGACTGGAAGGAAGTGTGCAGATTTTGTCAGTCGGTCAACGATAACCCATACTGCATCGTAGCCTTTCTGAGTCGTCGGAAGACCAACCACAAAGTCCATTGTAATATGCTCCCATTTCCATTTTGGGATTTCCAACGATTGAAGTAATCCACTTGGTCTCTAATGTTCTGCTTTTACCTTCTGACAGGTCAGACACTTGGCAACACATTCTGCAACATCACGTTTCAAATTCGGTCACCAAAAATGTTGTCGAAGATCTTGGTATATTTTAGTACTACCAGGGTGAATCGAATATCGTGAACTATGAGCCTCGCTTAAAATATTTTCCTTAATCTCTTGTACTGGCGGTACCCAAATTCTACTCTCAAATCTCAGTATTCCTTCCTTATCCATCTTAAATCTCGGTTCGGTTCCTTCAGATATCTTCTTTGTCACCTTTTTGCATTCATCATCCTGAAGCTGAGCCTCCTTCACTTTATCTAGTAGAGTTGTACCAGATTGCATCTGAAATAGCTTCTCATCAATCTCCATTGGATACTTCACTTCCAATTCCAGGTTCTCCATTCTGTGATTAGCTCCTCCTGAGCAGTCAACATCATCAATTTCTCACGACCCTTTCTACTTAAGGCATCGACAACCACATTCGCCTTATCCGGATGGTATAAAATCTCACAGTCGTAATCCTTGATTAATTCCAACCATCTCCTTTGACGCATATTCAAATCCTTCTGTGTAAAAATATATTTCAGACTCTTATGGTCTGTATATATTTCACACTTCTCCCCGTACAGATAGTGCCTCCAAATTTTTAAAGCAAAAACAACTGCAGCTAACTCCAAATCATGGGTCGGATACCCCTTCTCGTAATCCTTCAATTGTCGTGATGCATACGCAATGCCCTTGCCGTTTTGCATCAGCACACAGCCAAGTCCTTTATGCGACGCATCACTAAACACTACAAAATTGCCTGTATCATCTAGAAGAGATAACACAGGTGCCGTACTCAACCTCTTCTTCAATTCTTGAAAGCTCTCTTCACACTTCTCCGTCCAAACAAATTTCGCAGCTTTTTGAGTTAAATTCGTTAACGGAGTTGCGATCTTGGAAAAATCTTGAATGAATCTTCTATAATATCCTGCCAATCCAAGAAAACTTCTTACTTCTGACGGCGTTCTCGACTAATCCCAGTTAATCACGGCTTCTACTTTGGATGGATCTACCGAAATTCCGTTTTTATCGATCACGTGACCAAGAAATTGTACTCGCTCGATCCAGAATTCGCATTTCGAAAATTTAGCGTACAACTTCTCCCTTCTCAATACTTCCAACGTTAACCTCAAATGTTCTTCGTGTTCTTCTTTGGTTTTGGAATATATCAAAATGTCGTCTATAAATACCACCATAAATTTGTCCAAAAATGGCTTGAACACACCATTCATTAGTCCCATAAATGCTGCAGGAGCATTCGTTAGACCAAATGACATTACTAAAAATTCATAGTGACCGTATCGCGTTCTGAACGCTGTCTTTGGTACATCCTCTGGCCTCACCTTCAATTGGTGATAACCACTCCTCAAGTCTATCTTGGAAAAGTATCTTGCTCCCTTTAATTGATCAAACAGATCGTCGATTCTTGGTAATGGATATCTATTCTTAATCGTGACCTTGTTCAGTTCTCTGTAGTCAATGCAGAGCCGCATCGATCCGTCCTTCTTTTTTACAAACAACACCGGCGCTCCCCACGGCGATACGCTCGGTTGAATGTACTTTTTGTCCAGCAATTCTTGTAGTTGGACCATCAGTTCTTTCATCTCTACTGGTGCCATTCAGTATGGTGCCTTCGATATTAGAGCGGTTCCGGGCGCCAAATCGATCACGAAATCTACCTCTCTATCTGGTGGAAGTCCTGGTAAATCGTCTGGAAATACGTCGACGAAGTCCCTCACAATCGGTATTTCTTCTACCTACGGATTCTCTTTTCGATTGTCGACTATGTAAGCTTGATATCCTACATAGCCTTGTCTTAACAACCTCCTGGCCTGCATCACCGTCAAACAACTCGCTTGTCTAGGGGACTTGCTACCATAAAACACAACCTTTAACGGAGTCATAAGGTTAATACGCTTCTTCTGGCAGTCAATTACTGCCCCATAATTGGATAGCCAATCCATACCCAAAATAACATCAAATTCCCCAAGCCGAATAGGGATAAGATCTACGTTCATGATATTACCCTTAATATCCACCCTACAGTTTTTAAACACGTACTTAACAGGAATTATCTCTCTATTCGCAATTTCTATATTCATGGGATATTCCAACTCATCCATAAGCAAATCTAAACTATTAGCAAAGTCTTCGGATATAAAGGAACAAGTAGCACCCGAATCAAATAAAACATAAGCATTAATTTCATTGATCAGAATGATACCTGACACCACCTCACGGAACTGAATTACGTCCTGCACTGTCATATTAAAAGTTCTGGTGGTCGGTCAGTTTGTTGCAGGTGGTCCGGTAATGGTTAAGGTATTTCCACAATTAGCTCCTTGCACTGCTCCTCCTGATCCCTTCTTGGGGCAATCTCTTGCTAGATGATCCTTAGAACCACAGTTAAAACAAGCACCCTTCTTTAGGTTTGGACAGTTTGGTGCTACGTGGCCTTCCTGACCACAATTATAGCACACTCGTTCCCTTTCATGCAAACTCCCAGATGAGCTTTTCCACAGTTTGAGCACACTTCAATTTTCTTCTTCTGCCCACCTTGTTGACTTCCAGCTGACAAATTATCCGTCCACTTCCTCTTCTGATTATGAGTACCCCCAATGTTACTCCCACCAGTCTTGTTATTTCCTTCACCTTCACTCTTCTTCTTCTTCTTCTGCTCTTGATTGTACTTGGTCACCGCATCGCTCCCACCTTCAGCGAGGATGGCCTTTTCCAGTACTCCGACAAATGTGTTTATCTAAAACATTGACACCTTACTGTAAACCCAAGGCTTTAGTCCTTGTTCAAATCTTCTGGCCTTTCTTTCGTCAGTGTGTACTTGGTACGGGGCAAACCTTGCCAACTCATCGAATTTAGCTGCGTATTCAGGTACGCTCATGTTTCCTTGCTTCAGTTCCAGAAATTGAATTTCCATCTGATTCTGTGAACTAGTTGGGAAGTATATTTCGAAAAACATTTCTTTAAATCTCTTCCACATAATTACACCTTCACCTCCTTGCACTTTATTTGCTTGCCACCAATAGCTAGCCTCAGACTTCAGCATAAACATTGCGAAAGTGGTCTTCTGGTCTTCTCTAACCCTAGCAACGTCGAATACTTTCTCCATTTTCATGACCCACGTTTGAGCCTCGATTTGGTTCCTGGAACCTTTGAACTCTGGCGGTCCCATCGCCTTGAAGTCTTTAAATGTTGTGTTTGGTGGAGCTTGAGGTTGATTGTTCATTGCTCCCGTCAGTAAGTTCACCAACTGCTAAACAGGATTAGCGTTGGCGTTATTGTTATTATTGGTTGACTCTTCCTGAGCTGGTTGACGTTGTTGTCTTCTCCTTGGCGGCATTTTCTGTTAAATACACGCTTATTAGAACTTTATTTATTTCTCTAAATAGTTAAGGCATTACTCAACAATTTAACATACTCATTTATCACATCATCTCAAATAACTTAATATATTTAATTCAACTCAAAGTTTTAACATCAAACTATAGCATAACTGCTATTTACATCAACTATCCTGGAATAAAGAATCCACAGGATTTAAAATATTAACATATTCCTTCGTTCATAAACACATCGGAATTTACATATAAAAACTAATTAAGTCTTTCACATAATTAAACAGATTCTAGTCCTGTCTATCAAGGTGCTGAATAGCCTTGCCACGCTCCTCATCCATGATACGAGACATCGTCCTGCGATCCAGCATATACGACGGAAGTCCTTCAAACTGGATGGGGTATCTCAAAACTCGTTCCTGAGCCTCATCCATTTCATGATTAAATGCGGAGTATGTCTCTTCAAGCTTTGCCTTCTTTGCACGACTATCATCTTCTGCACGATCAGCTCGACGTGATTCTCTTACCCATCCTTCCTCTGCTATTTTCAGTCTTCCGGAGGTTTCTTTCAGTTCCTTTTTCAGCTTCTCTATGTCCTCGGTCTTATCTTCGGTTTGACCCTTCTCATGGACCAATTCCCATTCTACATTTCCCAGTCATGAGTGAAGAGTCAAAATCTCCCTCTCCTTCTGCTCGAGAGTAGACTGCTGAACGGTTGCTCGCTCAGTCAATTCCTGAACCTCGTCTTGTAATTCCACGTTACGGTCGTATAACGTGCCATACATCTCCGCATCAACAGTGTACCGTGGTAACTCCTCTTCTTTCTCTTCCTCATCAAACTCCTCCTCAGGATCCTCCTCAGGATCAGTCTCAGGCTCATGCTCCTGACCAACAACAGTGATCAATGGAGATGGCTCCCTCTGAACCAGCTGCTCCCTAACGACATAAATGTCTCGGGGCTCCTCCTCTGTCGGTACTATAGGTACACGAGTTCCTTCCTCTCCAGCTTGACTAGCTTCTCCAACATTCGACATCATGACAACAAAATTTTTTAAGTTTTAGTTACAAAGTCGTACTAACGAGCACATAAATTAACACATAGACGCATAATGTATTTTATTATCTTCAATGAATTACCAAATATTTATTTCTTAAAACTCGATAAGAGTTTTCCTTTACTATCTTCTTTCTATAAGGTTACTACCTATGGTTGTTCCCCCACCTAAGGTTCATAACCTATAGCTTTGATACCAACCTGTGACACCCCTAAATCCAGGTACTTCGATTCCACGGGATTTGGTGTTCACTGCACAAATATCATCTATCTATCTACCCATAGAAATGCAAACCATACAATAGATAGAATTAAAATCTTCTCCTTAAAAGGATTACATCATCCGAATAATAAATACAATCCCAAGTTAAACTAACCTTAAAACATCTGTGCAGAATTCTAACAATAAGTCTTAAACAACATCTTTAACTTATGTCTTAAACAAATACATTATATAAAATAACAAGTCATATCAAATAACAAGTCTCCATCATTTGCTAACTTTGCCCTTACCCTTACTAGTGGAAGGTTCGTCAGCTCTTTCGTTCTTAACTGCAATGTTATTATTAAGCAAGAGTGAGCACAAATGCCCACAAGTATAAAAATTGAAATAACATATAATAACATGCGAATAAATCAAAGACATCTGAATAAAAGCTCAAGTTTTGAATCAAGAGTGAATAACAAGAATCAAAAGAATTCTGAGGGTCATAAGACCATGAACTATGTCCTAGGTTAATAAGGGTTATACTTGAAACCTTTAACAGTCATAAGACTATGGACCTTCTTCTCGTACTTAGGGGGATCAGCCCTTAGTACCATACTGTGCACAATATCTTAACGCTAAAGAGTAAATAATCCCCTATACAGGGTTGTTCATCTCAGTTTGACATTCGAGTCCGCACCAAAGGAAGTTTGGTTTGGATAATTCATCAAGGGTTCTGAAATTTAGAACGCTCATCAACTATGGACTAGTTGAATCATTAAGGTTTCACTAGTCTAATAAATTTCCAACAATAAATGATATTCTATTTGAATAATAATCTCAAAAGTATACAATAGGACAATTATTGTACAACTGAATCATGCTTTGAAAAGATAATCAATCTTTAATATAACATTTGAACTTGAATGATAGTAATGATAATTTACTCGAGGTAAATAATAAACTTGAACAATAATGACAAGTAGGGTTAGGAAACTTGCTCAAATTTAAGAGTTTGAGTTTAGGAAACTTGCCTCGTGCGTAGATTACACTTTAACTAAGCACGTTCTTTGATTTAAAATCCTACATACCATTCACATTTACATTAATACCAGTTAATTATAATTTAACTAATCAACATAAACTCATTCTCGTTGTCTACTTTAATTATTGACTATACTTAGTCAATTTATCACATTTACTGTCACATAATATTACTTCATGAATGACAATCTAATATGTATTCAACAATTAAATCCACATGTAATTATGTTATTTACATGTTAAACATCAATTTTAATATCACATTATACCTCTAACATGTTTACATGCTCATTACATTAATCCACTAACACATTGTTAGACTTAAACATTTTAAAAAATACATTTCTAAATTTTCTGGGGAGTGGCGCTGCGGTGCCACGTTTGTATTGGCTCTTGGCGCTGTGGCGCCATGGCGCTACGGCCTGACATCTGACGCTGTGGTGCAGTGGCGCTGCGGCGCGGGACTTCAGTTCTGGAGTTGGCGCCGCGGCGCGAGACCCCAGAATCTGTTTCCCAGTTCGCGAAGAACACAGAGTTCAGCGAAATCAACACATTTTTAACACTAATTTCACCAAATTACACATACCCGCATGATATAATTTATACATAAATGTAACCCAACCCTTGTAAAGTGATTTTAACCATTTAAAACACCCAATAACAGAATTAAATCATGTAAAATTGGACTGTTCCTGATGTTCTTGAAGTTTTTAACATAAATTCCTAAAATTCAACGCCACAGATTCGTTATAAGGCAAAATCCATTCATTTAAAGCTTGGTCTCTTCGTATTAACATGCATAACAACATACAAGTATAAAATTTAGGGATAATATACGATCACTACATAAAATTTCACGTATAAGGCCATAAGGCCAAAACCCAAACTCTGTAATTTTGTAGAAATTATATACGACATGTTTTCATGAATTTGATGTTATGGTTTACAACATATACATAATTTGATATAACATAACACACATATAACCCATAAACATTACTCCTAAACCAATTACAAAGTTTCACAGAAGACTTAAGCCATAGCTATGAAAAACTTTAAAAGACGTAGAATAAAAAAAAATTGGGTTGGATAAAATTACCCAAAGCGTAGATGATTAAGGATGACAATATCTCTCTACTTCAATCACAGTATTCACAATTCTATGAAATTTTCTCTAATTTCTCTCTGGCTTCCTCTCTGAATATTTCTTAGACTTAGGCAAAAAATGAAAAAAAAGAAAAAGAAGACGTCGTATAAAGATCAGGTAACTGAGCGCAGAGTGTACAGTTGGCCCAATCATAGGTTAACTGCACCAACTCCTCTTAGGGCCTTGTTTGGCTAGCTTCAAAAGACTTAATCTCATGTAATTAAATAAACCTTTATCATATAGTTTAATTAATGTCACACTCCTTTATAAAATAAACTCATATCTTATTTAATTTAATATAAAATAAATATAATAATCTATCATAATTTCACATAATCATATAATTAATTTTCTCATTAATTAATAAATGTCAAATTATTAATTCTCTAATTAATAATTAAATTAATCTAATAACATCATGCTTAATTAAATATTTTATTTAATTCAATAAGCTCACATAATTACATGCTTTGAATAATAAAATTCTCCACATTAATTTAATAAATATAACACATATAATTAAATTAATCTATCACAACTGTATCAATTAATTATTTAATTCAATAATTAAATCATCGAAAAAAATATTTATTTAATTCAATAAATATTAAAAATTAATTTACAAAATTCTCGTTCGTCACACACATCTTTGGAATAAAGTCTGTATCAAGGATTCAGAACTTTGGTGATAGCCCCAACGTCAACATCCTAATAAGTTTGGATCACACATCCAAGCTTGTCGTTATTGCCATCCCCGACTGAAGCGACAAGGAGCCGGCAATCATCCCCAGCATGTGGGAAAACAAAACATATGCATCATACACTTGCATCATGTTGCTACACATATCATTATGTTTATCTTGTTGCATTTTAAGTGTCTAGGATTGTTTATCCTATCCATGCCATTGCATTGCATGAATATGATAAAGAGGGGCATCTGTAGACACTGAAAATTTTCTGCACACTTGTTACTGACATTGCAGGAGGGCAGATTCGTCTTTTAGAGATAACCCTAGAAGATAGCTCACATCCAATTCGGATACTACCGAAAGTTTAATTTCAATCCCGGAACACACACCAGGAGTATCAGTTTCAACCTCGGAGATAACCCCGAGGCCTGCAGTTCCAATACCGAAAATTCCACCGGAGAAGGCCGATTCATCCTGGAGATAATCTCGAGATATTCAATCTCAGTCCCAACAATGGAGTAGTAGATTCCAACCTTGAAGATAACCCCAAAGAATACAGTTGCAGTTCCGGAGATAACCCCGAAAATGCTTGTTTCAAATGCATGCAATCAGCTTCAACCTCGGCGCTTACACCGAGGCACTCAGTACAAGACCCGACGATAACATCGAGAAGGCAGGCACACCTCAGAGATGATAATGAGGACCTTAAACACTTACAGTAGTCCAATCTCAGAGATAACCCTGAGCAACATTTGCTTTATCAGCCCAAACTGGAGATAACCCCGGTGAGGGGCAAAGTCGTCATCTTGCCACCTTGACGCCACATGGTGCCATCTCAACATCTCATACATACATTTCTACACAGCAATGTCCCACAAGAACCAAGTAAGTCCAATCCCGAGTGACTATTACGCAGGGTAACGGATAAAATTTGAAGCTTGAAGACCGGAGGGCATGATCCCATCTTCCTAACTTCGTACAACTTCTAATCCCATGTCATTGCGTAAGTCTCGACAACGGTTGTCCGAAATAGGTCTTACACACCTCAGTCGGATGCCCAGATTGAAGTTCTGAAAGTTCGAGCAGACATCACGTTGCATGCATGCACGTACTTTGAGACAGCGGGACCCGCAAAGCCCGGGGCATCCCGGGCAGCCGCAGGTACATCTGCGGCTAGCCGCAGGCACCTGCGGCTCCCCCTCTATAAATAGAGGGCTTGGGGTGGCCATTTTGTAAGAGAAAAAGGCGAGAAAGCTCTGTCCAATTTGCTCTATACACACCCTAAACTGAGTGCTTTCTCATTTTAAACACTTGTAAGCTCATATATAGCTACTTTTTACTAGCGGGAGCCAAGTGTTTATCCACTTAAAGTTATAGAAGTCTACTTTGACAGCCCACTATAAGCCTTCTTACACACTTTAAAGCCTTTCTCTTCGTCTTTACACACACTATTCTTCACGTTGAGAGTCGTGTTGCGTGTGTTTGCCCGGACTTCGGTCTGTGATTTCATTTCAGTTTGTGTATATATATATATATATATATATATATATATATATATATATATATATGGACTAACATTATCGAGTTATGCCTCGATTGAGCCTAGACTTATGTCTGGAGCGTTTATTTGCTTTCGTATATATATATATATATATATATATATATATATATATATATATATATATATATATAAACTGTGTGTCGAACTCTGTTCGATGAGCCTAGACTTACGTCCGGTGCATTTAATTGCTTTTATATATATTTATATATATGAACTGTGTGTCGAACTATGTTCGATGAGCCTGGATTTTATATCCGGTGCGTTTAATTACTTATATATATATATATATTGTCCCGCCTGGAGTTTACTTCGTGGCGGTTGACCATTTTTATTGCTTTCTGTACATTTTGTCCCGCCTGGAGTTTCCTCTGTGGCGGTTGATCGTTTTTACAGCTTTATTTATATTTTTGATCCCCCATGGAGTTGCTTTGTAGCGGTTGATCATGTCAATATATATATATATATATATATATATATATATATATATATATATATATATATATATATATATATATATACCGCTTTTATATATTTCCATTTTCGATCCCCCATGGAGGTGCTTCGTGGTGGTTGATCATGTCTGTATATATATATATATATATATATATATATATATATATATATATATATTTACAACTTTTATATATATAACTGCTTACTGTGTTCATATCAATTGTGGCATCATGTGAGCCTAGGAATCATGTGATCAAAGATTCAGTCCACTGAATCTAGATTCAGTTCCTTTGATGGATATTTTCAGCTGTAAGCAGCTTGTAAATTATTCACGGTGTTTGGATTTTCTCAGATGGTTTTCATACCCACGAGGAGTTCGGCACTGTTTTGTACATTATTTTCTCGAAGATGCTTCGCATATCGAAAAAAAATAAAATCAAGCCGAACATTTAATAAAATAGAAGTATCAAAGGCCTCGATTACTATTGAGCACATGGTTTGAAAAACCTCTTTTTACAAAACATCACCGCTATATCTTGTTTAGAACTGAATTTTTACATAAATTCAAACCCTTGTATATAGGTGCAAACGTGCATAGCACTACTTCCAAATTACAACACATTGACCCACACACACACACATTCATATAATAATTTCTTGAAAAATGGCGGTCACCGTGGCAACACGAATGTCGGGGGTTGCCTAACACCTTCCTTCCATATAAGCAAGTCTCCGAACCCTAATGAGTCTCGGTTTCACAGACCCGTTTAGCAGTGTCACATCACTGGGTCAATGTGCAAACCTTTTCTCAGTTGTGTTGGTACAACCAGTTAAAAAACCAGCTGGCGACTCTTAACAGTCCATCGTCGACATTATACATGTCGGACCTTTTTCGCTTATTTTTGTAAATAAATCTCACATAACATGAGAACACAAAAGAACAAGAATAAAAAAGGGATAAGGAAAAATCCCGACGTCGACACTCACCAGACAAAATTTCCTCACCTCATAGCCGCGCTGTTTCTCTTTGCAAAAGTGGCGCGGGCTCGCCATGCTAAATTTCTACAATTTGCTTCCCTGACCAAAGTGTAATTGCCTGACATTGCTCTTTACCCTCCCTTCTTGGATTAGCATCTATTGTACTTGGTAATGAACCCTATGGTCTGTTGTTAAGCATGCTAGCCATCTGACCCATTTGAGTTTCCAAATTTTTGATAGCCACTGCTTGGCTTTAATCATCACCTTAGTATTTTCCATATACTTCATCATCATTTCCTCCATCTCTGACTTCTTCTCTTGCTGAGGTGCAGGTGGTGGATGATGTTATTGTTGCTGTGAAAATCCTGGTGGGTAAGGTGGTCTTGTTACAAATTGTTGCTAAGATGGTTGTGCCTAAAATTTTGTTGTGGTTCAAACTGACTTTGTTGATTGTTTTGATTATTTGACCAACTGAAATTTGGATGGTTGCGGTTGTTAGAGTTGTAAGCATTCTGGAACTGACTCTGATTTTTCTAATAGTTGCTCACATACTGTACAGATTCTGAACTAATTGTACATTGATCAGTTGAATGTGACCCTGCACATATCTCACACACAAATGCAACTGTCTTTGCTTTATTATCTGCCAACGAATCAATCTTCTTTGCCATAGATGCAATATGAGCTGACAACTGTGTGATAGCATCCACCTCTAACACTCCAACAACTTTGGCCTGTGGCATTCTGGCTGTAGGATTTTGGAAATCATTAGCTACCATAGTCTTAATAAGATTGTAGGCCTCTTCATAGCTCTTTGCCCATAAAGCTCCTCCTTCAGCTGCATCTACAATTGGCCTTAATTGCCATCCCAATCCATTATAGAATGTATTTATTACCATCCAATCTGGCATACCATGGTGTGGACACTTCCTTAGCATCTCCTTATATCTTTCCCATGCTTCATATAAAGATTCTCCTTGCTGTTGCTCGAACTCAGAGATCGTTGTCCTCATTTTAGCAGTCTTAACCATTGGGAAAATTTTTGCTAAGAACTTTTGTGCTAGGTCCTCCGATGTTGTAATCGATCCTGAAGGCAAGGAATGAAGCCAACTTATAGCCTTGTCCCGTAGAGAGAATGGAAATAGCCCGAGTTTGATTGCATCTTCTGTCACCCCGTTATATCTGAAGGTGTCACATATCTCTATAAAACTCAATAGATGCTCATTCGGGTCATTTGTAGCAGCACCCCCAAACTGGACCAAATTCTGCACCATTTGAATATTGTCCGGTTTTATCTCAAAAGTGTTGGCTGCTATAGCTGGCCTGACTATGCTTGACTTCAATCCATTTATATTCGGCATTGAATAATCTCTCAAGGCCCTGTGTTGCTCTTCTCTTCGCTCTTCTGCTGCCATATTGGATGTCGTGGTCTCTAAATCTGTTGTATATTTCTATGTGCTCTCGATCTCCAAGCACTACAGTTGATGTTTTCCTATGCAGGAATCAACTCAGGATGTGACGATCGAGTGCGCATATACTATGCACAAGTACCTGAAATTCAAACAAAAATAAAATAGAAATAAGAATAAGATAAGATTTGTCTAAGTCATACAAATTTAGCTTTAATTGATGACGACAATATTAAAAATAAATGCCTTTCCCCGGCAATGGCACCAAAACTTGTTACCTCCTTTCTAGTTTAACAAAAAGGACTTTAACTCATGCAAGCATATATGGGTCAACAAGTAGTACAGAGTAAGAAAAGTATCGATCCACGGAGAAAGGTTTTAAATCTAAATTATCATACAACAATTATATCACTATTTTTATATGCTTAAACGAACAACTCACGATCATATTTAATTCTAAATTTAAATCATGAAATGAATTAATAATACTAAAGCAATGTAATCAAATTTGGAAAAGAATGGGATTCTAACATCATTTAATATTTCATCTAAACTGCAACCATCATGTAATGTTTAAATATTTATCATGGAAAATTAGTCAAGAGCACAATAGTGAACATAACCATTTTCAATGAACTATGGCCAATTCACATAACCTCCATAAATGATAGAAATCACGTAAGCGACACTATTACCAAAATCACTATATGTCTACGTGAAATCGCAGCAATAATGAATTAAAGTGTAGACTCTTTTCATGACTACACACGGTGAAATGGTATATGTCTATCCGGTTCACGAATCACAAAGCTTAACAAAGCAGCCTCATAAACACATGCCATTATTATTTTATCCATACTAACATTTCATTTTTTAAATCCATATAAGCATACAAGGTGAATGGTGATCAAACATTCATTTATTACGCTCAATCATAATGGTTAATCCAACGATAAACATACAACAATACAATCAGATATATAAATTTAGATTACATATCAAAATCCATTAGAATCCTATAATGGAATTTAGTTCATTTCTGAACCAAAAGCCATTATGGGATTGAAGCAACACATGGAATTAAGCAATGCAAATAAGAGATGTAAGAGAAATGATAAACAAATTTGTTAAACCCAGTTGCAGAATCTGTTCCAAGCTTGTTTCAATGCACCAACAATCTCCAGAAATGAAACTAATGATTATTGAATAACGAAGATGAAGAGAGGATATAAAAATGTATCATAAGATGATCAAAACCTCCCTAGCCTAGTTAAAACTTAGAACCCTAATACTCCTATGAAAACTGATAAAAGACTCCCCAAATACACGTCTGGTACCAACCATTTCATTCAGTTGAGCCTAAGGCGCTCAAATTTCAAATTACAAAAAGTCAACAAAACTGACTATAGAAGACTAGCGTGGCCGCGCGAGATTATACTGCAAAACGGGTGCGGGTGCACTATAGGTTTGTCTGACGAGGTCTTGTCGCGGGCGCACGATATTCCTTCATTGCTGGGGAGCTGCCGCGCGATGGTGTATAGCAGTCTCTAATTACATATGGCGCGGATGCGCAATTTAAGGCCTGATTAGCAGCGCGGCTACTGGTTGCTATCTTCTGCTGTCTTGTTGTTGCTACTTCTTGTTTGTTATTGTTTGTTCTTCATCCCCTTCTGCTCTCCATGACACTCATTCACTACTTCAGTTCCTCATCTACTTGTGTCCATCTTGCCAAGCCTTTGCTAGTCTCATGCCACCATGCCAATCCATGCTTTTCATGCCAATTCATGCCTTATGTTGCTAAAAGGAGTTCTAACTACATTTACTGCAAAACAAACATAAAATGCACATAACACATCATAAAACTACTTGAGTTGAGCATAATTCTCGTAATTTAGTACCCAATAAGTAGGTATAAAACCTACTTATCAGTTCACCGCCAAAGGGTCGAAAAGATTCCACCGAGCCCAAACAATCTTGTTCACTGCCTAAGGGTCGAATAGGTCCCACTAAACCTCCAAACAATCATGTTCACCGCCAAAGGGTCAAACAGATTCCACCGAACCCAAACAATCCAGTTCACCGCCTAAGGGTCGAACAAGTCCCACCAAACCTCCAAACAATCCTGTTCACCGCCAAAGCGTCGAACAGATTCCACCGAACCCCTAAAATAATCTTGTTCACCGGTAAAGGGTCAAACAGGTCCCACCGAACCTCCAAACAATCATGTTCATCACCTAAGGGTCGAACAGGTCCACCAAACCTCCAAACAATCTTGTTCACCGCCAAAGGGTTGAACAAATCCCACCAAACCTCTAAACAATCTTGTTCACCGCCTAAGGGTCGAATAGGTCCCACCGAACCTCCAAACAATCATGTTCACCGCCAAAGGCTCGAACAGGTCCCACCGAAACTCCAAACAATCTTGTTCACCGCTAAAGGGTTGAATAGGTTCCATCGACCATCCAAACAATCATGTTCACCGCCTAAGGATAGAACAGGTCCACTAAACCTCCAAACAATCCTGTTCACCTTCAAAGGGTTGAACAGATTCCACCGAACCCCCAAAACAATTATATTCACCGCCAAAGGGTCAAACAGGTCCCACCAAACCTCTAAACAATCCTGTTCACTGCATAAGGATCAAACAGATCCACTAAACCTCCAAACAATCATGTTCACCGCCTAAGGGTTGAATTGGTCCCACCAAACCTTAAAACAATTCTGTTCACCGCCAAAGGGTCGAATAGGTCCCACTGAACCTCCAAACAATCCTATTCACCGCCTAAGGGTTGAATAGGTCCACCAAACCTCTAAAAACACCAAAGTACGTACAAAGGCTAAACGTATCTCCGAACATAAAATAATTGTTCGCCCAAAGGCTGAACACACACCACCAAACCTCTAAAAACACCAAAGTAGATAGCCAAAGCCAGAAAGAAGTCGATATAACGTAATCCGAAGTATACTACTATCATCTGAAGTATCGTAGGTGAACATCTCAGACCGTTGAAGCTTACACCAAGCTTGTGAATCCTGCCCCCCAGGCAATTCAGCCCGAATAAATAAAGAAGCCTGAATTAAATACCAAACTTATATATTGCCCAAAAATATTTTCTCCTGCTAATTTTGTTGTCATGTCGAAGAAAGTGACAACAACCAGTAATCCAAGTTCAAAGTACTCCCCCACCAATAACCGCTATATCTGAAGTACTCTCCCACTAGTAACATCTATATCCGAAGTACTCTCCCACCAGTAACCTCCATATCCGATGTACTATCCCACTAGTAGCTCTCATATCTGAAGTACTCACCCACCAGTAGCCTCTATATCCGAAGTACTCTCCCACCAGTAGCTCCCATATCCGAAGTACTCTCCCACCAGTAGCCTCCACATCCGAAGTGCTCTCCCACCAGTAGCCTCCATATCCGAAGTGCTCTCCCACCAGTAACCTCCACATCCGAAGTGCTCTCCCACTAGTAGCCTCCACATCCGAAGTACTCTCCCACCAGTAGCTCCCATATCCGAAGTGCTCTCCCACCAATAGCCTCCATATCCGAAGTGGTCTCCTACCAGTAGCCTCCATATCCGAAGTGCTATTCCACCAGTAACCTCAACAAATATATTAAGACCTTCCACCTCCATCATTATCTCTCCTCAGCCATATTTTGCAATTTATAAAAAGAGAACCACTTATCCTTTATGCGTAGGATCCCCCCTTCTTGGTAAATCAGTGATTTTAACTCAATATTAGAACAAGCGTTCCCACAGACGGCGCCAATGTTAATGCCAAATTTTGTACACCTGACGAAATTACCAAAACAGCAGGCCAAAATTGCGCTAACGGTTAATTGTATTGTTGTGAAATCAAACTCACGAAAAACACTCATATAAACATAAACAAAGAGATATAAAATATGAACACAAGAATTACGTGAAAATTTAATTGGGGAAAACCATGGAGAGAGAGAAAGATCCACTATAATAATTTAGAGAGTACAAAGTGTTTATTTATGTCATATGCTATTGTGTTCTGTCTCTCCCTAAGCCCTTGCTTATTACTAAATTTATAGTTGTCATGTCCACCAGAATCCGATTAGGAGTAGAAGTCCTTTGTAGAATCACCTTATAACTGCAATTAATGGTTGATAGATTCCTTCCCAAATTAAACCTCCTTATCCCACCAAATAAGGAAACGCAATCTTATTTTAATAAGGACTCTCCTACTGTCAAAATAAATATATATGATGGGTCAACACCAAATATAGTCCATTAAATAAATTGGGCTACACATTGGCTATACCTAAATAATCACGCCCCAACTGGTGGGAATAAATCTTTAATTGAATCACGCTACGAGTAAAAGTTTGGCACTGTTGCAAAGTTTTAAATGCGAGGGAGAAAAGAAGGAAAAAAATTAAGTTTGTAGTCCATTATTTTGCTTTCAAAAAACAGAAAAAAGGATAAAAAAAATTGAACACATTTCTTTTTATAGTTTTTTGTTAAAAATTGAATGAATTTGAATGAAAATCATAATAATATGTGAATCTTTTATAATTCTATTATAATCTCTAAATATAAACAGAACAAAATTAATATTCTCTTAGTTCCAAATTATAAGACTAATATTAATTTTATAAAAGTCAATTTTAAATATTTTTGAACTAAAAATTGACGTGAATTCCTTGAGTATATGTCAATATAATTACAAATATCATAAACTATTTAAAAAGTATTACTAGTTATAAGATTTACTGTTTTTAAAATTTAAATGAATCATGTTAATTTTAAAAATTAAAAATATCTAAATTGATTTCTAGAAAGTCAATTGAGATCTTATAATTTGAAACGGATGAAGTATAATGGTAAAATAGAATTCTAAATTTAAAGTTTAGGCTTTCTTAATTTTCTTTTAACATTATAAGAGATAAAGTTTATATTTTTTTTTTACTTTTTTTTACGTAAAAAAGGCAAACACCCTAGAAGGTTGCTAGTATATCTATAAAGTTAATATGTTAATCTTCTAGACCATATTTATTAGCAAGAATTATAATTCCAGAATTATAATCCCAAGACTATTAATCCTGAAATTAAATAATCCTAGTCACGTGCTTGTTTTTTATGGAATTATTCATAGGATAACTTAAAATAATCTAATGTTGTGTTTGTTTTTTCCAGGATTAATTAGAGAATTGGATAAAAAAAATATCGTTTGGACTATTATACTCTTACCAATAATAACATATTTTAAATTATTATTTAAACTTATTTATACATATAATATGATGAACAATTAATTATAAACTTTTAAATACTACTGAAATAAGTGTCGACGTCGGGATTTTTATCTGTCCCTTTTCGTTAGCTATTTTTATGTGTTCTCATTTTATGTGAGATTTGTTTGAAAAAACAAGTGAAAAAGGTCTGACATGTATAATGTTAACGATTGGACTGTAAGAATTGCCAGTTGGTTTTTTAATTGGTTGTACCAGCACAACCGAGAAAAGGTTTGCATATTGACCCAGTGATGTGACACTGCTAAACGGGTCGGTGAAACCGAGATTTAATTAGGGTCTGGGGACTTGTTTATGCGGAGGGAAGGTGTTAGGCACCCCTCGACATCCGTGTTGCCACGGTGACCGCCACTTTTCAAGAAACTATTATATGAATGTGTGTGTGTGTGTGTGTCAATGTGCTTTTATTTGGAAGTAATGCGAGGCCTCGTTCGCACCTATATACACAGGGTTTGAATTTATATAAAAATTCAGTTTTAAACAAGATATTGCAGTGATGTTTTGTAAAAGAGATTTTTCAAACCCTTATGCTCAATAGTAATTGAGACTTTTTACACTTCCATTTTATTATTAAATGTTCGGCTTGATTACTTTTATTTTCGAGATGTGAAACATCTTTCCAGAAAATAATATACCAAACAGTGTCGAAATCCTCATGGGTATGAAAACCATCGGAGGACATCCGAATACCGTGAATAAATTTACAAGCTGCTTACAGCTAAAAAAGTCCATCACGGGAACCGAATCTAGATTCAGTTGACTTAATCTGCGATCACATGATTCCTTGGCTCACATGATGCCGCAGTTGATATAAACGCAGTAAGCAGGTATATATATAAAAGCTGTAAATATATATATACAGACATGATCACCAACCACGAATCACCTCCATGGGGGATCAAAAATATAAATAAAGCTGTAAAAGCTATCTACCGCCACGGAAGAAACTCCAGGCGGGACGAAATGTACAGAAAGCAGCAAAAACGGTCAACCACCACGAAGTAAACTCCAGGTGGGACGAAATGTAAATACATACACACATATATATATATATATATATATATATATATATATATATATATATATATATATATATATATAAGCGATAAACGCACCAGATATAAAATCCAAGCTCATCGGACAAAGTCCAACAACAGTTAATATATATAAGAATATATATTAAAGCAGTAAACGCACTGGATGTAAAATCCAGGCTCATAGAACAAAGTCCGACAACAATTAAAATATATATATATATATATATATATATATATATATATATATATATATATATATATATGTGTGTGTGTGTGTGTGTGTGTGACGCCCCCCAAAACATGTATACATCACTCATTCTGAGTCGCCAAATACATGGTACAAAAACAAATACAACCTCAGTAATACAATTGTCATGCAAAATACGACAACACATATACTGTGAGTTTGAATACAAATAGAGAGTATAAAAACTCAAAAGGAGTCCTCATTACAATTATTGATACACTATTTTACAAAAATAGTGAGGACTACTAAAAAACTTTCTAAAACCGTCACTCCATACCCCGGCTAGTTCCTGCTATACTATCTCCTCCTGAGAAGAAAATGGAACAAAAAGGGTGAGCTCAACTAGCCCAGTAAGGAATATTATGACTAAGATAATATACAACAAATTATAATTAGTCTTCAACAGAAAAAATCTGATAAAATATAATAGACAATAAGTTTTAGATCAACAACTGCAACGGAAATAACAATCCATTTGAATAGTCAAGTAGAGAAATAATTCTACTATCTTCTAAGATTTAAAAGTTCATCATCAATATTTTATCCTTGTAACATCAATCAATATACATCTTGAATCAAATATTCATCTTTGCACTACAAGCCAAAGATATTCATTTGTATCACCAGTTGGCCATGTTCATCTCAACACCTGTTCATCTTTGCACTACAGGCCAAAGATATTCATCATGTAATCATACATCTTTGCACTATAGGCCAAAGATATTCAGTAGTATCATCATTTAGGACTGAGGATGATGAAAAATATTTTAAAGAAAACGAATTCAGTGAGATAAAAGAATAAATATTAGGGATTCGTATTACAGTTTTTCCAAGTTCAATAATATTCCATAATAACTAATTATTGAAGCAGAATTCAAAAATAAAGATCAAAATATGGATACAATCAAAGATAGTAACCATAATAGATAACTTGGCCAAAAAGAAGAAAATTTTATTTTTCGGTGAATAGTGTCGTATTCGTGAATAGTACCGTATACGTGAATAGTAACGTATACGTGAATAGTAACCCCGACACAAAAAGTTTTAAATTTGATTAAAAGTTTAAACCAACATTTCGGTATAATAATATTGAAGAAAATATTATTTTAAGAAGAATATAACACCCCTTACCTCAAAATATCAGTACTTCTGATCGGAATATCGGTATAAGGCTGAAGAAAACTTGCACTGATGAATAGAAACTCACAAAGTATCTAAATACTCACAAAATACATTAATAATCTAGAGAGAGAAAGATAAAAAACTTATTTTTGGTGTGATTTTTAATTCTAACTTAGCCCTCTATTTATAGGAAAATGTTAGCACGCCGAAGTAGACTTAACCTATAACCTGATGGCTTTACCTGCTACTATTCCCACGCACCACATTTGAATAAAAATCTCAGCACATTTTCACCAACTAAAAGTGGGGTCCACCAATTCTAGAATTTTCCACCAAAATGATAAATTTCAAAACTTCAACAATTTCTGAACAAGTCATCTCTTAAAATTCATAACAAATCATACGTTTATTTTTAACAGTTCAAAATTTGTGGATATATACTCAACTTATATATGTATAACATATCTAAAAATCACAACGATCCAACGGTCGGATTAAAAATTATAACCCCCGCAATATATCTCAAAAATCCTGATTGATTTTTAATACCTCCATTCCGACAAAAATACTGATAAAACACCTCAACATTAACTCCTTCATTTTTTAACCACAAAATATATCCAACATTTATATTCACATAAAATAAATATTTTCTTATCATATGAATCAATAATTAATTATTCACAATTAATATTACAGAATCACATTTATGACAACCAGGTCGTTCCCAGGAAAGAGGGGGCTTTCCAATAAGGATTTCTCCTTACTGGCGCGCACTTAGGTGACCAAATCTCTCCTTAGACAGAACTTTCTAGACATTGCCAATAATGCTATCTAATAATATTATTCAAATAATATGAATTATTGATCTGATAATGAGAAATACTGTGCAGTGACAATTATTGAAACAACAATAATATAAAATATCAATGCAGCAATTATTGAATCAATAAAATATTGAACAGTAACTACTGTAACAATTATTGAGTAGTGCCTTCCTTCGTAAGAATCAATCATTCAAAAATACTGTGCAATCCGTGTGCTACTGTGCAACCACGCGTATTACTGTATTTTAACCACCGGGTATTCCAACAGTGTTAACAGTAACAAATACGCCATTATTTATGAAAACTCAATTTTTGTCGTTATCTTCATCCAACCGTTTTCCGTTATGGGGCCCACAAATAGCTGCGGCGTCATACGAATATTTCCCGACAGAAAGAATATTCCATGACCAAACGAATATTCCTCGACAAAATAAATATTTTATAACCACTTGTTTATTTTGCAAAATTTGCACATTTCACCCATAACCAAAATATTATATCAAATTAACACCTTATTATTCACAATAATAATTAGAGAAAATTTGATTTTATTCATTAATAAGTTGGGGTCTTACAACCTTCCCTCCTTATAAAATTTCGTCCTCGAAATTGACGTACGTACCTGGTGTTTCGAAAAGGTGGGGATACCTCGCTTTCATTTCTGATTCTAACTCCCAGGTTATTTCTTCAATAGCATGGTTTCTCCACAAAACCTTAACTTGTGGTATAACCTTCGCGCATAAGACATGCTCTTTCCTATCCAAGATCTTAACAGGTACCTCCTCGTACGTTAAATCTTAGGCTATCTCGTTTGGTTCTAACTCAATAATGTGGTTCGGGTCTTTAACATATTTACGAAGCATAGATATGTGAAAAACATTATGAACACGAGACATACTTGGAGGTAATGCGAGTCTATAGGCCACATTTCCTATTCGGTCAAGAATTTTAAATGGACCAACAAATTGTAGATTGAGCTTTCCTCTCTTCCCAAATCTTGTAACTCCCTTCCATGGTGCAACACGTAACAATACATGATCCCCAATATTAAATTCCACGTCCTTCCGATGAAGATCCGCATAACTCTTTTGTTGATCATGTGCCGTTTGTTTACGTTGTCGAATCGTTTGGATCTTCTCTGTAGTCATTCGTACCAACTTTGGTCCCAATAATGTTGCTTCACCCACCTCGTCCCAGCATACTGGAGAATAACATTTTCTTCCATATAACGCCTCGAATGGAGCCACACCTATACTTGCCTGATAATTGTTGTTGTAGGAGAATTTCACCAATGGTAGGTACTTATCCCAACTCCCTTTGAAATCTAGGACATAGAGTCTTAATAGATCTTCAAGAGTTTGAATAGTCCTCTCTAATTGTCCGTTTGTTTAAGGATGGTATGCCAAACTGAATCGTAAGTCCGTGCCCATAGCTTTCTGCAAGCTAACCCAAAATCGTGAAGTGAATCTTGGGCCACGATCCGAAACTATGGATACTGGTATGCCATGCAATCTTACAATCTCATTTACGTACATACTAGCAAGACGTTCAAGGAATAAGTCTAACGTATAGGCAAGAAATAGGCAGACTTGGTTAATCTATCAACAATAACCCAAATCGCATCTATGCCTTGAGAAACCTTGGGAAGACCCGTAACGAAATCCATGGTAATGTGTTCCCACTTCCACTTCGGAATCTCAAGTGGTTGCAACGGACCCTTTGGTACTTGATGCTCCGCCTTTACACATTGACAAGTTAAACACCTCGAGATAAATCCCGCGATCTCTCTTTTCATATTGCTCCACCAAAATGTATGTCGAAGATCGTGATACATTTTGGTACTCCCAGGATGGATTGCAAACGGTGTGTTGTGTGCCTCCATCATGACTCTATGCTTCAAGTCAAAATCGTTAGGAACACAAAGTCTGGAGTTGACTCGAAGTATTCCTTCTTCATCGATTCTTGCTTCTGGAATAGCACCTTCTTGAACTTTCTTCTTCATACGCATCAGCTCCATGTCCGTAGCTTGAGCAGCTTTAACTTTATCGATTAAAGTCGGTTCTACTCGTATGTTTGATATCATCACGTGGGTACTTGGAGCCTTCATCTCTATCTCTATCCTTTGCAAGTCATACAAAATGGGCCTTTGTGTTAACAACATTGCACTCGTACCCGCATATGATCTTCTACTCAATGCGTTAGCTACTACGTTTGCTTTTCCAGGATGATATTGGATGGTATGATCGTAATCTTTCAGTAGCTCGAGCCAACGTCGTTGCTGCAAGTTGAGTTCCTTTTGGGTGAAGAAATATTTGAGGCTTTTATGATCTGTATAGATCTCCACTTTCTCCCCATACAAGTAGTGTCTCCAGATCTTCAACGCAAAAACGACTGCTGCTAACTCCAAACCATGAGTAGGATAATTCCTCTCATATTCTTTGAGTTGTCGCGAGGCATAGGCTATGACTTTCTCATGTTGCATAAGAACACATCCTAACCCTTTGCCTGAAGCATCGCTGTAGATAACAAATCCATCCAAACCAGATGGTATTGTCAGAACAGGTGCCAAAATGAGTCTCCTCTTGAGTTCTTGAAAACTCTTCTCACAATTCTCGCTCCAACCGAATTTTGTATCTTTACGAGTCAGCTGAGTTAATGGAGTAGTGATTTGAGAAAATCCTTCCACGAATCTCCGATAGTAACCAGCTAAGCCCAGAAAGCTACGTACTTTGGTCACCGACTTTGGTTGCTCCCAACTTTGTATGGCTTCAATCTTCGTCGGGTCGACAGATACTCCATGTTTTGACACCACATGCCCAAGGAATGCTACTTCCTCAAGCCAGAACTCGCATTTCTTCAGCTTGGCATATAGCTTGTTATCACGAAGCCTTTATAGTACCAGCTTCAAATGGTACTCGTGATCTTCACAACTTTTGGAATAGATGAGGATATCATCAATAAAGACAACAACGAACTGATCCAAATATTCCTTGAATACATGGTTCATCATATCCATGAAAGCAGCAGGAGCATTAGTCAATCCAAAAGACATGACTAAGAATTCGTAATGCCCGTACCGAGTTCTGAAGGCAGTCTTTGGAATATCCTCAGTTTTAATATTCAACTGATGATATCCAGAACGAAGATCGATCTTTGAAAAGAATTATGCTCCTTGCAATTGGTCGAACAGGTCATCAATGCGAGGTAGTGGATACCTATTCTTGATGGTGACATGGTTCAATTCCCGATAGTCGATACAAAGTCGCATACTACCATCTTTCTTCTTTACGAATAACACCGGAGCACCCCAAGGAGATGTACTAGGACGAATAAAACCGATGTCCAACAACTCCTGTAGTTGGACCTTTAACTCCTAAAGTTCAATAGGAGCCATTCGATATGGGGTTTTAGAAATGGGCTTTGTGTCAGGTTCAAGGTCAATAAAGAAATCAACTTCACATTCTGGGGGTAGACCGAGAAGTTCTTCAGGAAATACGTCAGAAAATTCATTAACAACAGAAATTTTATTCAAATCTGACGTGTTTTTGTTCAAGTCCATGACATGGGCTAAGAAAGCTTGACATCTATTTTTCAATAAATGAATAGCGTTATGGCTTGAAATGACAGTGATTGACTTTAATGGTTTAGTTGTTTGAATTCGCATAACAGGTTGGTTAGGAATATAAAAACTAACAACCTTACGAAAACAATCAATTTTAGCATGATGTGTGGTTAACCAATTAATCCCTAAAATCACATCAAATGCAAGAATTTTTAATAAAATAAGATCAGCACGTAATGTGATGGTACCAACTTAAATCAAGCAAGATTTATAAACAGTAGATGTAACGAAAGTTTCTCCTAACGGAGTTTCAACAGATAAATCAAAGTCTAATTTCTCCGAAGTCAAGTTCAAACGTTAAGCACAAGCTGGAGAGATAAAAGAATGGGTAGAATCAGAATCCAATATGGTATAAACTTCGCAAGAGTTTATGATTAGCTTACCCGTGATTACCTCATTCGGGTTCCACGCGTTTTGGGCAGTCACGACAAACGCCCTTCCAGGAACCACTGACTTTGACTTGTCTGGAACAGCCATCGAAGTCACTATCCCCGTTGAACTTGGTTTCGCAACAAGACAATCTTTAGCTATATGACCTTCCTTTCCACAGTTATAATATACCTTGAACTATTGTGGGCAGTTTGGGCTGATGTGTCCCTCTTTTCCGCATTTGTAACATACGACCGGTGCTCGTTCTCCTCCCCTAGAAACAGTTGATGTTGGTGCTGACGTCTTCACGTTATCATTGTTATACCTTCTCCTTTTGAAATCTTCTCCCAACTCGCTTCTTCTATTATCACAGCCACGATTACCACCAGAGTGATTACCGCTTTTATCCGAATGTTTTTCTCCCTGCTGGTTTTCATTGCTCCGATGATCGCTGCCACCGGTATGACCCTAGTTGTGGTCCCTCGGTTGAACATACTCATTATCTCGCTCTAATAATTGAGCCCTGTTTACAACATCTGAATATAAAGAAAATTTATGAGAGATAAGATATTGCCGAATCTCGAGATCTAGACCTCTCAGGAACATCCTCGTCATTCGTTCCTCATTCTCTACCAAATGAGGTGCAAACCTGGATAACTCTGCAAACTTCGCCTCGTACTGGGACACCGTCATGTTATTTTATTCCAGTCTAATAAACTCTACCTCCTTCATATGACGAATACTTTTAGGAAAGTACTTGTTATTAAACAGTTTCTGAAATATTTCCCAAGACATGTTGAGTGCGTCAGGCTGGGTACGCTTCACAGACTCCCACCAGTAGTCTGCCTCACTGCGGAACATAAAGGTGGCAAATGGAACCTTCTGTTCCTCCGTGCATCTCAAGACATCGAATATCTTGATAATTTGCTTGACCCACGTTTTCGCCATGATCGGATCTGGCTTTCCCTTAAATTCTGGTGGTCCCAACTCTTTGAACTGCTTGGCTGTGACAAGCCGCGCATTGCTAGCATTTCCACCCGTATTTTGTGCACGAGTCTCCCTCGTCTGGTTTTGCATGAACTGCAAAAAACTTCTAAACATCCCATTATTCATCATTTGTTCGGTAGTGTTGTTTACAGGAGGAATATTGCCTTCTTGTTGCACGTTCCCCTAGGTGGTGATCAAAAGTGTCTCCACGATCTGATTAACTCCATTATTAATATTCTCAGCTGCCATTCTAAAATACTGTCATAAAACAAGGGTTAATAGTCATGTCATATATTATCCCTATACTCTGACCGACCAAAAAAATATCAAATAAACTTAGTCAGGTCATACTAGCGAAGGAATTCCCCGTCTCTCCCCTCCTAGTTCTTGTCTCACATCTGAGCCAGGGATCATATCCCTAAGCTCTGATACCAACTGTGACGCCCCCCAAAATAGGTATACATCACCCATTCTGAGTCGCCAAATACATGGTACAAAAACAAATACAACCTCAGTAATACAATTGTCGTGCAAAATACGACAACACATATACTATGAGTTTGAATACAAATAGAGAGTATAAAAACTCAAAAGGAGTCCTCATTACAATTATTGATACACTATTTTACAAAAATAGTGAGGACTGCTAAGCAACTTTCTAAGACCGTCACTCCATACCCCGGCTAGTTCCTGCTATACTATCTCCTCCTGAAAAGAAAATGGAACAAAAAGGGTGAGCTCAACTAGCCAGTAAGGAATATTATAACTAAGATAATATATAACAAATTATCGTTAGTCTTCAACAGGGAAAATCTGATAAAATATAATAGACAACAAGTTTTAGATCAAAAACTGCAGCGGAAACAGCAATCCATTAGAAGAGTCAAGTAGAGAAAGAATTCTACTATCTTCTAAGAATTAAAAGTCCATCATCAATATTTTATCCATGTAACATCAATCAATATACTTCTTGAATCAAATATTCATCTTTGCACTACAAGCCAAAGATATTCCTTTGTATCACCAGTTGGTCATGTTCATCTCAACACCTGTTCATCTTTGCACTACAGGCCAAAGATATTTATCAGGTAATCATACATCTTTGCACTACAGGCTAAAGATATTCAGTAGTATCATCATTTAGGATTGAGGATGATGAAAAATATTTTAAAGAAAACGAATTCAGTGAGATAAAAGAACAAATATTAGGAATTCGTATTACAGTTTATCCAAGTTCAATAATACTCTATACTAACCAATTTTTGAAGTAGAACTCAAAAATAAAGATCAAAACATGGATACAATCAAAGATAGTAACCATAATAGACAACTTGGCCAAAAAGAAGAAAATTTTATTTTTCGGTGAATAGTGCCGTATTCGTGAATAGTGCTGTATACGTGAATAGTAACCCCGACACAAAAAGTTTTAAATTTGATAAAAAATTTATACCAACATTTCAGTATAATGATATTGAAGAAAATATCATTTTAAGAAGAATATAACACCCCTTACCTCAAAATATCAGTACTTCTGATCGGAATATCGGTATAAGGCTGAAGAAAACTTGCACTGATGAATAGAAACTCACAAAGTATCTAAATACTCACAAAATACACTCAATAATCTAGAGAGAGAAAGAGAGAAAACTTGTTTCTAGTGTGATTTTCAATTCTAACTTAGCCCTCTATTTATAGGAAAATGTTAGCACGCCGAAGCAGACTTAACCTGCAACCTGATGGCTTTACCTGCTACTATTCCCACCCACCACATTTGAATAAAAATCTCAGCACATTTTCACCAACCAAAAGTGGGGTCCACTAATTCTAAAATTTTCCACTAAAATGATAAATTCCAAAACTTCAATAATTTCTGAACCAATCATCTCTTAAAATTCATAACAAATCATACGTTCATTTTTAACGGTTCAAAATTTGTGGATATATACTTAACTTATATATGTATAACATATCCAAAAATCACAACGATCCAACGGTCGGATTAAAAATTATAACCCCCGCAATATATCTCAAAAACCCTGATTGATTTTTAATACCTCCATTCCGACAAAAATACTGATAAAACACCTCAACATTAACTCCTTCATTTTTTAACCACAAAATATATCCAACATTTATATTCACAAAAAATAAATATTTCCTTATCATATGAATCAATAATTAATTATTCACAATAAATATTACAGAATCACATTTATGACAACCAAGCCGTTCCCAGGAAAGATGGGGCTTTCCAATAAGAATTTCTCCTTGCTGGCGCGCAATTAGGTGACCAAATCTCTCCTTAGACAGAACTTTTTAGACATTGCCAATAATACTATCTAATAATATTATTCAAATAATATGAATTATTGATCTGATAATGAGAAATACTGTGCAGTAACAATTATTGAAACAACAGTAATATAAAATATTAATGCAGCAATTATTGAATTAATAAAATATTGAACAGTAACTACTGTAACAATTATTGAGTAGTGCCTTCCTTCGTAAGAATTAATAATTCAAAAATACTGTGCAATCCGTGTGCTACTGTGCAACCACGCGTATTACTGTATTTTAACCACTGGGTATTCCAATAGTGTTAACGGTAACAACTACGCCGTTATTTATAAAAACTCAACTTTTGTCGTTATCTTCATCCAACCGTTTTCTGTTATGGGGCCCACAAATAGCGGCGGCGTCGTACGAATATTCCCCGACAGAAAGAATATTCCACGACCAAACGAATATTCCCCGACAAAATGAATATTTTATAACCACTTATTTTTTTGCAAAATTTGCACATTTCACCCATAACCAAAATATTATATCAAATTAACACCTTATTATTCACAATAATAATTAGAGAAAATTTGATTTTATTCATTAATAAGTTGGGGTCTTACAATATATATATATATTAAAGCAGTAAACGCTCCAGACCGAAGTCTAGGCTCATCGAACAGAGTTTGACACGCAGTTCATATATATAAATGTATATATATACAAAAGCAAGTAAACGCTCCAGACCGAAGACTAGGCTCAATCGAGGCATAACTCGATAATATTAGTCCATATATATAAATATATATGTATATACAAACTGAAATAAAACCACGGACCGAAGTTCGGGCAAACACACACGACACGACTCTCAACGTGAAGAACGGTGTGTGCACAGATGAAGAGAAAGGCTTTAAAGTGTGTGAGAAGGCTTACAGTGGGCTGCCAAAGAAGACTTCTATATATTTAAAGTAGATAAACACTAGCTTCCATAGGTATATAAATAACTATATGTGAGCTCACAAGTGTTTAAAATGAGAAAGCACTCAGTATAGGGTGAGTACAGAGCAAATTGGGCAGGGCTTACTCGCCGTCTCCTCTCTTAAAATGGCCACCCCAAGCCCTCTATTTATAGAGGGTGGACCTGCGGCTCGGCTACAGGTGTACCAGAGGCTGCTCGGGGTACCTCGGGCTTCGCGGGTCCCACCGTCTCAAAGTACGTGCAAGCATGCAACGTGATGTCCGGTCGAACTTTCAGAATTGCAATCCGGGCATCCGACCAAGGTATATAGGACCTATTTCGGACTGCCGTTGTCGAGAGTTACGCAATGACATGGGATTAGAGGTTGTACGAAGTCATGAAGATGGGACGATACCCTTTGGTCTTCATCTTCAAATTCTATCCGCTATCCTGCGCAATAGTCACTCGGGATTGGTTTTCCTTGGCTTTTGTGGGACATTGTGTATGTATCAAAGCGTTGAGATGGTACGGTGTGGCGTCATGGTGGCGAGATGACGACTTTTCCCCTCACCGGGGTTATCGTCGGTTGGGCTGATAAAGCAGACGTTGCTCAGAGTTATCGCTGAGATTGGACTGCTGCAAGTGTTGAAGGTCCTCAGTGTCATCTTTGAGGTGTGCCTGTCCTCCCAGTGTTATCTCCAGGTTGGTATTGAGTATCTCATTGTGAGCACCGAGATTGAAGTTGATTGCATTTGAAACAAGCATTTTCAGGGTTATCGCTGGAACTGCATTCCTTGGGGTTATCGCCAAGGTTAGTAGCTACTCCCATGGTTTTAGGACTGAGACTTGAACATCTCAGGGTTATCTTCAGGATGAATCGGTGTTCTCCGGTGTGTGTTCTGGTATTGGAACTGCAGGCCTCGGTGTCATTGCTGAGTTAAGAATTGTTACTCCCGGTGTGTGTTCTGGGGTTAAAACTGAACTTGCGGCAGTATCTGAACTGGATGTTAACTGTCTTCCAGGGTTATCTCTGAAAGACGAATCTTCCTTCCTGTAATGTCAGTAACAGGTGTGCAAAAAATTTCGAGTGTCTACAGATGCCCCTCTTTATCATATTCATGCAATGCAATGGCATGGATAGGATAAAGAATCCTAGACACTTGAAATATAACATGAAGCAACTTGGTGATGCATGTGTATGGGGTTGTTGCCGAACATGCTGAGGATGATTGCTATCTCCCTATAGCTTTTACTAGGGATTTGGCAATTATGACCAGATTGGATGTGTGATCCAAATATTTGAGGATGTTGACGTTGGGGTTATCACCACATTCCTTAATCCTTGTTACAGACTTGATTCCGAAGAAGTGCCTCTTATGTGTAAGAGATATGTGGGAATAAAGCATTGTCTGTTTGACGATGTGTATAACATATTCCGTCATCAATCCTTCTTGATGACTTTCACCTTTCCTGGTTTGTATCGCCAGAGTATGTCAATGTTCTGTTGGTTTTACTGCCCATAGAAAATGTTGTCAGGGCTGCCCGACCTTCGTTGACGTGTGAACCAACGGTTTATCACGCTTTGTAACCCCCGCCGGGGATACATTTGATCCTCTGTTGACGTGTAGATCAACGAATGAACTCCCTCCTGGGGATAAATGCCAAGGCTACTTGGACTTTGTTGATGTGTGTATCAACTGATGAAATCATCGGATGGTTTCTGATGCGACGTTGGGTTTACTTTCCAACGGCTGAACTGATGTCAAGGTTGCTTGACCTTCATTGATACGTACATCAATGGATGACAATGCGTTGTGACCCCTGCTGGGGTTGTTGTATTATCATTGATGTGTGTGTTAATGGAACATGCGATGTAACCCCCGCCGAGGAGACGTGTTGGATCATCGTTGATGTGTGTGTCAACGGAACATGCATTGTAACCCCCGATGGGGAGACGTGTTGGATCATCGTTGATGTGTGTGTCAACGGAACATGCGTTGTAACCCCCGCCGGGGAGACGTGTTGGATCATCGTTGATGTGTGTGTCAATGGGACATGCGTTGTAACCCCCGTCGGGGAGACGCTGGGGAATATGAGTACCCGAGTATGAAATCCTCAAATAGCTCTCGATGCTTCGATGGGTTTACTTGCCACCGACTGAAATAATGTCAAGGCTTCTTGACCTTCATTGATACGTACATCAATGGATGATAATGCATTGTGACCCCCGCTGGGGTTGTTGTATTTTGATATATACAAGCGCGTTGGAACCCCCGCCGGGGTTTCTTGTTGTAAATGAGGATGACGATCCTAAGTGATCAGCATTGGACCTGTGTAAGGTATTGCCGAATTTAACTTGTAATGTCTGAGATCATTGCCATAGTATACCCTGTGATTGGGCGAATACCAATGAGTGATGTACAGACCCAAGGTTCAATCTAAGGAGACCAGGATTGTAAGCTATTCTGCTCAATCGCGTAGCGTTTTTATCCCTAATTTGGCCTTTTCAGCATGTGAGAACTCCTTTGCAACTCAAACTGGACCAAGCCGGAGGGGTGGGACCCACGTAGGGGTGCTGCAGGTACACCTGCTACAGCTGCAGATGGACCTACGACCAACCGTGGGTACTAAATACCAGCAAGTTGCTTCCATAAGTCATTTTCATGTTGCGCCGCGAAGGAAATATGAGAGCTATTCTTCAGATCTACTGAGTTCGGACGTCTTTCTTCAAATTCTATCACCATACAAGTGTTCTACACTGTCCTGGTAACGTATGCATGTACTTTTTTACAGTTTGTATCCGTTGGAAAATGACTTATCATATGAAATGCATCTAAACACATAGTAGTTATTATGTATGCACAAATGACTTGTAAAAAATATTCAACATAGTAAATGTTAGTATTAAACTATGCTGAACATAATGATGTGAAAAAATTTAACTTCTGAGATAGTCAAATTGGCATCTTTTTCTGCTATTTCTTATCCTATTTGAGGACAAATGAGCACAGGTGAAAAAGCAAAGTAATCCTGGTAATTAGGCTACCCTTATGGATTGATGACTTTAATTTTTGGATGCAAATAGGATTTATGTGATTGTGGGCAGGTGTGCTACGGAATGGCAACCTAGTCATGCCTATGTGCATGTGGATAATCCTATTTATAGAGGAAACTATGGCAAAATTTTCTAAAATGTAGGCATTGAGTAGTCATGCATTTTTAACTCTACTGTAGATGTATGTTAAAATGATGTATGCATGCATATAGTCATTAAATGCATTTTGAAAAGCTCTATGTTAGAAGATACCACACCCTTTCTAAGGTGATTTGGAGACTTATTGTCCAGATATTATGGATTCGGATCAGCCGAGTAGTTCCCGCAGGACCACTTCTAGTGTACGGAGGAGGGCTTCTGAAGTGCCTCGACCACGTTCTGTTAAACAGCCTCGTCAGTTGGTAGAGGAAGTGATATGTCCAGTCCAGGTTGATGTGTCGGAGGATTTTCCAGTTGCGGACCCCGCTCTTGCTGTGCATGTTCCCCGTAGGGAGCTCCCGAGTATTCAGGTAGCAAACCCAGAGCTTCTGGGTGACTTGAGTCGACATCCCTCGATGTATTTGCATGCTAACGAGGTATGACGTCAGAACCTGATCTTCCTTCTTTCCTATTTATGAGGAGTAAAAGGATTTAATGTTGATCAGCATTTCATGCAGGTTCCTGGCTTTACACGGCCTCGAGGGAACTGGTTCAGCATACACTCTATGTACCAGGCTCTTCATCCTGACTATAGAGTGATTGTGCATGAATGGGGTTTTGGAGCATTCTTTTCCATCCTTCCCCGTCGTTGCCCCTGGTGTGACAACCCAAAAATAGGTCCATTCCATCTAACCCATTCTGAGTCATCAAATACATGGTACAGAAAACAACTACAACTCTATTACAACAATTGTCGTACAAAATACAACAACACATATGTTGTGAGTTTGAATACAAATATATACCAAATGTGACACATGTCCCAACCGTGGACAGCACCTCACAGTAACACCTTACATAAAGGTATAGTCAAAAATAATTTTAGAAATTAGAATCTTTGGGAAGTGCTCAAGGAAACCTTTGTACATGGGAGGCCATGCGTTCAGGTTATGATAGATATCATATGGCCACAGAATTATCCTTAGTTGACCCAATAGACCCCAAAGAAAAACGAGAAGATTACTATCATATTCTTCCCAATGGTGAGTCTTCTCTTGACTTATCATTATCTCCACTGTCTCTAATTGAGAATTATACTTCAAACAAACACCAAGATTATATAGGTAGTGCTCGTAGATATACTCAGCAAGTGGATGAGAACATCCCTGTCTTATGATGACACGAGGTTATATGTCGTTAAACATCTTGTATGATAGGGGCAAACCACCCTTCCAACGTTGGGTACACCTTACCCTATTGGATTCACCAAATAAAACTACTAAATAAACTTTTCTATACTGCTTCGGGAGAACATCCACAGCTAGAGACCACCATTCTATTTCTCCGTTACCCTCGCTCGACCTAGCTACACTCTTATTACCTGAAAGGAATTGTGAAGCAAAAGGGTGAGCACAACTAGCCTAGTAAAAAATATCATGACTAAAGATAAATAAATTATCAATAGTCTTCATCAGTAATAAATCAGAGATTTAGAATATATGGTAGATGATAAAAATTTCAACCATAGTTACAGCGGAACGAACAATCCATTAGAAGAGTCAAATAGACCATAAAGTCTATTATCTTCTCCATGTTAAAAATCCACCAACAATATTTTATCCCTGTAACATTAATCAACAGTTCCTTTTCACAATTATATGAATAACTCATAATCATAATTGTAATTCTAAATTCCTCTTCGCATTCAGGACGAAGATAATTTTCATCACATGTCTTTACCTGAAACATCAAAGATCATGGTTATACCAAATCACAGTTCCTATTTATAATCATACTAACAATTTCATCTTTGCACTACGGCCAAAGATATTCATCAACAGACCATCTTTGCACTACAGGTCAAAGATATTCAACAACAGGTCATCTTTGCACTGCGGGCCAAAGATATTCATCAATAATTCATCTTTGCACTACAGGCCAAAGATATTCATCAACAGTTCATCTTTGCACTACAGGCCAAAGATATTCATCAATAATTTATATTTGCACTACAGGCCAAAGATATTCTTCAACAGTTCATATTTGCACTATAGGCCAAATATATTAATATCTCAAAGAAATATATAATCATTTCAGAATTTATATAAACAATAATTATAACCATGTTAATCAATTCATCTTTACACTTAAGCTAAAGATATTCAATTATAAATTCAATGGTCATGATCATACCAGTTAACAATTCATATTTGCACTACAGGCCAAAGAGAACCCATAGTCATGATCATACCAATAATATATCCATCTTTACACTCAAGTCAAAGAGAAATTCAACATCAGGGTTAGAAAAATATTATATATGATAATAAAAATAATATGATCAACATATAGTTTTAATCTCAAGAGTAATATTCATAAATCAACTATAATTTGGTCAGAAAAAGAAACCAATTTTATTGTAAATAGTAACTCGTGAATAGTAACTCGACATGAAAAAGATAGAAATTTCACAATAAAATCCATACCAATATTTCGGTATAATGATATTGAAAGAATAATATTTTTTAAGCTTATAAACAATTTATTTAAATTGTTTACACTTTACTAAATAATGCATTTAATCATCCTAAAATGCCAAACTCATAAGATTTCATTACTAATAACCAAAACCCTCATCAAAAATTTGCATATACCTCATATAGGATTCTCAAGCCATAAAATCCTATTTTCTAATTTTCTTTCTTCACAAAACATATTTAATTCATTTACTCATAACTAGACCATTTTTATCAAAAATATCAAATCAGTCCTAAAAATATTTCTTTTCTGGAATTTAGCAGAATATAGTTCCATATTGAACATATATTTTTTTCAGAATTTTTAAAATTCATTTACTATTTTTCATATGGCCAAAACCGCCGAATATTTAGACATTTATCATAAATTGTAATTTTATCCAAAAATTCTGAAATTCACAGAGTATACTCCTATCATATACATGTACTCCCAATAAAAATTTTATTAATTTTGGAGTTAACTTACTTTTAAAATAGTATTTTCCCGTAAAATTCATAACTCTTAATCTATACATTCAAAAATCACCATTTTTGGACACAATCAATAAAACTCATCAAAATATCATTTCAAATTTTTCTAAAATTTTCTGAAGGTCAGAAGAATTACGAACTGAAAAACATAATAACCCTTAAAATCCCTTACTATCCCTTACTATCCCTTACCTCAAAAGTGCAGTATTTCTGACTAGAATGCAAAGTCGAAGGAAACTTGCACTGAATAGCAACTCTCAAAGTATCTAAATACTCACAAAATATGCTTCATAATATAGAGAGAGAAAGAGAGAAAGCTTATGTTTCTAGCGTGATTTTCAATTCTAACTTAGCCATCTATTTATAGGAAAATGTTAGCACGCCGAAGCAGACTTAACCTGCAACCTGATGGCTTTACCTGCTACTATTTCCACCCACTACATTTGAATAAAAATCTCAGCACATTTTTTCACCAACCAAGAGTGGGGCCAACCAATTCTAGAATTTTCCACCAAAATGATTAACTCCAAAAATTCAACAATTTCTGAACCAGTCATCTTGTAAAATTTATAACAAATCATACGTTCATTTTTAACGGTTCAAAATTTGTGGACATATACTCAACTTATATATGTATAACATATCCAAATATTACCACGATCCAACGGTCGGATTAAAAATTATAACCCTCGCAAAATATCTCAAAAATCCTAATTTGATTTTCAATACCTCCGTTCTGACAAAAATATAGATAAAATACCTCAACATTAACTCCTTCATTTTTAACCACAAAAATATATCCCTCATTTAAATCCACATAAAATAAATATTTCCTTATCATATAAATCAATAATTAATTATTCACAAATAATATTACAGAATCACATTTATGACAACCAGGTCGTTCCCAGAAAAGAGGGGGCTTTCCAATAAGAATTTCTCCTTACTGGCGTGCAATTAGGTGACCAAACCTCTCCTTAGACAGAACTTTCTAGACATTACCAACAATGTTATCTAATAATATTATTCAAATAATATGAATTATTGATATGATAATAGAGATACGGTGCAGTGATAATTATTGAACAACAATAATATAAAATATCAACGCAGCAATTATTGAATCAATAAAATAAAATATTAAACAATAACTATTGTAACAATTATTGAGTAGTGCATTCCTTTGTAAGAATCAATAATTCAAAAATACTGTGCAATCAGTGTGCTACTGTGTAACAACGCGTATTACTGTATTTTAACTACCGGGTATTTCAACAGTGTTAACGGTAACAACTACGGCGTTATTTGTAAAAATTCAATTTTTGTCGTTATCTTCATCCGACCGTTTTTCGTTAGCTGCGCCGTCGTACGAATATTCCCCGACAGAAAGAATATTCCACGACCAACGAATATTCCCCGACAACAATGATTATTTTATAACCACTTGTTTATTTTGAAAAATTTTCACATTTCACCCATAACTTTAACTTTTATCAATTTAACCATTTACTAAATCGTAATTATATAAAAAAAATTGAATACTTTTATTTCATAAAATTCGGGGTCATACACCTGGGGTTACCTCAGGGCATTGTTTGAGCAGTGGTTTCACCAGACTCAGTCACTCCATTTGCTGGACTGTGAGGTAATGATGAGGCCAATGGATTAGCGATTTATCACAGATATGGAGTTTGGAGGGGCGCCAGTGCCTTGCATGGCGGATATTACCCCCACTGCCGTTAGATCCTTGTTAGGAGTTCTGACGGAGGCGCTCAAGGGCAGGATTGTCCGTGTGGGTCCTTTGAGCGTAGATGCTATGAGTGGGCTATTGAGCGAGCCCATGCTAGATGATGTCAGAGTCAGGGATCGCATTATTCGGCGATTGTTCCTGATGATCATTAGGGGCTGCTTCATAGCAGATAACTCTTCTACAGTGTCGTTCGCTTTGTTTAGCGCCACTCGACATGTGGACCATATAGGAGAGTATGATTGGGGTTCATACACCTTCGCCTATTTCCTCAGGGGCATGCGTATGCGCTCACAGGGTTTGACCGAGGCTTGGCTAGGATTCTACCCATTTCTGCTGGTGAGTATTTCTCTTGTCATTTACCATGTATAAGTTAAGAGTGTTAATTGACAGCAAATATTTGCCTTTGTGTTGGTAGTTTTGGGCCTATGAGAGGCTCCCATGTTTACGTCCAGTGAGTGTACTAGGATTGGATACCTACCCACGAGGACGGCAATGACATCATTTTATACTGGCAGAGGTCCCTGCAGCTGAGGGTTTCACTCATTGCCGCTTGCAGCTGGAGTTGTTAACAGCTGACATTATCACATGGATTCCCTATTCTGGGGAACATTTGTGTGACGCCCCCAAATCCAGGTTCTCTATCCTCAGATTCGGTGCTCACGATCTATCATCATCACAAGCATTCTATAACTATTACAGAAATAATAAACATACATTGTTCATTATAATAAAGTTTCATAACATGGTCCCAAGGTCTTCTTAACCTTAACTTAAACGCACCATTCATATTAAAAAAGGTTTACATAAGAAATCCCATTAGATAATAATTATTATTATTCATTCTAAACTATTCCTGGATCTTGCCCTTTCCTTTGTCTTTCGTATTGGATCCTTTGGGCTTAGCTGAAATAAATGTCATGATATAGTAAGGGTAAGCAACTAATTTGCTTAGCAAATTTATATACAAGGGAGATATATCATGACTGGAAAGAAGTTTTGCTTTCAATGTTCAACAATAATATAAGATTGTGAAGGAACATGAATTAATAATCAACAATTGAATATTCGAATAATTGAATAACATGAACTGAGTGATTTCGAAATAACCATGAACATTTGCCAAGGTTCTCAGTCATTTAAACTGGACCTCTTAATAAGGTTTAGTATTCAAGGGGATCAGCCTTTCAGATCCCGTGATTTATGCATAAACACTTAATACTCCGGCATTGATATCATGCCTTAATCAAATTCGTCCTTTTCTCAGTCAAGAGTTCTTATCATATCAATTTAACAAGAACAGCTTTTTAAAATACATTTGATTTAACAAATTTAAACATGCTTGATCTAGCTGATACAATTAGCATAGATCTATCTCATAAACAGTTCAGGAATGAAGAACTTTAATTTAATTCACAGTTCAATAATAGTAGAACATGAATTCAATTGCACAAAATGCGAATTTCAATAATCATTATAGATGTAAATAATCATCAATAATTATTCACTAATATGCTTTGAAAATAATAACTCGAGTTTGAGTTAAGAAACTTGCCTCGTCTGTAGATTACGGCTACGCAATTAATTTATATCCACTATGCAGTTAAATTATCTTCTTTTGAGAGACCTATAGTTAATCTTTCAATTAGTCATAGTATAACATTAGATTATGTAATCACATAAATATTATACATTACATTTAGTTCTTATAAACATTATCCTATCTTGATAATGTTACTATTAAATAACAACATAATATTATTAATCTTGATAATATTTAATTCACCTCTTAGTATTATTAGTTCCCTAATAATACATTCATTTGCTCACTAATATTATTAACATCTTAATATTTTAAGACCTTACTAATATTATTAATCTTCTTAATAATATTTTAATTATGCATTAATATTATTACCTTAATAATATCTTACTTATGCTTTAGTATCATTATTCATTTAATAATACTTTTAATCATTTACTAATATTTTATTCATTTACTAATATTATTGATTATTTAATAATATTTTAATCATTTACTAATATTATTAATTATTTAATAATATTTTATTTATTTACTAATATTATTAATCATTTAATAATATCTTATTCTATTACTAATATTATTAATTATTTAATAATACTTTAATCATTTATCAATGCTTAAATCAAATATTATTAACCATTTAATAATATTTTAAAAAAAATTAATCTTAATATTTTTATTTACTTATCAATATCATATTCTAATATTATTAATATCATAATAATATTTTAATAATTTATTGGATTAATAAACAATTTATTCTAATTGTTCACCCTTTATTAAACCTCTTATTTAATATCCTTAAAAGGGTATAAATAATATTTCTTATCATAAATTACCAAAGTGTTCTAAGTTAGTCATGATATGATATGTTATGAGTATTCAAGCATAGAAATCACATTTTTCTTATTAAGGACATCATTTAACTATTTATTTCCTTTTATTCATAACTTAATCATTTTTAGGAAAAATAGCAAACTGATTCCAAAAATTTGGAGCTTCTGTATTTTGACAGAATATGAACCCACAAGGATCCCCAAATTTTTCTGGAATTTTAGAAAATGATCTAGTATTTTTAAAGTTCCCAAAACACTCGTATCTTGCTTCATTTTTAATAAATTGAGTTTTGCTCTAAAAATTCTGAAATTTTTAGGGCATGCTCTCCTAACATATATGAACCTACTGTTAAAGTTTCGGAATTTTCCAGTGTATACACAGTGAGATATTCGACGATAAAGTTTTAGGAGTCCTTTACGGAAATAGTCATTACGCACAATCTATAACTCAAAACGTGTCCGTTCTTTTTCCTACACGTAGATAACTTCTCAAGGTATCTCTGTGTATTTTCTCATATTTTTAAGGGACATGAAACTGTCCAAAACAGACCCAAGAAAAACGGGACAAAAACTATTTTAAGGTTTTTAAACCCTTAACATTCCAAGTGGGCTTCTTTGGGAAAATCAGCTCCAAAGGATTCAAAACTTGCTAGATTTGTGTTCTATCACTCGGGTTTACTAGATAACTCATGTATCTAGCACCCCCCTTTGACGGATCACAAATCCAAGTTGGAAAACTTGAGTTACACAAGATTTAATGGAAGAAAATAAGAGTTTTCACCCTTGGAGAACATATGCTCATATTCTTCCTCTAAGCCTTTGATCTAACACTCAAGATACATAGTTCTATACATGATGATATGTAGGACTAGGGTATCTTGAGTATTTGTTCATAACTCCAAAAAAACTCAAGCTAAAAAAAACAAAATAGAAGAAGAAGATGAAGGTTAGGTTATACCTTGATTTAATGACAACCTTCCTTGATTTACCAAAGTAAGTGATGAACTTTGGATGCATTAATAAACTAGCACTCCTCTCTCTCTATATATATGGCCAAACCTCTCTCTCCTTTCTCTCTCTAGAAGTGGCTAGCTTGGGAGAAATTATAAGAGGAAGAATGAGAGAAGAAATGAAATGAAATGAAAAGATGAAGTAAAAGGATACTTACAAAAAATATAGATACACTTAGTGTATCTAGCTATTATCCCCCATACTTTCTTTAACCCATGGATAGAAGCTTTGCCTTATCACTTTAATTAGTCTAATCATGATTAAGGATGCTTAATAAAGTGGCAACCAATGGGAGCTTGACAACCATGTCCTTTTGTGTAAGAGTTACTACAAATGGACCTTGCTTAGCTTAATTAGTCGCCTTAAAAGGTTAATGTGGCCAGCCATATATATGCCCACTAATTCCTTCATTTTACTTTTATTTTAATGCATAAATTAGATAAATCAAAGGTCTAAAATACCCTTAATCAAGTGAGCTAAGTTTGGGCTTACAATTTATTTCTTTTGGGCTTCTCCTATAATTGTTTTGGGTCATGCAATAAACATAGTCTAACAATTTTAATATATGTTACCCAAATTATTTATTTATGGTTTCCATTCCTAATCTTATGAAATTTAATTACCTATACATGTGACTTTAGCTCATAACCTAATTAGTTTCACAAGAATTATGTTTAAAATTATTAGTCACTTGAAAAATAAGATTATCCACTTAAGTTAGTATACATATTAAATACTAACCTCTCATTAACACCATAACCCTTAGGTTATTTAATTGTCTCACCTAATGTATAATTAGGTTACGAAGCTTTCATTTTTTTAATGAAATCTATAAATGTGTATATCCATAACTATAGCATACATGTTAATTGACCCATGCACCACTTCACATATGTTGTCACATATTAAATCACTGTATAACACAAAGTTTTAAATATCAATAATGTACATACATATATAGTGACTTAAAATTCACGGTTATTACATATTCCCCCCCCCCCCCTTATAAGAATTCCGTCCCCGAATTACCTATAGGGTTACTCAAAAAGATGTGGATAATTTTCTCTCATCCTTTCTTCGAGTTCCCACGTAGCTTCTTCAGCATTGTGGTTCCTCCAAAGAACCTTTACAGAATGTATAACCTCATTTCACAATTTCTATTCTTTTCTATCTAAAATTTCAACTGAAATTTCCTTGTACGACAAATCCTTTTCGACCTGAATTGGCTTGTACGATATCACGTGCTTGTAATCAGGCTTGTATGGTCGTAGCACTGACACATGAAACCCATTATGAATATGTTCCAGTTCAGGAGGTAGAGCTACCTCGTACGCCACTTCGCCTATCTTCCTCAAGATCTCGAAAGGTCCAATAAATCTCGGACTCAGTTTACCTTTCTTTCCAAATCTTATCTTCCCTTTTCAGGGAGATACATTTAAAAATGCATGGCTTCCCACCTCAAATCTCTCTTCTGGCGATGTAAGTTTACATACTTATTTTGGCGATCTTGAGCTGCTACCAATCAGGCTCTTATCACCATGATGATCTCTATAGTCTGCTGCACCAGTTCTAGTCCCAACAGTCGACGTTCACCCACTTCATCCCAGCATAAGGGCGTTCTAGATTTCCTTCCATACAGTACTTCGTACGGCGGCATTCCGATGCTGGCGTGACAGCTATTGTTGTATGCGAACTCTACTAATGGAAGATGATCCTCCCAGCTACCCTTGAAGTCCATCACACAAGCTCTGAGCATGTCTTCAAGTGTTTGAATCGTTCTCTCGCTTTGCCCATCGGTCTGCGGATGATACACGGTGCTCATCCGTAGTTGCGTCCCCATTCTTTCCTGAAGGCTCTTCCAGAAGTTTGACGTGAATCGCGGATCTCTATCCGACACAATAGATACCGGTACGCCATGCCTCGAGATAATTTCTTTGATATATAATTTGGCTAGCTGGTCCAAACTATACCTGATCTTGATCGGTAAGATGTGGGCCGACTTCGTAAGACGATCTACAATTACCCATATGGCGTCGTATCCTTTTTGCGTTGCTGGAAGTCCCACCATAAAATTCATCATGATGTGCTCCCACTTCCACTCTTGAATCTCTAAAGGCTATAGTAATCCACTCGGTCGTTGATGCTCTGCCTTGACTCTCTGACAAGTTAGACATCTGCTGACGTATTTTGTAACCTCTCTCTTCATGTTTGGCCACCAAAAGTGTTGACGCAAATCTTGATACAATTTTGTGCTTCCTGGGTGTATAGAGTACCTCGTACTGTGCGCTTCTTGCAAAATCTCTTCTCTTAGTTCTGGTACTAGTGGTACCCAAATTCGCCTTTCGAATCTCAGCAGCCCAGTGCCATCAATCTTGTATTTCAATTCATCCCCTTCAGCTAACCGCTTCTTGATGTTGTCACAATCTTCGTCCTTCTCTTGAGCCTCTTTAACCTTATCTAATAGAGTCGGGCTCGCTGTCACTGTAAATAATTTCTCGTTGGTCTCCATCGGATACTTAACCTCTAAGTCAAGTCGTTCAAAATCTTTCACCAATTCCTCTTGTATGGTCAACTTCAGTAACTTCTCCCTGCCTTTTCTGCTCAGGGCATCTGCCACTACATTTGCTTTTCCTGGATGGTACAGAATCTCATAATCATAATCCTTGATTAATTCTAGCCATCGACACTGCCTCATATTTAGCTCTTTCTACGTGAAGATATACTTCAGACTCTTGTGATTCGTATATATTTCACACTTCTCGCCATACAAATAGTGCCTCCAAATCTTAAAGGCAAAAACTACTGCTGCTAATTCCAGGTCATGAGTCGGATAACCCTTCTCATAGTCCTTCAGCTGACGTGAAGCGTACGCAATGACCTTGCCATGTTGCATCAGTACACAGCCAAGACCCTTATGTGACGCATCACTATACACTATAAATTCTCCCGTGTTGTCGGGTAAAGTCAACACAGGTGCCTGACTGTGCCTCTTCTTCAATTCCATGAAACTCTCTTCACATTTCTCCGTCCAAACGAACTTCACTGTCTTTCTGGTAAGGTTGGTCAACGGTGATGCTATCTTTGAAAAATCTTGGATGAATCTTCGATAGTATCTTGCTAATCCCAAGAAACTCCTAATTTCTGTCGGCGTCTTTGGCTGTTCCCAGTTGATAACCGCTTCTACCTTTGCTGGATCTACCGAAACACCATCCTTGTCGATAACGTGACCCAAAAACTGCACTCTCCGCAACCAAAACTCACACTTGGAGAACTTTGCATACAACTTCTCCCTCCTTAACAACTCCAACACTATCCTTAGATGTTCAACATGCTCTTCCTCTTTCTCTGAATATACCAGAATGTCATCGATGAACACGACAAGAAACTTAACTAAATACTGTTTAAACACTATGTTCATCAAGTCCATGAATGCTGCTGGCGCATTCGTCAACCCAAAAGACATTACCAAAAACTCAAAGTGTCTATACCGAGTTCTAAATGCCATCTTTAGAACATCCTCCTGCCTCACCTTCAGTTGGTGATAACCGGTCCTCAAGTCAATTTTTGAAAAATATTTCGCCCCCTTCAACTGATCAAACAAATCGTCGATCCTGGGAAACGGGTACTTGTTCTTAATGGTGACCTTGTTCAATTTTCGGTAGTCGATACAAAGCCTTAATGACCCATTCTTCTTCTTTACGAATAATACTGGTGCTCCCCACGGTGATACGCTCGGTCGAATATATCCCTTATCTAACAATTCTTGTAATTGAATCATTAATTCCTTCATTTCTACCGGAGCCATACGATATGGTGCTTTGTATACCGGTGATGTCCCTGGTGCCAAATCGATAGCAAACTCTATCTCTCTATCTGGTGGCATTCCCGAAATCTCATCTGGGAAGGCGTCAACGAATTCCCTTACAATAGGTATCTGACCCAGTTCACCCTCGACTCTGCAAGTATCCACAATGTGAGCCAAATAACCTATACAACCTTTCCTAAGCAACTTCTTTGCTTGCATCATCGTCAGACAATAAGATTGTCTCGGCGATTTACTGCCATGAAATACCACCATTGACTTATTCAGAGTCTTTAGGTGTACGCACTTTTTCTTATAGTCAATGACCGCTCTATGACTTGATAACCAATCCATCCCGAGGATTACATCAAACTCTCCAAGACGAATCGGTATCAAATCCACGTTAAGGTTAAACCCTCGTACATCAGCACAATAGTTCCTGTGTATGTAGTCTACATGAATAATTTCTTTATTTGCTACTTCTACATTCATTAGGTGTTCTAATAGTTCACGAGGTAAACTTAATCTTTGAGCAAATTCATCAGATACAAAAGAACATGAAGCTCCCGAATTGAATAACACATAGGCATTTATATCGTTGATCGGAATTATACCTGACACCACCTCCCTGGATTCCACGGCATCTTGCACTGTCATATTAAATGTCCTCGTTGTCGGCTTGTTTGGCTGGGCTGGTCCTCCACTAGTTGTCTTAGTGTTATTGCCCCTGTTGCCGTTTTCGCCATCTGTGCTTTTTCTCTTTGGGCAATCCTTGATCCGATGTCCCAATTCCCCACAGTTAAAACAACCTCCCTTCTTCATCTTAGAACAATTGGGTGAGGTATGCCCTTCTTGTCCATAGGTATAACATACCATTTTCCTTTCAAGAACTCTCCCAAGTGACCCTTTCCACAGTTTCCACACACTGACTTCTTTTGTTGGACACTTCCTTGTTGAATCTCCAAATTACTACCCCCACTACTCCATTTCTGCTTCTTGTTGTTGCTACCGCCAATGCTAACATTCTGATTCCCACCTTCTACTTTCTTCTTGTTCTTCTCCCGATTGTACTTTGAGACTGCTTCGCTTCCACCTTCCGCTATGAGAGCTTTCTCCAACAGAGTTGAGAATGACGTGATTTGTAGAACCGCTACCTTACTGTAAATCCATGGCTTTAGTCCATTTTCGAACCTTCTTGCTTTCCTCACCTCCGTGTCTACCTGATGTGGAGCGAATCTGGCCAATTCATTAAACTTCACAGCGTACTCTGACACTGACATATTCTCCTGTATCAATTCCAAAAACTTGATCTCCATCCTCGCTTGTTTACTCTCAGGGAAGTAGTTCTCAAAGAACAACTTCTTGAACGCTTCCCAAGTCACGATTCCAGTCCCGGCTTTGTTCTGGTTGGCCTCCCACCAATAGTTAGCCTCACCCTTCATTAAGTAGGTAGCAAAAATTGTTTTCTGTTCTTCTGCTACTCTAGCAATAATGAAGGCCTTCTCAATCTCCTTCATCCACGTCTGGGCCTCTAACGGGTCTGCTGTTCCTCTAAACTCCGGCGGTCCTACTACCTTGAAGTCCTTAAAGTTGGCTAATTGGTTTCCTGCCTGATTTCCCCCAGGTTGAGCTTGATTCCTCATGGCTTCAGCCATCATGTTGACAAAGTCTTGAATTGGGTTTGGTTGAGCTCCCGCTGCATTATTAACTGACTCTTCGATCTCTTGGTTCCTTAGTACACGTCTGGGCGGCATTATCTAGTGAAACAAAATTCTAACACGTTACTCGAGTTTTATTACCATATAAGTACTTAGCATGTAACACGCTACTGTATTCAACAATCATATGATCATTATGGGAGAGTTTTAAATTACCAAGATTTTGGAAGTCTTTCTCCCTGATTAGTGGGTTAAGTTTGTTTTTAAAGAAAATTTTCCAAATCAGTCTACTGGATTCATGTAACATTAAATAGACAATTTATTATTTAAATTTTTCCAGCACATATCATAATAATAATGCATTTATATTCATTTACCAATCTTCAGTGTCTCACATGATTAATACAGGTATATTCTTATAAATACTACTATCCCATTTTAAACACAAAAGATGGGATTAACTCAAAATGATACTTCCCTACAAACACAAATAGGGATACTACCTAACTACCTACTACCTCACACCTGCTGAGGTTTACATCAACATAAAACCCTATTACACAAAAAGGGGTACTAATGCATCTATCTACAACTAGTCCATAGCATAATCATCACTGGTGGCCCTGCTGGGTCACCTGAACAGGCTCCGAGGGAAACCACCCCTCCATAGCTCTACGTCGAACGGATCAACTCGACTCTCCTATCTCGAACTGCGCCCTCCTAATCCCACTGCGTTGGCCCTCATACGCTGCGTCTAGCGCCAGTCCTAAAGTCTTGGCCCTGACCTTCATGGCCTGCAATGCTAACTCCAGTTGGTCCACCCGCTGGGCTAACTCATAAAATGCCTCCTCCACGCGAATCTTGTCTTCAATCTCCACGTTAAACTCGCCCCGCATCGCCAGATGCTCTATGCTCAGCTCTCCGAACTTTGCCTTTTCATGCTCTAGTTGTACCCTCAGCATCTCAACTTGCAACTGGGACTCATCCAACTTTCCCTTCTGCTCGACTACCTCCATATGGGCTTGATAAGCTGCCTCCTTGTATTGGCCTTCTGTGAACTGAAGTGTGTGGTTTTCAACCTCCAGTTCTCCCACCCTGCCTTCCAATTGACTAATTCTCCTCAACAAATCCTCTATAAGAGGACCCTGAGGGGCTTCTTCTTTGACCTCATGCTCAGTGGGGTCCTCATCTACTGAGTGACTGCCCTGGCGCTCGTCAGACATCCTACAAACACCATAAATAAAACCAACATCAGTACCACAATAAAATATATTCATTAATAAAATGAAATAATATTTAATTAAGTACAACACAAACTCGATGAATTTCCACAATCCATATCCTAACATACTGTATAAGAGTTTTCTACTAAGGTTATAACCTAGGTTTCGTATTCCTAATGTTTATAACCTACAGCTTTGATACCAACCTGTGACGCCCCCAAATCCAGGTTCTCTATCCTCATATTTGGTGCTCACGATCTATCATCATCATAAGCATTCTATAACTATTATAGAAAATAATAAACATACATTGTTCATTATAATAAAGTTTCATAATATGGTCACATGGTCTTCTTAACCTTAACTTAAACGCACCATTCATATTACAAAAGGTTTACATAAGAAATCTTATTAGATAATAATAATTATTATTCATTCTAAACTATTCCTGGATCTTGCCCTTGCCTTTGTCTTTCGTATTGGATCCTTCGGGCTTAGCTGAAATAAATGTAATGATATAGCAAGGATAAGCAACTAATTTACTTAGCAAATTTATATACAAGGGAGATATATCATGACTGGAAAGAAGTTTTGCTTTCAATGTTCAACAATAATATAAGATTGTAAAGGAACATGAATTAATAATCAACAATTGAATATTCGAATAATTGAATAACATGAACTGAGTGGTTTTGAAATAACCATGAACATTTGCCAAGATTCTCAGTCATTTAAACTGGACCTCTTAATAAGTTTTAGTATTCAAGGTGATCAGCATTTCATACCCCGTGATTTAAGCATAAACACTTAATACTCCGGCATTGATATCATGCCTTAATCAAATTCGTCCTTTTCTCAGTCAAGAGTTCTTATCATATCAATTTAACAAGAACAGCTTTTTAAAATACATTTGATTTAACAAATTTAAACATGCTTGATCTAGCTGATACAATTAGCATAGATCTATCTCATAAACAGTTCAGGAATGAAGAACTTTAATTTAATTCACAGTTCAATAATAGTAGAACATGAATTCAATTGCACAAAATGCGAATTTCAATAATCATTATAGATGTAAATAATCATCAATAATTATTCACTAATATGCTTTGAAAATAATAACTCGAGTTTGAGTTAAGAAACTTGCATCGTCTGTAGATTACGGCTACACAATTAATTTATATCCACTATACAGTTAAATTATCTTCCTTTGAGAGACCTATAGTTAATCTTTCAATTAGTCATAGTATAACATTAGATTATGTAATCACATAAATATTATACATTACATTTAGTTCTTATAAACATTATCCTATCTTGATAATGTTACTATTAAATAACAACATAATATTATTAATCTTGATAATATTTAATTCACCTCTTAGTATTATTAGTTCCCTAATAATACATTCATTTGCTCACTAATATTATTAACATCTTAATATTTTAAGACCTTACTAATATTATTAATCCTCTTAATAATATTTTAATTATGCATTAATATTATTACCTTAATAATATCTTACTTATGCTTTAGTATCATTATTCATTTAATAATACTTTTAATCATTTACTAATATTTTATTCATTTACTAATATTATTAATTATTTAATAATATTTTAATTATTTACTAATATTATTAATTATTTAATAATAGCTTATTCAATTACTAATATTATTAATCATTTAATAATACTTTAATCATTTATCAATGCTTAAATCAAATATTATTAACCATTTAATAATATTTTAAAAAAATTTAATCTTAATATTTTTATTTACTTATCAATATCATATTCTAATATTATTAATATCATAATAATATTTTAATAATTTATTGGATTAATAAACAATTTATTCTAATTGTTCACCATTTATTAAACCTCTTATTTAATATCCTTAAAAGGGTATAAATAATATTTCTTATCATAAATTACCAAAGTGTTCTAAGTTAGTCATGATATGATATGTTATGAGTATTCAAGCATAGAAATCACATTTTTCTTATTAAGGACATCATTTAACTATTTATTTCCTTTTATTCATAACTTAATCATTTTTAGGAAAAATAGCAAACTGATTCCAAAAATTTGGAGCTTCTGTATTTTGACAGAATATGAACCCACAAGGATCCCCAAATTTTTCTGGAATTTTAGAAAATGATCTAGTATTTTTAAAGTTCCCAAAACACTCGTATCTTGCTTCATTTTTAATAAATTGAGTTTTGCTCCAAAAAATCTGAAATTTTTAGGGCATGCTCTCCTAACATATATGAACCTACTGTAAAAGTTTCGGAATTTTCCAGTGTATACACAGTGAGATATTCGACGATAAAGTTTTAGGAGTCCTTTACGGAAATAGTCATTACGCACAATCTATAACTCAAAACGTGTCCGTTCTTTTTCCTACACGTAGATAACTTCTCAAGGTATCTCTGTGTATTTTCTCATATTTTTAAAGGACATGAAACTGTCCAAAACAGACCCAAGAAAAACGGGACAAAAACTATTTTAAGGTTTTTGAACCCTTAACATTCCAAGTGGGCTTCTTTGGGAAAATCAGCTCCAAAGGATTCAAAACTTGCTAGATTTGTGTTCTATCACTCGGGTTTACTAGATAACTCATGTATCTAGCACCCCCCTTTGACGGATCACAAATCCAAGTTGGAAAACTTGAGTTACACAAGATTTAGTGGAAGAAAATAAGAGTTTTCACCCTTGGAGAACATATGCTCATATTCTTCCTCTAAGCCTTTGATCTAACACTCAAGATACATAGTTCTATACATGATGATATGTAGGACTAGGGTATCTTGAGTATTTGTTCATAACTCCAAAAAAACTCAAGCTAAAAAAAACAAAATAGAAGAAGAAGATGAAGGTTAGGTTATACCTTGATTTAATGACAACCTTCCTTGATTTACCAAAGTAAGTGATGAACTTTGGATGCATTAATAAACTAGCACTCCTCTCTCTCTATATATATGGCCAAACCTCTCTCTCCTTTCTCTCTCTAGAAGTGGCTAGCTTGGGAGAAATTATAAGAGGAAGAATGAGAGAAGAAATGAAATGAAATGAAAAGATGAAGTAAAAGGATACTTACAAAAAATATAGATACACTTAGTGTATCTAGCTATTATCCCCCATACTTTCTTTAACCCATGGATAGAAGCTTTCCCTTATCACTTTAATTAGTCTAATTATGATTAAGGATGCTTAATAAAGTGGCAACCAATGGGAGCTTGACAACCATGTCCTTTTGTGTAAGAGTTACTACAAATGGACCTTGCTTAGCTTAATTAGTTGCCTTAAAAGGCTAATGTGGCCAGCCATATATATGCCCACTAATTCCTTCATTTTGCTTTTATTTTAATTCATAAATTAGATAAATCAACGGTCTAAAATACCATTAATCAAGTGGGCTAAGTTTGAGCTTACAATTTATTTCTTTTGGGCTTCTCCTATAATTATTTTGGGCCATGCAATAAACATAGTCTAACAATTTTAATATATGTTACCCAAATTATTTATTTATGGTTTCCATTCCTAATCTTATGAAATTTAATTATCTATACATGTGACTTTAGCTCATAACCTAATTAGTTTCACAAGAATTAGGTTTAAAATTATTAGTCACTTGAAAAATAAGATTATCCACTTAAGTTAGTATACATATTAAATACTAACCTCTCATTAACACCATAACCCTTAGGTTATTTAATTGTCTCACCTAATGTATAATTTGGTTACGAAGCTTTCATTTTTTAATGAAATCTATAAATGTATATATCCATAACTATAGCTTACATGTTAATTGACCCATGCACCACTTCACATATGTTGTCACATATTAAATCACTGTATAACACAAAGTTTTTAATATCAATAATGTACATACATATATAGTTACTTAAAATTCACGGTTATTACAATTTGGCCATCGAATTTGAAGATGGGTACCCGACTGGTGTCGAGTACGTGATTTCCACCCGGAGAGTTCCTCTCTTCACGGATGGAGGATGGGAGCTCTATCTAGGAGAACGTGCTATTAGGAGCACCACAGGAGAGATCCGTATACTGATCTTACCTTCTGCCAGGCGTTATTGGCCTGTATCGCAGTTACCCGTCATTGATATCCCATTGTTGGGTGTTAACGGTTTTGGATTATCAGAGGGTCCCTGTACTCAGGAGATATTCTAGCGTTGGTGGTTCCCTCATACTATTAGAGCCCAGACCCGCGCCACTCAGTTCATGGGGAATATAGTTCCAGGATCCGTGATGATGACGGATTGGCTAGCCTGTGTCCGAGATCCGACTCATGTGACACAGATTGACAGTTTGACCCGACAGTTAGACCAGGCACATATCTTTATCCGGTATTTGGGCAGAGATCTGACAGAGACAGATTCGTTTGATCCTTCCAGCTCAGGCGCTGGCCCCTCAGATGACCCATTTGGTTTTGCCGGCGTAGATCCTCCTTTGTATCGGCCTGATATCCCTGTTGATAGAGATACAGTGACTCAGGAGGAGTTACATCAGGTGGACAGGATTGATGATGTGGACATCGACACCATTGTCTTCTTCTGATGTGTATTATTGTTATATACTTTGATAGGCCTCTGTTAGCTAGTGGGTGTCTATGCCCCATTCTCGCTATATCTTTTGATAGGCCTCTGTTAGTAGTAGGGCGTCTGTGCCCCATTTCCCTGTATTTGTAGCTGTACAGAGATGATGTATTAGATGATGATATACTTAGGAATGTATGTACAATTTTTCCATTCCCTATATCATATTGCCTGCTATTATCTGTAATGCATGTATCATGTTATGCATATGTATGTATGTCCAGAGATATTTAGCATTGACCCCTAGATGGTCTTATGACACGGCCCGTGGAGATGTCTTCTTCGATAGTTAGCCGTATTGTAGCATACTATGACCCTGTTGATATTTCAGGTTCCCACAGGATTTGTGGATGGCATGCTGGAGCAATGGGTATCGGAGAGGCAGGTTTTCCGATTTGGGATCCAGGAGTTGACTCCCACATTGGAGGAGTATGTATGGTTGACGATGCTACCACTGGATAGACCTTGCGTGCATATGGCTTTGGGAGACATGAGTCGATGGTTCATGACCCTCACTGGATTGAGGCATAGGGTATTACAGGATGAGCTTACATCTGGCCACGTTATATCACAGTGTTTTCTGTTTGACAGATTTGGCTCTGAGGATAGTTATAGACGACATTCTGGGGATTTCACCACACCGGAGGATCATTGGCGTCTGGCCAGGGTAGATGTACTGCTATTGTGCGCACTGTCATATGTCTACATGCCACTGTATATGGATGAGTTGGGCATAGGAGTTATCATGGTGGTGAGAGCTCTTAGGGAGGGTCGTACCATCATACCTATGATTATAGCCGAGACATTGAGGTCAGCTACATACTGCTGCACTTATCCGACAAGAGTATTTACGGGCAGTTCGGTCATGCTATACGTGTGGTTTATGTCACACCTGAGATCGATTGGCACTTTCAGACGGCATGGGTATTGCTTCACCCATGATATAGCCATGACATATTCATTTCAGCCTGCGGAGTGCACGGATGATGCATCTTGGTCCACTTTCTTAGCTGATATTATAGACCCGTTTAGTATATTGCCATTCTCCGGGCTCAACTAACCTTATAGCTTTATTACTCATGCTCCGGGCATGGATTACATCCCTCTGGCTGGTTTGAGGGGTATGACTACTTACCATCCACTGGTCGTGATATCGTAGTTTGACCAGTTTTAGGATTTTCATCCTTTCGAGGGGGCGCTGGGCCAGCGTTTAGCTTCTCGCTATCTTTCAGCAGAGGATAGATCCCGTGTGTATGCATGTTGGGATCAGCGCGAGATAGCCGCTTTCTCTATTAGTAATCCAGGTTATTCTGCAAAGTATTCCACATGGATGGAGACAGAGGCTGCACCGGCTGAGGTAGTATCCACATTGCCGAGTATTGACTCAGATGGTGGAGAGCCCATGGAGGACATTGATTCTCACACCGAGGAGGAGACATCTACTGGGTTGCCAGTATTTCCTTTAGAATCTCTCAGTACTAGCACTGTCGTGATTCAGCATTCAGCACAGTACTTTAAGCAGAGTCTTCATCTGATGACCTTTGAGAGAGATTAGGCTAGATCCCTGATGTTGACAGCTCTTGATAGGAGAGACACAGCCCTGTTAGAGAGGGACGAGGCATTGGCTCGTAGAGATACCGCTGTTGTTGAGCGGGATGAGGCCAGATCAGCCAGAGATGCAGTGATAGTTGAGAGGGATAGTGCCATATCTTCTCGGGATGTTGTAAGACCCCAGCTTATTAATGAATAAAATTAAATTTTTTCTAAATATTATTGTGAATAATAAGGGGTTAATTTGATATAATACTTTGGTTATGGGTGAAATGTGCAAATTTTACAAAATAAGCAAGTGGTTATAAAATATTCATTTTGTCGGGGAATATTCGTTTGGTCGTGGAATATTCTTGCTGTCGAGGAATATTCGTACGACGGCGCAGCCTTGTGTGGGCCCCATAATGAAAAGCGATTGGATGAAGAAAATGACAAGTATAAGTTGTTTATAAATAACGGCGTAGTTGTTACCGTTAATACTGTTAGAATACTCGGTGGTTAAAATACAGTAGCACACGGTATTGCACTAATTATTGATTCTTACGTAAGAAGACACTACTCAATAATTGTTACAGTAGTTATTATTCAATATTTTATTTTATTGATTCAATAATTGCTGCGTTGATATTTTATATTACTGTTGTTTCAATAATTGTTGCTGCACAGTATTTCTCTTTATCAGATCAATAATTCATATTATTTGAATAATATTATTAGATAACATTATTGGCAATGTCTAGAAAGTTCTGTCTAAGGAGAGGTTTGGTCATCTAATTGCGCGCCAGTAAGGAGAAATCCTTATTGGAAAGCCCCCACTTTCTTGGGAACGGCCTGGTTGTCATAAATGTGATTCTGTAATATTATTTGTGAATAATTAATTATTGATTCATATGATAAGGAAATATTTATTTTATGTGGATATAAATGAGGGATATATTTTTGTGGTTAAAAATGAAGGAGTTAATGTTAAGGTTTTTATCAGTATTTTTGTCGGAATGGAGGTATTAAAAATCAGGATTTTTGAGATATTTTGCGGGGGTTATAATTTTTAATCCGACCGTTGGATCGTGGTAATTTTTGGATATGTTATATATATATAAGTTGAGTATATGTCCACAAATTTTGAACCGTTAAAAATGAACGTATGATTTATTATGAATTTTACGAGATGACTGGTTCAAAAATTGTTGAATTTTCGGAGTTAATCATTTTGGTGGAAAATTCTAGAATTGGTGGGCCCCACTCTTGGTTGGTGAAGAAATGTACTGAGATTTTTATTCAAATGTGGTGGGTGGGAATAGTAGCAGGTAAAGCCATCAGGTTGCAGGTTAAGTCTGTTTCGGCGTGCTAGCATTTTCCTATAAATAGAGGGCTAAGTTAGAATTGAAAATAACACCAGAAATAAATTTTCTCTCTTTCTCTCTCTAGATTATTGAGTGTATTTTATGAGTATTTAGATACTTTGAAAGTTTCTATTCATCAGAGCAAGTTTTTTTCAGCCTTATACCGGTATTCCGACTAGAAGTACTGATATTTTGAGGTAAGAGATATTATTTTATTCTTAAATGATATTATTTTCTTCAATATCATTATGCTGAAATATTAACATGAGTTTTTATCAAATTTAAAACTTTTTGTGTCGGGGTTACTATTAACGTATACATTACTATTCACGTATACGGAACTATTCACGGATACGGCACTATTCACCAAAAAATAAAATTTTTCCTTTTTGTCCAAGATGTCTATTATGGTTACTATCTTTGATTGTATCCATGTTTTGATCTTTATTTTTGAATTCTGCTTCACAATTGATTATTATGAAGTATTATTGATCTTGGATAAACTGTTATACGAATCCCTACTATTTGTCCTTCTGTCTCACTGGATTCGTTCTCTTTAAGATATTTTTCATCATCCTCAGTCCTAAATGATGATATTACTGAATATCTTTGGCCTGTAGTGCAAAGATGTATGATTACTTGATGAATATCTTTGGCCTGTAGTTCAACGATGAACAGGTGTTGAGATGAACATGACTGACAGGTGATACAAATGAATATCTTTGGCCTGTAGTGCAAAGTTGAATATTTGGATAAAGATGATTATTAATTGATGTTACAGGGATAAAATATTGATGATGGACTTTTAAATCTTAGAAGATAGTAGAATTCATTCTCTACTTGACTCTTCTAATGGTTTGCTATTTCCGCTGCAGTTGTTGATCTAAAACTTGTTGTCGATTATATTCTATCAGATTTTTCCCTGTTGAATACTAATGATAATTTGTTGTATATTATCTTAGTCATAATATTCTTTACTGGGCTAGTTGAGCTCACCCTTTTCCTTTTTGTTCCATTTTTCTTCTTAGGAGGTGAGAACATAGCAGGATCTAGTCGGGTTATGGAGTGATGGTTCTAGAAAGATATTTTAGCAGTCCTCACTATTTCTGTAAAATAGTGTTTGAATAATTGTATTGAGGACTTATTTGAGTGTGGATATTATCTAGAAGACAATATTTGTATTTAAACTCATAGTATGTGTTGTCGTATTTTGCACGACAATTATATTATTGAAGTTGTAGTTTGCTTTCTGTACCATGTATTTGGCGACTCAGAATGGGTGTTGTATACCTATTTTGGGGGCGTCACAGTTGGTATCAGAGCTTAGGGATATGATCCCTGGCTGAGATGTGAGACAAGAACTAGGAGGGGAGAGACGGGGAATTCCTTCGTTAGTATGACCTGACTAAGTTTATTTGGTATTTATTTGGTCGGTCAGAGTATAGGGATAATATATGACATGACTATTAACCCTTGTTTTATGACAGTATTTAAGAATGGCAGCTGAAAACGTTAATAATGGAGTAAATCAGACCGTGGAGACACCTTTGATCACCACCCAGGGGAACGTGCAACAGGAAGGCAATATTCCTCCTGTAAACAATGTTACCGAGCAAACGATGAATGATGGAATGTTTAGGAGCTTTTTGCAGTTCATGCAAAATCAGACGAGGGAGACTCGTGTGCAGAATACAGGTGGAAATGATAACAACGCGCGATTTGTCACAGCCAAGCAGTTCAAAGAATTGGGACCGCCAGAATTTAAAGGAAAGTCGTATCCGATCATGGCGAAAACGTGGGTCAAGCAAATTACCAAGATATTCGATGTCTTGGGATTCACGGAGGAACAAAAGGTTCCATTCGCCACTTTATGTTCCGCGGTGTGGCAGACTACTGGTGGGAGTCTGTGAAGCGTACCCAGCCTGACGCACTTAACATGTCCTGGGAAACATTTTAAAAACTGTTCAATGACAAGTACTTTCCTGAAAGTATTCGTCATATGAAAGAGGTGGAGTTTATCAGACTGGAACAAAACAACATGACGGTGTCCCAGTACGAAGCGAAGTTTGCAGAGTTATCCAAGTTTGCACCTCATTTGGTCGAAAATGAGGAACGAATGACAAGGATGTTTCTGAGAGGTCTAAAACCCGAGATTCGACAATATCTTATCTCTCATAAATTTTCTTTATATTCAGATGTTGTAAACAGGGCTCAATTATTAGAGCGAGATAATGAGTATGTGCAACCGAGGGACCACAACCAGGGTCATACCGGTGGCGGCAGTCATCGAAGCAATGAAAACCAGCAGGGAGGAAAACATTCGGACAAAAGCGGTAACCACTCTGGTGGTAATCGTGGTCGTGATAATAAAAGGAGCGAGTCGGGAAGAGATTTCAAGAAGAGAAGGTACATCAATGATAATGTGAAGACGTCAGCACAAAGATCAACTGTTTCTAGGGGAGGAGAACGACCACCGATCGTATGTTACAAATGTGGGAAAGAGGGACATATCAGCCCAAACTGCCCACAACAATCTAAGGTATGTTATAACTGTGGAAAGGAGGGTCATATAGCATGAGAGTGTTCTGTAGCAAAACCAAGTTCAGCGGGGATGGTGACAACAAAAGCTATCCCGGATAAGTCAAAATCAGCGGTTCCTGGAGGAGCATTTGTCGTGACTGGCCAAAACGCGAGAAACCCGAACGAGGTGATCACGGATAAGCTAATCTTGAATTCTTGTGAAGTTTATACTTTACTAGATACCGGTTCTACCCATTCTTTTATCTCTCCTGCTTGTGCTCAACGTTTAAACTTGACTCCGGAGAAATTGGACTTTGACTTATCTGTTGAAACTCCGTTGGGTGAAACCTTCGTTACATCTACAGTTTATAAATCTTGCATGATCCAAGTTGGCACTATCACATTACCTGTTGATCTTATCTCTTTAAAGATACTTGCTTTTGATGTGATTTTAGGAATTGATTGCTTAACCACTCATCATGCTAAAATTGATTATTTTCGTAAGGTTGTTAGTTTTCATATTCCTAACCAACCTGTCATACGAATTCAAACTACTAAACCACTAAAATCAGTCACGGTCATATCAAGCCACAAAGCTATTCGTTTATTGAAAAACGGATGTCAAGCTTTCTTAGCCCATGTTATGGATTTGAACAAAGACAAGTCAGATTTGAATAATATTTCTATTGTTAGAGAATTTCCCGATGTATTTCCTGAAGAACTTCCTGGTCTACCCCCAGAACGTGAAGTTGAATTCTTTATTGACCTTGAACCCGGTACAATGCCCATTTCTAAAACCCCATATCGAATGGCTCCTATTGAACTTCAGGAGTTAAAAGTCCAACTACAGGAGTTGTTAGACATCGGTTTTATTCGTCCTAGTACATCTCCTTGGGGTGCTCCTGTGTTATTCGTAAAGAAGAAAGACGGGAGTATGCGACTTTGTATCGACTATCGAGAATTGAATCATGTCACTATCAAGAATAGATATCCGCTACCTCGCATTGATGACCTGTTTGACCAGTTGCATGGAGCACAATTCTTTTCAAAGATCGATCTTCGTTCTGGATATCATCAGCTGAAGATTAAAACTGAGGATATTCCAAAGACTGCCTTCAGAACTCGGTACGGGCATTATGAATTCTTAGTCATGTCTTTTGGATTGACTAATGCTCTTGCTGCCTTCATGGATATGATGAACCGTGTATTCAAAGAATATTTGGATCAGTTCGTTGTTGTCTTTATTGATGGCATCCTCATCTATTCCAAAAGCCGTGAAGATCATGAGCGCCATTTGAAGCTGATATTGCAAAGGCTTCGAAAAAATAAACTATATGCCAAACTGAAGAAATGCGAGTTCCGGCTTGAGGAAGTAGCATTTCTTGGGCACGTGGTGTCAAAACATGGAGTATCTGTCGACCCGGCGAAGATTGAAGCCATACAAAGTTGGGAGCAACCGAAGTCGGTAACCGAAGTACGTAGCTTTCTGGGCTTAACTGGTTATTATCGAAGATTTGTGGAAGGATTTTCTTGAATCGCTACTCTGTTAACTCAGCTGACTCGGAAAGATACAAAATTCGTATGGAGTGAGGAATGCGAGAAAAGTTTCCAAGAATTCAAGAGGAGACTCATTTCGGCACCTGTTCTGACAATACCATCTGGTTCGGATGGATTTGTTATCTACAGCGATGCTTCAGGCAAAGGGTTAGGATATGTTCTCATGCAACATGGGAAAGTCATAGCCTATGCCTCGCGATAACTCAAAGAATATGAGAGGAATTATCATACTCATGATTTGGAGTTGGCAGCAGTCGTTTTTGCGTTGAAGATCTGGAGACACTACCTGTATGGGGAGAAAGTGGAGATCTATACAGATCATAAAAGCCTCAAATATTTCTTCACCCAAAAGGAACTCAACATGCGGCAGCGACGTTGGCTCGAGCTGTTGAAAGATTACGATCATACCATCTAATATCATCCTGGAAAAGCAAACGTAGTAGCTGACGCATTGAGTAGAAGATTATATGCGGGTACGAGTGCAATATTGTTAACACAAAGGCCCATTTTGTATGACTTGCAAAGGATGGAGATAGAGATGAAGGCTCCAAGTACCCACATGATGATATCAAATATACGAGTAGAACCGACTTTAATCGATAAAGTTAAAGCTGCTCAAGCTACGGACATAGAGCTGATGCGTATGAAGAAGAAAGTGCAAGAAGGTGTTATTCCAGAAGCAAGAATCGATGAAGAAGGAATACTTCGAGTCAACTACAGACTTTGTGTTCCTAACGATTTTGACTTGAAGCATAGAATAATGATGGAGGCACACAACACACCGTTTGTAATCCATCCTGGGAGTACCAAAATGTATCACGATCTTCGACACACATTTTGGTGGAGCAATATGAAAAGAGAGATCGCGGAGTTTATCTCTAGGTGTTTAACTTGTCAACGTGTAAAGGCGGAGCATCAAGTGCCAAAGGGTCCATTGCAACCACTTGAGATCCCAAAATGGAAGTGGGAACACATTACCATGGATTTCGTTACAGGTCTTCCCAAGGTTTCTCAAGGCATAGATGCGATTTGGGTTATTGTTGATAGATTAACCAAGTCTGCTCATTTCTTACCGATACGTGAGACTTATTCCCTTGAACGTCTTGCTAGTATGTATGTGAACGAGATTATGAGATTGCATGGCATGCCAGTATCCATAGTTTCGGATCGTGACCCAAGATTCACTTCACGATTTTGGGTTAGCTTGCAGAAAGCTATGGGCACGGATTTACGATTCAGTTCGGCATACCATCCTCAAACGGACGAACAATCAGAGAGGACTATTCAAAATCTTGAAGATCTATTAAGACTCTGTGTCCTAGATCTCAAAGGGAGTTGGGATAAGTACCTACCATTGGTGGAATTCTCCTACAACAACAGTTATCAGGCGAGCATAGGTGTGGCTCCATTCGAGGCGTTGTATGGAAGAAAATATCGTTCTCCAGTATGTTGGGACGAGGTGGGTGAAGCAACATTGTTGGGACCAGAGTTAGTACGCATGACTACAGAGAAGATCCAAACGATTCGACAACGTATACAAACGGCACAGGATCGACAAAAGAGTTATGCGGATCTTCATCGAAAGGACGTGGAATTTAATATTGGGGATCATGTATTGTTACGTGTTGCACTATGGAAGGGAGTTACAAGATTTGGGAAGAGAGGAAAGCTCAATCCAAGATTTGTTGGTCCATTTAAGATTCTTGAGCGAATAGAAAATGTGGCATATAGACTCGCATTACCTCCAATCATGTCTCGTGTTCATAATATTTTTCACATATCTATGCTTCGTAAATATGTTAAAGACCCGAACCACATTATTGAGTTAGAACCAGACGAGATAGCTGAAGATTTAACGTACGAGGAGGTACCTGTTAAGATCTTGGATAGGAAAGAGCATGTCCTACGCACAAAGGTTATACCACAAGTTAAGGTTTTGTGGAGAAACCATGCTATTGAAGAAATGACCTGGGTGTTGGAATCAGAAATGAAAGTGAGGTATCCTCACCTTTTCGAAATATCAGGTACGTACGTCAATTTCGAGGACGAAATTTCATAAGGAGGGGAGGTTGTAAGACCCCAGCTTATTAATGAATAAAATCAAATTTTTTCTAAATATTATTGTGAATAATAAGGGGTTAATTTGATATAATACTTTGGTTATGGGTGAAATGTGCAAATTTTATAAAATAAGCAAGTGGTTATAAAATATTCATTTTGTCGGGGAATATTCGTTTGGTCGTGAAATATTCTTGCTATCGGAGAATATTCGTACGACGGCGCGGCCTTGTGTGGACCCCATAACGGAAAGCGATTGGATGAAGAAAACGACAAGTATATGTTGTTTATAAATAACGGCGTAGTTGTTACCGTTAATACTGTTGGAATACCCGGTGGTTAAAATACAGTAGCACACGGTATTGCACCAATTATTGATTCTTACGTAAGAAGGCACTACTCAATAATTGTTACAGTAGTTATTATTCAATATTTTATTTTATTAATTCAATAATTGCTGCGTTGATATTTTATATTATTGTTGTTTTAATAATTGTTGCTGCACAGTATTTCCCTTTATCAGATCAATAATTCATATTATTTGAATAATATTATTAGATAACATTATTGGTAATGTCTAGAAAGTTCTGTCTAAGGAAAGGTTTGGTCATCTAATTCCGCGCCAGAAAGGAGAAATCCTTATTGGAAAGCCCCCTCTTTCCTGGGAACGGCCTGGTTGTCATAAATGTGATTCTGTAATATTATTTGTGAATAATTAATTATTGATTCATATGATAAGGAAATATTTATTTTATGTGGATATAAATGAGGGATATATTTTTGTGGTTAAAAATGAAGGAGTTAATGTTGAGGTTTTTATCAGTATTTTTGTCGGAATGGAGGTATTAAAAATCAGGATTTTTGAGATATTTTGTGGGGGTTATAATTTTTAATCCGACCGTTGGATCGTGGTAATTTTTGGATATGTTATACATATATAAGTTTAGTATATGTCCACAAATTTTGAACCGTTAAAAATGAATGTATGATTTATTATGAATTTTACGAGATGACTGGTTCAGAAATTGTTGAATTTTCGGAGTTAATCATTTTGGTGGAAAATTCTAGAATTGGTGGGCCCCACTCTTGGTTGGTGAAGAAATGTGCTGAGATTTTTATTCAAATGTGGTGGGTGGGAATAGTAGCAGGTAAAGCCATCAGGTTGCAGGTTAAGTCTGCTTCGGCGTGCTAACATTTTTCTATAAATAGAGGGCTACGTTAGAATTGAAAATCACACCAGAAATAAGTTTTCTCTCTTTCTCTCTCTAGATTATTGAGTGTATTTTGTGAGTATTTAGATACTTTGAGAGTTTCTATTCATCAGAGCAAGTTTTTTTCAGCCTTATACCAGTATTCCGACCAGAAGTACTGATATTTTGAGGTAAGGGATATTATTTTCTTCTTAAATGATATTATTTTCTTCAATATCATTATGCTGAAATATTAACATGAGTTTTTATCAAATTTAGAACTTTTTGTGTCGGGGTTACTATTAACGTATACGTTACTATTCACGTATACGGCACTATTCACGAATACGGCACTATTCACCGAAAAATAAAATTTTCCCTTTTTGTCCAAGATGTCTATTATGGTTACTATCTTTGATTGTATCCATGTTTTGATCTTTATTTTTGAATTATGCTTCACAATTGATTATTATGAAGTATTATTGATCTTAGATAAACTGTTATACGAATCCCTACTATTTGTCCTTCTGTCTCACTGGATTCATTCTCTTTAAGATATTTTTCATCATCCTCAGTCCTAAATGATGATATTACTGAATATCTTTGGCCTGTAGTGCAAAGATGTATGATTACTTGATGAATATCTTTGGCCTGTAGTGCAAAGATGAACAGGTGTTGAGATGAACATGACTGACAGGTGATACAAATGAATATCTTTGGCCTGTAGTGCAAAGATAAATATTTGGATAAAGATGATTATTAATTGATGTTACAGGGATAAAATATTGATGATGGACTTTTAAATCTTAGAAGATAGTAGAATTCATTCTCTACTTGACTCTTCTAATGGTTTGCTATTTCCGCTGCAGTTGTTGATCTAAAACTTGTTGTCGATTATATTCTATCAGATTTTTCCCTGTTGAATACTAATGATAATTTGTTGTATATTATCTTAGTCATAATATTCTTTACTGGGCTAGTTGAGCTCACCCTTTTCCTTTTTGTTCCATTTTTCTTCTCAAGAGGTGAGAACATAGCAGGATCTAGTCGGGGTATGGAGTGATGGTTCTAGAAAGATGTTTTAGCAGTCCTCACTATTTCTGTAAAATAGTGTTTGAATAATTGTATTGAGGACTTATTTGAGTGTGAATATTGTCTAGAAGATAAAATTTATATTTAAACTCACAGTATGTATTGTCGTATTTTGCAGGACAATTGTATTATTGAAGTTGTAGTTTGCTTTCTGTACCATGTATTTGGCGACTCAGAATGGGTGTTGTATACCTATTTTGGGGGCGTCACAGATGTAGCCATTACAGACAGTACCGAAGTGAGGTCCCTTACCACTGACATGCTTGCAGAGATGAGCACATATATTGATGAGCATATGGTCACCATGCAGATGGCTGCAGATCTGTTGAGTCGTGTGGACATCCTTGTACAGAAGACCACAGCTTCGCCTCCTTCTTCTGATAGGGATGCCTTGTTGGGCTTGTTAGCTCGCATATACATAGACTTGTAGATGGGCACGTACTTTCCTGCACAGACTAGCTTAGCCATTTTGTCATGTACAGTTTACATTATGTATATCAAACAACATTATATATAGCAGGGAAATATATTTTTAATCACTTCCCTTTTAGATATGCTATGATACTTGCTTGATATTTGCCTGCTTCTTCAGGGCTTGTGATCTTGATGTATTCGTAATTCTTCCTTGATGGATGGACATTGAGTTATCTCTGGATAGTTCAGAATAGATCATGGATCTGTGTGTATTCCTACCATCTTTGGTGTCTTGGAACTGGTTTCTGTATGGAAATGTGGAGAGGATTGTGGCTTTCCTCTCTGAGATTGACCGCACCACAGATGGTCACCATTACCCTTATTTAGGAGGAGCCTAGTTAATTCCATCTCTTATGGATTGGTGTTTCTCTTCAAGGTACAACCGCAGCTTAGATGGTCGCTGAATCTCCTATTCACGAGGAGAGGTTGGGTAATTCCATCCCTTTGGTTTGAAGCCAATGAAATATGGTGAATTGAAGTTTGATCCCAATACCATTGACAAGTATTTGTATTTTGGTAGGGGGTGAGACAGAACCATAAATGGTCTGTGTAGTTCGAGCCTGGTGTAAGAGGTTCAACACTGTTTATGAAAGGCAGATGGGTGTAGAAGCTTTATTGATGAAAAAGGTTATAGAAGTGTTTTTGTGGTTTTTCTTTTTGTAGAAAAGGGTAGAAATGTTTTTGTTATTTTTTGTTTATTGCAATCGGGCCATATAGAATATGGTTGCCTACGTACTCCCGTGTATCAAGGCGATCAGGTCGACGTAGTTCACCCCTCAGGGCGAGTTGAAAAGCGTGATCCCATGTACAGGATAAACTGCGGGGAAGAAAGATTAATCCCATGTATAGGTCAAACTGTGGGGAAGAAAGTTTAATCCCATGTGCAAGATAGACTGTGGGGAAGAGAAAGTTTGATCCTAGGTTGAGGACAAACTGTAGGTACGAGAAGTTTGATCCCATGTATGGGTAGCCAAACTGCAAACGCGAGAGGTTCAATCCGTAGTGGGATGACCTAAGTTGTATGAGCGCAGTGAAGCCAGGCTGCTGGCTTAAAGGGTATGTTTCCTTAAGGGGCAAAGTGTGGAAAAGAGTTGTATATGGTAAAGGGTTAAAGAATTGGAATGACTAATGATCTGATGATCCAACACCAGGATGTTTGCTTGATGATAACTTCAGACATAGTACTGTTTCACGGTGTCCGAGTTGATAAGCTGTGGAAATTTATCGTCGTCCACTTCCTGCAATCTGAGAGCACCTCCTATCAATACCTCCTTGACAATAAATGGGCCTTCCCAGTTAGGATCGAATTTTCCCTTAGACTGATCTTGGTTGTCGAGGATCTTCTTTAAAACCAAGTCATGTTGTTTAAACTGTCGTAGCCGGACTTTTCTGTTGTAGGATCTGGCGATCCTTTGTTGATATAATTAACCACGGAAGATAGCTGCGGTTCGCCTTTCATCTATTAGAGACAATTGGTGATACCTGTCTTGTACCCATTGATTTTCATCCAGCAGAGCGTCCATCAACACTTTGAAGGATTCCATTCTACTTCTATGGGGAGTACTGCTTCCATCCCATAGGTTAATGCGTAGGGGGTTGCCCCAGTTGAAGTGCGCATTGATGTTCTGTAGGCTAACAGAGTAAGAGGCAATAAGTCAGGCCATCCTCTGTGGTTGGCGGACATCTTTTGCATAATCTTCTTGATGTTTTTGTTAGCCGCTTCAACATCACCATTCATCTTTAGACGGTAGATGACGGAGTTAAGGTGTTTGATGTGGAATTTACTGCATAATTCCTCTATCATTTTATTGTTGAGGTTCTTAGCATTGTCTGATGCAATTACCTCGGGTTGTCCGTATCGACAAATGACATTATTTCTGAGGAAAGCAATGATGACTTCATTGGTAACCCTGGGGAAGGAGACTGCTTCTACCCACTTGGTAAAGTAGTCGATCATGGTGAAGATGAAGTGATGTCCATTACTGGCTTTGGGCTCGATGGGCCCAATCACGTCCATTCCGCCCAATCACGTCCATTCCCCACATTGAGCAGGGCCAAGGTGAACTCATATTGTGGAGCTCCCGTGGAGGGGCGTGGATAGCATTCCCATGAATTTGGCATTGATAACATCTCTTGACGTGGTCATTGCAGTCAGCCTTGAGAGATAGCCAGTAATGTCCTGTCCTGAGGATCTTCTTAACAAGGAGGGGGCCACTCATGTGTGGGCCACAGACTCCACCATGGACCTCATCCATGAGTCTCTAAGCTTAGTCCTTATCCAGGCATCTGAGGAGACCTAGTCCTGTATCTCTCTTGTAGAGTGCATCTCCACTCAGGTAGAATTTCATAGCAAGTCGATGAATCCGCCTTTGCTCATTCAGGATCACCTCAGCGGGTGTAGATTCATCTCGCAAGTACTCCTTGATATGCTGATACCAAGGTTGTTGGATGGGAGGTAGTTCATCCGATACTTCTCCAACATAGTTCCCATAGGCTGGTGCCTTTTGTAGGGCTATTGTGACGCTTAGCATGTGTTCCTTATTAGGCATATAAATCAAGGAGGCCAAAGTTGCAAATGCATTTGCGAAGTCATTCCTATTACAAGGAATGTGTAGAAAGGAGATCTTTTTAAACTTCAAAGCCATCTGTAAAACCTGCCGATGGTAAGGCAGTAAACGTAGCTATTTGGTTTGATAGATTCCCATGGATTGTTTGACTACCAACTCTGAATCCCCAAAGACAGTTAACCGTCTGATACCCATTGAACGGGCAACTTTTAGCCCCATGATACAGCCTTCATACTTAGCTGTGTTGTTGGTGCTGACAAACTGTAATTTGTCGGCGACGGGATACTGCTCCCCCGTACCGGATACTAGAACTGCTCCAGCTCCAGAACCTTCCGTATTAATAGCTCCATCAAAATACATCTTCCATGCTTGGCGTGTATCGTACTGATGGTGTGGCTGAATTGCCATTACCCCTTCATCAGGGAAGTATGTTTCCAAGGGTTTGAAATCCCCTGAAGGTACGGCAGCTAGTTGATCCGCAATTCCTTGACCTTTAATGGACTTTTGAGTCACGTAAACAATGTCAAATTGTTGTAGGATCAACTGCCATCTGGACAACCGACAATTCAGTATGGGTTTACTGAACACATACTTGAGAAGATCCACACGGGATATGAGATGGGTTGTGTGCCCATGGAGGTAATATTTTAACCTCGTGGCAGCCCATGCTAAAGCATAACAAGTCCTCTTAATCAGAGTGTACTTGTGTTTACTGATGCTGAATCTTTTGCTGAGGTAATAGATAGCTCGTTCTTGACCTCTATTGTCTTTCTGTCCTACCATGTAGCCCATAACATTGTCACTTATGGAAAGGTACATGAATAGGGGAACATTATCCCTGGGTGGTACCAAAATAGGAGCTTTGACTAGCTGCTCTTTGATGGTAAGGTAGGCCTTCTGGCACTCATCATCCCATTTCATGGAGGAGTTCTTCCTTAATAGCTTGAAGATAGGCTCACAGGTTGCTGTGAGTTGAGAGATGAACCTACTAATGAAGTTGATTCTTCCCAAAAATCCCCGTATTTCCTTCTCTGTCTGAGGAATGGGCATTTCTGTAATGGCCTAGATTTTGGTAGGGTCCAGCTCAATTCCTTTGTGGCAGACTAGAAATCCTAGCAACTTGCCTGATCTAACGCCAAAGGCGCACTTGGCTGGATTCAACTTTGAGTTGTACTTGAGCAACTTGTTGAAAAGCTTTTTGAGATGGTCTAAGTGGTCATCCTCCTTCCGGGATTTGACAATGATGTCATCCACGTAGATCTCTATCTCTTTGTGCATTAAGTCATGGAAGATAGCCATCATAGCTCGTTGATAGGTGGCTCCGGCATTGATAAGGCCGAATGACAACCGTCTATAGCAAAAGGTTCCCCAAGGAATGATGAAAGCAGTTTTCTCACGATCTTCCTCAGCAACCATGATCTGATGGTAACCCGCAAAGTAATCAGCAAAGGAGTACATGCCGAATTGAGCAGTATTACTAATGAGAATGTGGATGAATGACACATGAAAGCTATCCTTAAGGCAAGCTTTATTCAAATCCCCGTAATCCACACAAACTCGCACCTTTCGTCCAGGTTTAGGCATGGGCACGATGTTGGATATCCACTCAGGATATGTAGACACCATGATAATACCAGCTTGAAATTGTTTCATAATTTCTTCTTTCACCTTCAAACTCCACTCAGGTTTCAATCGCCTGAGCTTCTGCTTGACTGGCTTGAATCCCTCTTTAATGGGAAGGTGATGAAGAACAATGTTAGTGGACAAACCCACCATGTCTTCATGAGACCATGCAAACACATCCTCGAAATGGGTTAGTAGCGTAACCATGTCATTTCATTCGTTTGGGGTAAGGTCTGAACCAATCTAGATTAACTTAGGGTTTTCTAAGGTTCCGAGATTGAAGGAAATAGTTTGACCAAGGTTGGGTTTAGGTTTGTCTTTGTTCCATTCTTGAATTTCTGGAGGCACCTCAATGTTCTCTTGTGTTTCCATCAAGGCTGAATTCATCTCTACATCAAAGCCATAATCTTTGTGCAGAAGAGGCACCGTATCAGCAAGTACAGGCACATCTAAATTCAAGGTCCTGAAACAAAATATGCTTTCACTTAGTATATATGAAGTTGTTTAATCATACAAAGTGTTAGCATGTACTGGAAAAAGCACTTCTAATACTATACAAAAAAGTAAGCAGTTATGATATCTACAAGGTAGAAAGAGTTCCTGCCCATTTTACCCTTGTCGACCAATGCAAGGAGTGCTGCTCCAATTGGCAAGGATAAAGTCCGGGTGGACTGCATTGATGGAGGGGCTGTCATTGTCCTCCTTTTCTCGAATGATGACCATGAAGTTTTGGCAATCATCGTCTGGGGTGTATCTATTTGTATGTTCATCGTGAACAATGATGCGCATGCCCGACATTATCCGGACGACATTTTGTTTGATTCTTTGTTTCTCTTCCTCCACTCTAGGATCTGGAACAACAACTTCTTTTGATTTGAACGACACTAGTTTGGGAAATAGCATAGCCATCACGCTGGTTGGCACCTTTACAGGAGGTTGTGCGAACTCAAAGGTTGATGGTGAAGAAAAACGCCGTATGGTTGAAGCTGAAGAAATCTGCTGATGCTTATGAGGATTCCTTTGACTAGAACTGGCAGAATAGCCTAGTCCAGCTGTCCCAGTTTGCCAGGCTACTTGGATGGGGTATTTGATACCTTGGTGATCTTTACCCAGCCCTTGTCCTGGCAGATGACCAAAGGACATCATTTCCTGAGTAGCCGACATTACTTCGACAGAGATCTTGGGTACGGGCAATGGCTTTCCAATAGCATGGTATTGAGTATTGCTCACTTCCAAGGCATGAAAATTGACTGGTTCAACATCTGCATTAGTGTTAATGAATGGCAGGTCCCCATGTTAAGGACACTCCGGTTCAGCATTGATCGTGACTAGGCTATTGTTCATAATGTATTTCAATTGCTGATGAAAGGTGGAGGGGACTGCCCCAGCCATATGAATCCACGGTCTTCCCAAGAGCAGGTTGTATCCCGAATCTATCTTGAGTACATGGAAAGACACGCAGAATTTATGGGGACCAATTTCGATTGGCAACTCAATTACTCCGACTGCATTTCGACGGGATCCATCAAAAGCTTTGATGATCGTATGGCTACTTCAGATTCGGTTGAGATTGACATTCATCTTCAGTAACGTAGCATAAGGACATATATTTAGAGATGAACCTCCATCTACCAAGACTCCAGCTAGCATGTATCCAAAGGACAAGACCGCAATGTGTAATGGCTTGCAATGACTGGTCCCTTCGGGCGGTATGTCATCATCAGTGAAGGATATCACATTGTTGTTGAAAATGTGATCAACCAAGTGTTAAAATTTTTCCGTATCCACTGATGTTGGTAAATAGGCTTCTTCCAAAACTTTCAGTAAGATCTTCCGGTGATCCTCAGAAATTAAGACTAAGTCCAAAATTGAGATTTGGTGTGGAGCTTCTCTTAAGCTTACAACCACATTGGCTTCGTTATGACCTATAGTACGGAGGAATTTTTCAATCTTCTCCATGGGTATTTTCCCCTTTGATTTGATGGTAGACTTCATCACCCGTTAGGGAAGATACAGTGGATTCTCCATCGACACTGTAGCGGTTGTATACGAGGTGGATCCTTCACCTTCTTCATAATTCCACGGAACTGTGTGCAAGCTAACAATATGATATTGTGCTCTGCATGGTAAGTTGATTGGTTCGGGAGCGGCCACTTTCAAAGGATTGTTGCTTCCTCTAAGTTGAATTATTGGTATAGTGAGTGGCTTGACAATTCCATCAGCCTCAGTGGAGATAACTGCTACCAATCCCTTCCATTTAGTAGGATAGATGTTCTCACTACCACGTAGCACAATATCATCGTCTGCTATCTGTAGGACACCACTGTCAATGAGATTCTGTATAAGGTGGCGGAGTGCCCAGCATTCTTCTGTGCTGTGACAGCGAGAATGGGAGTGATATTGACAGACTCCATTAGAATTGTACCGTCCTGAACGGGGATTGATTGGAGGTAGAAGGGAATTAATCCTTCCTTTATTGATTAGCATCTGAAGGATTTCCTCCATGGGTTGGCCCAAATATGTAAATTCCCTTCTGTTGGCAAAATCCCGATGAGCTTTGGCATTCGCTCTCTTTGCCACTTTGTCCTCCATCGTTTCACCTTCTGGAGGTGACGAGGGAATATTCATGACAAGAGGAAGGAGACTAGCATGCTCCTGGCTTACTAACTGGCGTGTAACTTGATGCTGGTAGGTCACCAGTTTTGCCAATTGCTCAATTTGTTTGCAAAGAGCTTTTATCTTTCGTTCAATTGCGAACTGGAACTTGGCATAATCCACTTGTCAACACCGTCTTTGATGGTCTGAGATGGCTCGTCGCTGAAATCAGAACTCTCTCCATTGCTCCAATTGATCATGCTAACCTCTTCCTCTTTGTGTAGAGGAAAAGGGTTGTCTTGAACGTGAGGTTGATCCGGTTTAGTGACCACGATCTCCTCGTTGTCTATCAAATCTTGGATCTTGTGTTTCAAGGCCCAACAATCTTGAGTATCATGTCCAGGTGCCCCAACATGATAAGCACATTTCTGAGCAGCATTAAAACCCCTACCATTAGGGTTGGCTGGTGGAAGAAGATGTGTGATTTTTTTTCTGCGTGGTCAGAAGAGTGAGAATATTCTCGAGAGAGTCCCCTAAGGGTGTGAACACTCGAGGGCGTTTGACTTCTCCACCTTTTTGGTATTGGAGGGTTTATCGATTGTGCTGGAAAGGGAGTGTAATTTCTCCTCTTGATAGGCATGTTCTGGTTACCTTTTTGACCCTATAGTATCAGGTAAACATCGTCTTCTTTCTTTTTATGGACCCTCCGGGGGTTGTTTCCATAATTTCCGAATTGGATGTGCTCAGGAACAGCTTTAAGGGCAGCTAGGTCTTGAATCTTTCCTGACTTCAATCCCATCTCAGCCATCTCCCCGTGTTTAATCATTTCAAAAAATGGTTTATCGATGCCGGCTAATACTCTTTCATAGAAAGGAGCTTCTTGTATGTCTATGAAGGTCATGGTCATTTCTGATTCTGTTATAGAAGGATTTACTTGAGCAGCAAGGCGCCTCCACCTTTGAGCATATTCTCTAAAAGACTCATGGGACTGTTTCTTGACCTTGGTAATCTGGTACAGGTCAAGAGCCATTTGAGACTGGAAGCTGTACTGCGCAAGGAAAGCGTGTGCCAACTCTTCCCAGCTATGGACCTTTGCATTGTCTAGTCTGGTATACCACGAACGGGCTTCCCCAGTCAGACTCTTTTGGAACAGCAGCATTCTGAGCTTCTCATCCTCTGCATAAGATCCAAGTTCTCCAATGAAAACCTTTAAATGGGTGTAAGGATCTCCTAACACATCATACTTTTCGAAGTCAGGAGTTTTGAATTTTTCAGGATAATGAACACCAGGGAATATACAAAGGTCGGCATATGAAACACTCACGTGTGCTCCAATTCCTTTGATAGCGCGAAGGGTTTCTTCCATTTGAAGAACTTTCTTTTTGATGTCACCGGTGTCTGGATCTCTTGTGAGATGGGCGGCATCATGACTTTTGTTGGTTGTATCCAATTGCAGTTCAGGTATTGTAATGGCTTTATCAGAACCTTGAGTTCCTCCTTGTGTGGAGGATTCAGCATGGACGGGTATTTTTGGACCCTGCGTAGATTAATGTAGTTTTTTAAGCAGAACAGACAAATCTGTAATTTGTTTACTTAATCCGTCAAATTCCTCGCGAGAAACTGGATTATACTGGTCAGATGAAGACATGATTGGCTGTAGGCCTACGGCCTTTTTGGACTTTAACCGGGTAACAGGTCCGAATGCTTCCCTGTGACAAAACTAGCATAGTTTAGTTTTAGGGATGGTGTAAATGTTTACATGCTATGTGATGTGTCCGTTTTAGGAATTTTGTCCTGCAAAACGGATGTTAGCTGTTTATAATACAGGATAGCATGTCAATTTAAATATGTACATGCACATATTTCTTCATATTTTTCATTACATGGAGATGAATATGGAATGTAAATTATAAGTAATTGACTTTACAAGTAATTTGAAATGAGAAAGCATGAAGAGACTTTCCTCCGCGATTGGTTTATCAGAGGCTGACCTATCTTAGGTTACTCTCGCGGCTTTTCGGCATGAAGGTTCCCAAATCATCGCAATTTACTCAGCAGGAAGTTAATCTGGTCTTTCAACTGGAGCGAATTTGGGTGGCGCCTTTCCTGAGCCTCACGGGAATTAGTCTTCCTACGAGTCTAGTAATCAAACACCGACAGGATAGCCTCCTGGTGGATGGACCACCCAACATACATTCACATACATCGCGTCTCACCGTATATGAAAATGATGACATGTGTGAAGCACTAATATCACAGGTAGATATAGTGTAAAGCATTAATCGCAGAAAAGATATGCATTCGTACACATTCATCATAAATGTAAATGCAACATCCACACATAAGCATATAACAGTTTTGAAAAGCTTGTAATAGCAGCTGAGTCCTCTTACTGGAGTCCCCAGCAGAGTCGCCACCTGTCGACGTCGGGATTTTTATTTGTCCCTTTTCGTTACCTATTTTTTTGTTTTCTCTTTTTATGTGAGATTTGTTTGAAAAAACAAGTGAAAAAGGTCCGACATGTATAATGTCGACGATTGGACTGTAAGAGTCGCTAGTTGGTTTTTTAACTGGTTGTACCAACACAACCGAGAAAAGATTTGCACATTGACCCAGTGATGTGACACTGCTAAACGGGTCGGTGAAACCGAGATTCAATTAGGGTCCGGGGACTTGCTTATGCGGAGGGAAGGTGTTAGGCACCCCCCGACATCCGTGTTGCCACGGTGACCGCCACTTTTCAAGAAACTGTTATATGAATGTGTGTGTGTGTGGGTCAATGTGCTTTTATTTGGAAGTAGTGTGAGGCCTCGTTCGCACCTATATACACAGGGTTTGAATTTATATAAAAATTCAGTTTTAAACAAGATATTGCAGTGATATTTTGTAAAAGAGGTTTTTTAAACCCTTATGCTCAATGGTAATTGAGACCTTTTACACTTCCATTTTATTATTAAATGTTCGGCTTGATTACTTTTATTTTTGAGATGCGAAGCATCTTTCCAGAAAATAATATACCAAACAGTGCCGAAATCCTCATGGGTATGAAAACCATCAGAGGACATCCAAACACCGTGAATAAATTTACAAGCTGCTTACAGCTGAAAATGTCCATCACAGGAACCGAATCTAGATTCAGTGAACTGAATCTGCGATCACATGATTCCTAGGCTCACATGATGCCACAATTGATATAAACGCAGTAAGCGCGTATATATATAAAAGCTGTAAATATATATATACAGACATGATCACCAACCACGAAGCACCTCCATGGGGGATCAGAAATGTAAATAAAGCTGTAAAAGCTATCTACCACCGCGGAGGAAACTCCAGGCGGGACGAAATGTAGAAAGCAGTAAAAACGGTCAACTACCACGAAGTAAACTCCAAGTGGGACGAAATGTATATATATATATATATATATATATATATATATATAAGCGATAAACGCACCGGATATAAAATCCAGGCTCATCGGACAAAGTCCAACAACAGTTAATATATGTAAGTATATATATATTAAAGCAGTAAACGCACCGGATGTAAAATCTAGGCTCATCGAACAAAGTGTGACAAGAGGTATATATATATATATATATATATATATATATATATATATATATATATATATATATATTAAAGCAGTAAACGCTCCAGACCGAAGTCTAGTCTCATCGAACAGAGTTCGACACGCAGTTCATAAATATATAAATGTATATATATACAAAAGCAAGTAAACGCTCCAGACCGAAGTCTAGGCTCAATCGAGGCATAACTCGATAATGTTAGTCCATATATATATATATATATATATATATATATATATATATATATATATATATATATATATGTATATACAAACTGAAATAAAATCACGGACCGAAGTCCGGGCAAACACACGCGACACGACTCTCAACGTGAAGAACGGTGTGTGCCCAGATGAAGAGAAAGGCTTTAAATTGTGTGAGAAGGCTTATAGTGGGCTGCCAAAGAAGACTTCTATATCTTTAAAGTAGATAAACACTAGCTTCCACAGGTACAAAAATAGCTATATGTGAGCTCACAAGTGTTTAAAATGAGAAAGCACTCAGTATAGGGTGAGTACAGAGCAAATTGGGGCAGGGCTTCCTCGCCATCTCCTCTCTTAAAATGGCCACCCCAAGCCCTCTATTTATAGAGGGTGGAGCCACAAGTGTACCTGCGGCTCGGTCGCAGGTGTACCAGAGGATGCCCGAGGTGCCTCGGGCTTCGCGGGTCCCGCTATCTCGAAGTACGTACACGCATGCAACGTGATGTTCGCTCAAACTTTCAAAATTGTAATTCGGGAATCTGACTGAGGTATATAGGACCTATTTCGGACCGCCGTTGTTGAGAGTTATGCAATGACATGAGATTAGAGGTTGTACGAAGTCATGAAGATGGGACGATGCCCTCCGGTCTTCAGCTTCAAATTCTATCCGTTATCCTGCGCAATAGTCACTCGGGATTGGTTTTCCTTGGCTTTTGTGGGACATTATGTATGTATCAAAGCATTGAGACGGTATGGTGTGGCGTCATGGTGGCGAGATGACGACTTTGCCCCTCACCGGGGTTATCGCCGGTTGGGCTGATAAAGCAGACATTGCTCAGAGTTATCACTGAGATTGGACTGCTGCAAGTGTTGAAGGTCCTCAGTGTCATCACTGAGGTGTGCCTGTCCTCCCGGTGTTATCTCTGGGTTGGTAGAGTATCTCGTTGTGAGCGTCGAGATTGAATCTGATTGCATTTGAAACAAGCATTTTCGGGGTTATCATCGGAACTGCATTCCTTGAGGTTATCGCCAAGATTGGTAGCTACTCCCATGGTTGGGACTGAGACTGGAACATCTCGGGGTTATCTCCAGTATTGGAACTGCAGGCCTCAGTGTTATCGTCGAGTTTGGAACTGTTACTCCCGGTGTGTGTTCCAAGGTTGAGGCTGTTACTCCCAGTATGTGTTCTGGGATTGAAACTGAACTTCCGGTAGTATCCGGACTGGATGTGAACTGTCTTCCAGGTTATCTCTGAAAGACGAATCTGACTTCCTGCAATGTCAGTAACAGGTGTGCATAAAATTTTGAGTGTCTACAATAAGTTAGTGATTCGTCACCGTTACTCCGTTCTCGATGAGAACTTGAAGGTTCAAAATTTGTTTGATTATTGACTTTGTTTTTTATTTTTTCACATGTTTATTGCAATTGTATAACGCTCTCCAATTTCATAAAATATCTTTTAAGTATAGTCTTTTAGATAATTAATTAAAATAGAAACAAATAAGATAGTTTATTTTAATATAGATACTCAAATAAATAATCTAGTATAAATAAGTTCTTTTTTTAACAATGGACTTAAATAAATTTTCGGTCATTTTTTATGAGACGAATAAAATCCATGTTAATTACAATTACGTTGTACTTCCTTTATGTCCTAAAATTAATATAAATTTAATTAAAAATATAGATTATTTGAGTTCCAACCTATGACAACCGGTTGTTAAGAGAATGCTAGTCAAAATTTAATTACGCTCACACGCAAGTGCACGGGGTCAACAAGTAATATAATGATAAGTCAATTATCGTTCTCACAGAGAATAACATGAAATTAATCCTAATAATTACCAGCTTTATATTAATCCAAATTTTATTAAACTATCCAATTCAATGATGATAACTATTAAAAACTAAAAATATGAAACTACTAAGCAATCAACAAACTCAAAAATTGTAATTTTAAGCAAATAATGGAGAATTAGACTTACAACTTCACTTTAAGTATCACTCCGATTACCATACCCTATTTCAGTTCAATTCACTATCCCAGTTTATTAATCAAGAACACTCAAGTAGAAATAGCCATCTCTCGATGCACTAATACCATATTAACTTAAATCCATAAATTAGATAGAATTAAGCTAAACACCTTAATCAACTAATTCACTATACCTCTATGTGAATTACAATCAAACAAGGTTTAAATTAAAGTTCTCTATCCGATTACATGCGATGTTAAGCATATCTCTACCTTAACATTCATCAAGATTTCATTCAATCACAAAATTCAAGAACACATGCTAAAATGACTAAGTCTAGATTCATATATCATCTCTCGAGTCCATACAAATCCACATAGAATTGGTGATCATGAAATTTATAAATCAAAGCATAAATCACAATAGATAAACTGAATGATAGATTATTAAACTGAAATTAAGGACTACATAATCATCGTTCCACCATAAAGATATGTCATAAGCCTAATAAGTAAATTAGTTCATCACAAATGAATTAAAAACTGAAATAATCAAAGTAATCATCATCCCAATTATAATTATTGAATTAAAGAAGTAGAATGAATACAAAACCACCCTTCTCCTTAGTTTCAATCTGCAATTTTCGTGACTTAGACCTCCAATCCTTCCTCCAATGCTATTTCTCCAAATTAGGGCATTTAATTGCTAATTGATTGTTAGATGTAATCTCCCTTGTTGTTTCTTGTTAATCTTCAGCCTAGGACACGTATATTGACCATAACTTGACACACAGTATAGTTCCAAACTATGTCAACCTCCTTACTTCATGCCTCTATAGCATTACAGTTCAGTCAGGAGTCTTTGCCTTTTCCCGTACCCCCGCTCCGACGGGGGTTTTCCTTCTTCAAGAGCCCGCTCTGACGGGGGGTGCTTCTATTTTCTCCTCAGTACCCCCACCCCGGTGAGGGTTTTCTATGTATAAAGTCCGCCCCGACGGGGGGGGTCAATCTGTAGAAGTCCAGTTTTAGCTCCTTTTCTTGCCAATTTTCGCCACGAAACCACCTTTTAAGCCTGCACATGCTACGCCACCACACCTAAACATAAAATAACACAAAACAAGTAAAACGAATCACAAAAATAACGAATTAACACAGTTTAGCTCGAATTAGAGGCCGATTCGTAGGTATAAAACCCACTCATCAAACTCCCCCGAACTTAAACCCGTGCTAGTCCTCGACCACAAAAGAAAACAACAATGCTATGCAATACAATGCAATGGAGTGTAATGCAACTAGTGTATATGCCTACGAATACAGCAAAAGTGATAGAAACAAGTCTGTTCAACCGGCCTCAGAGAAATCAAGCAAACACGACAATACTTTATATCAAAACCAATCAATAATTTCCCATTTAATCATCAAATCTTAAACTGTTATCACTGATATAGTGCATGGGTGCTCAACACCCATGCTAATAGATGTAAATTCAAATTTAATACAAAACAAGTCTCTTTGAAGGCATCATACAGTGTAAACTCAAGAATGTCAAAAACAGTCATGATCCAACTAAAATCAAACAATTACCATTATCAAGGGTCTAAATAAGGTACTTATGCTTTATTTTTCATTTACGGGGGCTTTTTGCTCTTATTTCCCATTTTATTCATATATATATATATATATATATATATATATATATATATTATACACATGGCTATACAATGTCTTATTCCCTTAGGCTTTTCAATGCTACCTTAATGAGCTTTCGACCAACGACTCCCAGACCATTAAGACCTTAGGGCACTAGGTGTAAAGACAATCCCCTCGGGCTTACTTACTCAAGTAACAAAGGTCACAATACTATACAAGCATGCCACGTCGTTTATTCTTTTTTTTTATAGATAAAGCTTATATACCCCAAATTTTCCCCAAAACTTAGGTTCTTGCCTAATTTTCGACTTCACTAGCTATCCTTGTCATCCTTTTATTCAAACTAGCATTATCCTTTAGAGGTCCATTATATATCAATTTGAACTAAATCAATCAACATAGTTGTTATTATCGTGCTAACCTTATTATACCATGTTCAAACAGGAAAAGATTTAATTCATAACAGAACATCACGACAAAAGTTCTAATAGTCAGTACTATACTTGTCTACTTTAAGTCAATCTCATCATTGGCCATAATAGAATGTACATATCAAACAGCTGGACTCATGGAAAATAACACAGTACTTACCTAAATTTTTTTTAGATATGGAATAAACATAACATAATTAAAACTAATAAGAACTACTTACAAACTTACGCTACTATGAAACTATTACACTACATGTATGCAACATATCATGAACCTAAACTAAACCTGACAATTAAACTAAATTAAGCATGCAATCATAACAAAATTAAACTAACTAACTCCCCCAAACTTAACAATTACAATGTCCTCATTATATAAATAAAGCATTAAGTGTATGAGGACTTCCTTGTAATCGTCTAAGCTTGAGGTGGTGGTGGTTGTTGCTCTTCATTGTCTGAATCGGAGGGTGGAAACTTTGGCATTGGTGCAGGCTGCTGGTATGAAAACTGAGCATTCGGGTTGAAACTTTGGAAAGTCATGTTCAAGGAGGCGAAGGACATATTCATGGCCTCGAACATGTGGTCATGCCTGGCCGCGAGTGTCCTCATCTGTCTATTGGCCTCTTAGTTGTGTCCATCAATTTGTCTTTGGAGACTATGAAACTGAGGGCTAAACATATCTCTACCGATCTGCTGCATCTCCTCAGTCTCTTGCTCTCCCATCATCTTGTTCGCCTGGAACTCATCGTCGTCAGAAGTGTCCTCAGCATCAACCTCATCCTCAGAGGATGGTGGAAATATGAACCTGACTCGTCTTGGGTGCGACTCACCCCCGGGCCACACTGTATAGCACGCAATCATCTGCGTATCCAAAGTCTGAAGCGGTTGTTAAGTAGTCTCATCACCGAACCACCTAACTACAGCCTGCCTGTATAGCCCACATATAAGGGAAGGGTGTGGCAGGCCGCCGAAAAATGGCCCTCGCAGGCATCTTCGTATTGAGGAATTGATGATGGCACCCACGTCGATGAGGAAGTCTTGTACAATCTCATACAGCAACAATACCTTCTCCTTTGTCCCTTCAGTAGTATGTGTGGTCGGGAATAGATTGGTGCACAAAAATACAAACCATATTTTTCCATAATGGCTCATGTCCTTGCTGAGGAAGATGGTGCCCCCTTTTTGGCCCTTGACCCATGTGGTGCCCGACTTTGTTATTTCAGTTAAGATCCCCTCGTAGTCGGGATCATGGTCTCGTAAATAGGAATACTGGCATTCCACAGGAACTCACAGTTGGTAATACTCGTTAATAGCGTAAATACTGAAAGGTACTTGCTTGCTCCTCACGAATGCTATGAATAGGGCCTTATCCTCCGCATTGGCATAAAATTCCTTCACCACATTGACGATTGTTGGCTCCGGCTCGTCAGTGAACCTATCCCATCCTTTTTTATATATTTATCTCTTCATTTCGCCATCTACGTTGTCTGGTGCCAAGCCTCGCCTGGAGTTAGTGCCTTAGTCACTAGATAGTCATAGCGATCAGCGGCGTTGGCACTCACGAACTTTCTCTTGTCAAAGGCTCGAGTCGGTGGTGTAGACCCTAAAATCTCGCCTCACTGTCTCTTTGATGCTGGTTTTGGTGCCATGGAAATTAACTTGATGAACTCAAGCCAAACTTTCCCCCAAACTTCACTTGAACAATTCGTCGAACATATGGTGTGCACAACTCACAATACCCCCACAATGGTAATTAAACTTCTAATGTTGTGATGTATGATGAGAAATTTCAAGAAATAACCGCTTACCCTCAATGTATTGACCAATTGGTTGCTTCTCCCCTTTCATTGTTGCTGCCCACAATCTCACTTGAAGAACCCTAACCCTTGTATGAATGGAGATGAAGATGTAGTGTAGTTAGGGGTTGAATTTATAGGTAAGAGATAGTGTAGAGCTTTGTGGGTTAAAGTAATGGGTAAGTGGGGATTAAGTGAGATAATGGGTGGGAGTTGAGGAAATCGTGAGTTTGTTGTGGTAGAATATGGGTATCAGTTGTGGTTTAAGGAAGTGGGGATGATGGGCTAAATGTTTATAACTGCCGAATTGAACTCTTCATGTTCCCATACCTCCGCCTAGGCGGGGGGGGGGGTATTCTACTTTCGGTTCATGACCCCCGCCCCGACGGGGGGTATCCTGTACAAATTGTTTGCCCCAGCGGGGGGTGGTTCTGTAGATGGGTTCAAATTTTCCCCTTCTTTGCATCCAACACATATCCATGCACTTCCCAAGTACCTGAAATGCCATAAAATTATAAGTTTAAGATAACAACATAAACATTGAGCATTAGAGGTTGAATGTACTAGAAATCATGACTCGCTAACTACTTGGTAAACCAAAATAACTTACTTTAAACTAAACTTATACTCTGAACTACGAATTAATTAGCATGCTTAAAAATACTGAGAATAAAAGTAAAATTGGGTTGCCTCCCAATTAGCGCTTGATTTTAAGTCTTTCAGACTAACTACACCCTTTTCATGGTGCGTCAGCAAGTGTGATTGTGGTGACTTCATTGTCGATGTCGTCGCCCCATTAATGTTTCAACCGATGACCGTTGACTTTAAATGTCTCCAATAGATTCCTACTGTATAACTCAATGGCGCCATGTGGGAAAACTCTCTTGATTGTGAATGGCCCCGACCATCTAGATTTAAGCTTTCCTGGGAACAACCGTAGTCGTGAGTTGAACAGTAATACTGATTGTCCCGGTTCAAATTTTTTCTGCATGATCTTTTGGTCGTGCCACTTCTTCACCTTTTCCTTGTACAGCTTGGAGTTCTCATATGCTTCCAGTCAAAACTCATCGAGTTCGTTCAATTGGAGCAATCTTTTCTCTCCTGTAGCTGCTTGGTCAAAATTAAGTTTCTGAATTGCCCAATATGCATTATGTTGTAATTCTACTGGGAGGTGACATGCTTTCCCATAGACCAACTAGTATAGAGACATCCCAATAAGTGTTTTATATGTTGTCCTATATGCCCATAGTGCGTTGTCCAATTTTAAAGACCAATCTTTTCTGCTTGGATTCACTACTTTCTCTAAAATCTTCTTCACCTCTCTATTCGAAACCTCAGCTTGACCACTCGTTTGGGGGTGATATGTCATAACCACCCTATGATTGACCCCATATTTTACCAAAAAAGCTGTAAACGATTGGTTACAGAAGTGACTACCCTCGTCATTAATCATTGCTCTTGGCGTGCCAAATCTTGTAAATATATTCTTATGTGAGAACTTGAGAACCACTTTGGCATCGTTTATGGAGTGCTATGGCTTCAACCCATTTTTGATACATAATCTATAGCTAGCAAGACATATAGGTTGTTGAAAGATGGAGGAAACGGTCCCATAAAATCTATCCCCCATACGTCAAAAAATTCCACTTCCATGATAGTGTGTAGCGGCATTTCATTCCTCTTTGAAATATTTCCCACCCTTTGGCATCTGTCGCAAGTTTTCACAAACTGATGGGCATCCTTGAACACCGTAGGCCAGTAAAATCCTGCTTGTAGTACTTTGGCCGCTGTTCGCTCACTACGATAATGTCCCCAATATGCCGATGAATGACATTCGTGTAGAATATTCTTTACTTCACTGTATAGCACACACCTTCGAATCATCTTGTCGGCGCACTGCCTGAATAAGTATGGCTCATCCCACATGTACCATTTGACGTCATGTAGGAATTTCTTTTTCTGTTGTCGAGTCAGATCAGGGGGAAGGATGTTGTTCACCAAATAGTTAGTAAAATTCGCATACCATGGAAACTCGGAATTAACTCCAAATAGTTGTTCATGTGACACCCCCAAATCCGGGTACTTCAATTCCTATGTGATTTGGTGTTCACTGTACAAACATCATAAGTCTATCTACCCATAATAAATGAAACCATAAAATAGATAGAAATAAATCCTCTTCTTAAAGAGTTACAATATCTGAAAATAAATACATCAATTCCAGGTCATACTAACCTTAAATCTCAAATGCGGAAACATAATCAAATATTAAGTCTTACATAATTAAACATAATTCTGAAATATAACATAAAAAATAAACAACAAGTCTTCATCACTTATTAATCTTGCACTTGCCTTTGCTAGTGAAAGGCTCGTCGGACCTTTCGTTCTTAACTACAATGTTATTATTACGTAAGAGTGAGCACGATTGCCCATAAGTATAATAATGTAACAATAATATAATAACATGCGAGTAAATCAAAGAATTCTGAAATAAGAAATTTGACTTTTGAATCAAGAATGAATAATAAGAATCAAAAGAACTTCTGAGGATCATAAGACCTTAAACTATGTCCTAAGTTGTTAAGGGTTATACTTGAAATCTTTAACAGTCATAAGACTATGGACTCTTCTACTCGTACTTAGGGGATCATCCCTTAGTACCATACTGTGCATAATATCTTAACGCTAAAGCATAAGTAATCCCCTATAACAGGGTTGTTCGTCTCAGTTTGTCATTAGAGTCTGCTCCAAAGGAAGTTTGGTTTGGATAAACTCAATAAGGGTTTTAAAATTTAGAATGTTCATCAACTATGGACTAGTCGAATCAATAAGGGTTCGCTAGTCTTACAAGGTTCAATAATAAATGATATTCAAATTGAATAATAAACTCACGAGGTATACAATGGACTAAGTATTGTATAACAAAAATTATGCTTTGAAAAGATCAATAACCTTTAATATAACAACTTGAACTAGAACAATAAATAACAAGAATTTGCTCGATATAGAATATAAGCCTAAAACTTGCTCAATGTAAAGAGGTAAGGTTTAGAAACTTTCATAACGATGACAAGTAGGGTTAGAAAACTTACCTCGTGCGTAGGTTATACGTTAATTATACACGTTCCTCGATTTAATCCTATATACCATTTACATTCACAATACCAGTCAATTATAACATAACTAGCATCACAAGTTCATTCTCTTTCGTCTAAACTTTGATTATGATTATACTAATCAAATCACAACACTTGTTTTCACATAATATTACACTTTACTAACGACAAGCTAACTACGCATTCAACAATTTAATTAAACATGTAATTACTTTATTGACATGTTAAGAATCTATTTTAACATCACATTGTATGTCTAACACATTTTTATGTTCATTAGATTAGGTTACAATTACATTCCTGGACTTGAACAATTAAAAAAATTATTTCTAAACAAACTGCAGAGTGGCGCTGCGGCACCACTCTATAGGCTAATCACTGGCGCTGCGGCGCGGCTAGCGCTACAGCCTGGATAGTGGCACTGCGATGCGGAGTAAAGACCTGGAGTTAGCACTGCGGCGCGGCACTCCAGTTCTGAAATTTACAGTTCGCAAAAAAAATACAAAACATGGCCAAAGCACCCAATTAATTTATTCACAAGCATACCCAGACACTATAATACACATACAATCACTACCTAACCCTTCTAGTATGATTTTAACAAGTTAAAACATATAATTAATCGAATCAAATTATGTAATTTCACTATTTTTGGTGATTTTGCAAGTTATTGAAGATAAACATGGAATTTGACATTGTATGTTCGTTATAATTCTGAATTTAACCATTCAACGTTTGTTTGCTTCATTTTAACATATGCTATCACAATCTACAATTAAACTTCAAGTTAAGCAATAATTCATGGCATATTGTAGCCCAAAAGGTCATGTTTATGCAACTTTTGTACTCTGTACTTTCAAAAATTTAATTTACGATATATTTATATGAAATTGATGTTATGAAAGCATACGTATATGGTAACAAACATATTATGATAATATATTATCATATATAAACACATAAATCATTACTTTTTCAATTATAGAGACTTAAAAGCCATTATTCATGAAAAACTTTAATAACGTAAATTCAAAATTGAGTTTAAGGGTTTACCCTTGATTACTCCGCTTGGATTACACAAGGACAATAATAACTTCTTAATTTTCCACACTTCTTCTTCCCTCAATTTCTCTCTGTGAACTTGTTTTCCTGACTTAGAAAGAAATAAAAGAAGGCGTATATAATTATAAGAAATTGACGTTGTTGTGGTCAGTTAATCCAGTTCGTGGATTAACTGCCCAACTCCCAATAGGGCCTCGTTTGGCTATCCTTAAAAAGCTCATTCCCATTTAATTTAATAAATCTCTTATAATATAGTTTAATAATGTCACGCTCATTTAAACAATAAATCGAATATCTTATTTAATTTAAATAAAATATAATAATTTCTCATTAATTCACAAAGTCACATAATTAATTTTATCATTTATTAATTATCAAATTATTAAATCTCTAATTAATTATTAAATTAATTAAAATAACATTATGTTTATTAAATAATTCATTTAATCCAATAAGCTCAATTAAATACATACTTTGAATAATAAAATATTCCACATTAATTTAATCAATATAACATATATAATTAAATTAAACTACCCCAAATTCCATAATTAATTATTTAATCCAATAATTAAATCATCGAAAAAATATTTATTTAATTCAATAAATATTCAAATTAAATTACACAAATCTCGTTCGTCACATCTTTCCCCCCTTAAAATGATTTTGTCCCCAGAATCACGACTCAATCAATCCGTCCCGTTACATTCTCTCCCTCTTACAAAGATTATGTCCCCAGAATCGCTTACACATAAATTAAATAAATAAATGAGGATAATTCTTCATCATATTCTCTTCGAGTTCCCACGTAGCTTCTTCAGCATTGTGGTTCCTCCAAATATCCTTAATAGAAGGTATTACTTTATTTCTGAGTATTTGCTCTTTCCTGTCAACAATCTGAACAGGAATTTCTTTATAAGATAAATCTTTTTCAAATTGTAGGGGTTCATATTCAATGGAAGACGTTGTGGACATTCTCAAGTGCTAGAGGTAAGGCTACCTCATACACAACTTCCCCAATCCTTCGTTGTACTTCAAAGGGTCCAATGAACCTTGGGTTTAATTTACCCTTCCTTTCGAACCTGATCTTTCCTTTCCAAGGAGAGACTTTTAGAAACACATAACTACCTGATTTAAACTCAACATTTTTATGGTGTGGATCGACGTATTTCTTCTGCCTATCTTGACCTGCTACCAGTATTGTTCAGATCACTTTGACTATCTCTGATGTCTGCAGTACCAATTCTGGACCTAGTAATTGTCTCTCTCCAACTTCATCCCAGTATAGCGGAGTTCTGCACTTCTTACCGTATAACGCTTCATAAGGTGGCATGCTAATACTAGTGTGGTAACTGTTGTTGTAGCCAAACTCTACGAGTGGTAGATGATCATCCCAATTTCCTTTAAAGTCCATTATATAAGCTCTTAACATATCTTCTAATGTTTGAATCGTTCTTTCTCTCTATCCGTCTATCTGAGGGTGATATGCCGTACTCATTCTCAACTAAGTACCCATGCATTCTTGTAGTCATTTCAAGAAGTTTGATGTGAAGCGCGGATCCCTATCAGAAACAATTGACACTGAAACTCATTGTCTTGAAACAATCTCTTTTATATATAATTTTGCCAACTGGTCTAAGTTAAATTTGATTCTGATCGGAAGGAAGTGTGCGGATTTCGTCAATCGGTCAACGATAACCCATACTGCGTCATAACCTTTCTGAGTTGTCGAAAGGCCAACCACGAAATCCATCGTGATATGTTCCCATTTCCATTCTGGAATCTCTAACGGTTGAAGCAACCCACTTGGCCTCTGATGTTCTGCTTTCACTTTCTGACATGTCAGACATTTGGCAACACACTCTGTAATATCTCATTTCAAATTTGGCCACCAAAAATGTTGTCGTAGATCTTGGTACATCTTGGTACTATCAGGGTGAATCGAATATCGTGAGCTATGAGCCTAGCTCAAAATGTCTTCCTTAATCTCTGCCACTGGCGATACCAAAATTCTGCTCTTAAATCTCAATATTCCTTCATTGTACATCTTGAATCTCGGTTCGGTTCCTTCGGATATCTTCTTTTTCACGTTTTCACATTCTTCATCCTGAAGTTGAGCCTCCTTAACTTTATCCAGCAAAGTTATACCAAATTGTATCTGAAACAGCTTCTCATCAATCTCCATAGGATACTTCTAATTCCAGCTTCTCCATCGTTGAAATTAGCTCCTGCTGAGTGGTTAACATCATCAATTTCTCCCGACCCTTTCTACTCAAGGCGTCGACAACCACATTTGCTTTGCCCCGATGGTTTAAAATTTCACAATCATAGTCCTTCTGTGTAAAAATATATTTCAGACTCTTGTGGTCTGTGTATATTTCACACTTCTCCTCATAGAGATAGTGTCTCCAGATCTTCAAAGCAAATACCACTGTAACTAACTCCAAGTCGTGGGTAGGATACCCCTCCTCATAGTCTTTCAATTGTCGTGACACATACGCAATGATTTTGCCATTTTGCATAAGCACATAATCAAGTCCTTTATGCGACGCATCACTATAAACCACAAAATTTCTTGTATCATCTAGAAGAGATAACATAGGTGTTGTACTCAACCTCTTCTTAAGTTCTTAAAAGCTTTCCTCACACTTCTCCGTCCAAACGAATTTCATAGTTTTCCCAGTCAAATTTATTAGCGGAGTTGTGATCTTGGAAAAGTCCTGAATGAATCTTCTATAATATCCTGCCAATCCAAGAAAACTTCTTACTTCCGACGGCGTTTTCGGCTGATCCCAGTTTATCACGGCTTTGACTTTGGATGGATCTATTGAAATTCCGTCTTTATCAATCACATGTTTGAGAAATTGTACCCGCTCAATCCAAAACTCACATTTCGAAATCTTAGCATACAACTTCTCCCTTCTCAACGTTTCTAACGTTACCTTCAAATGCTCTACATGTTCTTCCTTGGTCTTCGAGTATACCAAAATGTCATCGATAAATACCACCACGATTTTTTCCAAAAATGACTTGAACACTCCATTTATTAAGACCATAAATGCTGCAGGAGCATTCGTTAGACCAAATGACATCACTAAAAATTTGTAGCAACCAAATCGCGTTCTGAATGCTGTCTTCGGTACATCCTCTGGCCTCACCTTTAGTTGATGATAACCACTCCTCAAGTCTATCTTGGAAAAGTATCTCACTCCCTTCAATTGATCAAACAAGTCGTCGATCCTCGGTAATGCATATCTATTCTTAATCATGACCTTGTTCAGTTCTCTATAGTCGATGCAGAAACGCATCGTCCCATCCTTCTTCTTCACAAATAACACCGGCGCTCCCCACGGCGATAAGCTTGGTTGAATTTACTTCTTGTCTAGTAACTCTTGCAGTTGGACCATCAATTCTTTCATCTCTATCGGTGCCATTTGATACGGTGCCTTCGATATTGGAGTCGTTCTTGGCACCAAATTGATTACAAACTCAACCTCTTTGTCTGGCGGAAGTCCTGGCAGATCGTCCGAAAATACGTCTGTGAAGTCCCTCACTTCTGGTATCACCTCTAATTTTGGGTTCTCTTTATGACTGTCGACTATGTAAGCTAAATATCCTACATAGCCTTGTCTTAACAACTTCTTGGCTTGCATCATCGTCAGATAACTCGCTTGTCTAGGCGACTTACTACCATAGAATACAACCTTTGACAGAGTCATAAGGTTAATACATTTTCTCTAGCAATCAATTACAGCCCCGTAATTGAATAACCAATCCATTCCCAGAATAACATCAAATTCCCCAAGTCTGATAGGGATAAGATCTACGTTCATAATATTACCCTTAATATCCACCCTACAGTTCTTATGTATGTACTTAACATGGATTATTTCTCTATTCGCAATTTCTATGTTCATGGGGAATTCTAACTCATTCTTAGGAGATTATAAGTTCTTAGCAAAGTCATCTGATATAAATAAACAAGTAGCACCTGAATCAAATAATACATAAGCATTAACTTTATTGATCGGAATGATACTTGACACCACATCACAAGACTACACAACATCCTGCACTGTCATGTTGAAGGTCCTCGCGGTTGGTCTGTTGGTTGCGGTTGGTCCCGTGATAGTCAGAGCACTTTCACTGCTGTTTCCCCTATTCCCTCCTTGATCCTGCTCCTCCAGATCCCTTCTTAGGACAGTCCCTTGCCAGATGGTCCTTTGAGTTGTAAGTGAAGCAGGCGCCCTTCTTTAGGTTAGGACAGCTAGGTGCTATGTGGCCTTCCTGACCACAATTGTAGAACACCCGTTTTCCCTTCATACAAACTCCCAAATGAGCTTTCCCGCAGGTTGGGCATGCTTCGATTCTCTTCTTCTGACCTCCTCCTTGCTGATTTCCAGTTAATGAGTTATCAGACCACCTTCTCTTCTGATTGTTACTTCCTCCCGTGTTACTTCCACTGGCCTTATTAATTCCATCATTTTCACTCTTCTTCTTCTTCTGATCCTGATTATACTTAGTCATCGCATTGCTCTCACCTTCAGTGAGGATGGCCTTCTCCAATACTCCAGCAAAAGTTTTCAACTGAAATATTGACAGTTTACTATATAACCAGGGCTTCAGTCCCTGTGCACACCTTCTTACCTTTCTCTCATCTGTTCTCACTTGATATGTGGCAAACCTAGCCAACTCATTGAATCTTGGCGCATAGTCTGGCACGGACATATTTTCTTACTTCAATTCCAGAAATTGTACCTCTATTTAGTTCTGCGAGCTTGTCAAAAAGTACATCTCGAAGAAAATCTCCTTAAACCTCTCCCAAGTGATCACACCTTCTTCACCACGGACCTTATTTGCTTGCCACCAATAACTGGCTTCGGATTTCAGCATGAACGTTGCGTAGGCTTTTTTCTGGTCCTCTCTAACTCTGGCCACGTCAAAGACTTTTTCCATGTCCATTACCCAAGTTTGAGCTTCTATTGGGTTTATGGAGCCTTTAAACTCCTTGAAGTCCTTGAATGTTGTATTCGGTGGAGCTTGAGGTTGATTATTAATCGCTCCGGCTAATAAGTTCACCAATTACAGAACAGGGTTAGCATTGGCATTGTTGTTGTTGTTTGTAGATTCTTCTTGAGCTGGTTGACGGTTTGGTCTTCTTCTCGGTGGCATATTTCTGTTAAAATATATGCTTATTAGATCTTTATCCAATTCTCTAAATATTTAAGGTTTAACTCAAACATTTTAACATAATCACTTAACACATTTCTCAAATAATTCTGATATATTTATTTAAATCAAAAGTTTTAACAAACTACGATAGCATCACTTCTATTTACATCAACTATCCTAAGATAAAGAATCTACAGGATTTAAAACATCAAAATATTCCTCTGTTTATAAACACATCAAAATTTACATTTATAACTACCAGATAGGTTTTCACATAATTAAACTATTTATATCACTGCCTGCTAAGGCATTGAATAGCCTTGCTACGTTCTTCTTCCATAATGCGGGACATCGTTCTGCGATCTAGCATGTACAATGATTCTCCTTCGAACTGAATTGGGTATCTCATAACTCAATCTTGGGCCTCATCCATCGCATTTTGAAGCGTATAGTACGTCTCCTCAAGCTTAACCTTCTTCGCCCTACAGTTCTCTTCTGCAAGATCTACACGTCGTGATTCCCTTACCCAGACCTCCTCTGCTATGGTCAGTCTTGCTGAGTTCTCTTTCAGTCCATTCTTTAAATCCTCTATTTCCTCTGACTTCTATTCGGTTTGACCCTTCTCGTGAATCAAATCCCACTCTACGTTTCCTAGACGTGTGTGAAGAGTCACAACGTCCCTATCTATCTACTCGATGGTAAGCTGTTGAATAACCATCCCCTCCTTTAGCTCCTGAACAGCATCTCGTAACTCTATGTTACGATCATATAACTCGTTGTACATCCCGGCATTGTTAGAGTTCGGTGGGAACTCATCTTCCTCCTCTGGATCAGTGTCAGACTCGTGCTCTTGACCAACAATGGTGATCAACAGGGATAGCTCTCTCTGTACCAACTGCTCCCGAACGACATGAATGTCTCGGGGCTCCTCCTCCGTAGGTACTTGGGGTTCCTCCTCCCCAGCTCGACTAGATCCTCCAACATCCGTTATCCTAACAACACAGTTTTTAAGTTTTAGTTACTAATCGATACTCGCGAGTACATAAGTTTATCACATAAGCATATAAAGTCTTTTATTGTCTTTAATGAATTAAGGAAATCATTTCTTAGAACTCGATAAGAGTTTACCACCACTATGTTCTCGATCGCCTATAAGGCTACTACCTAAGGTTGTTCCCCCACCTAAGGTTCATAACCTACAGCTTTGATACCAACCTGTGACACCCCCAAATCTGGGTACTTCAATTCCCACGTGATTTGGTGTTCACTGTACAAACATAATAAGTTTATCAACCCATAATAAATGAAACCATAAAATAGATAGAAATAAATCATCTCCTTTAGGAGTTACAACATCTGAAAGTAAATACATCAATCTCAGGTCATACTAACCTTAAATCTCAAATGCGGAAACATAATCAAATATTAAGTCTTACACAATTAAACATAAGTATGAAACATAACATAACAAATAAACAATAAGTCTTCATCACTTGTTAATCTTGCCCTTACCTTTGCTAGTGGAAGGCTCGTCGGACCTTTCGTTCTTAATTGCAATGTTATTATTACGCAAGAGTGAGCACGATTGTCCATAAGTATAATAATGTAACAACAATATAATAACATGCGAGTGAATCAAAGACTTGAAATAAGAAATTTGACTTTTGAATCAAGAATAAATAACAAGAATCAAAAGAACTTCTGAGGGTCATAAGACCTTGAACTATGTCCTACGTTGTCAAGGGTTATACTTGAAACCTTTAACAGTCATAAGACTATAGACTCTTCTACTCGTACTTAGGGGGATCAGCCCTTAGTACCATACTGTGCACAATATCTTAACGCTAAAGCATAAGTAATCCCCTATAACAGGGTTGTTCATCTTAGTTTGACATTACAGTATGCACCAAAGGAAGTTTGGTTTGGATAAACTCAACAAGGGTTCTGAAATTTAGAACGTTCATCAACTATGGACTAGTCGAATCAATAAGGGTTCGCTAGTCTTACAAGGTTCAACAATAAATGATATTCAAATTGAATAATAAACTCAAGAGGGATACAATGGACTAAGTATTTAATAATAGAAATCATGCTTTGAAAATATCAATAACCTTTAATATAACATCTTGAACTTGAACAATAAATAACAAGAGTTTGCTCTATATAGAATATAAGTCTAGAACGTGCATAGATTATACGTTAATTATACACGTTCCTCGATTTAATCCTACATACCATTTACATTCACAATACCAGTCAATTATAACATAACTAGCATCACAAGTTCATTCTATTTCGTCTAAACTTTGATTATGATTATACTAATCAAATCACAACACTTGTTTTCACATAATATTACACTTTACTAACTATAAGCTAGCTACGCGTTCAACAATTTAATTAAACATGTAATTACTTTATTGACATGTTAAGAATCTATTTTAATATCACATTATATGTCTAACACATTTTTATGTTCATTAGATTAGGTTACAATTACATTCCTGGACTTGAACAATTAAAAAAAATCATTTCTGAACAAACTGCAGAGTGGCGCTGCGGCGCCACCCTAAAGGCTAATCAGTGGCGCTGCAGCCTGGATAGTGGTGTTGTGGCGCTGCTGGTGCTGCGGCGCGGAGTAAAGACCTGGAGTTGGCGCTGCGGCGCGGCACTTCAGTTCCGAAATTTACAGTTCACGAAAAAATACAAAACATGGCCAAAGCACCCAATTAATTTATTCACAAGCATACCCAGACACTATAATACACATATAATCACTACCCAACCCTTCTAGTATGATTTTAATAAGTTAAAACATACAATTACTTGAATCAAAACATGTAATTTCACTATTCTTGGTGATTTTGCAAGTTATTGAAGATAAACATGGAATTTGACATTGTAGGTTCGTTATAATTCTGAATTTAACCATTCAACATTTGTTTTCTTCGTTTTAACATATGATATCACAATCTACAATTAAACTTCAAGTTAAAGAACAATTCATGGCATATCGTAGCCCAAAAGGTCATGTTTATGCAACTTTTGTACTCTGTACTTTCAAAAATTTAATTTACGATATGTTTATATGAAATTGATGTTATGAAAGCATACGTATATGGTAACAAACATATTATGATAATATATTATCATATATAAACACATAAACCATTACTTTTTCAATTATAGAGACTTGAGCTTTCAATTACAGAGACTTAAAAGCCATTATTCATGAAAAACTTTAATAACATAAATTCAAACTTGAGTTTAAGGGTTTACCCTTGATTACTCCACTTGGATTACACAAGGACGATAATAACTTCTTAATTTTCCACACTTCTTCTTCTTTAATCTCACTGACCCTCAATTTCTCTTTGTGAACTTGTTTTCCAGACTTAGAAAGAAATAAATGAAGGCGTATATAATTATAAGAAACTGACGTTGTTGTGGTCAGTTAATCCAGTCCGTGGGTTAACTACCCAATTCCCAATAGGGCCTCTTTTGGCTAGCCTTAAAAGGCTCATTCCCATTTAATTTAATAAATCTCTTATAATATAGTTTAATAATGTCACACCCATTCAGACAATAAATCGAATATCTTATTTAATTTAATTTAAATTAAATATAATAATTTCTCATTAATTCACATAGTCACTTAATTAATTTTCTCATTTATTAATTATGTCAAATTATTAAATCTCTAATTAATTATTAAATTAATTAAAATAAAATTATGCTTATTAAATAATTCATTTAATCCAATAAGCTTAATTAAATACATACTTTGAATAATAAAATTCTTCACATTAATTTAATCAATATAACACATATAATTAAATTAATCTACCCCAAATTCCACAATTAATTATTTAATCTAATAATAAAATCATCAAAAAAATATTTATTTAATTCCATAAATATTCAAATTAAATTACACAAATCTCGTTCGTCACAGTTCATCCAGGAACGATTCATTGATCACACACTTATCTGCTCTATCTTTATCCGAATTTTCCAGCCTAGAAAGATGATCTGTTACTTGATTTTCTGTTCCCTTTCTATCCTTTATTTTCAAATTGAATTCTTGAAGGAAAAGGATCCATCTAATTAATCTAGGCTTAGCATCCTTCTTCAAAATCAAATAGCGAATTGTCGAGTGATCTGTGTAAACCACCACCTTTGTCCCAATCAGATATGCTCTGAATTTGTCAAAGGCATATACTACTGCAAGTAACTCCTTCTCTGTAGTTGTGTAGTTCAATTGGGCATCTGTAAGAGTTTTACTTACATAGTATATGGCGCGGAATATTTTATCTCGACATTGACCCAAAAGAGCCCCTACCGCATAGTCGCTTGCATCGCACATTAGTTCAAAGGGCATAGTCCAATCCGGTGCGATGTTCAATGGGGCTGTAGTCAACTTCTTTTTCAACTACTCGAATGCTATTTTACACTCCTCATCAAAGCTGAATACTGCATCCTTCTCTAAAAGACTGCACAAGGGTTTTGCAATTTTAGAGAAATCATTTATAAATCTTCTGCAGAACCCGGTGTGTCCAGGAAAATTACAGATTCCCTTTACTGAATTAGGCGAAGGAAGATTCTCGATCGTGTCAAACTTTGTCTTATCAACCTCTAAACCTTTAGCAAAGACCTTGTGCCCCAGAATTATTCATTCTTCAACCATAAAGTGGCAATTCTCCCAGTTGAGTACCAAATTAGTTTCCACACACCGCTTCAAGACCATGACCAAATTCTTCAGACAATTATCAAAGGTGTTTTCATAGACTGAAAAGTCATCCATGAAAACTTCAACCTCTTTCTGTACCATGTCCGAGAAGATAGCCATCATGCATCTTTGGAATATAGCTGGTGCATTATATAACCCAAAGGACATCCTTCTGAATGCAAAGGTGCCATATGGGCATGTAAAGGTGGCCTTCTCTTGATCCTTGGGAGCTATGACGATTTAGTTGTACCTTGAGTATCCATCCAGTAAGCAATAGTATTCATGTCCGGCTAGTCGGTCCAACATCTGATCAATAAAGGGTAGAGGAAAGTGATCCTTTCGGGTTGCCTTATTTAGCTTTCTATAGTCCATGCACACCCTCCATTCGGTCACTGTCCTTGTCGGAATCAGCTTATTATCTTCATTCTTAACCACTTTCATTCCACCCTTTTTCGGCACACACTGTACTGGACTGACCCATGCACTGTCTGAAATCGGATAAATAATTCTCGCATCCAACCACTTCAATATTTCTTTTTTTACTACTTTTTTCATGATTGGATTTAACCTTCTCTGTTGTTCCACTGTTGGCTTCGAATCCTCTTCCATGAGAATCTTGTGCATGCAAAAGGAGGGGCTGATCCCCTTTATATCGGCAATGGTCCAGCCTATTACAGACTTGTAATCTTTCAAAATCCTCAACAATTTACTTTCATACAATTCGTTAAGTGCAGATGCAGTAATAACAGGTAAAGTATTTGAATCACCTAAATAAGCATACCTGAGGTGTTTAGGAAGTGGTTTGAGATCAAGAGTAGGTGGCTCCTCGAGTGAAGGTTTCATTCGAGATGAAGCTTTTTCTTCCGTGTGTAATGGCTCAAATGGAACTTTGAATCTACTAACTCTAGACAAAGCATCCAACATGTTCAAATAATCCACAAACTCTAGATCATACAAACTCTCATCCCCCAGCAGTGTAGTTTCTAATGGATCACTGACCAAACCTTTTACCTGGTCATCATTAACTATCCGATCGATGACATCCACCTGGAAGCACTCCTCTTCATCCGTAGGGAACTTCATGGCATTGAACACATTGAACGTAACTTCCTGATCTTGGACTCTCATGGTTAATCCACCTTTTTGAACATCAATGAGCATCCTACCCGTAGCCAAAAATGGTCTGCCTAAGATGATTGGGATGTTCTTGTCTTCCTCATAATCCAGGTTTATGAAATCAGTTGGGAATATGAATTTGTCCACTTTAACCAAAATATCCTCCACAATTCCTCTCGGATAAGTTACCGATTGGTCTGCTAACTGCAACGATATGTTTGTAGGCTTCAGAGTAGGTAAACCCAATTCGGTATAAACAGATAATGGCATAAGTTTTACACTTTCCCCCAAGTCACACAAACACTTTTGAAGGCCATGTTACCGATTGTGCAAGGTATAGTAAAACTCCCCGGATCCTTCAACTTTGGAGGTAACTTTTGCTGTAAAACTGCATTGTATTCCTCCGTCAAAGCTACAGTTTTATAATCTTCTAACTTTTTCTTCCTAGACAGAATACCCTTCATGAATTTGGCATAACTAGGCATCTGCTCTAGGGCTTTTGCGAACGGAATATTAATTTGAAGTTTCTTGAAAACTTCCAAAAATTTGGCAAATTGCTTGTCTAATTTTTATTTTTGAACCCTCTGCTAAAACGGCGATGGAGGATACACAATTGGCTCAACATCTGACTTGCTCTTGTCCCCTTGCTTTTCCCCATCCTGTTTCTCTGCAACCAATTTGTTTTCAATATCCTTGACATCCTTCTGTGCTAAATTTTCTGCAATTTTCCCATCAAGATGTTTTCCACTCCTCAAAGTGCTTGCTTGACACTGCTCATGATTCCCCTTCGGATTCTTTTCCGTGTCACTTGACAGAGTCCCTTGCGATCTATTATTTAATGCTAGGCCAACTGTCCCATCTGATTTTCTAAATTTTTGATGGCCACTGCTTGTGTTTTCATTGTCGCCTCGTTTCCTGATATATATTTCAACAAAAGCTCTTCTCAGTCTATTTTCTTTTCTTGATGCGGAGCTACTTATTGATACTGATTTTGAAACCCCGGGGGATAAGAAGGTCGTGGAGCTTGCTAATTTTGATTGTTACTCCATGAAAAGTTAGGATGGTTCCTATTCCCCGGGTTGTAGGCATTTTGATACATGTTTTGCAGAATCCTATTGTAGATGCCCTCAAACTGAACTGATGTTGGGTTAATGGCACATTGTTCTATAGGATTTTCTTCTGCACATAACTCGCAAACATATGCCACCTGTTGTGGTTGTTCACCCGTCAAAGTATCCATTTTTTTTATAAGGCAGAAATATGTGCCGCCAACGTTGTTACTCCGTCTACCTCTAATACCCCAGTTACCTTAGGATGTGTCATCCTTGCTGTAGGCCACTGATAGTTATTAGCTGATATAGTCTCAATTAACTCATATGCCTCCTCATAACTTTTGGCCATAAACACTCCACCCGAAGGTACATCTATACTAGTCCCGAGATTCCCATTCAACCCGTTGTAAAACGTATTCATCTGTAGCCATTTTAGTAGTCCATGTTGAGGGCACTTTCTGAGCAATTCCTTGTACCATTCCCATGCCTCATATAAAGACTCCATATGCTGCTGCTCAAACATGGTGATCTCATTTCTCATCTTTGTAGTTTTAGCTGGTGGAAAGAACTTAGCCAGGAACTTCTGAGCAAGGTCATCCCAAGTAGTTATTGATCCTGACGGTAGAGAATGTAACCAACTCTTTGCCTTGTCGTGCAATGTAAATGGGAACAAGCGAAGTCTGACTGCTTCATCCGACACCCCATTGTATCTGAATGTGTCATATATCTCCAAAAAGCTGACTAAGTGTTCATTCGGACCGTCGTTGACTAGTCCCCCAAACTGAACTGAGTTCTGAATCATCCCAGGCTTGATCTCAAAAGTATTTTGCAGCAATCGCTGGCCTGGTGATACTTGGCTGAAGCTCAGTCAACTTACGAATAGAAAAATCCCTTAGCGCTTTTTGATCTTCTGCAGCCACTGTTTCTTCTTTCTCAGAGTTCTCAAAGTTGTCCCTTGTGTCTTTAATCCACTTACTTAGCCTTTGAAATCGTTTCTCGATATCGTCCTCGAAAGGAATCAAGTTTGGCTTCTTAGTTGCATAAACTAACTCCAAGAACCTGAAATAAGAACAAACAAAACAAAAGAAAAATGTTTAAGTAAAACTGGAGTAATTAAACTGATATTAAAAAATATTAAAATCTATACTAGTTCCCCGACAACGGCGCCAAAAACTTATTGGTCGAAATCTAATTACGCTCACACGCATGTGCACCTGGTCAACAAGTAATATAATGATAAGTCAAGTATCGTTTCCATAGAGAATAATATGAAATTAATCCTAACAATTACCAACTTTATATTAATACAAATTTTATTAAACTATCTAATTCAATGATGATAACTATTAAAAACTAAAAATATGAAACTACTAAGCAATAAACAAACTCAAAAACTGTAATTTCAAGCAAATAATGAAGAATTAAACTTACAACTTCACTTTAAGTATCACTTCGATTAATACACCCTATTTCAGTTCAATTCACTATCCTAGTTTATTAATAAAGATCGCTCAAGTAGAACTACCCATCTCTCGATGCACTAATACCATATTAACTTAAATTCACAAATTAGATAGAATTAAGCTAAACACCTTAATCAACTAATTCACTATATCTCTATGTGAATTACAATCAAACAAAGTTTAAATTCAATTTCTCTATCCGATTACATACGATGTTAAGCATATCTCTACCCTAACATTCATCAAGATTCCATTCAATCACAGAATTTAAGAGCACATGCTAAAGTGACTAAGTATAGATTCATATATCATCTCTCGAGTCCATTCAAATCCACATAGAATTGGTGATAAAGCAATTCATAAATCAAAGCACAAATCACAATAGATAAACTGAATGATAGATTATTAAACTAAAATTAAGGACTTCATAATCATCGTTCCACCATAAAGATTCGTCATAAGCCTAATAAGTAAATTAGTTCATCACAAATGAATTAAAAACTGAAATCATCAAAGTAAACATCATCCCAATTACAATTATTGAATTAAAGAAGTAGAATGAATACAAAACCACCCTTCTCGTTAGCTTCAATATGCAATTTTCGTGACTTAGACCTCCAATCCTTCCTCCAATGCTATTTCTCCAAATTAGGGCTTCCAATTGCTAATTGATTGTTAGATGTAATCTCCCTTGTTGTTTCTTGTTAATCTTCAGCCTAGGACACGTATTCTGACCATAACTTGACGCCCAATACAGTTCCAAACTATGCCAACCTCCTTCCTCCACGCCTCTACAGCATTATAGGTCAGTCAGGAGTCTTTGCCTTTTCCCGTACCCCTGCCTTGGCGGGGGTTTTCCTTCTTCAAGAGCCCACCCCGGTGGGGGGTGCTTTTGTTTTTTCCTCAATACCCAAGCCCTAGCGGGAGTTTTCTATGTATAAAGTCCGCCCCGACGGGGGGGGTCAATCTGCAGAAGTCCAGTTTTAGCTCCTTTTCTTGCCAATTTTTGCCACAAAACCACCTTTTAAGCCTGCACACTCTACGCCACCACACCTAAACATAAAATAACACAAAACAAGTAAAACGAATCACAAAAATAACGAATTAACACAGTTTATGCTCGAATTAGAGGCTGATTCATAGGTGTAAAACCCACTCATCAGAGAACTATTCCAACAATCATCATTCGCGTCGTTGATTAATATAATTAATGAATGAGATTGAAAATAAAAAGGCTCTGCCACTACAAGTTGTAGCGATAGTGATAACACTTGTAGCGACACACTAATTTACTAAAGGACCCTCCTCTTAATTAAACGGTCAAATAAAATAATATTAAATCCATTTAATAATTAAGTATATTTCATGGAGTAGTGTTTAGATGCTTAGGACAAGACATTAATTTAGTTCCCAAGAAGGGAGAAACTACACATGTCCAAAGGTTCGAGATACCTATTCAAGCCCAGTTTTGTGCAAAAACATTTATTATGATAGAAGATGTCTTAAATATATTTTATTAATAAATTACAGTTTAAGAAACATAAAAGTAAATGATAGAATATAATTAAGTTTTCATTTTACTCAAATTTTGACCCCCATTTTTAATAAAAAAAAACACAAAAAATTCTTTCATTTTTTTTAAAGTAGTGGATCATATATACTCAAGTACTTAATTTGAGAGTAAAATAAATTTTATATAAGTTTTAATTTGTTCGATTACTAAGTGTTTACCGCGATAATTTGGTATGTTTTGACTTACAATTTCGTAATATTATTTTTGAACCGTTGTGTTTTAACGCTAGACGATACGTTTGTAAATTAAATAATTTACGTTTGAAAATAATTATTTTTAGATGAATAAAAGTGTGTTTAAGTTTACAAATGGTTCTTCAAACGCAATAAACTCTTCAAACTTTTTGTAATTAAATGTATATGAAATTTTTACTTTTAAAATATTTATGTTAGACATCTTTTGTGGAACAATTCTTTTCTTACTTCACTGGTCGGAGGAAGTATATATGTTAAAGAATTAAGATAATTAATAATATTTTCATTCTAGATTTTAACTTTTGAGCTCAATGCAACTTTTCAGAATGGAGCAAGTGATATATGAAACCCTCATAAGTCATAATTCTCTTTTATTTCACCAAAGTATGAGCAGAGGTGAAGTTAGGAATAATTTTTAGTGTGGTCAAAATTATTACTAAGCTATAAATAATTTGGCGGTAGTTTGTGGGCAGTGCTCCTGAGTCGATTTTTTTTAATATTTTTGTACTTTCAGTTCACACACACACATATATATACTATATTACAATGACAATATAATAAGTAATAATATATGGTATATATACACTATATTGACTCATAATAGATTTTTTTAATCACAATTGTTCATAAGTAATTAATTAATTATTTATTTTTAAAAATAATATAAATTAGATTATTATTTAGTTTAAAATATTATAGAGAGATATACATATATTGAGAGGATATGAGTCATATGTGGTTAAAATTTGATTGACAAAGTTATAAATTTTCAATTTGACCCCTTATAATAGAAAATTTATAAAATTTTAGTGGGATTAATTTAGATATAATACTTAAATTTTTAAAATTTACCTTATATTATAAAGCATTTATTTTTTTCAATGGGGTCAATTGACCCCATAATGTAATATGTAGAATGGACAAATATGTAAGAATAAAATACACTAACACCCCTAATAGATAATCATAATAACACTCACCACCATTGTAGTTTTTCAAGTAACAGTCAGCACCCCTCTAGTCTCCAAAATGTAACATTCACTATCCCTAGTGTGGTTAACCAACTAATATCAAAAAATATTTTTATATAATGTCTAATACACCCTTCAAGTTATAATGTTTAATTTATCCACTAAATATAAATTTATATAGTATAATTTTTACTTAAGTTGATATAATTAATTAAATTATGAATTTGTGCAATAAATAACATAAATGTCAAAAAAATAAATATTCATTTTATCAGAAAAAGTAAAGTCATACAATTTTTTTAATTGAATTTCTCAAAAATTAAAATTTACTTGAAATATATTCAAATATTTTTTTTGTAATTGAAAAGTAAAATTTTTATACCCATAAAAAGTACAAATTAACGCAATAAAATTATAATTATTTTTTCTAAATATTAAAATTTACGTAAAACAAACTTGTTATTACGGAACGAATCTTATTATTATATACAAAAATATTAAAAATTATATTAATTATTTTTCTCATATATTAATCTAAACATAAGTCACACTTGAGCATAATTATTTACAGTAAAAATGACAAATGTTGTTGCTCAAAAAGAAAAAGAAAAATCTATTTACAAGATAAAAGTGGTAATTAATAATTATTATTATATATTCTTTTATTCAACATTGCACAAAAACAACGATAACTGTATACTAAAAAATGTAATTAAGATCATAAACATCCCAAATTTTGACATATACTCAAGAAAATTTAACCTTTGAAAGTCATAATATGAAACTAAAAATTCAAATAATAAATTTTGTTGTTAAACACCAAAAACTAAACTATCAACAGAGTCAAATCACTCTAATTAAAATAGCTCCATTAATAATTTAATTTTTTTTTTTTTTAATATTTGTATCATGTAGACACTCGAAATTTTGTGTTCCTATTACTAACCTTGCAGGAGGGCATGATCGTCTTTCGTCTTCCAGAAACAACCCAAGGAGATTAAATCCAAGCCCCGGTGACAACCCTGGGAAATCAAGTCTAACCCCGGAGACAACCTCGGGAAATCAAGTCCAGCCCTAGAGACAACCCCGAGAGATCAATTTTAAAGCCCGGAGACAACCTCAGGAAATCAAACCAACCTCAAAGAAAACTCTGAGGACTGACAAAAGTCAACATCAAACCAACCTTAGAGACAACCCTGAGGACTGACAAAAGTCAACATCAAACCAACCTCAGAGACAACCCTGAGGACTGACGAAAGTCAACGGCAATCCAATCTCAGAGACAACCCTGAGAAAAGACGGCTACAACTTCATCAAGCCTGGAGCCCACCTGGGAGGGGCAATGTAATACCTGAGAATTTTCTAAATATTATTAACAATTATATTAATAAAAGTCGAATATTTATTTGAATATAAATAAATATTGTGTGTCGCGAGATATATTAATTAAGTATATGACAATTATGTGTTATGGTGGAATTGGTGAAAAGCTTAATGTAAAGCTTATAAGAATTGCCTAGTGTAGCATAATGAAGGACTAAGAGATTCACTAAGTGAATTAATAGAGAAACGATTTAATAAGAGAAAGATTAATTAATATTATATAATTTAATTAATTGTTATTGTGAGTAATTGTATATAATTGAATGATAAAGTAACTCCATGCATGAAAAATGAATAGGATTTTTAACTAGTAGTAATATCAATTTGGGATGTAATTTATGTTAAGTGAAACTGGAATGGTGGTAGAGGTTCGAAATGACATGTAGCCAAACCAGTTTGGCCTTGTTAGGAATAGGCGCAACTGCGCCCTTCCTGCAGTACAAACTGGCGCAGCTGTGCTAGTGGCCATATTTGGAAAAATTGGTTATTACTGTAGATATTGTATGGGACATTATTGAAATCATATGATAAGAGTAAATTTAATGGTATGAAGTACTAAGTAGCAAAATAGAATCATGTATGAAATTCCAATACAAAAATAATTAATTAATTGTGCATCTCAGAAATTCGGGAGGAAATTGAATGTTAGAAAAATAAACATTTAATATCGAACATTGTTATAATATTGAAGTATGTATAATAATAATATTTATGGAGAATACCAGGTTAATAATACCTAACTGCACTATTTTATCTACATTAATTATTATTTTATGTGAACCCAATGTACATAAATTATATGATTATGTGTATATGTGTCCATGACTAAAGTCTAAGAAATAATATTAAGTCATCAAATGTGAACTAGTAAGCTAAAAAGGAATTAAAACTTAAGTATATTAGCAACCATTTTGCTATTGTAGACCAATCAGACTCCTTGTCCCAAATTAAATAACTCAATAGTGCTTAATAGTAGCCTATTTCTTATTACGTAAACTCAAGCTTGCACATGATGGCTAGAATAGCTGTGATGATGATGAGGAGAATGGAGGAGAAGAAGTTGGTGACTTCTTTTCACCAAACCCTTTCAACCCATCGGATTCTTCTTCTTTCTCTTGGATTAATTCATTGTGCAAAACCCAAAATTGGGCAATAATGTCTCTATAAATGGCAAGCTCTTCTTCTCAATTCACATTACTGAGTTTTCTGCTAAGTTCATATATAGTATGAGTCTAGTAATTGAGAAGGAATAATCTGAGATTGGAAGAATTTCCATTTGTAAGCTTCAATAGAGGTAGTTTTTCTTAAACTATGCTATTACATTCAATTATTTCAAATTCCTAGAATTTCATAGAATCTCTTGTAAATTGGATTGTAAGTTGTTGTCTAGATGTTAACTAAGTTTGTATGAATACATGAAAGCAAGGTGGCTGTTTTAGGTGTATTAATTTAACAGAATTTACGGTTGGTTCTGAGTTCTACAGAACCAAAGATCCTTCTGAGCTCTCCAGGGATGGGCGCATCTGCGCACTCCCTGCAGTTCAGAACAGCGCAATTGCGCCGTGCACCAGACTTAAATTTTGACTTCTGATGTAGTGTGGTAGTTCTAACATGCTAATACGACCTAAATATGTATGAAAATAGACCTAAATTGTGAACCTAAGTCCCTTTATATAACATGATTACCCTAACTTGATTTAGTATGTGTTTTCTAAAGAAGACTTGGAGCTTTAGAAATGAACCTTGATGAAACTAAAAATGTCTCATTTCTGATTTTGTGAGCATGTGTATATGCTTTAGCTATGCATGAAATGTGATTCAACGTGATATGCATGTATTAAGAAATACTTTAACTTAGGTTAAAATAACTTTTAAAAGCAAACTTGGATGTGTTGAAAACTAATATTAGGAACATGATGTTGTGTATGTTCTAAATTAGAGCATGTATGATTAATACTCCCTATGTGACTACACATAACATATGCGTACGTCCATCTTGGTTAGACGCAATGAAAATTAGTCAAGCATGAATTAGACATGTTTAAAGAAATAAATGATGCTAATTATGTGTAAATGATGAAAACCCTTGTGAGAATGCATACTAACTGATTTCATGATTTCCTTACATGGATACATGGTAAACATAGTAGTCCTCATGATTTCATGACCTTGATTCATTAGAGATACTAACTTAAAACTATAACATGTAGAGTTGAACTTGGATAAACCTTAAAAGCATGCAAACTATTTAATATGTGTTTATGCTATGCGTTAATATCCATGTATGCTTTGGGATGAGATAGCACAGGGAGAGAAAGCTCAACTTTGGTCTGGCCAGGGGACAGCGCAGCTGCGCCATCCCTAAGCCTAACCAGGGCGCAGCTGCGCCCTCCTACAGTTTGGTCTGATGGTTTGTTTGTAATCTGTAAACTGGTATCATGTGTGTTATATTGTTTTATGTCATAATACATGATTACCATGATGTTTAAAGAGTTCTAATATATAATGGCCATGTGAAACCTAGAGTTTAAAGATTTATACAAACTTTCGTATTTCTTTTATACAAGCTAAATAGATGATGGTTATATAGCTATGTGGTGTGATAGCATGTTAATGTGATATTCCATTTACGTTGCTAAGATAAAAATGGATGTGTGTCATTGACTTATGTGATCAAACATATATAAGATTATTGACTTGTAGAATTTTGTAACTAATGGAAACGTTTTAAACATAAACTACGATATAATAGGATTTCAAAGTGTTGATAAGCTATAGAGTTGGTAAACTACGCTTGAGGCAAGTTCTCTAACTTCATTTGATTTTCACATTAAATGCAAGTTCCCTAAACTCTTTACGCTTTATATATTGTATAATTCCAAATTATTGCCATATCGACCACATTTACATCGAGCAAATATCTATTACTATTCGAAAATCAATTGTATATCTTGATGTTGTTGCAAGCATTGAACTTATCGTTCTTGAATGCATTATAAAAGTTGTCTAAGCCATTGATTCGGCTAGAATATTATCAAATGTTAGAAAGCTATCCAAACCAATTGTGTGACACCCCCAAATCTGGGTTTCTTAACCTCAAATTCGGTGCTCACGATCCTTAACAACATACATACTTTCTACTAATATTGAAAAATAAACATACATGATTCATCATAATAATAAAGTCTTACACATGGTCCCAAGGTTCACTAACCTTAACTTAAACATACTCTTAATACTATAAAGAGTTTACATAACCAAATAACATTAAAAATAAACTAGTACATAAGTTTCTTCAAGCATCTACTCTTGAACCTTCCCTTTTCCTTTGTCCCCTTTGGACGATTTGCTTTAACTGAAATAAATGTCATAATATAGCAAGGGTAAGTAACTAATTTGCTTAGCAAGTTTATATACAAGGGAGATATATCATGGTTGGAAAGAAGTTTAGCTTTCAATGTTCAACAACAGTATAAAATTGTGAAGGAACATGAATTAATAGTCAACAGTTGAATATTCGAATAATTGAATAACAGGTACTGAGTGGTTTGAAATAACCATGAACATTTGCCAAGGTTCTTAGCATTTAAACTGGACCTTTTAATAAGTTTTGGTAATCAAGGGGATCAGCCTTTCATACCCCGTGATTTATGCATAAACACTTAATAATCCAGCATTGATATCATGCTTTAATCAAATTCGTCATTTTCTCAGTCAAGAGTTTTTATCATATCAATTTATTAAGAACAGCTTTTAAAACACATTTGATTTAACCAATTTAAACATGCTTGATCTAGCTGATACAATTATCATAGATCTGTCTCATAAACAGTTCATGAATGAAGAACTTTAATCTAATTCGCAGTTCAATAATAATAGAGCATGAATTCAATTGCATAAAATACGAATCTCAATAATCAGTATAGATGTGAATAATCAACAATAATTATTCACTAACATGCTTCGAAAATAATAACTCGAGTTTGAGTTAGGGAACTTACCTCGTTTTTAGGCTACTGCTACGCAATTAAATTATATCCGCTAGGCAGTTTAATTATCTTCCTTTGAGAGACATATAATTAATCTTTTAATTAGCCATAACATAACATTACATTATGTAATCACGTAGATATTACATATTACATTTAGTTCTTAGAAATATTATCATGCCTCGATAATATTATTATTAAATAACAACTACCTTTAATTCACTTAATATTATTAATCTTGATAATATTTAATTCACCCCTTAGTATTATTAGTCCACTAATAACACTTTAATTCACTTACTAATATTATGAACATCTTAATAATATTTTAATACTTTACTAATATTATTAATCCTCTTAATAATATTTTAATCATGCATTAATATTATTACTTTAATAATACCTTACTTATGCTTTAGTATCATTAATCAATTAATAATAATTTATTCATTTACTAATATTATTAACCTTTCAATAATATTTTATTCATTTACTAATATTATTAAGTATTTAATAATATTTTATTCCTTTACTAATGTTATTACATTTTTAATAACATTTTATTTAATTTCGAATATTATTATTTACCTAGTAATATTTTAATCATTCAATAATACTTTAATCTAATATTATTAATCTTTTAATAATATTTTAATCTAATATTAATATTTTAATCTAATATTATTAGCCATTTAATAATACTTTACTCATTTATTAATACTTAAATCAAATATTATTAATCATTCAATAATATTTCAATAAATTTTTAATCTTAATATTTTTATTTACTTAAAAATATCAGATTCTAATTTTATTAATATCATAATAAAATTTTAATAATTTATTTGGTCAATAAACAATTTATTCTAATTGTTCACCCTTTATTAAACCACTTATTTAACACCCATAAAAGGTCATAAATAATACTTCTTATTATAAAACACCAAAATACCCTCAAACAGTCAAAATATTATATATTAGGAGTATTCAAGCATTAAAATCATATTTTCCTTATTTATGACATCATTTAACTATTTATTTTCTTTTATTCATAACTTCATCATTTTTAGGAAAAATACCAAACTAATTCCAAAAACTCTTTTTTTTTTTGGATTTGGACAGTGTATGACCAAATAATGATTCCCAATTTTTCTTGGAATTTTAAAACGTGTTTTACTATTTTTAAAGTACTCAAAACCTCCGAATCTTGTTACATTTTTCATAAATCGAGTTTTGCTCAGAACATTATGAAACTTTTAGGGTACACTCTCATAACATATATGAACATACTGTAAAAGTTTCAGATTTTTCCAGCGTATACACATCCGAGTATAAATATTTAGGAGTCCTTTACGGTAAAAGTCATTACAGACAAACTACACATCGAAACGTGTCTGTTCTTTTTCTTACATGTAGATAACTTCTTAAGGTTCCTCTGTGATTTTTTCCAGATTTTTAAAAGACTTTGAAACTGTCTGAAAAAGCCTCTGGAAAAATAGGATCAGGAGACTTTTATGGTTTTAAAGCTTTAATTTTCTATGTGAACTGTTTTGGGAAAAACAGCCCCCATGGCTTCAATACTTGCTAGATTTGTATTCTACCACTTGGATTTACTAGATAACTCATGTATCTAGCACCCCCCCTTTGACGGATCACAAATCCAAGTTGTAAAACTTAAGTTACACAAGATTTAGTGGAAGAAAAATTAGGGTTTCACCCCTAGGAGAACATATGCTCATTTCATTCCTCTAAATCTCTATTATAATACAAAAGATACTTAGTCCTACACATGAGACATGTAGAACTAGGGTACTTTGAGTATTAGACCATAACCCCCATATAGAAGAAGAAGAAGAAAAAAAAAAGAATAGAAGAGAACCTCACCTAGTTTTCTTTGTTATCCTTCTTGTTCTTCTAAAGTAGGTTATGAATTTAGGATACATGAACCAAATCTTACTCTCTTTCTTGATTTCCTAGATTCAGTCACTTCCTCTTGTTTTTCTCTCTTTGGTTTTCTTTTGCAAGCTTAGAAGGAATGAAGAGAAGAAATTAAATAAAAAGGATACTTGCAAGAATATAGATACACTTAGTGTATCTAGCTATTATCCCCCACATCTTTCTTGCCCATTACACAATACCCCTTATCTTGTTCTTAAGTATTCTTAGTGAGATTTCCCACCAATGAGGTGTAGACAACATTATACTTTGTGTAAAAAATTAGGAAAAGTAAGGTGATTAGCTATTTAAGGAAAGTGGGTTAGCAAATCAATTTGACTCATTTGGACAAAAGGGGGTCGACCCTATTGCTCTCTAAATCCTCATTTTGCTTTTATTTTTAATGCCCAAATTTGATTAATCAAATGTCTAAAATGCACATTAATCAAGTGGGGTTTGCATTTTATTTCTTTTGGGCTTCTCATTTAATTGTTTTGGGCTATGTAATAAACATAGTTTAACAATTCTAATTTATATTGCCCTAATTGTTTATTTAAGGTTTCTATTCCCAATCTTATTGAATTTAATTAATATACATGTAACTTTAACTCATAACCTAATTAGGTTTGCTTTAATTAGGTTTAAAAATAATTATTCAATTGGAGATAATAAAATTAATCTCTTAAGTTAGTAGAATTATTAAATACTAACAATTCTTCAATGTCATAACCCTTAGGTTATTTAATTATCTCACCTAATCTATAATTAGGTTATGAAGCTTTCATTTTTAATGAAATCTCTAAATATATATATATATATATATATATATATATATATATATATATATATATATATATATATCCATAACTATAATATATATTTTTATTTAGCCATACACCACATCACATATGTTATCACATATTTAATCACTATAGAGCACAAAGTTTTAAATATTAATAATGTACATACATATAAAGTGACTTGAAATTCCTGGTTATTACATCCTCCCCCTTATAAGAATTCCGTCCCCGGAATTACACATAAGGTTACTCAAAAAGACGTGGATAATTCTCCCTCATCCTTTCCTCGAGTTCCCACGTAGCTTCTTCAGCATTTTGGTTCCTCCAAAGAACTTTTGCAGAATGTATAACCTTATTTCGTAACTTCTGCTCTTTTGTATCTAAAATTTCTATCGCAATTTTCTCGTATGACAAATCCTTTTCGACTTAAATTGGTTCATATGATATCACGTGCTTGTAATCAGGCTTATATGGTCGTAACACTAACACATGAAACACATTATGATTATGTTCCAGTTCAAGAGGTAGAGCTACCTCGTACGCCACTTCGCCTATCTTCCTCTAGATCTCGAATGGTCCAATAAATCTCAGATTCAGCTTACCTTTCTTCCCAAACCTTATCTTCCCTTTCCAGGGAGATACTTTTAAAAATACATAGCTTCCCACTTCAAAATCTCTCTTCTTGTGATATAAGTCCGCATACTTCTTCTGGCGATCTTGAGCAACTACCAATCGGGCTCTTATAACCTTGATGATCTCTACGGTCCGCTGCACCAGTTCTGGTCCCAACACCCGGTGTTCACCAACTTCATCCCAGCATAAGGGCATTCTACATTTCCTCCCATACACTGCTTCGTACGGCGGCATACCAATGCTAGCGTGATAGCTATTGTTTTATGCAAACTCTACTAATGGAAGATGATCCTCCCAGCTATCCTTGAAGTCCATCACACAAGCTCTGAGCATGTCTTCAAGTGTTTGAATCGTTCTCTTACTTTTTCCATCGGTTTGCGGATGATACGTGGTGCTCATCCGTAGCTGTGTCCCCATTCTTTCTTAAAGACTCTTTCAAAAGTTCGACATGAATTGCAGATCTCTATCCGATATAATAGATATTGTAATACCTGCAAATTTTAAATAAATTATATTAATATTGAGAATAAAGATTGTTTGAATATTTATTTGAATATAAATATATATAGTGATGGCATGAGTTGTGGTAATTAATTTAATTGAATAAACATATGATAAGTGAGCAATGTAGCAGAAGTGATGAGAAGCTTAGTTTGTGCTTATGAAATTATGCCTAGTGTGGCAAAGTGGTGAAGTGAGAAAGTTACTAATTAAATTAATGATGAAATAGATGAAATTAATTAGTACTAGTAGTAAATAAATAATTGTGAGGACCCCAAACTCGGGTACTTGAAACCCGAACTCGGTTCTTCACGATACCATTTCTATGAGCGGAATAATACTAATAATAATAACAATAATATAAAAGATCAACTTAATTTACATAATTATCAGAGTCTAGCTCCCAAGTACGTTATCTTTAAACATTCATTACAACCCATGATAGATAATATATATCATAATTGTCTTAATAACATTAAACTATTACATAACATAGTAATTCGTTCATTCAGCAACCTTCCCTTTTCCTTTGTTCTTAGCAGAGTTCTCTGGTCGTTCGCACTTAGCTGAAAACATTTAAATTTAAGCAAGGATGAGCATTTGAGTGCCCAGCAAGCAATAGCATATATATATATATATATATATATATATATATATATATATATATATATATATAAGCTGAAAGGATTTAAATGTTTTCTTTGTACTATTCTTCTACAACAAGTAAATAGTTGTGAAGTATTCTGAACCGATAATAATAACATAACAACTCTCTTTCAAATTTTTGAAACTACATAATGACTATATCTGGGGTTATGGTGACATGCCATGAACATTGTTTTCATTTTCGAAAAGGTTAAACAGAAATTCATCTGTAAACCGTCATAACTTACGGGCACGGGGGTAATCAGCCCGTTATGCCCTGCATTGATCAATACTACATTGCTAGAACGATATTATCGTTCATCCTTTGTCCGCCGGAGCGCATAAAATTTTCCCGTGTAGGGATGTTCATACCTGTCTGGGTTCTAAATCAAAGGTTTTATCTTGTTCAACAATAATCTATAATTCAATATATCTGTATACGGGTAATTGACAAAGGTATATCAACATGTGATTAAATACAATGATTATCCAAGTGGGGACACTTGTTTAACCACTTCTAGAAATTAACGAACAGAATATATATGTCCGAATTATCATATACTAACATGTTGATATTCAATGAGCTTATATAATATAAAGTTCATAATCTGTACAATAATAATATAGTTTAGAAACATTCTTACTCACATCCATTGCATAAAGAAAATGCAAAGGTTAGATACTTACCTGAAGCGCTGCTTACAACTTGTAATTAAGATCTATCGCTTATCTCACGACCTATCATTAATAAGATAGTTCGTTCAATTAGAACAACATACTATAACACATAACACTGCTTATTGCAGTCAACACATAACCTAATCACATTAGCACCTATGTTTAATAACCGTTGAATCATAAATAATCACTTATACAATCAAAATATCTAAGTCCAGATTAATTTCTGAAACATGTCGGTCTACCGACAATTTTATCGGGTAATTATCGAGTCTAAGACTCTATTTTATAACTTAACATCAGTACGTATTAGTCATATTATTTTTAAATAACTCAGTATAATTTTAAAACATTTATTATAATTTATCATGAATTTTCAAACATTGGAATCATATTTAAATAATTTAAATACCAATCAATTCTATTATAATAAATATTTAATTAGTATTAAACTATTAATGAAATCATTTCCAAAATATTAAAGTTATGTATAATAACTCAAAATACTTTTAAAGTATTAATATTACCCTTAAATGATATTTAAAACATTTAAAATCATTTTTAAATAATTATCATTAATATTAAAGTATTAATGTTCTATTTATCAAAATATTAAAAGTCATTATTCATAACTTAAAATATTTTTAATTCATTTATATCCTTTTTAAATGATTTTTAAAGTAATAAAACCATTTATAAACTATTTATTTAATATAATTATTAAATAAATTTAATATCATAACTAATAACTTAATAATCATTAATATTTAATTATTAATGAAATTATCCTTTAAATATTAAAAGTAATATTTTATAACTTAAAATATTTTTAAACACTTTATTTTTATTTAATATGATTTTTAATATAATAAAATCATTTTTAATTGATTTATTTAATTCATTTAGTAAATAAATTAATTACCATTAATATCAATTTATTAATGAAATTTATCATAAAATATTAAAAGTCATTAAAAATAACTTAAAATATTTTCTTATATCATAATATAATTTTTAATGATTTTTCTAATATTAAAATCATTTTTAAATAATTTATTTAATATTATAATTAAATAAATTAAATACTTTTAATATTTCAAAAATATTAAATATTTATGAAATATATTAAAAATAATTAAAAACTAATTTTTGAAATTTTTAATAATTTTTAATAATTTATTTTATATTTTTAATAATTAAAAACTAATTTTTTCTATTTAATAATTAATTTCCGAAAAATATTAAATAATCTGTCGCTAAAGACCACCTATAGCGACAGAACCGTCGCTATAGGTGTTCTTCATGTTCTTGGCAAAAACCCAGAACACCATAGACAGTTTCGAGGGACCATGTTTGACCAAGATTAAAAGCGTGCGTGATGTGTTTTTGAACATGTTGTTGATAAAATAATGTAGTACAAGTACAAGACTACACGATCCAACAAACAACATCATCAAACCATGCATAACTAACGAGATTTGAAGCGTTGAACAAACTGTCAGAGCTGTTCTTCATTTTCTGGGTTACCCAGAAATGAAGAACAGTTTGACTGGCTCGTTTTGGGCTTCCACAACTTGTTAATCTTGTAATATTTTTGTGATTTAAAACCGATAGTGTGTAGCTAACATGTAGGAGAGTAGATCTATCACATAATATCAACAAAAAAACATAACAAAATCGCCAGATCCAGACCGGTCAAACCTCGTCAGAAACTGTGTTCATAGGTTTTCTGGGTTACCCAGAAAACCGAATCCGTGAACAATGTACCTACTTTGACCGGCCACTATGTTAAATCCATTTGATGTTTAAGGGATTTAAAAGCATGGATCTATAGTACAACTAACAGGCTACAAGATCTACTAAATATCAACATCAGAACATCTATAACATTACGGATATGAGCTTGACAAAAATGTTGTCAGACACTGCAAACTAGTTTCTGGGTTACCCAGAATTGGTCTGGTCATGGTCGGTCAACGACCTTTGACCACAAATAACTTGCAATATGTTGAAGCTATGACCTTGATTCAACTTTCAGACTAAAGAACACATACTCGACTACAACTAAAAGCTTTCAAAACACCAAAATCTATACAGATCACAGAGATATAAGGACTGACATTCACTGTCAGAAGACAAAATTTTATTTTTCCAGATTTTGCAAATCTTCAAATCCGAGCCTCTAGATGTTATGGATCTAACATCTAGCAACCCAGATGTGACGCCCCCAAAATAGGTCCATTCCACCCAACCTATTCTGAGTCGCCAAATACATGGTACAGATAACAACTATAACTTTATTACAACAATTGTCGTGCGAAATACAACAACACATGCTATGAGTTTGGGTACAAATATATACCAACTGTGACTCATGTCCCAACCTTGGATAGCACGTCACAATGACACATTACATAAAGGTATAGTCAAAAACTATTTTAAAAATTAGAATCTTTGGGAAGTGCTCAAGGAAACCCTCGTACATGGGAGGTCATGCTTCTAGGTTATGATAGATATCATATGGCCACAGAATTATCCTTGGTTGACCCAATAGACCCCAAAATATCTATAGACCACCGTTCTATTCCCTTGTTATCCCTCGCTCGACCCAGCTACACTTTTATTACCTGAAAGGAATTGTGAAGCAAAAGGGTGAGCACAACTAGCTCAGTAAAGAATATCATGACTAAAGATAAATTATCAATAGTCTTCAACAGTAATAAATCAGAGATTTAGAACATATGGTAGATGATAAAACTTTTCAACCATAGTTGCAGCGGAACGAGCAATCCATTAGAAGAGTCAAATAGACTATAAAGTCTATTATCTTCTCCACGTTAAAAGTCCACCAACATTGTTTTATCCCTGTAACATCAATCAATAGTTCCTTTCCACAATCATATGAATAATTCATAATCATAATTGTGATTTTAAATTTCGCATCCAAGACGAAGATAATTTTCATCACCTGTCTTTACCTGAAACATCAAAGATCATGGTTATACCAAATCACAGTTCCTGTTCATAATCATACTAATAAATTCATCTTTGCATCACGGGCCAAAGATATTCATCAACAGTTCATCTTTACACTACATGCCAAAGATATTCAACAACAAGTCATCTTTGCACTACGGGCCAAAGATATTCATCAACAACTCATCTTTGCACTACAAGTCAAAGATATTCCTCAATAGTTCATATTTGCACTACAGGCCAAATATATTATTATCTCAAAAAAATATATAATCATTTCAGAATTTATATAACCAATAATTATAACCATGTTGATCATTTCACCTTTGCACTTAAGCTAAAGATATTCAATTATAAATTCAATGGTCATGATCATACCAGTCACAATTCAACTTTTCACTACTGGACAAAGAGAACCCTAGTCATGATCATACCAATAATCTACCCATCTTTACACTCAAGTCAAAGAGAAATATCATCATTAGGGTTATAAAAATGTTATATATGATAAAAAAATAATATGATCAACATATAGTTTTAATCTCAAGAGTAATATTCATAAATCAACTATAATTTCGCTAGAAAAAGAAACCAATTTTGTCATGAATAGTAACTCGTGAATAGTAACTCATGAATAGTAATTCGTGAATAGTAACTCATGAATAGTAACACGTGAATAGTAACTCATGAATAATAACTCGTGAATAGTAACTCATGAATAGTAACTCATGAATTGTAACTCGTGAATAGTAACTCGTGAATAGTAACCCCGACATGAAAAGTTCCAAATTTGATAAAAAGTTCAGATCAATACTTCGGCATAATGATATTGAAGAAAATAATATCATTTAAAAAGAAATAACATCCCTTACTATCCCTTACAATCCCTTACTATCCCTTACAATCCCTTACAATCCCTTACAATCCCTTACCTCAAAAGAGCAGTACTCCTGACTGGAATAACGCTGAACGAACTTGCACCATATAGCAACACTCAAGATATCAAATACTCACAAGAATACACTCGATAATATAGAGAGAGAAATAGAGAGAAAACTTCCGTTTCTGGTGTGATTTTTAATTCTAACCTAAGCACCCTATTTATAGGAAAATGCTTAGAACACCAAAGCAGAAAATTGAATATAATAATATATTTATAACCAAATTTTCTTTAGCCCACCACATCAAAAACATATTTTTCACACAAATGCACCAAAAATGCAAAACATGTTTTAAACAATTTTTGTAACAAAAATCAATTCAGACTCAATAATTCGGAACTTCAATAATTCGTAATAAATAGCCCTTTTATCAGAAAATTCGAATCTCGCAAGTTTTTATAGGAAATTCAATTCTCTACAACTTTGTAGAAGAAAGTTTTTCTAAATTCCAAATAGAAATTGACTGAAATCCATAAACGGACGATTTTACAGTCTATAATAAATTTTCGGTCAAGAATTGTGTCCACCAACACACAAAATATGTGTTAAACATTTAATCCAACAAAAATACTCTTCCTCCTCATTTATTCATATATCCCACATTCATTGTAAAAATATCACCATTAATATATTATTAAAATAATATATTTAAATAAATTATTTTATCAGAAAAAGATAAAGTATTAATTTACAACAATTGTCACATTAAAAATTTTCTCCATCTATATCCACATAAAATCAATATTTTCCTCATCATATAAATTAATAATTAATTATACACAAATAATATTACAGAACCACAGTACTGGCAACCAGGCTGTTCCCAGGAAAGATGGGGCTTTCCAATAAGGATCTCTTCCTTACTGGCGCGCAATTAGATGACCAAACCTCTCCTTAGACAGAACTTTCTAGACATTGCCAATAATGTTATCTAATAATATTATTCAGATAATATGAATTATTGCTCCGATAATAGAAAATACTGTGTAGTGACAATTATTAAAACAACATTAATATAAAATATCAACGCAGCAATTATTGAATCAATAAAATAAAATACTGAACAGTAATTACTGTAACAATTATTGAGTAATGCCTTCTTACGTAAAAATAAATAATTGGTGCAATATCGTGTGCTACTGTGCAACAACGCGTATTACTGTGTTTTAACCACCGGGTATTCCAACAGTGTTAACGGTAACAACTACGCCGTTATTTATAAACAACTTACTCTTGTCGTTTTCTTCATCCAATCGCTTTCCGTTATGGGGCCCACAAAAGACTGCGCCGTCGTACGAATATTCTCCGACAGTAAGAATATTCCACGACCAAGCGAATATTCCCCGACAACAATGAATATTTTATAACCACTTGTGTATTTCGAAAAAAAAATTCATATATCACCCTTAACTTTAACATTTATCAAATTAACCATTTACTAAATAGTAATTATAAGAAAAATTGAATACTTTTATTTCATAAAATTCGGGGTCTTACAATCTCCCCTCCTTATGAAATTTCGTCCTCGAAATTTACGTACCTGGTATTTCAAAGAGCTGAGAATACCTTGCTTTCATTTCAGATTCCATCTTTCCTGTCATCATAATTTCTTCATTGTCCATCTCCTGTATTTCAGATATCATTCTAGAATACAACTTCAAAACAAAGGTTAATTGAACAAATTAACATGTCACATAATATCCCGATATTATGACTGACCAACAAATAAGCTTAGGTAGGACACACTAGCGAAGGATTTACTCGTCTCTCTCCTCCTAGTCCTATTCCTCGATCTCCGCCAGAGATCATATCCCTAAGCTCTGATACCAACTGTGACTCTCATGGTGCTTCAACCACAGCACCTCACAATGGTACCTATCAGCTTGCCACCGCAGAACGGCGTCCCCTACGGAGAGTATGGCTTCGGTGCATCCCCCATCAACAGGAAGCCACCAGCGAGAGGCTCGAAGCTCTTTACTTATAGCTCTGATACCAACTGTGACGCCCCCAAAATAGGTCCATTCCACCCAACCTATTCTGAGTCGCCAAATACATGGTACAGATAACAACTATAACTTTATTACAACAATTGTCGTGCGAAATACAACAACACATGCTATGAGTTTGGGTACAAATATATACCAACTGTGACTCATGTCCCAACCTTGGATAGCACGTCACAATGACACATTACATAAAGGTATAGTCAAAAACTGTTTTAGAAATTAGAATCTTTGGGAAGTGCTCAAGGAAACCCTCGTACATGGGAGGCCATGCTTCTAGGTTATGATAGATATCATATGGCCACAGAATTATCCTTGGTTGACCCAATAGACCCCAAAATATCTATAGACCACCGTTCTATTCCCTTGTTATCCCTCGCTCGACCCAGCTACACTTTTATTACCTGAAAGGAATTGTGAAGCAAAAGGGTGAGCACAACTAGCTCAGTAAAGAATATCATGACTAAAGATAAATTATCAATAGTCTTCAACAGTAATAAATCAGAGATTTAGAACATATGGTAGATGATAAAACTTTTCAACCATAGTTACAGCGGAACGAGCAATCCATTAGAAGAGTCAAATAGACTATAAAGTCTATTATCTTCTCCACGTTAAAAGTCCACCAACAATGTTTTATCCCTGTAACATCAATCAATAGTTCCTTTCCACAATCATATGAATAATTCATAATCATAATTGTGATTTTAAATTTCGCATCCAAGACGAAGATAATTTTCATCACCTGTCTTTACCTGAAACATCAAAGATCATGGTTATACCAAATCACAGTTCCTGTTCATAATCATACTAATAAATTCATCTTTGCATCACGGGCCAAAGATATTCATCAACAGTTCATCTTTACATTACATGCCAAAGATATTCAACAACAAGTCATCTTTGCACTACGGGCCAAAGATATTCATCAACAACTCATCTTTGCACTACAGGCCAAAGATATTCCTCAATAGTTCATATTTGCACTACAGGCCAAATATATTATTATCTCAAAAAAATATATAATCATTTCAGAATTTATATAACCAATAATTATAACCATGTTGATCATTTCACCTTTGCACTTAAGCTAAAGATATTCAATTATAAATTCAATGGTCATGATCATACCAGTCACAATTCAACTTTTCACTACTGGACAAAGAGAACCCTAGTCATGATCATACCAATAATCTACTCATCTTTACACTCAAGTCAAAGAGAAATATCATCATTAGGGTTATAACAATGTTATATATGATAAAAAAATAATATGATCAACATATAGTTTTAATCTCAAGAGTAATATTCATAAATCAACTATAATTTGGCTAGAAAAAAAACCAATTTTGTCATGAATAGTAACTCGTGAATAGTAACTCATGAATAGTAATTCGTGAATAGTAACTCATGAATAGTAACTCGTGAATAGTAACTCATGAATAATAACTCGTGAATAGTAACTCATGAATAATAACTCATGAAAAGTTTAGATCAATACTTCGGCATAATAATATTGAAGAAAATAATATCATTTAAGAAGAAATAACATCCCTTACTATCCCTTACAATCCCTTACAATCCCTTGCTATCCCTTACAATCCCTTACAATCTCTTACTATCCCTTACAATCCCTTACCTCAAAAGAGCAGTACTCCTGACTGGAATAACGCTGAACGAACTTGCACCGTATAGCAACACTCAAGATATCAAATACTCACAAGAATACACTCGATAATATAGAGAGAGAAATAGAGAGAAAACTTCCGTTTCTGGTGTGATTTTCAATTCTAACCTAAGCACCCTATTTATAGGAAAATGCTTAGAACACCAAAGCAGAAAATTGAATATAATAATATATTTATAACCAAATTTTCCTTAGCCCACCACATCAAAAACATAGTTTTCACACAAATACACCAAAAATGCAAAACATGTTTTAAACAATTTTTGTAACAAAAATCAATTCAGACTCAATAATTCGGAACTTCAATAATTCGTAATAAATAGCCCTTTTATCAGAAAATTCAAATCTCGCTAATTTTTATAGGAAATTCAATTCTCTACAACTTTGCAGAAGAAAGTTTTTCTAAATTCCAAACAGAAATTGACTGAAATCCACAAACGGACGATTTTACAATCTATAATAAATTTTCGGTCAAGAATTGTGTCCACCAACACACAAAACATGTGTTAAACATTTAATCCAACAAAAATACTCTTCCTCCTCATTTATTCATATATCCCACATTCATTGTAAAAATATCACCATTAATATATTATTAAAATAATATATTTAAATGAATTATTTTATCAGAAAAAGATAAAGTATTAATTTACAACAATTGTCACATTAAAAATTTTCTCCATCTATATCCACATAAAATCAATATTTTCCTCATCATATAAATTAATAATTAATTATACACAAATAATATTACAGAACCACAGTACTGGCAACCAGGCCGTTCCTAGGAAAGAGGGGGCTTTCCAATAAGGATCTCTTCCTTACTGGCGCGCAATTAGATGACCAAACCTCTCCTTAGACAGAACTTTCTAGACATTGCCAATAATGTTATCTAATAATATTATTCAGATAATATGAATTATTGCTCCAATAATAGAAAATACTGTGTAGTGACAATTATTAAAACAACAGTAATATAAAATATCAACGCAGCAATTATTGAATCAATAAAATAAAATACTGAACAGTAATTACTGTAACAATTATTGAGTAATGCCTTCTTACGTAAAAATCAATAATTGGTGCAATACCGTGTGCTACTGTGCAACAATGCGTATTACTGTGTTTTAACCACCGGGTATTCCAACAGTGTTAACGGTAACAACTACGCCGTTATTTATAAACAACTTACTCTTGTCGTTTTCTTCATCCAATCGCTTTCCGTTATGGGGCCCACAAAAGACTGCGCCGTCGTACGAATATTCTCCGACAGTAAGAATATTCCACGACCAAGCGAATATTCCCCGACAACAATGAATATTTTATAACCACTTGTGTATTTCGAAAAAAAAAATCATATATCACCCTTAACTTTAACATTTATCAATTTAACCATTTACTAAATAGTAATTATAAGAAAAATTGAATACTTTTATTTCATAAAATTTGGGGTCTTACACCAGATCTTCCTTAGACACCTTATATAACATGTTTAACACAAAAAAATTAACATCTAACACCGAATCGTTGGACAAAAATTCTAGGGTTCGTTCATACCTTTCTTTAAAAAATTTCTGATTTTGTGTTGCTGATCTGTTTATGGTAAACGTGGGGCTTTGATTTGGGACTAATATACTTGTGTAATTTGATGGTTAGAGAGAGAGAGAGAGAGCTTAGTTTGAGTGTTGGACAAAATGTAAGTGAACAAATGAATTTTCTCTCTCCTAGATCTACTTATACAAGTCTTGATGCATGAATTGACTGATTGATATTGCTTGTTGCCGAAGTTTTTAGCACATGGAGTTGTTGGGTTTGGTTCACCAACTAAACCTAATGTCAAAACCTACATATTAGCCAAAATAATGTAACTAGGGGCAATATGGTCAATTGGTAATTCATTAAATGGCATACTTGGAACTTGGCAAACCCTTAGGGTTTAACCCTTAGGGTTTAATCCTAAGGTTTTCCAACATTTACTTTTCTAGAATTACATTTTAGGGTTTACACAATAAATAAAATCAAATAAAAATTAAATAAAATTTTAGTTTCCTAAAATTTTGAAATTAGGATTTTCTAATTGTGATTAATTATCTAATCACATTATACATAAACATTAGGGTTTAGATCATATAATTATCATTGACTTTGCTAGTATAGCAATTAGGGTTTAAGATTTTGATAATTAGGGTTACTAAATTATAATAAGGTTTTCTAATTTTCAAATTAGGTTTAAAATTTTAGGGTTTCTAAAATTAACAATTGTAATTATAATACTTGTTAATTAATCATATTAACATAATTACAATCAATCTCGAACTCTAACTTAAATTTCAAATTAGGGTTCCTCATTTTAGAAATTAGGATTTTATAATAACTTGAGGTTTTTCAAAAATAATAATTAGAGTTTCTAGATTATAATTAGGGTTTACCTAATTAATCAAATCATTATATAATACACATCATAAAACATATAACACCGTCATACAACAGTCTTAAATTCACAGTTGATTTTCAAATTAGGGTTTAACCAAATAATATTAGGGTTTTGAAATTAAACACCATAATTGACCAATCATTATCAATACAAATACAGTACATATTTATAGCACTGAAAAATCAAAATATAATTAATATTATATTATTATTTTCATACTTTGGCAATAACCCAAAATTAGGGTTTGGATTTCATATCTGATTTATTCTTCCTATTTAACCTTAATAATTAAGGTAAAATATTTACTTTAATAATCCATACAAAAATTCATATAATAAAATAATTATTATAATTATTCTAAAAATCACTCCATATATTAATTAAATAATATATGATTATATATTTCGTGGAAAATAATTAATAAAAACATTTCTACCTTAAAATTAATTATTATAAGAATATACCTTATAAAAATCAATAATTCTAAAATAAATTCATTTGTAAATATTTATGTAATAAATATATTTTTATTTACCACATAAATACATATACACATAATCTTGTACAAATCCTCATCCTTAATATAAAAAAAAATTATTCACAAAATTTCTTATTTATTTATATAGAAAATATCGGGTTGTTACAATAATTACATAATGTGATTGACTAATTCCTATTATTATTCATTAATTATCGTGAACAGTAGCATGTAAGGTGTAATCATGTATTAGAAGGTTTCTTCATTCGATATAAAATGAGGTGTGACGTTGGAATGTGAATAATTATTATATAAAACTATATGATAAAAGTAAGCTTAACTTATGTAATTTACTAAGTTGTGTGAAAGAGTCTTCTATGACATTATGATGTATGTGGGAGTAATTAAATGTGTATTTTAAACCTATGAGAGAAAATAACTTTGACTAAATAAATATTTACTATTAAATGTTTATTATAATATTTATGTATAATTGGAATAATAAGTTTTATGGCAAAATAATATTGGTACTCAACTAAATTATATTATAGTTTAATGTAAATATTAGTTGAAATAAACCAATGTACATGGGTTATATAATTCTATATGTGTAGTGTATAAGTGAGTGTATATGTATGCACATTTGTGGACAAATATCAAATAAACCTATGTATGTTAGTAGTGGGTTGCAAATGCTGAGTATTAAGGTAGTGTCCCAAATTAAGTGACATATCTGCATTTACGTAAAACACTAAAAGGCTAGCTTGCTTACTTCTTCTTCTTCCTAATTTCATAGCTTCCAAATGATGAAGAAGGGAGTGGGCTAAATAGTGAGTAGGATTTGATTTTCCACCAACTCTCTATGAACCATTAGTTTCTTCTTCATTCCATTGAGCAAAGCCCCAATTTTGGTCACAAGTTTCTCTACAAATGAAGCTATTCTCATTCTCAGACTTCTTGTTAATTTCTTTGTAAAGTTCAGAAATTGTGTATGTGAGTGTTGTTGAGTGAAGAGGAAGCCTGAGATTGAAAGTAAAGAATCAACTTCACAAAAAGGTAATGTCCATTTACATGTTCCTAAGTTCAAATTGCAAGTTCTTAGGAAAATGCTAAAATACTTGTTTTAAGTCGGAAAATTTATGGTTGAAGCATAATATAATCTGTCAATTGATGCTAGACATTGTTAATATGATCGAATACGAAATCAACAAAAGTTAAACGGAGTAATTTGGTCAAGTAACGAATCCGTAGTAAAGAGAATCGCAAAATATGTTAAACTTTGGAAAAATGACATAAATCTTGAATTTGATTCTTGAATTTAGTTGTTTATGTGATTGGAGTTGTTAGAATCATGCTAGAGGAGTTTAGTAGTAAGTTTATATCATTTGGGTATTGTTATATTGCTGTTTGGTTAAGATTTTGGCATGTTGGTTCGTACCAGGGGTTACTGCCCAACCCCAAGCGGGGGTCCTGCAATATAAAAAGGCTCGCCCCGGCTGGGGTTGGGCAGTAAGTTATATTACTATTTTTGTTGTTCGATACAAGGAACCCTAAACTGGCCTAACCTAACTTAACTTAAAGAGCTTACATAATCTTTAAACATGTATCAATACGTATTGCAAGATGTTTTAGTGGGGTTGGAATTTGAGTTTTAATCTTTTGAAAGAAAAGCTAAAAGACGAAAACCATGTTTAGAAAACCTTATGCCTTTTTGAAATCTAACATTTTGAGCATGTATTCGCAACTTAGTTAGTTTTATAAATATGTATGAAATGTGAAATCAAGGCACTTTGCATACTTAGTTTGTTTGTCATGAGATTTTAAGATTTGAAAACCCATTTGAGTTGAAAACTCTACGAATTGTATTGTGAACTTTTGAACATTTATAATAAGATACTTTATGCCTCTAAAGATAATCGACATATTCACACATCTAGTTAGACACGTTAAAAACTACGCAAGCATGAAATAAAAGAGTTTCTAAGTAGAAAGCTATACTAGTTGCATACAAATAAATCTAATACATGCAAGCATGCGTAGAAAGAGGTTGTTTGGCAATGTTATGTGCTTTAATGAATGCTATGGTTAGTAGTTGATATAATGAGCTCTCTTAACTTTATAAGATAAAAATTTAAGAGTAAAAAAAAGTAACCTTTGTCGAAAGTAAATAAAAAGGATCAAACCTAGCTTAAATGTTCTTTAACGTGAATATGTGAAGTAACTTAAACTAGAATACGTGACGTAAGTGATATTTCACGTGTACAAATAAAAGATGAGTATATGGTATTAAAGATTTCCAAAATGTTCCTAAAGATTTTCAAAAGTAAGAACAATGTGAATTATGCATCTATGAGTTTGACTGTTGATGAATGGGTTTTATACCTATGAATCGACTTCTGATTTGGACTTAAACGGTGTTGATCTTGTCTATTTCTGTTCATTTTTACTTGTTTTGTGTTTAGGATTTCATCATGTGGCATGGTGGTATAATGGCAGCATTATAGCAAGACTTGGCGTGCAAAAGGCAAGAAATCAGAATTGTAGAAGTACCCCCTGCTGGGGCAGGGGTACAAGAGCAAGAATAGAAGCACCCCACGCCGGGGTGGGCCCTTATCATTACAAAAACCCCCGCCAGGGTGGGGGTATGGGGAGAGAGAGAGACTGAGTTCTTTTGTGATTCTAATTCTGCAGCGGCGTAGATGGAAGACTTTGGCAAAGATTGGGACTATGATGGGGCATCATTTTATCAGTTATTACATCAGATAACACAAAATAACAAAGATCAATGACATCAATCAATCAATTGAACTTTGAACCCTAATTTTTAGAGAAGATAATTAGAGGAAAGCAAGGAAGGTCAAGATCACGAAGACTACATAATTAAAGGCGAAGACGGGTGGTTTTGTAACTATTCTATTTCTTTACTTCGAATTTTGTAATTGGGATGATGAATTCTTTACTTATTTCAGTATTTAATTCGTTTATGATGAACTAAATTCTTAGTTAGGCTTGCAATGGATCTTTAGTGTTGAATAATGATTGTCATGCCTTAATTTGAGTTTAATATAACAATCAATTCAGTTTATCTATTGTGATTTGTACTTTAATTTATGAATTGCTTGATCACCTATTCTGTGTGGATTTATGGACTCGAGAGATGATGTATGAATCTAGACTTAATCACTATAACATGTGTTCTTGACTTATGTGTTTTAATGGAATCTTGATGAATGTTTAGGATAGAGATATACCTAACATTGCATGACATCGGGTAAAGAACTTGGAATTTAAATCTTCTTTGATTTTAATTCACATAGAGATATATAGTTAATTAGTTAATTAGGGTGTTTGGCTTAATTCTATCAAATTTATAGATTTAAGTTAATATGTTGCTAGTGTGACGCCCCCAAAATAGGTATACAACACCCATTCTGAGTCGCCAAATACATGGTACAGAAAGCAAACTACAACTTCAATAATACAATTGTCGTGCAAAATACGACAACACATACTGTAAGTTTAAATACAAATATTGTCTTCTAGACAATATCCACACTCAAATAAATCCTCATTACAATTATTCAAATATTATTTTACAGAAATAGTGAGGACTGATAAAACATCTTTCTAGAACCATCACTCCATACCCCGACTAGATCCTGCTATGTTCTCACCTCCTGAGAAGAAAAATGGAACAAAAAGGAAAAGGGTGAGCTCAACTAGCCCAGTAAAGAATATTATGACTAAGATAATATACAAACAAATTATCGTTAGTCTTCAACAGGGAAAAATCTGATAGAATATAATCGACAACAAGTTTTAGATCAACAACTGCAGCGGAAACAGCAAACCATTAGAAGAGTCAAGTAGAGAAAGAATTCTACTATCTTCTAAGATTTAAAAGTCCATCATCAATATTTTATCCCTGTAACATCAATTAATAATCATCTTTATCCAAATATTCATCTTTGCACTACAGGCCAAAGATATTCATTTGTATCACCTGTTAGTCATGTTCATCTCAACACCTGTTCATCTTTGCACTACAGGCCAAAGATATTCATCAAGTAATCATACATCTTTGCACTACAGGCCAAAGATATTCATTAATATCATCATTTAGGACTGAGGATGATGAAAAATATCTTAAAGAGAACGAATCCAATGAGACAGAAGGACAAATAGTAGGGATTCGTATAACAGTTTATCCAAGATCAATAATACTTCATAATAATCAATTGTGAAGCAGAATTCAAAAATAAAGATCAAAACATGGATACAATCAAAGATAGTAACCATAATAGACATCTTGGACAAAAAGGAAAAATTTTATTTTTCGGTGAATAGTGCCGTATTCGTGAATAGTGCCGTATACGTGAATAGTACCGTATACGTGAATAGTAACCCCGACACAAAAAGTTCCAAATTTGATAAAAACTCATATCAATATTTCAGCATAATGATATTGAAGAAAATAATATCATTTAAGAAGAAAATAATATCCCTTACCTCAAGATATCAGTACTTCTGGTCGGAATACCGGTATAAGGCTGAAAGAAACTTGCTCTGATGAATAGAAACTCTCAAAGTATCTAAATACTCACAAAACACACTCAATAATCTAGAGAGAGAAAGAGAGAAAACTTGTTTCTGGTGTGATTTTCAATTCTAACTTAGCCCTCTATTTATAGAAAAATTTTAGTAGGTTTGACCTGCAACCTGATGGCTTTACCTGCTACTATTCCCACCTACCACATTTGAAATATAATTCAGCACATTTCTTCACCAACCACAAGTGGGGCCCACCAATTCTAGAATTTTCCATCAAAATGATAAACTCCGAAAATTCAACAATTTCTGAACCAGTCATCTCGTAAAATTCATAATAAATCATACGTTCATTTTTAACGGTTCAAAATTTGTGGACATATACTCAACTTATATATGTATAACATATCCAAAAATTACCACGATCCAACGGTCGGATTAAAAATTATAACACCCGCAATATTTCTCAAAAACCCTGATTTGATTTTTAATACCTCCATTCCGATAAAAATACTGATAAAACACCTCAACATTAACTCCTTCATTTTTAACCACAAAAATATATCCCTCATTTATATCCACATAAAATAAATATTTCCTTATCATATGAATCAATAATTAATTATTCACAAATAATATTACAGAATCACATTTATGACAACCAGGCCGTTCCCAGGAAAGAGGGGGCTTTCCAATAAGGATTTCTCCTTACTGGCGCGCAATTAGATGACCAAACCTCTCCTTAGACAGAACTTTCTAGACATTGCCAATAATGTTATCTAATAATATTATTCAAATAATATGAATTATTGATCTGATAATGGAAAATACTGTGCAGCAACAATTATTGAAACAACAATAATATAAAATATCAATGCAACAATTATTGAATCAATAAAATAAAATATTGAACAATAACTACTGTAACAATTATTGAGTAGTGCCTTCTTACGTAAGAATCAATAATTGGTGCAATACCGTGTGCTACTGTATTTTAACCACCGGGTATTCCAACAGTATTAACGGTAACAACTACGCCGTTATTTATAAATAACTTATACTTGTCATTTTCTTCATCCAATCGCTTTCCGTTATGGGGCCCACACAAGGCTGCGCCGTCGTACGAATATTCCCCGACAGCAAGAATATTCCACGACCAAACGAATATTTCCCGACAAAATGAATATTTTATAACCACTTGCTTATTTTGCAAAATTTGCACATTTCACCCATAACCAAAGTATTATATCAAATTAACCCCTTATTATTCACAATAATATTTAGAGAAAATTTGATTTTATTCATTAATAAGTTGGGGTCTTACAACCTCCCCTCCTTATGAAATTTCGTCCTCGAAATTGACGTACGTACCTGATGTTTCAAAAAGGTGAGGATACCTCGCTTTCATTTCTGATTCCAACTCCCAGGTCATTTCTTCAATAGCATGGTTTCTCCACAAAACCTTAACTTGTGGTATAACCTTCGTGCGTAGGACATGCTCTTTCCTATCCAAGATCTTAACAGGTACCTCCTCGTACGTTAAATCTTCAGCTATCTCGTCTGGTTCTAACTCAATAATGTGGTTCGGGTCTTTAACATATTTACGAAGCATAGATATGTGAAAAACATTATGAACACGAGACATGCTTGGAGGTAATGCGAGTCTATATGCCACATTTCCTATTCGCTCAAGAATCTCAAATGGACCAACAAATCTTGGATTGAGCTTTCCTCTCTTCCCAAATCTTGTAACTCCCTTCCATGGTGCAACACGTAATAATACATGATCCCCAATATTAAATTCCACGTCCTTCCGATGAAGATCCGCATAACTCTTTTGTCGATCCTGTGCCGTTTGTATACGTTGTCGAATCGTTTGGATCTTCTCTGTAGTAATGCGTACCAACTCTGGTCCCAACAATGTTGCTTCACCCACCTCGTCCCAGCATACTGGAGAACGACATTTTCTTCCATACAACGCCTCGAATGGAGCCACACCTATGCTCGCCTGATAACTGTTGTTGTAGGAGAATTCCACCAATGGTAGGTACTTATCCCAACTCCCTTTGAGATCTAGGACACAAAGTCTTAATAGATCTTCAAGAGTTTGAATAGTCCTCTCTGATTGTCCGTCCGTTTGAGGATGGTATGCCGAACTGAATCGTAAATCCGTGCCCATAGCTTTCTGCAAGCTAACCCAAAATCGTGAAGTGAATCTTGGGTCACGATCCGAAACTATGGATACTGGCATGCCATGCAATCTCACAATCTCGTTCACGTACATACTAGCAAGACGTTCAAGGGAATAAGTCTCACGTATCGGCAAGAAATGAGCGGACTTGGTTAATCTATCAACAATAACCCAAATCGCATCTATGCCTTGAGAAACCTTGGGAAGACCCGTAACAAAATCCATAGTAATGTGTTCCCACTTCCATTTCGGGATCTCAAGTGGTTGCAATGGACCCTTTGGCACTTGATGCTCCGCCTTTACACGTTGACAAGTTAAACACCTCGAGATAAACTCCGCGATCTCTCTTTTCATATTGCTCCACCAAAATGTATGTCGAAGATCGTGATACATTTTGGTACTCCCAGGATGGATTGCAAACGGTGTGTTGTGTGCCTCCATCATTATTCTATGCTTCAAGTCAAAATCGTTAGGAACACAAAGTCTGGAGTTGACTCGAAGTATTCCTTCTTCATCGATTCTTGCTTCTGGAATAGCACCTTCTTGCACTTTCTTCTTCATACGCATCAGCTCCATGTCCGTAGCTTGAGCAGCTTTAACTTTATCGATTAAAGTCGGTTCTACTCGTATATTTGATATCATCATGTGGGTACTTGGAGCCTTCATCTCTATCTCCATCCTTTGTAAGTCATACAAAATGGGCCTTTGTGTTAACAATATTGCACTCGTACCCGCATATGATCTTCTACTCAATGCGTCAGCTACTACGTTTGCTTTTCCAGGATGATATTGGATGGTATGATCGTAATCTTTCAACAGCTCGAGCCAACGTCGCTGCCGCATGTTGAGTTCCTTTTGGGTGAAGAAATATTTGAGGCTTTTATGATCTGTATAGATCTCCACTTTCTCCCCATACAGGTAGTGTCTCCAGATCTTCAACGCAAAAACGACTGCTGCCAACTCCAAATCATGAGTAGGATAATTCCTCTCATATTCTTTGAGTTGTCGTGAGGCATAGGCTATGACTTTCCCATGTTGCATGAGAACACATCCTAACCCTTTGCCTGAAGCATCGCTGTAGATAACAAATCCATCCGAACCAGATGGTATTGTCAGAACAGGTGCCGAAATGAGTCTCCTCTTGAGTTCTTGGAAACTCTTCTCGCATTCCTCACTCCATATGAATTTTGTATCTTTCCGAGTCAGCTGAGTTAACGGAGTAGCGATTCGAGAAAATCCTTCCACAAATCTCCGATAATAACCAGCTAAGCCTAGAAAGCTACGTACTTCGGTTACCGACTTCGGTTGCTCCCAACTTTGTATGGCTTCAATCTTCGCCGGGTCGACAGATACTCCATGTTTTGACACCACGTGCCCAAGGAATGCTACTTCCTCAAGCCAGAACTCGCATTTCTTCAGTTTGGCATATAGCTTGTTTTCACGAAGCCTTTGCAGTACCAGCTTCAAATGGCGCTCATGATCTTCACGGCTTTTGGAATAGATGAGGATGTCATCAATAAAGACAACAACGAACTGATCCAAATATTCTTTGAATACACGGTTCATCATATCCATGAAGGCAGCAGGAGCATTAGTCAATCCAAAAGACATTACTAAGAATTCATAATGCCCGTACCGAGTTCTGAAGGCAGTCTTTGGAATATCCTCAGTTTTAATCTTTAGCTGATGATATCCAGAACGAAGGTCGATCTTTGAAAAGAATTGTGTTCCTTGTAACTGGTCGAACAGGTCATCAATGCGAGGTAGCGGATACCTATTCTTGATAGTGACATGATTCAATTCTCGATAGTCGATACAAAGTCGCATACTCCCGTCTTTCTTCTTTACGAATAAAACAGGAGCACCCCAAGGAGACGTACTAGGACGAATAAAACCGATGTCCAACAACTCCTGTAGTTGGACTTTTAACTCCTGAAGTTCAATAGGAGCCATTCGATATGGAGTTTTAGAAATGGGCTTTGTACCGGGTTCAAGGTCAATAAAGAATTCAACTTCACGTTCTGGGGGTAGACCAGGAAGTTCTTCAGGAAATACATCGGGAAATTCTCTAACAATAGAAATATTATTCAAATCTGACTTGTCTTTGTTCAAATCCATTACATGGGCTAAGAAAGCTTGACATCCGTTTTTCAATAAACGAATAGCTTTGTGGCTTGATATGACAGTGACTGATTTTAGTGGTTTAGTAGTTTGAATTCGTATGACAGGTTGGTTAGGAATATGAAAACTAACAACCTTACGAAAACAATCAATTTTAGCATGATGAGTGGTTAACCAATCAATTCCTAAAATCACATCAAAAGCAAGTATCTTTAAAGAGATAAGATCAACAGGTAATGTGATAGTGCCAACTTGGATCATGCAAGATTTATAAACTGTAGATGTAACGAAGGTTTCACCCAACGGAGTTTCAACAGATAAGTTAAAGTCCAATTTCTCCGGAGTCAAGTTTAAACGTTGAGCACAAGCAGGAGAGATAAAAGAATGGGTAGAACCGGTATCTAGTAAAGTATAAACTTCGCAAGAATTCAAGATTAGCTTACCCGTGATCACCTCGTTCGGGTTTCTCGCGTTTTGGCCAGTAACGACAAACGCCCTTCCAGGAACCGCTGATTTCGACTTATCCGGGACAGCTTTTGGAGTCACCATCCCCGCTGAACTTGGTTTTGCTACAGAACACTCTCGAGCTATATGACCCTCCTTTCCACAGTTATAACATACCTTGGATTGTTGTGGGCAGTTTGGGCTGATATGTCCCTCTTTCCCACATTTGTAACATACGACCAGTGGTCGTTCTCCTCCCCTAGAAACAGTTGATGTTTGTGCTGACGTCTTCACGTTATCATTGTTGTACCTTCTCTTCTTGAAATCTCCTCCCGACTCGCTCCTTCTATTATCACGACCACGATTACCACTAGAGTGGTTACCGCTTTTGTCCGAATATTTTCCTCCCTGCTGGTTTTCATTGCTTCGATGATTACCGCCACCGGTATGACCCTGGTTGTGGTCCCTCGATTGCACATACTCATTATCTCGCTCTAATAATTGAGCCCTATTTACAACATCTGAATATAAAGAAAATTTATGAGAGATAAGATATTGTCGAATCTCGGGTTTTAGACCTCTCAGAAACATCCTTGTCATTCGTTCCTCATTTTCGACCAAATGAGGTGCAAACCTGGATAACTCTGCAAACTTCGCCTCGTACTGGGACACCGTCATGTTGTTTTGTTCCAGTCTGATAAACTCTACCTCCTTCATATGACGAATACTTTCAGGAAAGTACTTGTCATTGAACAGTTTTTGAAATGTTTCCCAGGACATGTTGAGTGCGTCAGGCTGGGTACGCTTCACAGACTCCCACCAGTAGTCTGCCTCACCGCGGAACATAAAGGTGGCGAATGGAACCTTCTGTTCCTCCGTGCATCCCAAGACATCGAATATCTTGGTAATTTGCTTGACCCACGTTTCCGCCATGATCGGATCCGGCTTTCCCTTAAATTCTGGTGGTCCCAATTCTTTGAACTGCTTAGCTGTGACAAACCGCGCGTTATCATTTCCACCCGTATTCTGCACACGAGTCTCCCTCGTTTGATTTTGCATGAACTGCAAAAAGCTCCTAAACATTCCATCATTCATCGTTTGCTCGGTAACGTTGTTTACAGGAGGAATATTGCCTTCCTGTTGCACGTTCCCCTGGGTGGTGATCAAAGGTGTCTCCACGGTCTGATTTACTCCATTATTAACGTTCTCAGCTGCCATTCTTAAATACTGCCATAAAACAAGGGTTAATAGTCATGTCATATATTATCCCTATACTCTGACCGACCAAATAAACACCAAATAAACTTAGTCAAGTCATACTAGTGAAGGAATTCCCCGTCTCTCCCCTCCTAGTTCTTGTCTCACATCTCAGCCAGGGATCATATCCCTAAGCTCTGATTCCAACTGTGACGCCCCCAAAATAGGTATACAACACCCATTCTGAGTCGCCAAATACATGGTACAGAAAGCAAACTACAACTTCAATAATACAATTGTCGTGCAAAATACGACAACACATACTGTGAGTTTAAATACAAATATTGTCTTCTAGACAATATCCACACTCAAATAAATCCTCATTACAATTATTCAAACACTATTTTACAGAAATAGTGAGGACTGCTAAAACATCTTTCTAGAACCATCACTCCATACCCCGACTAGATCCTGCTATGTTCTCACCTCCTGAGAAGAAAAATGGAACAAAAAGGAAAAGGGTGAGCTCAACTAGCCCAGTAAAGAATATTATGACTAAGATAATATACAAACAAATTATCGTTAGTCTTCAACAGGGAAAAATCTGATAGAATATAATCGACAACAAGTTTTAGATCAACAACTGCAGCGGAAACAGCAAACCATTAGAAGAGTCAAGTAGAGAAAGAATTCTACTATCTTCTAAGATTTAAAAGTCCATCATCAATATTTTATCCCTGTAACATCAATTAATAATCATCTTTATCCAAATATTCATCTTTGCACTACAGGCCAAAGATATTCATTTGTATCACCTGTCAGTCATGTTCATCTCAACACCTGTTCATCTTTGCACTACAGGCCAAAGATATTCATCAAGTAATCATACATCTTTGCACTACAGGCCAAAGATATTCATTAATATCATCATTTAGGACTGAGGATGATGAAAAATATCTTAAAGAGAACGAATCCAATGAGACAGAAGGACAAATAGTAGGGATTCGTATAACAGTTTATCCAAGATCAATAATACTTCATAATAATCAATTGTGAAGCAGAATTCAAAAATAAAGATCAAAACATGGATACAATCAAAGATAGTAACCATAATAGACATCTTGGACAAAAAGGAAAAATTTTATTTTTCGGTGAATAGTGCCGTATTCGTGAATAGTGCCGTATACGTGAATAGTACCGTATACGTGAATAGTAACCCCGACACAAAAAGTTCCAAATTTGATAAAAACTCATATCAATATTTCAGCATAATGATATTGAAGAAAATAATATCATTTAAGAAGAAAATAATATCCCTTACCTCAAGATATCAGTACTTCTGGTCGGAATACCGGTATAAGGCTGAAAGAAACTTGCTCTGATGAATAGAAACTCTCAAAGTATCTAAATACTCACAAAACACACTCAATAATCTAGAGAGAGAGAGAGAAAATTTGTTTCTGGTGTGATTTTCAATTCTAACTTAGCCCTCTATTTATAGAAAAATTTTAGTAGGTTTGACCTGCAACCTGATGGCTTTACCTGCTACTATTCCCACCTAACACATTTGAAATATAATTCAGCACATTTCTTCACCAACCATAAGTGGGGCCCACCAATTCTAGAATTTTCCATCAAAATGATAAACTCCGAAAATTCAACAATTTCTGAACCAGTTATCTCGTAAAATTCATAATAAATCATACGTTCATTTTTAACGGTTCAAAATTTGTGGACATATACTCAACTTATATATGTATAACATATCCAAAAATTACCACGATCCAACGGTCGGATTAAAAATTATAACACCCGCAATATTTCTCAAAAATCCTGATTTGATTTTTAATACCTCCATTCCGATAAAAATACTGATAAAACACCTCAACATTAACTCCTTCATTTTTAACCACAAAAATATATCCCTCATTTATATCCACATAAAATAAATATTTCCTTATCATATGAATCAATAATTAATTATTCACAAATAATATTACAGAATCACATTTATGACAACCAGGCCGTTCCCAGGAAAGAGGGGGCTTTCCAATAAGGATTTCTCCTTACTGGCGCGCAATTAGATGACCAAACATCTCCTTAGACAGAACTTTCTAGACATTGCCAATAATGTTATCTAATAATATTATTCAAATAATATGAATTATTGTCTGATAATGGAAAATACTGTGCAACAACAATTATTGAAACAACAATAATATAAAATATCAATGCAACAATTATTGAATCAATAAAATAAAATATTGAACAATAACTACTATAACAATTATTGAGTAGTGCCTTCTTACGTAAGAATCAATAATTGGTGCAATACCGTGTGCTACTGTATTTTAATCACCGGGTATTCCAACAGTATTAACGGTAACAACTACGCCGTTATTTATAAATAACTTATACTTGTCATTTTCTTCATCCAATCGCTTTCCGTTATGGGGCCCACACAAGGCTGCGCCGTCGTACGAATATTCCCCGACAGCAAGAATATTCCACGACCAAACGAATATTTCTCGACAAAATGAATATTTTATAACCACTTGCTTATTTTGCAAAATTTGCACATTTCACCCATAACCAAAGTATTATATCAAATTAGCCCCTTATTATTCACAATAATATTTAGAGAAAATTTGATTTTATTCATTAATAAGTTGGGGTCTTACAGCTAGTGCATCGAGAGATGACTAATTCTACTTGAGTGTTCATGATTAATAAACTGAGATAGTGAATTGAACAGGAAAAGGTGTGATAATCAGCGTGAAACTAAAAGTGAAGTTGTAAGCCTAATTTTTCATTATTTGATTGAAATTTACGGTTACTTAGTGTGTTGATTGGTTTGGATTTTTAGTTTATTAGTTTTTATTAATTATAATCCTTAATTTGAATAGTTTAATAAAATTGGAATAATATAAAATTGGTAATTGTGAGTTTAATTTCATACTAGTCTCTGTGGGAACAATACTTTTCTCATCATTATATTACTTGTTGACCACGTGCACTTGCGTGTTGAGAGTATATAGATTTTACCCGACAAGTTTTTGGCGCCGTTGTCGGGGACTAGTTTTGATTTTAGTATTTTTCAATATAATTTTAATTAGTTCAGTTTTACTTAAACAATTTTTCTTTTCTTTTGTTCTTTCTTGTTGCAGATTTTCTGACTTAGTGTATGCAAACTCGGTCTAAGAAGCCATACTTGCTTCCTTTCGAGGACGACAGCAAGAAAAGGTTTCAAAGGCTCAGTAAGTGGATTAAGGACACTAAGGAGAATCTTAATAAGGAAGAAACTATGGCTACAAAGGATCAGAAAGCACTGAGGGATTATGCTACTTCCAGGGTGACTGAGCTTCAGTCAAGTATCATCAGTCCTGCAATAGCTGGGAATAATTTTGAGATCAAGCCTTATACTATACAAATGATACAGAACTCAGTGCAGTTTGGGGGATTAGCCAACGACGATCCGAATGAGCACTTAGTTAGTTTTCTGGAAATCTGTGACACCTTTAGATACAACGGGGTGTCGGATGATGTAGTCAGACTACGCTTGTTTCTGTTCACACTGCGGGACAAGGCAAAAATTTAGTTACACTCTCTACCGCTAGGGTCGATTACTACATAGGACGACCTTGCTCAGAAATTCTTGGCTAAGTTTTTTCCACCGACAAAGACTGCAAAGATGAGAAATGAGATTACTATGTTTGAGCAGCAGCATCGGAAGTCTTTGTACGAAGCATAGGAGAGGTACAAGGAACTACTTAAGAAGTGCCCACATCATGGACTACCCAAATGGCTTCAGATGAACACATTCTACAATGGGTTGAGTGGGAATCTCAGAACTAGTATAGATGCAGCTTCGGGTGGAGCTTTCATGGCTAAAAGTTATGAGGAGGCGTATGATCTGAAAGAAATGATGGCGGCTAATAACTACCAGTGGCCTACAGCGAGAATGGTACAGCCTAAGGTAGCTGGGGTGTTTTAGAGGTAGATGGGGTAACAACGTTAGTGGCACAGATTTTAGCACTATCAAAGAAGATGGATGCCCTCACGGGTGCACAGACTCAGCAGGTAGCAATTGTTTGTGAGTTGTGTATTGGAGAACATCCTACCGAGCAATGTGCAATTAATCCAGCAGTGGTTCAATTCGTAGGCAGCTATAATAGAATTCCACACAATCAATATCAGAATGCCTACAACCCGGGGAATAGGAATCATCTAAATTTTTCGTGGAGTAACAACCAAAATCAAAAAGCTCCACGACAATCTTATCCCCTTAGGTTTCAAAATTAGAATCAACAGGAAGCTCCACAGCATGAGAAAAAGTCAAATTTAGAAGAGCTACTGTTGAAGTATATAGTAGGCAATGAGGCGGCTATGAAAACGCAAGCAGCGGCGATCAAGAACTTAGAGAATTAGATGGGACAGCTTGCATTGGCTTTGAAAAACAGGACGCAAGGGACGTTGCCTAGTGATACTGAAAAGAACCCTTGAGGGAATCATGAGCAGTGTAATGCTATTACACTTATGAGTGATAAGGAATTGGGTTCTAACTTAGATACGAAAGCAAATACAGATGATGATTGTGAGAATGAAGGGACTGAATCGGATAGGAAAACTAAGAAATGAGTTGTGGACAAGCCGAATGACGATAAATAGAAGATAAGTACGCCACCGGTACCTTTTCCCCGAAGGTTGGAAAGTCAAAAGCTAAAGGATCAGTTTGCAAGGTTTATAGACATATTTAAGCAACTGCATATCAACATTCCGCTCGCTGAAGCACTTGAGCAAATGCCACGTTATGCCAAGTTTATGAAAGAGATACTTTCAAAGAGATACAGGCTCAAGGAATTCAAAATAGTGGCGCTGACTGAAGAATGCAGTGCAATTCTATAGAAAAAGCTTCCTCCTAAATTGAAAGATCCGGGGACCTTCACAATTCCGTGTGCAATTGGTAATCAGGATGTGGGAAGAGCCCTATGTGATCTAGGAGTGAGTATAAATCTTATGCCACTATCCATTTATCGAAAGTTGTGGTTAAAGGAAGCAAAACCAACTAATATCAATCTACAGCTTGCAGATAGATCACTAACGTATCCAATGGGTATAGTAGAAGATGTGTTGGTAAAAGTGGACACTATGATCTTTCCAGCTGACTTTGTGGTGTTAGACATTGAAGAAGATAAAAATATCCCAATCATCTTGGGAAGATCGTTCCTTGCAACTGGACCAACGTTGATTGATGTGCTTAATGGAGAATTGATCATGAAAGTATTCGATCAGGTAGTGAAGGTGAAAGTGTTCAAGGAAATCCCAATCCCGACTGATAAGGAAGAGAGTGAATTGCTCGAGGAATCAACACGTGTCAAAATTAAGGATTGCAAAGAGGTTGCACTAGTATAAAGTAGTAAATAGACAATACTTAAACTACAACGTTTTTATAAAAAACATTATGATATTTTTTTTATAATATTTTTTAACAAAACGTTATAGATATATATAAAAAAATATTATTTATTTAAAAGGGTATTTTTTAATTTTAACTTGATAACGTTTTTTATAAAATAACACGAAGCAAAAAATGACGCTCAAGTGAAAACTTAAAATAAAAATACATACTCTTTCGCCCCTTTCCTTATTTCTGTCTCCCCAACCCCTTTCTCTCTTCTCCTTTTGCGCTCTCTCTCTCCAGTCCGTTTACTTCCTCCAAACACTAGCCACTCTCGTTTCTCTTTGCCTAGGGTTTTTGCTCTGCTTTTGGCTTTTGTTTCATTCTTTTTTCTTAATTACTCTACTAGATGTACTCAGTTTTTCGATTTCAAGTGTTAGTTTTGTTATTGCAATGGAGTTCGGAGCTGCTCGGAAGAGAGGGAGGCCAGAAGCTGCTTTGAACGGCAATGGCGGCTTCAAGAAGTCGAAACAAGAGTTCTAGTAGTTTCTCTTTTCGCCGGTTCTATGCTGAATGTGTGTCAGTTCTATGGCCTCGTCTCCGCTCGCTCACCGTGGTTTGACCGCTAATTCTTATTTTCTATCGCTGTTTCCGCCGCCATTGATGTTCCCTGTGATTGGAGGTAAAGATGTGGTGGTTTGGGAGGAGAAGCCTCAGAAATCGGAGACTGATTTGTCTGCAAGTACTCTTTTGGCTTTAATTTTTTCATTTTCATGGTTTAATCGTACATTTAATGCTAAACCGACACAAATCTGTTCAAGTTGATTTGGGTAATTGCTACTCAAGTTTGATGAAGTAAATAGACAGTGGTCTGCATCATTTTTCTTGCTCATTTTACGGACTTTTCATGAATTTGATGCTAAATAAAGACAAATGTGTTATAAATTATTTTATTAAATTACCTAATCAATTTAATGAAGTAAACATGTCATACTCTGCATCATTTTTACCAATAATCTCGATATAATGTGTTTATATTAATTCATATGATGCATATCATTTTATATTCTCAGCTGCTAGATTAATTTCTAATGTTCATTTTGTTGGGCTTACTGTGAAATAATGTTGGTTGAGATATATTAATGATTTTGGCAAGGTTAAGTAACTTTCTAAGTTTGAGGAATCAAACAGATTATTGTGGCAGTCTTTAATTGTGTGATTTTTGCACAATCTATCTGCTAAAGTTACTTACTGGCTATTAATTTTGGCTTGCCAACAGTGTGGCTTGGGATATCAAGTCTAAGATTGATGAATTGAGGGCAACGGTCGAAAAGGAAAGGTGAGAAAGAGTCCCATGGATCACACACACTTTAAACGAGATTACCTATAGATTTATTAGTTTTGTTGTGGTGATTTTTCTCTATTGTTGCATGTGTTGTATCCTTAAAAGTTCTTGCATTTTTGTAATGCCAGACAAAGCATTGCTAAGGCACTATCAAAGAGCTCGAAAGAGGTCTGCAAAGAGAAACAAGATTTCAAATGCATAATGGTTATGAGATTTTTTTACCACTTGATATTTCAGTTTAAAATGTATAAATTTTCCTATGCAGTGTGAGAACATACTGAAGAGTGAGACTGCCAAGTTCCAAGCTCTCTATGATAACTTCTGCAAGGAGAAAGCTACACATCTCCAGGTCCTAAAAGGTACTTTGTGGTTAGCTTGGAATTTTAATAAGATACACCATTCAACTAGCAGCAATATACATGTATGTTTAAGTGAGCAAATACTTTTTGTGGGATTATCATGCCACTAAAACAGTTGTGCTATTTTTTATATGCTTTGTTCGAGAAATCTAGCATTCATTAAGACTTAGCTTAGGCACATATTGAAGGAGAACAGGAGGAGGTGTGGGAGGCACCCATCTTTGCTTTGAACGAATCGTCTTAGCTGCTATACTAGGAAGAATGAAATGCAGCTAGTTGGTCTAACTGCACTCTTGTTGGCATCAACTTACCTCTTGCACTGACTTGGTTACCTTCAGATGGAACTACAAATTGAGGGCTGGGTTGAGGCTTAAGAACTGCTGTCTGTGACAGTAGTGGCTGCCACAACACATAGATAAAAAGAATCTAGCATGCTTGGAATTAAAAGTAAAAGGAGCCAGTTAAGTTCCTGCCCTTTTGGTTATTTACTGCACTTGATGTAACATGATAGTATGTGATTGCAGCACTTATAGCAGACCAAAAAGCTTATGGTAATTAAATAGGTATGTAATATGTCCTATATTTTATCCTGTCATAATATGTTTTGCTATCTGGTTTTTAATGCAGGACGTTACAATAGAACAACTTCTTCCAATATTTCTTTCACTTCTAAAGGATGAATTTCCTGATGTACACCTCAATATTATTAGCAAGCTTGATCAAGTCAATCAGGTGTGTGCATTTTTAGGTTGAACACATTCTGTTATGTATTTACTTGTTATGTATACTCATTTATACATCTTGTATTTTCTGGTGAACTGACGAAATGCAGAATGAACTACACAACTGAGCGGCTTTACTCATTTTCTGGTTTGCGCTAAATGCAAAATTAGTAGGAAAATGAAAAAGGAACTTAAGGTGCATTTTCTCTTTACTTGTTACTTTCTTTTCCTTGTAAAGAAAACAACAAGTGCAGGCTTCTGGGAAACAGCCTCGCTACATACGTCTTTCTATTGACATTCTTTATTTACAGTTACTTTGTTTCTAAAAGGTTTTTTTCTTTTGAACTCGATAGACCTACATTGAAAAAATGTGAATGACACTCATGGACGATAATTTGAAGGTTCCAACTGCAGTATGTTGGGGCCAAAGAGACCGCTGGCTAAGCTATGATGGAGTTAAAAATTTCTGCAAAGACTCGAAGCATCAATTGATTCAACTTCCTATGGTGAGAAGCATTCCTCAAGTCTTCCATGGTTAGACTTCTGAAGTGTTCCTCAGCATTCCTCAAGTGTTGCTCCTGCAGCTTCTGAAGTAGAAAATAAGATAGCTGATTTAATGGTTAGTTTCTGTTGTCCTCAGGCTGCCGTCTTGTTTAATCTGGGGGCCGTGCATAGTCAGTTAGGACTGGGGTTTGAGTGTAGTGATTCTGTCCCTTCTTCTTTGATTTCAGATATGATTTGTGGTCCAATTCGTTTTCAGATGTGTATTGGTTTTCAAATTTAGTTTATGAACTAAAATTTTAATGGATAAATGACTATTTTTTGTTGTTCTTTTCAATTAATTAATACTCCTACTTTGAGTTCATGCATATTTTTATTTGATTGGATTTTGAAAAGAAGTAAAAAAATGTTTGTCTACATATATATCAATTTTGAAGAGGCCGAAATCTTTGATCACTCACGCAAAAATGGTGTGAGTTACTAGTTGGTGTTGCTACCCACGAGCATCAGTAGCAATACTTCAAGAAGAAGGAAAAAGTTTGGTTCAAACAGAGCTATCTTTTGATTTCCAGATTGTTTGAGCTTTTAAAGGTTATTTATATTCTTGTCATATTTACGAGTATAATTGACTGTAATGAGATTTCATTTTTTATGAGTTGATTAATGTTTTCTATTTTATATTCTCGTAATGATGTATTTAATCAGGAATGTCCCATTATAATAGTAGGTTCCCCCCTCTCTATTGTGCTTGTATGTCTATAGCCCTTCTTTGATAAAGGTGATGGATATTTTTTTACTTTAAATTTTTATTGGATGTACTTTGTCACTTCATCATTTTCTCTGAGATCTATGCATTTTCTTTATCTTCAGTAATTGATAGAACCAGATTATTGAACAAAGGAAAAGACCGGGGCTCAAGGTGTATTCGGTTACGCCACAGGTTTATGAGGAGCCTAGTGTCTCAAAACACCTCTACAGGAGGGGAAGGGCTTTGCTTGAAGCTTCCAAATTTTCAGGGAAGTAATTGATAGTTCTACCTGCTTGTATATAATAAGAAATTGAAGTAATATTGTAGGTTATTAAAATTAGGGTCCTCCACCAAGTTTGATTGTTCACACTACTCATTTCCTTAGAATGTGAAGGAAGTTTTGCGTATTATTGATGGAGCACTTGTTGTGGTTGATTGCATTGAAGGTGTATGTGTCTAAACAGAAACAGTTCTCAGACAAGCCCTTGGAGAAAGGATTCGACCTGTCTTGACTGTGAACAAGATGGACAGGTGTTTCCTGGAGCTGCAGGTTGAAGGTGAGGAGGCTTACCAAACATTTCAAAGAGTTATTGAAAATGCAAATGTCATCATGGTAACCTACGAGGATCCCCTCCTCGGTGATGTTCAGGTTTACCCAGGTTTTCATTTGTTTGACCCTCAATAAGTATTTGCCTTGTCAAATGTTATTTATGCACTGAATAACAACAGATCTAGAGTGCCTTATAGAGAAAGCAAATTGACACGGATGTTGCAGGATTCTCTTGGGGGAAGAAGTCGTGTTTTGATGGTAGCTTGTCTGGCAAGAAGTTTCAGTTAGGCTAGTAATATCTGGGGGGGCGGGGGGGTTCCCCATTCGTTTCACCTTTTGTATTGGAATTTAATTGCTTTTCTGGCAAGAAGTTTCAGTTAGGCTAGTAATATTTTGTGCATGTAGTAATTTGAAAATGTAAACGTATGGTATTATTGGGATGTATTTTGAATGGTTGATACATTTTTGCTTGAAATGATAATTTAGAGTTTTTTTAGCTATATATCATGGCATTACCAGTCCTACAAACATTGCAAGTGCACCATTGTGTATGTAATTTCAAATATAGGTGAACTAAAAACAGTTGTTATATACATGAATTACAACATTTTTAAGTCTTTATACAACGTTTTAAAAATGTCGTATAAATTTGTCTAAATAGATGACACTTTTAAAACGTTATATAAATGAGAGTAAACGTTGTCTGATGTACCAAACCACAACATTTTAAGCCAGAAAACGTTGTGAAATTATATCATCTACAACGTTTTCAAGCATCCAAGAATTTATGGAAAACAAATATACAGCGTTTTTAAGAAAAAAAACGTCGTGTAATGTGTCAAACTACAACGTTTTAAAAATGTTGTATAAAGGTGTCAAATAGACAACACCCATAAATACGACGTTTCTGTAAGACCTTCTACAATGTTTTTTACGCGTTATCAATTTACTGTTTTGTAGTAGTGTGGTGGTCTTAAAGCACTGACTGAGGATAGTAAGTCAACTTCACTCTCAAACATGCAGTTGAACGGGCATACAATACAGCGATGTTGGTTATGTGATATAAAAAATAGCATGACGCGAATATCCCAACTGCTCTAGGATAACACAGGGAGTAGTCAGGTTGAAAGACTAAAAAACAAGCGCTTATTGGGAGGCAACCCAATTTTCTTTCTATTTACATTATTTTTACTTTATGTTATTCACTTCGTAGATTAGTTGATTATTCTGTATTATCTAGTTCACTTCGATAGAATAGTTAGTTAGTACGTTATTAATTTTTAGTAAATTCGATAATACTTGCTCAATCTTCATGATGTTATCTCATATTTAGTGTTCGAATGGATTTCAAGTACTTAAAATGTTATTGAACAGGCGTCTAAGGTGAAGAAACTAAAAAAATCAAAGTTCTATAAAGAATAGACCCTCGCCCCGGCGGGCCCATTCTTAGCCTGGCATCCCCCGCCCCGGTGGGGGTACGGGAAGTTAATAAAAAAAATTTAACTGCAGAATCAGTCTTCTCCACTTCTTCCCTTCTTTTCTCCCATAACTGACTCCCATAACTCTCCATACACCCACGAATTACCCACTTCTCATCTCCATCAACCCACGAATTCGCACACAACATCACCCACTATATAAACCCACTCCCTAATTCCTTCAAAACCACACCATTACACAAATTTCAAAAATCAATCACCAAAAATCTAGGGTTTGTAACATTTTGTGGCTGCAGAAGGAAAGCAAAAGGGGGAAAACTTCAAATTGGCATCACCTACTACAAATACATCTCTCAATTAAGGAAAATCACTGTGGGTAAGTTGTTATTCTCAGTTATTCATCACAGTTGGGATTACAGTGTTCATATTTGGGGTTTTGTGAGTGGGCGCACACCAAGTGCTTGAATTATTGTCAAAAATAAGTTTGGGGAAATTTGTGACTGCTATTGACTGACATGGCACCTAAGGCACCATCGAAGCGACAAAGGGGTGAGGGTTCAGGTTCTTTGCCACCCACATGTGCCTTTGATAAAAAGAAATTCACTAGTGCCAACGCTGCTGACAAATACGACTACTTAGTGCCTAAAGCACTAACTCCTGAGTGGGGTTTGGCACTAGACTCTTTTGATGGACAGATGAGGAGGAAAATACATGAGCGAGGCTGGGAGATGCTCACTGATGATCCTGACCCATTAATAGTAAATATGGTGAAGGAGTTTTACGCTAATGTTGAGGACAGGGCACCATACATGGCATTTGTGAGGGGTAAATAGGTGTCGTTCAGTCCAGATGCCATTAACGAATACTACAACCTGTGAACCCCTGCCACATGTCAGTGTGCTCAGTTAAGCAATAGTAATCCTGACTATGACCAGATTTTGACTGAGATATCTAAACCAGGCACAATTTGTTTGAAGGGAAAGAAGGGTGGCACTATCTTCTTAAGCAAGGACTTGAGCCGCTATGGCAAGATCTGGTATGCGTTTCTGTGCGCGAAGATTTTTCCTTCGATGCATACCAGTGAGGTGACAAGGGAGAAAGTACTACTGCTTTATGCCATCATCAAAGACTTCAACATCAACATCAATATCGGCTCCATCATCAGTTTCTCTATTCGCCGCTGTCTGAGAGGGCCATTCTCCAGCGGACTATTGTTCGATGGTCTGGGGATGAGCCTGTGTAGCAGCCACTCCAGTTGTTAGAATTCAAAATGATTACACAATACACTGTCTTTCTTGGAGGGGAGTCACACCCACGAGGAGTCAGTTTTATATTCCTTGAGGCTTCTGAGGAAGAAGAAGATGCTGAGGATACCTCGGAGGATGATGAGTTCCGAGCCAATGAGATGACCAGAGAAGGTGAGACTGCAGGGAGTAGCATGACAGGCAAGTATATGTTTAACGATCAGTTCTGCAGTCTTCAGAGACAGATGGATAAGAGAGATAATGACGCGAATAGGAAGATGTCCCGACTGACAGCTAGGTAGGAACATATGTTCAACACCATGAACACATCCTTTCCCTCATTGAAACTATCCTTACAAAGTCTAAACCCTACCGATGCTGCCCAGTTCCAGTTTTAGATGCCAAAGCCTGTGCCATAATACCCACCATCAAATTCATATACAGAAGAGCACCGAGTATTTGTTCCACGGCCACCGTCACCACCATCACCACCATCACCTCACGCTTAGATGATTATAGGGAAGTCCTCTTGTGCTTACTGTTATATTCTTACAATGAGGGCATTGTAACTGCTAAGTTTGGGGGATTTTAGTATAGTTATTTGTTCATGTTTAGTTTCATATTTTTGTTATTTGTTTAATTTGCTTATGTTTTCATATTTAGTTAGGTTAATTATGTATGAATTCATGTAGTATAATTGCATAGTAGTTTTGCATAGTAGTGTAGTATTGTGAATGGTTTATTGTAATTAGTTTCTTATTCTATTATTCCTTATAAAAAACATGGAATTTTTTTTTGAAAAATTGTAAAAATAGTAGTTAGTTTACTGTGTTTATGTTGTATTTTAGTTCATCTTGCATGATTCTAGCTGTTAGATAGTCACAGTCTATTTTGGCTAATGATGAGATTGGAATTGCGTAGACAAGTATATTATTGATTATTAAAGCTTTGATGTGATTTCCTATTATGAATTGAATCTTTTTCTGTTTAAAACTGGTATAATAAGGATAGCACAGTAAAAACAACTTTGTTAACTAATTGAGTCTAAATTGACACATAATGGTACTCTAAAGGATAATGCTAGTGTGAATAACAGAAAGATAACAATAGGCAGTGATGACTAAAGTTAGATAAGAATCTAAGTTTGGGGGAAAATTTGGGGTATATAAGCTATAAAAAAGGAAAAATATATATGAATAAACATCGTGACTATTCTAGTTTCGTGGCCTTTGTTACTTGAGTAAGTAAGCACGAGGGGATGTCTTTACACCTAGCACCCTAAGGCTTTAAATTGTTTGGGAGTTGGTGGTCGAAAGCTCGTTAAGGTAGCATTAGAAAGCCTAAGGGAATTAGACATTTCGCAACCATGAGAATTATCTATAAAAAAGGAATTATAACGGGAAAAAGAACAAAAAGCCCCCGTAATGAAAAATAAAGCATAAGTATCGCATTTTGACCCTTGATAGTGGTAACTGTTTGATTTTAGTCGGATCTAGACTGTTTTTGGATTTCTTGAGTTTACACTGTATGATGCCTTCAAAGAGATCTATTATACTTTAAATTTGATTTTATATCATTTAGCATGGTTGTTGAGCACACACTCACTATATCAGTGATAACAGTCTAAGATTTGATGATTAATTAGGAAATTACTGATTTATTTTGATATGATGTATTATCATGTTTACTTGATTTCTCTAAGGCTGGTTGAATAGAGTTGGTTCTATTATTACTGCTGGATTCGTAGGCATATTGATTAGTTGCATTCCATTGCATTGCATTGTATTATGTTTTGTGTTTGTGCTCAAGGACTAGCACGGTTTAAGTTTGGGGGAGTTTGATGAGTGGGTTTTATACCTACGAATCAGCTTCTGATTTGGACTTAAACGGTGTTGATCCTGTCTATTTCTAATCATTTTTACTTGTTTTGTGTTTAGGATTTCATCATGTGGCATGGTGGTATAATGGCAGCGTTATGGCGAGACTTGGCGTGCAAAAGGCAAGAAATCAGAACTGCAGAAGTACCCCCCGCCGGGGAGGGCTCTTATCAGTACAAAAACCATTGCCAGGGCGGGGGTACGGGGAGAGAGTGACTGAGTTCTTTTGTGATTCTAATTCTGTAGCGGCATAGATGGAAGACTTTGGCAAAGATTGGGACTATGATGGGGCATCGTTTTATCAGTTATTACATTAGATAACACAAAATAACAGAGATCAATGACAACAATCAATCAATTGAACTTTGAGCCCTAATTTTTAGATAATATCATTGGAAGAAAGCAAGGAAGGTCAAGATCATGAAGATTATAGAATTGAAGGCGAAGAAGGGTGGTTTTGTAACTATTCTATTTCTTTACTTTGAATTTTGTAATTGGGATGATGAATTCTTTACTTATTTCAGTATTTTATTCGTTTATGATGAACTAAATTCTTAGTTAGGTATACAATAGATCTTTAGTGTTGAATAATGATTGTTATGCCTTATTTTCAGTTTAATACAACTATCAATTCAATTTATCTATTTTGATTTGTACTTTCATTTATGAATTTCTTGATTACCAATTTGGTGTGGATTTATATGGACTCGAGAGATGATGTATGAATCTAAACTTAATCACTATAGCATGTGTTCTTGACTTTTGTATTTTAATGGAATCTTGATGAATGGTTAGGATATAGATATACCTAATATCGCATGTAATCGGGTAAAGAACTTGGAATTTAAACCTTTTTTGATTTAATTTCACATAGAGATATAGTGAATTAGTTAATTAGGATGTTTGGCTTAATTCTATCAAATTTGTGGATTTAAATTAATATGGTATTAGTGCATCGAGAGATGACTAATTCTACTTGAGTGTTCTTGATTAATAAACTGAGATAGTGAATTGAACAGGAATAAGGTGTGATAATCAGCGTGAAACTAAAAGTGAAGTTGTAAGCCTAATTCTCTATTACTTGATTGAAATTTACGGTTACTTAGTGTGTTAATTGGTTTGGATTTTTAGTTTCTTAGTTTTTATTAATTATAATCCTTAATTTGAGTAGTTTAATAAAATTGGAATAATATAAAATTGGTAATTGTGAGATTTAATTTCATACTAGTCTCTGTGGGAATGATACTTTTCTCATCATTATATTAGTTGTTGACCACATGCACTTGCGTGTTGAGCGTATATAGATTTTAGCCGACAACTGTGTATAGCTTACATGAGTATAGATACGTATGATATGGATGCAAAAGTGTGTGTGACTAATGAATACCTATACATACATAAATAGGATAATCTAGTTCATTGAGGTGATTTTACGCTTTAAGTGGTAATCAACGCTAAAGGCAAGTCTCTAACCTTAAAATTCCTATATTATTACAAGTTTCCTAATTCTTACATTGTATATATTGTATAATCCGAATTGTTATCATATCAACTATATTTATATTGAGCAAATATCTATTACTATTCAAAAATCATTTGTATACCTTGATGTTGTTGCAAGCATTGAACTTATCATTCTTAAATGCATTATAAAAGTTTTCTAAGCCTTTGATTCTGCTAGACTATTATCATGTGTTAGAAAGCTATCCAAACCAATTAACTTGGTGCATACTCTCGTAAATCTACTGAGATGAACAACCCTCATTAAAGGGAAAATTATATAATTATCGGGAAACCGACGTGTGCATATACTAGCATGTGTAAATGTTATGCATAACATAGGGTACTTTAGGCTGATCACCTGTTGTACTCGTTTATATTGGATTTGCAGTACTTTAGGCTGATCAAACGTTATAACTGATTATCCTTATTGTTATATCACTTGCTAGGCAAACTTGTTTCTCATTCTTGCTTCCCTAAAAATATTACAGTTAAGGCAGAGCAAGGCGGTACTTTAGGAAAGGACAAAGGAAAGGGCATGACTACGGAATAGCTTAGTCCTCTAAGTGTAGAATTATTATTATTATTATTATTATTATTATTATTATTATTATTATTATTAAGCTTAAAATGATGTATTATGGATAATTAAATTATGTTTAAGTTATATTACTGGAATTTTGTAGTAACGGTTACGAGACCTTGGGACGCCAATATTTATATTATATCAATGTAAATTATTCTATTATTTTGTTGTTGATGATTTTAGTATGATTTAGAGTTAGCACGTGACGAACCAAATTCGAGATATGAGTGTCTGAATTTGGGGGCATCACAGATACCGGTACTCCATGTCTCGAGATAATTTCTTTGATATATAAGTTGGCTAGCTGGTCCAAAATAAACATGATCTTGATCGGCAAAAAGTGAGCTGACTTCGTAAGACGATCTACAATCACCCATAAGGCATCATGCCCTTTCTGTGTTGCTGGAAGTCCCACCACAAAATCCATCGTGATGTGCTCCTACTTCCATTCTGGAATCTTTAAAGGCTGTAATAACCCGCTTGGTCGTTGATGCTCTGCCTTGACTCTCTGACAAGTTAGACATCTACTGACGTATTTTGCAACCTCTCTCTTCATGTTTGGCCACCAAAAATGTTGACGCAAATCTTGATACATCTTTGTACTTCCTGGGTGTATCAAGTACCTCATACTATGCGCTTCTTGTAAAATCTCATCTCTGAGTTCTGGTACTGTAGGTACCCAAATTCGTCCTTTGAATCACAGCAGTCTAGTGCCATCAATCTTGTATTTCAATTCATCACCAGTTAACCGCTTCTTGATGTTGTCATAATCTTCGTCCTTCTCTTGTGCCTCTTTAACCTTATCTAATAAAGTCGGGCTCGCTGCCACTGTAAATAATTTTTTATTGGTCTCCATCGGATACTTAACCTCCTAGTCCAATCCTTCAAAATCTTTCACCAATTCCTCTTAAGTGGTCAACTTCAGTAACTTCTCCATGCCTTTTCTGCTCAGGTCATTTGCCACTACATTTACTTTGCCTAGATGGTACAGAATCTCACAATCATAATCTTTGATCAATTCTAGCCATCGGCGCTGCCTCATGTTTAGCTCTTTCTGTGTGAAGATATACTTCAGACTTTTGTGATCTGTATATATCTCACACTTCTCACCATATAAATAATGCCTCCAAATCTTTAAGGCAAAAACTACCGTTGCTAACTCCAGGTCATGAGTTGGATAACCCTTCTCATAGTCCTTCAGTTGACATGAAGAGTACATAATGACCTTGCCATGCTGCATCAACACACAGCCAAGACCCTTATGTGACGCATCACTATACACTACAAATCCTCCCGTGTCATTTGGTAAAGCCAACATAAGTGCTTGACTAAGCCTCTTCTTCAGTTCCAGGAAACTCTCCTCACATTTCTCTGTCCAAACGAACTTCACCGCCTTTCTAGTAAGATTGGTCAACGGTGATGCTATCTTTGAAAAATTCTGGATGAATCTCCGATAGTATCCTACTAATCCCAAGAAACTCCTAATTTCTGTCGACGTCTTTGACTGCTCCCAGTTGATAACAGCTTCTACCTTTGCTGGATCCACCGAAACACCATCCTTGTCGATAACGTGCCCAAAAAACTATACTATCTGCAACCAAAATTCACACTTGGAGAATTTTGCATACAACTTCTCCCTTCTCAATGTCTCCAACACTATCCTTAGATGTTCAGTGTGCTCTTCCTCCGTCTCTGAATACACCAGAATGTCATCGATGAATGTTGTCTTCGGAATGTCTTGCTACCTCACCTTCAGTTGGTGATAACCGGTCCTCAAGTCTATTTTCGAAAAGTATTTTGTTCCCTTCAACTGATCAAAAAAATCATCGATCCTGGGCAACGGGTACTTGTTCTTAATGGTGACCTTGTTCAGCTCTCTATAGTCGATACAAAGCCTTAATGACCCATCTTTCTTCTTTATGAATAATACCGGTGCTCCCCACGATGACACACTCGGTCGAATTTATCTTTTATCTAATAACTCTTGTAGTTGAACCATCTGTTCTTTCATTTCTACTGGAGCCATACGATATGTCGCTTTGGATACCGGTGATGTCCCTAATGCCAAATCAATAAAAAAACTCTACCTCTCTATCTGGTGGCAATCTCGGAATCTCATCTAGGAAGATATCAACGAATTCCCTTACAATAGGTACCTGACCCAGTTCACCCTCGACTCTGCGAGTATCCACAAAGTGAGCCAAATTACCTATGTAACCCTTCCTAAGCAACTTCTTTGCTTGCATCATTGTCAGACAACAAGATTATCTCAGCGATTTACTATCATGAAATACCACCTTTGACTTATTCGGAGTCTTCAGGTGTACACACTTTTTCTTACAGTCAATGACCGCTCTGTGACTCGATAACAAATCTATCCCAAGGATTACATCAAACTTTCCAAGATGAATCGGTATCAAATCCACGTTAAGCTTAAACCCTCTCAAATCAGGATAACAATTTCTATGAATATAGTCTACAGGGATAATTTCTTTGTTCGATACTTCTACATTCATTGGGTGTTCTAATAGTTCACAATGTAAATTTAATCTTAGAGTAAATTCATCAGATATAAAAGAACATGAAGCTCCTGAATTGAATAACACATAGGCATTTATATCGTTGATTGGAATTATACCTGACACCACCTCCCTGGATGCCACGACATCTTACACTATCATGTTGAATGTACTTGGCTTGTTTAGCTGGGCTGGTCCTCCATTGGTTGCCCTAGTGTTGTTGCCCCTATTGCCGCTTCTGTTATCCGTGCTTTTCTTCCTTGGACAGTCCTTGATCCGATGTCCTGCTTCTCTACAATTGAAATAACCTTCTTTCTTTGCCTTAGGACAATTGGGTGAGATATGCCTTTCTTGTGCATAGGTATAATAGACCATTTTTCCTTTCATGCACTCTCTCGAGTGACCCTTTCCACAATTCCCACAAACCTATTTCTTTTGTTGCACACTTCCTTGCTGAATCTCCAAATTACTGTCACTACTGCTCCACTTACGTTTCTTGTTGTTGCTGCCACCACTGCTAACATTCTGGTTTTCACCTTCTACTCTCTTCTTGTTCTTCTCCCGATTGTACTTTGAGACCACCTAACTCCCACCTTCAGCTATGAGAGCTTTCTCCAACAGAGTTGAGAATGACATAATTTATAAAACCGCTACCTTACTATAGATCCACAACTCTAACCCATTTTCGAATCTTCTTGCTTTCCTCACCTCAGCGTCCACCTGATGTGGAGCGAACCTGGCTAATTTATTGAATTTTGCAGCGTACTCTGACACTAACATATTCTCATATTTCAGCTCCAAAAACTTGATCTCCATTCTCTCCTGTGTAATTTCAGGGAAGTAGTTCTCGAAAAACAACGTCTTGAATGCTTCCCACGTCACGACTGCAGTTCCAGCTTTGCTCTGGTTGGCTTCCCACCAAAAGTTAGCCTCACCTTTCATTAAGTAGGTAGCAAAAATTATCTTCTGATCCTCTGCTACTCTAGCAATAACGAAGGCATTTTCAATCTCCTTTATCCACGTCTAAGCTTCTATTGGGTCAGCTGTATCCTTAAACTCCGGTGGTCCTACTGCCTTGAAGTCTTTAAAATTGGCTAGGTGGTTTCCCGTCTGATTTCCTGCGAGTTGTGTTTGATTTCGCATAGCTTCTGCCATCATGTTAATAAAGTCTTGCATTGGGTTTGGTTGACCTCCCTCTACATTATTAACCGACTCTTCGATCTCTTGGTTCCGTAGTACTCATCTGGGCTGCATTATCTAGTTAAACAAAATTCTAACACGTTACTAGGGTTTTATCATCATATTAGTATTTAGCATGTAATGCAATACTACATTCTAACAATCACATGATCATCATGTGAGAGTTTTAGATTTCCAAACTTTAGAATTCTGCTTCCCCGATTAGTGGGTTAAGTTTGCTAAAATACCGATTCAGTTTACTGAATTTACATAACATTAAATAGACAATTTACTATTTAAATTCTCAAACACATATCATAATAATACATTTATATTCATATACCAACTTTCATGTCTTACATTCCTCATAATCGATATACTACTATAAACGCTACCATCCTATTTTGAAACACAAAAGATGGGATTACTAAGGTCATACCTTCCTACCTACATAAAAAAGAAATACAATCTACCCACTTACTACCTCACACATGTTGAGGTTTACATCATCGTAAAAACTGATAAATAAAAGTAGTACTAGTGCATCTATATACATAATATCTGGCCTATTTCACAGCCTCATTGGTGGCTTGGCTGAGCCACATGCACAGACACCTCGGGAAGAGTCTCATCCATCACTCGGCGTCGAACAGCCTTGCTCGACTCGTCGATCTCCATGCGAGGCCTAACACTCAGTCCCTTCTGACTCTGGTAGGCTGCATCAAGTGCCAGGCCCAGTGTCTCTATCCTGGCATCCTTCACCAATAGCTCACCTTCCAACTTGTCAACCCTCGTAGCTGCATTATACCATGCTTCATCCATCATAGTCCTCTCCAGCCTTTCCATCTCAAGCTCAGCAATCAAGGTCTAATGTTGCACCCTCAGCATCCCAAGTTCCAACTCTGACTCTTCCAACTTTACCTTTTATTTGACTACATCCATATGGGCTTGATAAGCCGCATCCTTATATTGACCTTCTGTGTAATGGAGTGTGTGGTTTTCAACCTCTAGTTCTCCCACTCTGTCTTCTAATTGATTGATTCTCCTCAATAAATCCCCTATCAGAGGACCCTGAGGGGCTTCTTCCGTGACTTCGCGCTCAATGGGCTCTTGCTCCACTGAGTGACTGCCCTAGTGTTCTTCATACATCCTACAAACACCTCAAATAAAACCAACATCAGTACCACAATAAATATATTCATTAGTAAAATGAAATGATATTTTATTAGGTACAACCAACACTCGATGGATTTCCTCAATCCATCACCTAACGTACTCTATATAAGTTTTCTACTAAGGTTATAACCTAGGTTTCGCATTCCTAATATTTATAACCTACCGCTTTGATACCAAACTGTAACACCCCCAAATTCGGGTTTCCTAACCTCGAATTCGGTGCTCACGATCCTTAACAACATACATACTTTCTACTAATACTAAAAAATAAACATACATGGTTCATCATAATAACAAAGTCTTACACACGGTCCCAAGGTTCACTAACCTTAACTTAAACATATTCTGAATACTATAAAGAGTTTACATAACCAAATAACATTTAAAATAAACTAGTACATAAGTTTTTTTCAAGCATCTACCCTTGAACCTTCCCTTTTCCTTTGTCCCCTTTGGACGATTTTGCCTTAATTGAAATAAATGTCATAATATAGCAAGGGTAAGCAACTAATTTGCTTAGCAAGTTTATGTACAATGGAGATATATCATGATTGAAAATAAGTTTCGCTTTCAATGTTCAACAACAGTATAAAATTGTGAACATGAATTAATAGTCAACAGTTGAATATTCGAATAATTGAATAACAGGTACTGAGTGGTTTGAAATAACCATGAACATTTGCCAAGGTTCTCAGCGTTTAAACTGGACCATTTAATAAGTTTTGGTAATCAAGGGGATCAGCCATTCATACCCCGTGATTTATGCATAAACACCTAATAATCCAGCATTGATATCATGCTTTAATCAAATTCGTCCTTTTCTCAGTCAAGGGTTCTTATCATATCAATTTAATAAGAATGGCTTTTAAAACACATTTGATTTAACCAATTTAAACATGCTTGATCTAGCTGATACAATTAGCACAGATCTATCTAATAAATAGTTCATGAATGAAGAACTTTAATCTAATTCGCAGTTTAATAATAATATAACAGAAATTCAATTGCACAAAGTACGAATCTCAATAATCAGTATAGATGTGAATAATCAACAATAATTATTCACTAATATGCTTCGAAAATAATAACTCGAGTTTGAGTTAGGGAACTTGCCTCGTTTGTAGGCTACTGCTACGCAATTAAATTATATTCGCTAAGCAGTTTAATTATCTTCTTTTGAGAGACCTATAGATAATCTTTCAATTAGTCATAGCATAACATTACATTATGTAATCACATAGATATTACATATTACATTTAGTTCTTAGAAATATTATCATGCCTCGATAATATTACTATTAAATAACAACCACCTTTAATTCACTTAATATTATTAATCTTGATAATATTTAATTCACCCCTTAGTATTATTAGTCTACTAATAACACTTTTATTCGCTTACTAATATTATTAATATTTTAATACTTTACTAATATTATTAATCTTCTTAATAATATTTTAATCATGCATTAATATTATTACTTTAATAATACATTACTTATATTTTAGTATCATTAATTAATTAATAATACTTTATTCATTTACTAATATTATTAACATTTTAATAATATTTTATTCATTTACTAATATTATTAAGCATTTAATAATATTTTATTCCTTTACTAATGTTATTATATTTTTAATAACATTTTATTTAATTTTGAATATTATTATTTACTTAATAATATTTTAATCATCCAATAATACTTTAATCTAATATTATTAATCTTTTACTAATATTTTAATATAATATTATTAATAATATTTTAATCTAATATTATTAGTCATTTAATAATATTATAATCATTTATTAATGCTTAAATTAAATATTATTAACCATTCAATAATATTTCAATAAAGTTTTAATCTTAATATTTTATTTACTTAAAAATATCATATTCTTATATTACAAATATCATAGTAACATTTTATTAAGTTATTAGGCAAATAAATAATTTATTTTAATTATTTTACCATTTATTAAAAAACTTATTTAATACCCATAAAAGGGTCATAAATAATACTTCTTATTATAAATTACCAAGATACCTTCAAATAGTCAAAATATTATATATTAGGAGTATTTAAGCATTAAAATCACATTTTCCTTCTTTATAAAATTATTTAACTATTTATTTCCTTTTATTCATAACTTAATCATTTTTAGGAGAAATACCAAACTGATCCCAAAAATTCTTCTTTTCTGGATTTGGATAGTGTATGACCCAATAATGAATCCCAAATTTTCCTGGAATTTTCGAACGTGTTTTACTATTTTTAAAAAGCCTAAAATACTCGGATCTTGTTACATTTTGCATAAATTGAGTTTTGCTCAGACAATTATGAAACTTTTAGGGTACACTCTCATAACATATATACACATATTGTAAAAATTTCAGATTTTTCCAAGGTATACACAGTGAGGAATCCGGGTAAGAATATTTAGGAGTCCTTCACGGTAAAAGCCATTACACACAAACCGCACATCGAAATGTGTCCGTTCTTTTTCCTACATGTAGATAACTTCTTAATGTACCTCTGTGATGTTTTTTGAATTTTTAAAAGATTCAGAATTGGCCGAAACAACCTTAGGAAAAACGGGGGCAGTAGACTTTTAGGGTTTTAAAGCTTTAAGTCCTATACCTGGACTGCTTTGGGAAAACAGCTCCCAAGGCTTCAAAAATTATTAGATTTGTGTTCTACCACTTGGGTTTACTAGTTAACTCATGTATCTAGCACCCCCATTCGACGGATCACAAATCCAAGTTGTAAAACTTGAGTTACAAAAGATTTAGTGGAAGAAAAACCAGGGTTTCACCCTTAGGAGAACATATGCACATTTTCGTCCTCTAAACCTTTGATCTAACACTTAAGATACCTAGTTCCATACATAATGATATGTAGAACTAGGGTATCTTGGGTATTAATTCATAACCCCATCAAATCTTTCTATAACACCAAATAGAAGAAGAAGATGAAGATTTAGGTTATACCTTGTTCTAGTAGCAACCTTCCTTGATCTACCAAAGTAAGATATGAACTTAGGGTGCATTAATCAAGCTAGCACACTCCTCTCTTTCTCCTCAAAAAATAGAACCTCTCTCTCTCTCTCTCTCTCTCTCTCTCTCTTCTCTCTTTGTATTTTGCTAGTTTGGGAGAAAAATAGAACAAGAAGAATAGGAGAAATGAAGAAAAAATGAACTGTAGTGATTTAAAAAAATGTATCTTGCAATATAGTTAGATACAGCTAGGATCATAACTAATATCCCCCATATCTTTGTTTTCCCTTGGATAAAAGGCTTTTCCTTATCTATTCCAATTAAGCATAATCATGTCATTAAAGGTGCTAAGTAGATTTTCTACTAATGGGAGATGGACACACTTGTACTTGATGTAAGAGTTACTAATTAAGGAACTTGATTAGCATAATTTTGCTGCCATAAGAGGCCTAAAAGGGGCGGTCACCCTTGCCCCATTATCCCCTCCATTTTGCTTTTATTTTAATGCACAAATTTGATTAACCAAAAGTCTAAAATACCCTTAATCAAGTGGGCTATGTGAAGAACGAGATTTTTGTAATTTAATTTTAATATTTATTGAATTAAATAAATATTTTCGATGATTTAATTATTAGATTAAATAATTAATTGATGAAGTTGTGGTAGATTAATTTAATTATATGTGTTATATTTATTAAATTAATGTGGAGAATAATTATTATTCAAAGTATGTAATTATGTGAGTTTATTAAATTAAATGAAATATTTAATAAGCCTAATATTATTTTATAATTAATGAGAAAATTAGTTATATGACTATGTGAATTAATGAGAAATTATTATATTTTACTCAAATTAAATTAAATAATATATTTGAGTTATTGTATAATTGGGTGTGACACTATTTAAACTATAGTATAAGAGATTTATTAAATTAAATGGTTTTGAAACCTATTCTTGACCAGCTAAACAAGGCCCTAGTAGTGGTTGGAAGCAGTTACCCATTATTGGGTTAACTGACCATTATGCGTGTCAGTTCCTTTCCCTTATTATTATACGTATTTTTTTCCCTTTTCATTATTGCTAAGTTATGAAAAGTAAAACTGAGAGCCAGAGAGATTTTAGAGAAAATTCAGAGAATTTGTGAGAAACACAGTGATTGAAGAAAGCATCTAAGCCTATAAATATACACTTTATACTTTGGGTAATTTCTCCAAACCCAATTTCTCTTTTACGTCATTAAGATTTCATGAAAATGGCTTTTAAAGTTTTTGTTTAAACCTCTGTATTAGAGAAAAGAGTAATGATTATAGGTTGTGTATGTGTTATGATGTATCATATCGTATTTAATTATATATTATATAGGTTTCCATATCATCAGTTCAAGAAAATACATCGTATATGATTTCTTTAAAATTTACAGAGTATGGGTTATGGCCATATGGCCCTTACACGTGATTTTAATGTGTCAAACATAAATTGTTTTGTAAAATTTATACTTGTATGTTATTATGCATGTCGATACGAAGAGACCAAACTTTAAATGAACAGATTCGGTGTTATAACGAATCCGTAGTGTTAATTTGTATGATTTATGTTCAAAACCTTCAAGAACATCAAGAACAGTGAAATTTACATAATTTAATTATGTAATTATCTGTTTTAATGGGTCTAAATCATTCTATAAATGTTGGGTAATGATTATGTATGAATTCTAGAATGTGGGTATGTTAAATGGGTGAAATTAATGATCATGTAGGGTTTATTTCGCTGAACTATGTGTTCTTCGCCAACTGAGAATCAAAATCTAGAGTTTCGCGCCGCGGCGCCAACTCTAGAACTGAAGTCCCGCGCCGCAGCGCCACCGCGCCACCGCGTCGTAGCGCCAAGTATCCCGCCGCAGCACCACGGCGCCGCAGCGCAAAGACCATGTATAACTGTGCCGCCGCAACGCCACTTAGCTGAATGTCCAGAAATGCAAATTTTTTTAAGTGTTCAAGTATAAAAATGTAATAGTAACTCAACCTAATGAATATAAAATTAGGTTAAACATATAATGAGATGTTAAAGTAGATTCTTAACACGTCCATAACACAATTACGTGTGAATTGAATGATTGAATGCATAGTTGGCTTAATGTTCGTGAGATGTAAATTATGTGACAATGAATGTAGTAATTTGACTAAGTATGGTTATAATCAAAGTTAGACAAAGAGAATGAATTTATGATGTCTAGTTACATTATAATTAACTAGAGTTGTGAATGGAAATGGAATGTAGGATTTATATCGAAGAACGAGTTTAATTAAAGTATAATCTACGCACGAGGCACGTTTTCTATCCCTATTTAATTTCATTATTCAAGTTTATAAATCAAGTTCATTTGTTATGTTAAAGATTTACTATCTTTTCAAAGTATGATTCTGTTATATAATAATTGTTCTATTATATACCTATCGAGACTATTATTCATTATAAATAGCATTTATTGTTTAACCTTGTTAGGCTAGCAAATCCTTATTGATTCAACTAGTCCATAGTTGATGAACGTTCTAAATTCAGAACCCTTAATGATTTATCCAAACCAAACTTCCTTTGGTGCAGACTCTAATGTCAAACTGAGATGAACAATCCTGTATAGGGGATTACTTATGCGTTAGCGTTAAGATATTGTGCACAGTATGGTACTAAGGGCTGATCCCCCTAAGTACGAGAAGAAGAGTCCATAGTCTTATGACTGTTAAAGGTTTCAAGTATAACCCTTGATAACCTAGGACATAGTTCAAGGTCTTATGACCCTCAGATTTCTTTTGATTCTTGTTATTCATTCTTGATTCAAAAGTTGAGCTTTTTTCAGAAGTCTTTGATTCACTCGCATGTTATTATATAGTTACTTTCATTATTATACTTGTGGGCAATTGTGCTCACTCTTGCAAATAATAACATTGTAGTTAAGAACGAAAGAACAGACGAACCTTCTACTAGCAAAGGCAAGGGCAAGATTAACAAGTGATGAAGACTTGTTGTTTATGTGATGTTGAATTTATGTGTTAAGACTTATGTTAATGTTGTTTAAGACTTATTATTTGTTTATGTTTCCGCACAGATGTTTAAGGTTAGTATGACCTGGGATTGTATTTATTATTCAGATGTTGTAACCCCATAATGGGAGGATTTATTTCTATCGATTGCATGGTTTGCATTTTTATGGGTAGATAGATATATGATGTTTGTATAGTGAACACCAAATCATGTAGGAATGGAAGTACCCGGATTTTAGGGTGTCACAGGTTGGTATCAGAGCTGTAGGTTATGAACCTTAGGTGGGGGAACAACCTTAGGTAATAGCCTTATAGGAAGAACATAGTGAAGGAAAACTCTTACCGAGTTCTAAGAGATGAATTTCTTAATTCATTGAAGATAATAAAAGACTATGTGTTTATGTGTTTAATTATGTGCTCACTAGTACGACTTAGTAACTAAAACTTAAAACTATGTTGTCAGGATGTCAGATGTTGGAGGAGCTAGTCGAGTTGGGGAGGAGGAACCCCGAGTGCCTACTGAGGAGGAGCCCCGAGACATTCATGTTGTCAGGGAGCAGTTGATTCAGAGAGAGCCATCTCCATTGATCACTGTTGTTGGTTAGGAGCATGAGCCGGAGACTGATCCAGAGGAGGATCCTAAGGAGGAAGAGGAAGAAAAGGAGTTCCCACCGAACTCCATTGATGCTGAGATGTACGACGCGTTATATGACCGTAACGTAGAATTACGAGACACTGTTCAGGATTTGACTGAGCGGGCGATTATTCAACAGATTACTCTAGAGCAGAAGGAGAGGGAGGTTGAGACTCTTCACACACAACTGGAAAATGTAGAATGGGATTTGGTCCACAAGAAGGGTCAAACCGAGGAGAAGACCGAAGAAATAGAGAAGTTAAAGAAGGAATTGAAGGAAAGCTCAGAGAGGCTGATCATAGTAGAGGAGGGCTGGGTAAGAGAATTATGTCGTGCTGATCTTGCAGAGAGGGATTGTCGTGTAAAGGAGGCTAAGCTTGGAGAGACATACTCTACACTTAATAATGTAATGGATGAGGCCCAGGATCGAGTTTTGAGGTACCCAATCTAGTTTGAAGGTCTACCATCGTACATGCTAGATCGCAAAACGATGTCTCGCATCATAGAAGAGGAACGCAACAAGGCTATCCGGCGCCTTAGCAGGCAATGATAGTATTTGTTTAATTATGTAAAAAACTTATCTAGTTTTTAGATGTAAATTCAGACGTGTTTATGAACGAATGAATATTTTAATGTTTTAAATCCTGTAGATTCTTTATCTCGGGATAGTTGATGTAAATAGCAGCGAAGCTATCGTTTGATGTTAAAACTTTTGATTTGAATAAATATATCAAGTTGTTTGAGATAATGTGTTAAGTGATTATGTTAAATTATTAAGTTAAGCCTTAACTATTTAGAGAATTTAATAAAGATCTAATAAGCGTATATTCTTGACAGAAATATGCCGCCAAGAAGAAGATAAAATCGTCAACCAGCTCAGGAAGAGTCAACGAATAATAATAATAACGCCAATGCTAATCTCGTCCAACAATTAGTGAACTCACTAGCTGGAGCAATGAATAATCAACCTCAAGCTCCACCGAATACAACATTCAAAGATTTCAAGGCGGTGGGACCGCCAGAATTTAAAGGCTCCATGAACCCGATCGAAGCTCAGACTTGAGTTATGGAGATGGAGAAGGTTTTTGAGGTCGCAAGAGTCAGGGAGGACCAGAAGACTGCTTTTGCAATGTTTATGCTGAAATCTGAAGCCAGTTTTTGGTGGCAAGCAAACAAGTCCGTGGAGGAGAAGGTATGATGACCTGGGAGAGGTTCAAGGAGATATTTTTCGAGATGTATTTCCCGAGTACCTCGCAGAACCAATTAGAGGTTCAGTTTCTGGAATTGAAGCAAGGGAATATGTCCGTACCAGATTATGCGACTATATTCAACGAGTTGGCAAGGTTCGCCACATATCAAGTGCACACGAATGAGAGAAAAGCAAGAAAGTTCGAACAAGGACTGAAGCCGTGGTTGTATAATAAGGTGTCAATGTTTCAGTTGAAGACATTTGTCGGGGTACTAGAGAAATTCATACTCGCTGAAGGTGGAAGCGATGCGGTAACCAAATACAATCAGGATCAGAAGAAGAAGAAAAAGAAGAAGAAGAAGAAGAAGAAGAAGAATGAAAGTGAAGGAAATAACAAGGCTAGTGGAAGTAATACAAGAGGAGGTAATAATAATCAGAAGAGAAGGTGTTCTGACAACACATCAACCGGAAACTAGCAAGGAGGTCAGAAGAAAAGGATTGAAGCATGCCAGACCTACGGAAAAGCTCATTTGGAAGTGTGTATGAAGGGTAAACGTGTGTGCTACAATTGTGGTCAGGAAGGCCACATAGCACCTAACTTTCCTAACCCAAAGAAGGGTGCATGCTTCACTTGTGGTTCAAAGGATCATTTGGCAAGAGATTGTCCTAAGAAAGGATTAAGAGGGGCAGGATCAGGAGGAAATCGGGGAAATAGCTGTGGGAGCGCTCTGACCATCACAGGACCAACCGCAGCAAATCGACCAACCGCCAGGAATTTCAATATGACGGTGCAGGATGCAGTGCAGTCGAGTGATGTGGTGTCACGTATCATTCCGATCAATAGAGTTAATACTTATGTATTATTTGATTCGGGTGCTGCTTGTTCATTTATATCCGATGACTTTGCTAAAAATTTAGAATTTCCTAAGGATGATTTAGAATACCCCATGAACATAGAAATCGCGAATAGAGAAATAATCCCTGTTAAGTACGTGCATAAGAACTGTAGAGCGGATATTAAGGGTAATATCATGAACGTAGACCTTATCCCTATTCGACTTGGGGAATTTGACGTTATCTTGGGAATGGACTGGTTATTCAATTACGGGGCAGTAATTGATTGCCAAAAAAAGCGTATTAACCTTATAACTTTGTCAAAGGTTGTGTTTTATGGTAGCAAGTCGCCTAGACAAGCGAGTTGTCTGACGATGATGTAGGCTAGGAAGTTGTTACGATAAGGATGTGTAGGATATTTAGCTTACATAGTCGACAGTCGTAAAGAGAATTCAAAAGTATAGGAGATACCAATAGTGAGAGACTTCACCGACGTATTTTCAGATGATTTGCCAGGACTTTTGCCAGATAGAGAGGTCGAATTTGTGATCGATTTGGCTCCAGGAACGACTCCAATATCGAAGGCACCGTACTGAATGGCACCGGTAGAAATGAAAGAATTGATGGTACAACTACAAGAATTACTGGATAAGAAGTACATTCAACCGAGCGTATCGCCGTGGGGAGCGCCGATGTTATTTGTAAAGAAGAAGGACGAAATGATGCGACTCTGCATTGATTACAGAGAACTGAATAAAGTCACGATTAAGAATAGATATCCATTACCGAGGATCGATGATCTGTTCGATCAATTGATGGGAGCAAAATATTTTTCCAAGATAGATTTGAGGAGTGGTTATCATCAACTAAAGATGAGACCAGAGGATGTACCGAAGACAACGTTCAGAACACGATATGGTCACTACGAATTTTTAGTAATGTCATTTGGTTTAACGAATGCTCCTGCAGTATTTATGGGACTAATGAATGGTGTGTTCAAGCCGTTTTTGGACAAGTTCGTAGTGGTATTTATAGATGATATTTTGGTATATTCGAAAACCAAGGAAGAACATGAAGAGCATTTGAGATTAACGTTGGAAGTGTTGAGAAAGGAGAAGTTGTATGCTAAGTTTTCGAAATGTGAATTCTGGATTGAAAGAGTACAATTTCTTGAACATGTGATCTATAGGGACAGAATTTTGGTGGATCCCTCCAAAGTCAAAGCTGTGATTAACTGGGATCCGCCGAAGACACTGTCGAAAATACGAAGTTTTCTTGGATTGGCAGGATATTACAGAAGATTCATTCAAGACTTTTCCAAGATCGCAACTCCGTTAACGAATTTGACTCGAAAAGTTGTGAAATTTGTTTGGACGGAGAAGTGTGAGGAAAGCTTTCAAGAATTGAAGAAGAGGTTGAGTACAGCACCTGTGTTGTCTCTTCCGGACGATACAGGAAATTTTGTGGTTTATAGTGATGCGTCGCATAAGGGACTTGGTTGTGTGCTTATGCAGAACAGTAGAGTCATTGCGTATGGGTCACGACAACTGAAATATTATGAGAAGGGGTATCCGACCCACGACTTGGAGTTAGCTGCAGTTATTTTTGCTTTGAAAATTTGGAGGCACTATCTCTACGGGGAGAAGTGTAAATATATACTGACCACAAGAGTCTGAAATATATTTTCACACAGAAGGATTTGAATATGCATCAAAAAAGATGGTTGGAATTAATTAAGGATTATGACTGTGAGATTTTATACCATCCGGGTAAAGCAAACGTGGTTACCGACGCCTTAAGTAGAAAGGGTCGGGAGAAGTTGATAATGTTGACCGCTCAGAAGGAATTGATTTTAGCAATGGAGAAGTTGGAGTTAGAAGTGAAGTATCCTATGGAAATTGATGAGAAACTATTTCAAATACAATCTGGTGCAACCCTACTGGATAAAGTTAAGGAGGCTCAACTTCAGGATGATGAATGCAAAAAGGTGATAAGGAAGATATCTGAAGGAACTGAACCGAGATTTAAGATGGATAAGGAAGGACTACTAAGATTCGAGAACAGAATTTGGGTACCGCCAATAACAGACATTAAGGAAGACATTTTGAGTGAGGCTCATAGCTCGCGATATTCGATTTACCCTGGTAGTACCAAGATGTATCAAGATCTTCGACAACATTTCTAGTGGCCGAATTTGAAACGTGATGTTGCAGAATGTGTTGCCAAGTGTCTGACCTGTCAGAAAGTAAAAGCAGAACATCAGAGACCGATTGGGTTGCTACAACTGCTAGAGATCCCAGAATGGAAATGGGAATATATTACAATGGACTTCGTGGTTGGCCTTCCGACGACTCAGAAAGGCTATGACGCAGTATGGGTTATCGTTGACCGACTGACAAAATCCGCACATTTCCTTCTGATCAAAATCAGATTCAACTTAGATCAGTTAACAAGGTTATATGTGAAAGAGATTGTTTTGCAACACGGAGTTCCGCTGTCAATTGCTTCCGATAGGGATCTGCGCTTTACATCAAACTTCTGGAAACATCTACAAGAATGCATGGGTACGCAATTGCGAATGAGTACAGCATACCACCCTCAAACAGATGGACAGAGTAAAAGAACGATTCAGACATTAGAAGATATGTTAAGAGCTTGTGTAATAGACTTTAAAGGAAATTGGGACGATCACCTACTGCTTGTAGAGTTCGGTTACAACAACAGTTACCACGCTAGTATTGGCATGCCGCCTTATGAAGCGTTATACGGCAGAAAGTGCAGAACTCCACTATATTGGGATGAAGTTAGCAAAAGATAATTACTAGGCCCAGAATTAGTATAGCAGACAGCAGAAATAGTCAAACTGATCCGAACAAGACTGGTAGCAGCTCAAGATAGACAGAAGAAATACGCTGATCCACATCGTAAGAATGTTGAGTTTGAACCGGGTAGTTATGTGTTCTTAAAGGTCTCTCCCTGGAAGGAAAAGATCAGGTTCGGAAAGAAAGGGAAATTAAGTCCCAGATTCATTGGACCCTTTGAAGTTCTGAGAAGGATCGGAGAAGTTGCGTACGAGGTAGCCTTACCTCCAGCACTCGAGGATGTCCACAACGTCTTCCATGTTTCTGTTTTACGACCCTACAAACCCGATTACAAGCATGTAATTGAATACAAACCCCTGCATTTTGAAAAAGACTTATCTTACGAAGAAATTCCTGTTCAAATTGTCGACAAAAAAGAACAAGTTCTCAGAAATAAAGTAATACCTTCTGTTAAGGTAATTTGGAGGAACCACAACGCTGAAGAAGCTACGTGGGAACTCGAAGAGAATATGATGAAGAATTACCCTCATTTATTTACTTAATTGTGTGTAAGCGATTCTGAGGACATAATCTTTGTAAGTAGGGGAGAATATAATGGGTTGAATTAATTGATTCGTGATTCTGGGAACATAATCATTTTAAATGGGAAAAGATGTGACGAACGAGATTTTTATAATTTAATTTTAATATTTATTGAATTAAATAAATATTTTTGATAATTTAATTATTAGATTAAATAATTAATTGATGAAGTTGTGCTAGATTAATTTAATTATATGTGTTATATTTATTAAATTAATGTGGAGAATAATTATTATTCAAAGTATGTAATTATGTGAGTTTATTAAATTAAATAAAATATTTAATAAGCCTAATATTATTTTATAATTAATGAGGAAATTACTTATATGACTATGTGAATTAATGAGAAATTATTATATTTTATTCAAATTAAATTAAATAATATATTTGAGTTATTGTATAATTGGGTGTGACACGATTTAAACTATAGTATAAGAGATTTATTAAATTAAATGGTTTTGAAACCTATTCTTGACAAGCCAAACAAGGCCCTAGTAGTGGTTGGAAGCAGTTACCCATTATTGGATTAACTGACCATTATGCGCGTCAGTTCCTTTCCCTTATTATTATACGTATTTTTTCCCCTATTCATTATTGCTAAGTTTGGAAAAGCAAAACTAAGAGCCAGAGAGATTTTAGAGAAAATTCAGAGAATTTGTGAGAAACTCGGTGATTGAAGAAAGCATCTAAGCCTACAAATATACACTTTATACTCTGGCTAATTTCTCCAAACCCAATTTCTCTTTTACGTCATTAAGATATCATGAAAATGGCTTTCAAAGTTTTTGTTTAAACCTCTGTATTTGAGAAAAGAGTAATGATTATGGGTTGTGTATGTGTTATGATGTATCATAACGTATTTAATTATATATTATATAGGTTTTCATATCATCAGTTCATGAAAATACATCGTATATGATTGCGTCAAAATTTACAGAGTATGGGTTTTGGCCATATGGCCCTTATACATGATTTTAATGTGTCAAACATAAATTATTTTGTAAAATTTATACTTGTATGTTATTATGCATGTCGATACGAAGAGACCAAACTTTAAATGAACGAATTCGGTGTTATAACGAATCCGTAGTGTTAATTTGTATGATTTATGTTCAAAACCTTCAAGAACATCAAGAACAGTAAAATTTACATAATTTAATTCTATAATTATGTGTTTTAATGGGTTAAAAACATTCTATAAATGTTGGATAATGATTATGTATGAATTCTAGCATGTGGGTATGTTAAATTGGTGAAATTAATGATCATGTAGGGTTTATTTCGCTGAACTCTGTGTTCTTCGCGAACTGAGAATCAAAATCTAGAGTTTCGCGCCGCGGCGCCAACTCCAAAACTGAAGTCCCGCGCCGCAGCGCCGCAGCGCCACGCAGCGCCAAGTATCCCACCGCAGCACGAAGACCATGTATAACTGTGGCGCCGCAGCGCCACTTAGCTGAATGTCCAGAAATGCAAATTTTTTTAAGTGTTCAAGTATAAAAATGTAATAATAACTCAACCTAATGAATATAAAATTAGGTTAAACATATAATGAGATGTTAAAGTAGATTCTTAACACGTCCATAACACAATTACGTGTGAATTGAATGATTGAATGCATAGTTGGCTTAATGTTTGTGAGATGTAAATTATGTGACAATGAATGTAGTAATTTGACTAAGTATGGTTATAATCAAAGTTAGACAAAGAGAATGAATTTATGATGACTAGTTACATTATAATTAACTAGAGTTGTGAATGAAAATGGTATGTAGGATTTATATCGAAGAACGAGTTTAATTAAAGTATAATCTACGCACGAAGCAAGTTTCCTATCCCTATTTAATTTCATTATTCAAGTTTATAAATCAAGTTCATTTGTTATGTTAAAGATTTACTATCTTTTCAAAGTATGATTCTGTTATACAATAATTATTCTATTGTATACCTATCGAGACTGTTATTCATTATAAATTGCATTTATTGTTGAACCTTGTTAGGCTAGCGAATCCTTATTGATTCAACTAGTTCATAGTTGATGAACGCTCTAAATTCAGAACCCTTATTGATTTATCCAAACCAAACTTTCTTTGGTGCGGACTCTAATGTCAAACTGAGATGAACAACCCTGTATAGGGGATTACTTATGTATTAGCGTTAAGATATTGTGCACAGTATGGTACTAAGGGCTGATCCCCTAAGTACGAGAAGAAGAGTTCATAGTCTTATGACTGTTAAAGGTTTCAAGTATAACCCTTGATAACCTAGGACGTAGTTCAAGGTCTTATGACCCTCAGATTTCTTTTGATTCTTTTTATTCATTCTTGATTTAAAAGTTGAGCTTTATTTCAGAAGTCTTTGATTCACTTGCATGTTATTATATAGTTACTTTCATTATTATACTTGTGGGCAATTGTGCTTACTCTTGCGAATAATAACATTGCAGTTAAGAACGAAAAAATAGACGAACCTTCTACTAGCAAAGGCAAGGGCAAGATTAACAAGTGATGAAGACTTGTTGTTTATGTGATGTTGAATTTATGTGTTAAGACTATGTTAATGTTGTTTAAGACTTATTATTTATTTATGTTTCCGCACAGATGTTTAAGGTTAGTATGACCTGGGATTGTATTTATTATTCAGATGTTGTAACCCCATAAGGGGAGGATTTATTTCTATCGATTGCATGGTTTGCATTTTTATGGGTAGATAGATATATGATGTTTGTATAGTGAACACCAAATCATGTGGGAATGGAAGTACCCGAATTTGGGGGTGTCACAGGCTAAGTATTGGTTTACATTTTATTTCTTTTGGACTTCTTATTTAATTATTTTGGGCTATGTAATAAACATGGTTTAACAATTTTAATATATTTATTACCCTAATTGTTGATTTAGGGTTTCTATTTTCAATCTTATGGAATTTAATTGCTTACATGTATCTCTTTAACTTGTAACCTAATTAGGTTTACTACAATTAGGTTTAAAATTATTAATCACTTGCAATAATAAAATTATCCACTTAAGTTAGTATAAATATTAAATACTAACTATTCATTATTACCATAACCCTTAGGTTATTTAATTATCTCACCTAAAGTATAATTAGGTTATGAAGTTTTCCTTTTTAATAAAATCTATATATATATATATATATATATATATATATATATATATATATATATCCATAATTATAGTATATATATTTATTTAGCCCTACATCACTTCACATATGTTATCACATATTAAATCACTATATATCACAAAGTTTCAAATATCAATAATGTATATACATATAAAGTGACTTGAAATTCCTGGTTATTACAAATGAGGTGGAAACGGTTGAGCCGATCTCTCTATATAATTTTTTAGAGTATTAATATAATTTTCAACCGTTGCCACCTCATTAAAATATTAATATAGTTTTTTAGAGTATTTGATGGTTTTGATGATTTTAGAATTTCAAACCATCAAATACTCTAAAAAACTATATTAATATATTAATATTAATATAAAAAACATATTAAATATTAATATAGTTTTTTACAGTATTAAAATATAGTTTTTTATATTAATATTAAAATATTAATATAATTTTTAGAGTATTTGATGGTTTTGATGATTTTAGAATTTCATTATCTCCATTTTTTATTTTCCTCGAGGGAAATCATCCTCCATGCTAATTAGGTTTCTATGAAAGAAAATTTGAAATATGTCAAAATCAAAGAAACTAATGTAAATGCAATATAGGATTAATTTAATGAGATGGCTACAGTTGAAAACTATATTAATACTCTAAAAAAAATATAGAGAGAATTTTGTAAAAAAATGTAGAGAGATTAAAATAAAATCAAACTATGAGTACAACACCAAATAAGTCATTTTGCGGTGTAATAATATAACATATTTGTCCCTCGTATTTTGGTGAAATAAAAGAGAATTATGACTTATGAGGGTTTTGTATATCATTTACTCCATTCTGAAAAGTTGCATTGAGCTCAAAAGTTAAAATCTAGAGCGCAAATATTATTAATTATCTTAATTCTTAAACATATATACTTCCTCCAACCAGTGAAGTAAGAAAAAAATTGTTCCACAACAGATGTCTAACATACATAATTTAAAAGTAAAAAATTCATGTACATTTAATTACACAATGTTTGAAGAGTTTATTGCGTTTGAAGAACTATTTGTAAATTTAAACACACTTTTATACATCAAAAAATACTTATTTTCAAACGTAACTTGTTTAATTTACAAACGTATCGTCTAGCGCTAAAACACAACGGTTCAAAAATAATATTACGAAATTGTAAGTCAAAACATACCAAATTATCGCGGCAAACGCTTAGTAATCGAACAAATTAAAACTTATATAAAATCTATTTTACCCTCAAATTAAGTACTGAAGTATATATAATCCATTACTTTAAAAAACAAAAAAAATGTTTTGTGTTTTTTTATCATAAATTGTTGTGTACTTATATGGGGTTCAAAATTTGAGTAAAATGAAAACATATTTATATCATATCATTTACTTTTATGTTTCTTAAATTTTAATTTATTAATAAAATATATTTAAGACATCTTCTATCATAATAAATACTTTTACACAAAATGGACTTGGATAAGTACCTCAAACTTGCTGCTTTGGACATGTGTAGTTTCTTTCTTCTTAGGAACTAAATTAATATGTCTTGTCCTAAGCATCTAAACACTACTCCATGAAATACATATAATTCTAGAGGTGCAATACAAATGAGTCTACCGCTACAAGTTGTAGCGGCATTGAGTCTCTTGTGGGGCCCTTGTCGATGCCGAGAAAATTTCTTTCTTTTACTATTATTTCTACCATTCTTATGTTGTTATGTCAATTAATTCATCTAAAGGGTGCGATTTGGGAAAAGACCGACATTAGTCAACTTATTTTACAAAATTTGATTGTTTTTATTATTGGGTCGAATGAGACAGAGTCTCCAATTGGTATGGTTTGCAATAGATGAATGATGAGTGGGTTTTATACCTATAATTTGGATATCTTTTAATCATAACCCTTTGTTAAATCTAAGTATTTTTAGTGTTATTTTACTTGTTTTTTGTTTGTGTTGTAGAAAACGACTTCGGAGGGTCAAAACATGAAAATGGAGCTTAATGGCATTTTCGTAATTTTTGGTATTGTTCATGTGTCGAGGCTAAGTTTCCTAGTGTAAAAACTCCACCGGAGCGGAGTTGTCGGGAAGAAAGAAAGATTTTCAAAGGTTGAGTTTAAAAAGGATTTGTTTGTGCTGATGGTTTGAAGGACTTTAAAGAGGACTAAAAGACACATGAAGAGAGATATAAAAGGAGGAGTATTCACAAGGATTAAAGGATTCCATTACATTAGATTGGATTAGATTTGGAGATTGAAGTAACTTGTAGACCATTGAAGATCAAGAGCAGGAGCAAAAGGGATCATCAAATTTGTTGACAACGTATTATATTCTCTTCTCTACCCTTATTTTTATCTTTTAATGTTTATTCAGTTGTGAATTCTTATTTTTAATTCAATAATTATTAACTAATTCTTTTGTTTAAGATTACAACGGAGCTTTTTGCGTAGCTTATTTTAGTATGCTTCTTTATTAATTATAGTGATCTAATCATGGGGTTGTCTATTATGGTTTGTGTTGAATTGCTTAATTGCCTAGCTAACAATTACCGTGATAATCCATATGAAATTGAGATACGAATTATGGGTTTAGATCTGATCATAATAGGATGTGATTGTGTTTTCTACATGGCGTTGAAATTCATGATTTATGTCTAGAATAGAGATATACATATACATTGCATGTAATTTGATATAGAACGTGTGCTTTAAATCATCTTTAATTGTAATTCATGTAGAGATATAGTGAATTAGTTAATTAGGGTGTTCTTCTTAATTCTATCATTTGTGGATTTAAGTTAATTTGTTTATGGTGCAACGAAAGATGGTCATAGATATCTATGTGTTATTGATTAACAATTCAGAATAGTGAGCATAATTAATGAGAAGTGTATTAGTCTAAATGAAACAATAAGTGAAGTTATGATATTAAATCTCCATAATCTAATTTTAACTAGTGGTAATTAGAATTAGTTTAATTAAATAATTTAATTCAAAACCTTAAATTGATTGTTTAAATAAAATTAGTTTGGTTAAGAGTTAGTATTTGGTGATTTTTGTTAATAATTGCTCGTGGGAACGATACTCTACTTACACTTTATTACTTGTTAACCGTGTATACTTGCACGCATGTATTGATTGTGAAATTGATCAACAATATACCAACTCATCCGGAATTAAAAGTTTTCACAATATGGCCCAATATATGACTCCGAAGCATTGGTCTGAAACCGAGATTCTTAGAATTCGAGGTCTAGCGAGAGGAAGATGTTAGGCACCCCCCGACTTCTGTGAAAACACGACTATCGCATCTTATTGATTTCCTATTCATAAAGTGTGTATGTGTGTGTGTGCATGTTTATTTATTAGTTTATTCTAAGTCTCATTTTGAGTTTATTTGAAAGTAGTGTTGTTCCCCTTTCGCACCTATGTACGAAGGATTTGATTTAGCAAAAAGTTCATTTTTTGGCAAAATATACATTTCAAATGATATTTTGGAAAAACATAATTTTCAAATCCTTCGCCCGAATAGTAATCGAGGACCATTGATACTTCCTTTTATTATCTTTATATTTTTTAGGTGATCTACCCCAAGTCGCTTTATTTTTCATTAAAGCTCTTTGTGGTTTTATTTAAAAATTGTTTTGGGTGATAATGTATGCAATAAAAGTGCCAAAAAGGGGTAGATCATCATCGGCATGAAAGCTATCTCGATGAATTCGAACACACACAATCATAATTTTTCACTATCATGGGATCTTAAATTTGAATTCTTGGGACAAACCCCTCGAACTTTTTTTTAGATCCAATATTACATGTACAACGATTTTACGTTATTTAAACATTACATCACAAAGGAAAAGTCCATCATGGGAATTAAGTCAAAATTCGATCATTAGATCTCGACATCGGGATTCGTAGGCTTATATTATTATGCTTGAATATGTATGTATAACATATCCTAAACTAGAGAATAGGTGATTTCATCGGTTGAAATCCCCATTACGAGCCATTAGGACCCCCCTAACCTCTAGATATAGATCTAGGGCTCTACGGAGTGACCGGGACTGACCAAAAGCAGTAAGACATCTAGATCCACCATGAATCTAAACCAATCTAGCACATAGGTTAGAGCTTCATGCTCCATAATCGTTCAAAGGGCTAGATCCGGCTTAGATCTAGGTAGATCTAGTCTCCGGACTTGATTTACAACTATATATACACAAAAAAACTGGTAAAAACTCTATATCTACCGACTATTACACAATATATATATATATATATATATATATATATATATATAAAACAACAAGTTTAACTAGATTTAAGCAATATATAACATAGATCTAGTATATTGAACAAGATTAACAAAGAAAGTGACCAAAATGAGCTTTTTTCACTTTGGGGGACGCGTGAACAAGCTTCTTTTGGCTCGATATCAACTTATATCACTCTAGAAACTCAATATGTATGATATAGAAGATCAAAAAACTAAAATATGATGAAAAGGGGCATGATCCGAGCCTCTCTCTCTAGTAATCCTCTCTCTAACTTCTTTTTCTTTTTTCTTTCTAAATGAGTTGTTGATGTTGGCTTAAAGGATCCCAGGGCAGCCGCAGGTATACCTACAATAAGCCGTAGTTATACCTGTAGTTGGGTCCCGTGGGTCCTTTCATCTCGAGGTTTGTGCCTTCGATCTCGATCCGATGAAAGTTGAGCTTCGTACCCAAAAATTCTGAAAAGTCTTTGCGAAAGGCTATGAAATAAGGTCGAGTCTGACTAAATCAAATTCCTGGAAGATGATGCAATTAGCTGAAAGGTATCTTTCGGTTCCCAAGAATCATCGATTGGCTCGTCTTTGATAGCTCGCAGTTCAAGGATTGTTGTGGTAGCTTCTTGTGGCCTTTTCCTCAACTTTGCGATCCTCGTTTGGGCCATGTCGTGTCTGGGCATCGTTGCACTTTAATTTCTCCATGGGGTTATCTTCGGGGTGAAATGATGTTTTTGCCCTCCCTCGGGGTTATCTCCAAAGTGAAATTATGTTTTTACCCTCCTAAAAGGTTAGTCCAAGGAAAGCAAAATTTCAAATGTCTATAGATGCCCCTCTTTGTCACGTTTATGCAATGCAAAAGAATGAACACGACAAAGATTACTAGATACTCAATGCATGACAAGGTATATCTAATGATGCAATGCTATGTATAAAGTTTGCAAATGATGACAATATATTTTAAAAGGGTTCTCCCATCTGCAGGGAAGGATGATGATTTATATTGATGTCATCGGGTATTGCTGACGCCTTCGTTGGGATTGATGCCAACAAATTCTACCATTCGGGCTGAGCCTAGGCCTTTACTAAGGTCAATGCCAGTGGATTCTCCCATCGGGGTTGAGTTGAGGCCTTCACTGGGGTCAATGCCAGCGGATTCTCCCATCGACGTTGAGCTGACATTTTTGCAAATTGCGCCTCATAGCACATTGCACTTCGTATTTTGAATTATTATCAAATCGCATCGTAAATTATAATGTCACCATCGGGTACTGCCTAGGTCTTCGTTGGGTTGTCGCTAACAGATTCTACCATCGGGGTTAAGCTGATGTCTTCATTGGGTTATTGCCAACGGATTCTACATCGGGGTCAGGTCGACATCTTCATTGGGTTGTGGCTAATGGATTCTACATTGGGGTCAAGCCGAAGTCTTCATTGGGTTGTCGCCAATGGATTCTACATCGGGGTCAAGCCAACGTCTTCATTGGGTTGTGGCCAAGGGATTCTACATCGGGGTCAAGGTGACAACTTCATTGGGTTGTCGCCAATGGATTCTACATCGGGGTCAAGCCAACGTCTTCATTGGGATGTAGCTAACAGATTCTACATCGGGGTCAAGTCGACGTCTTCATTGGGTTGTCGCTAACGGATTCTATATCGGGGTCAAGCCGACGTCTTCATTTGGTGGTCACCAACAGATTCTATATCGGAGTCAAGCTGACGTCTTCATTGGGATGTAGCTAACGGATTCTACATCGGGGTCAAGTCGACGTCTTCATTGGGTTGTCGCTAACGGATTCTATATCGGGGTCAAGCCGACGTCTTCATTTGGTGGTCACCAACAGATTCTACATCGGGGTCAAGCTGACGTCTTCATTGGGTTGTTGCCAAGGGGTTCTACATCGAGGTCAAGCTGTCGTCATCAATGGGTTGTCGCCAACGGATTCTACATCAGGGTCAAGGCGACGTCTTCATTGGGTTATTGCCAATGGATTCTATATCGGGGTCAAGCCAACGTCTTCTTTGGGTTGTTGCAAATGGATTCTACATCGAGGTCAAGCCGACGTATTCATTGGGTTGTCGCCAACAGATTCTACATGTTTGGATATTGATAACGAAGATTTGGATCATAACTCTTGGTCTTCTAGGGCTCAACGTCAGGGTTTTTTGGTACTCCTTTGTTTTTGTCCCTTTTTAAGGGTTTTTCAAGGTTTTTAAGGCCTAAAAATGACCCGAAAGGGTGCCTTTACAAGTGAACACATTTTTCCAGACCCAAAAAGATGCGTATCGGACTGCATTTTACCAAATAGGGAGTAGTGGGGCCCACCTTAGGCAGCCGTAGGTATACCCACGACAGGCGCATGTATGCTTGAGGCTAGCCATGGCTGGGCTTATACCCTCGGGCAGGCTCATTTTTGCTCATTCGATTCGAGTTTTCTTTCATTCTCTCTGAAAAATTTGACCCTTCTTGTCAGATCTACTCATTTGAGGCTTGATTTCGAGTATTTTGCCATCGTACGTTCGTTCTACGCACTAAAGGTAACATATAGACTCTCTTTTTTCGTGTTTTCACCGATGTTTTAATGTATTTCATTCCTTTAACACAATATATTGAACATGTATGCATAGATAACTTGATAGACATGTTTATTATATAATGCATGCTTACGTATCATCATATGGACCGTATAAATGCAACATGTTTCATTTTAATGGTTAATCTAAGCATATATTATGACAATACAATAGAAAAACTACTTAAACTGCTATTTGATTATTGGGTTATGACTATGTACCCTCATATGGTGATTAAATGCATGTCTATGTGCATGGGGATAGTCCACATTATAGAGAAAACTCGGGAGAAATTTTTCATAAGTTAAATGATAGGATCCTATATGCATGCTCAACTATGCTAGGATATTTATGCCAAAATGATGTATGTATCTATTAAGACACGTGTAGGATATGCATGATGCTATGGCCCAAATTAAATTCCTAGGAGTTTATTGTCTCTTGTTTATCGCAAATGCAAATTTAAATAAAATATGATAGAGACGTACTTTATCTTATTATGAATTCCATGGACTCGTTGTCTAGACATGGACTCAGACAGACCTAGCAGCTCTGCTTCCCATTGGGCTTCATCCGGGGTTTGCCTTTGGAGGCTTGCATCAGATACTCCTGCTCCACGGATTACCCAACAGGTTCACCGTCTCACAGAGTCGGTGATTCGTCTGATTAACGAGGACCGGTGTGACAACCCCGAAACCGGGTCCTCTGACCCTAGTTCGGTCATCACGATAAAATACAAGCATCCACCTCTAAACAACATATGATAACTAAAATGTGAAATATAATAAACATACGTTGTTCATTCAAAAGGTGTTATTAGTCCCAAGATACGATAACCTTAATATCATCTTACAAACATACCCTAAAATATTCATTAGGGTTCACATTACATATCCGTAATTTAAACTAGGTATAAAGTAAAGTCTGATTCTCGCAACTATTCTGCATCTTTCCTTTACCCTTATCCTTTCCTATGGTCTCGGGCTTAGCTGCAATATAATTCATGATATAGCAAGGATGAGCAACAAGTTTGCTCAGCAATTTAAATATAACAATAAGGGTATATCATGATGAATGGAAAAATATCTGACAATGAATTCAACAATATGAATATCTGAAGGATTCAACAATATGAATATTAGAAGTAAAGATAATGATTGCTTTTAGAATAATTGCTAGTCAAGTAAACTTTGAACTATAACACTCCAATGGAATCAATAGCTAATTGACCCTTTGGTTACTGGCTACAGAATAAGTACTTGAGGGGATCAGCCTCACGTATACTATGTATATGCATAACATTTAAATCTACTCTTTGTATCTTTTATTAGATACCTGGGGTACTCCCCTATCAAAAAGGGGTGTTCTTTCAGTCTAAGAATCCTTACCATCAATTGGTTTGGATAGCTTTTATTAAACTTCATACACTTGTCTGACCGAACAAAGGTTCAGACTCTATCTGACACAGTTCAAGAATTATTGAACTTTAAATGATGTACAAGTCCAAGACTTTACGAACTCAAGTGCACTAATTGTGAATATCAATAATATCGATGTGGAATAATTGTAAGGTAATTAAACCACTTAATAGCATGCTTGGAAATAAATTTCAAGCTTAAATGAATAACTTTCAATTCAACGATAGCCTGTTCAATGCAATATGAGAAGGATAGGAAACTTTTACAAAAACAAGTGAAGTTTAGCAATTTGCACAATATTCAAAGTTTTGTAAAATAGAGAACTTGCACAATCAAGAGTGAAGTTCGGAGACTTGCTCAATATAAATTTGAGTAAGGTTAGGGAACTTGCAACACAATAAAAATAGTGTTCGGATACTTACTCAAGTAAAAGAGTATGAATTAAGGAACTTGCACAACCAAAGAGTGAAGTTCAAGGAAACTTGTCTGTTTGCTCAGCTACAATTAATTCTAGCTTTAGTTAACTTGCGTTGAAACGACCTAACATTAACAAGTCGGTCTTTTCAATTAGTATGTGTAAACTAGTATGAGTCTACACTTACAAGAATCAAATCATCACATAGCATTCTTCTATACATGTGTCATTACATTACACGATTAGTTTCTAGCACACTATGTCATAGTTGAAATCACCATTGATTTCAAAGCTGCAAACACTAATTCATCATAGGTTCCTTTCAATAACATGCCTATTAACACATGACTACTATACTTAACATGTATTACAGATTAGAGTAACCATATAACCATGCATCAGTTCACATTTATTAACAGAACTCAGACCTCACTACAGACTGGCACAGTCGCGCTTGGTTTGTACTGAGGAGTGGCACGGCCGCGCTGCTCCAAGTGCAAACCAAGACATGGCTGTTTCTGTAGAAGGTCAGCGTACACCCGTCTTGTACATATATGAATAATCATATACAACACACATGTTATGATGTGAATAACTAAATTTAACCCTTCATCAAAACATATCATAGGTCATTATTCGTTTTCATTTAATCAAGACTTCATATGTTAAGCTAACAATCATGCAAGCCACTTTACCTACCATACATCATACTTTCATATATATACATGTTAGATTTCAAAAGCATACTTACAAGTCCTCAACTTAATGTATATATAGTTCATCAAGTTCATTTTCAAAACTTTAAGTTTCCATTAGTAAAAATTCATTTAAGCATGCAAGATATGTCTATATTGTCTAATTCATGCTTTCATCTGCATTTGTGCACCTACTCAAGTTATTTACATATGTTCACAAGGTCAGAATGTATAGTACTCCATGTATACAATTTTTAGTTTTCAAATCTTTAAGCCTTCTTTGAATAACCAAGTTAAAATAAACCTATTATGGTTTACTATATACATAACAATCTCAGTTCACCTGTGCAGGTTATTTATAGCATATACTAACTATTATAGTATGCTCAGCATATCTTAAGGAGCTAACATGAGTAACTGTGATATACTACTCGCGCGGCCGCGCGGTGAAAGACTATGGAAGTGGCGCGGCCGCGTCACTTTGCCCAGAGACAAAAATATGGCCTCTGCTTCTGTGCTCAACTCCAAACAGTGCCCAACATCTTTTGTTGCAACTCAAACTACCTCTAATACTTCTAAGCATGCATACTAACTAAAACAACACACTTTTAAGCCAATTCATACCAAATAACAAAGAATTCATGAGAATTGCACAAATTTGCCAAAAACCCAACTAAGAACAAAAGCTTAGGATTTATACCTCTTGAAGCCTGAATTGATTTCCCTCTCTTCTCTGATAATTCTCCCTAATAGCTCAGCAACTAACACTCTCTAATACACAATCTCAGCAACAAGGAATGAGAAGAGAAGTGTTCTATTTATAGAAAGTTTATTGACCATGCTAAGCTATTATTCAAGAATTTAAACCAAGGGATGGATGAAGAATTCATTGGATTAGGAGAGTTTGGTGAGAGTTGGTGATTCCACTCATGAATCCCACTCCCCAACCACTAATTACTCTAGGTTGGTTGAAATTGAGATGAATATAGAGTAGGATAGCTAGCTTTTGGAAAATACGTAAATTAGCTTCATGTTACTATTCATGTACTTGGTGACACTAAATTTGGGACAAGAGTAAAACTCAACACTTGCACAAAATGAAATCTACAATTGGCTTATACCATATATACACATAATATAAACTTTGGTTATAAAATATGTATACATAATTCATTTCATATAACAATATTATTATGCAACTCACATGAATGCAAATAACTCTTACTATATAGTCTATATATACGATATATAGACATATTAATGTGTCACCTTGTACTATATAATATATATAGTTAACTATCATATAATAAAGGTTTAACTTATTGTATGCTTGCACAATTTAATCAAGTAAATATAATCACATTATATTTATTAATCTCTTACTCATTAATTATTATTTATTCATAATAATTATTAATTAACACATTATCAATTATTGTCTCATAATTGCAATTAATCAATATGTTCACATCCTGCCACTATATTCAAATAAATTGAATATTTAATTATTAATAATCCTATCAATTCTTTGATATTAAAATCTTAGGGTTAGTTCACCAATTTAAATAACTATTAGTGACTCCCTTTAATCATTTCATAAATTCACATAACTACATAAGGTTTAAATAGTCTAACAAAACTAACTCATTAAAATTAAATCACATATTTAATTAAATAAGTAGTTTAAAATTCACTGTCATTACAGCCGGTCTCATTTAGATGAGGAGGGTGATATCCCTGAGCCTAAGGTTCCACCTTGACCTACTGTTGTTCCCATATTTCTTCCTGGTATCCAGGTATCTGTTCCTAATTTGTTGGGTACCGACTTGAGCCGTTATCCATCCGTTCACTTGCATGCGAATGAGGTACTAGAATTTTCATATTGATTCGCTTTAATTCTGCATTCTTGCCAATAATCAATTTTTAACCTTAATGTCTTGCAGGTTCCAGAGTTTACCAATCCTAGGGTAACTGGTTCATCATGTACTCCTTGCATTGGTCGCTTCATCCTAAGTATCCGGTACGAGTAAAATCTTAGGGTTTTTAGGATTTTTTCACCATCGCCCTTCGTCGCTGCCCTTAAGGTAGGTTGAAGCCACATCATCTCCGTGGATTTCTTGATAAATTATGTTGCTTCAACTGACAGCTTTTCCGTTCATCGGGGGGATTTTGCCATTTCAGAGGAGATATAGCACACAGCACGGGTGGATGCCCTGATTATGTTTATCATATCTTATCTGTATATGTCATTCTATGTCGATTATCTGGACGTAGGGATGTTGATGGCTATCAGGGCTCTCAAAGATGACTTTATCATTCTTCCCCTTATTTTGGCAGAGATCTTTATATCAGCATCTTTCTACCAGACTGTTGGGGATCATGAGTTTTGTGGCAGCCCCATTCTTCTGTATATTTGGTTCATGACTCAGCTAAGACCTATTGGCAGGCTTCATCATCATGGATTATGCTTTGGCCATGATATGTCATTAACCTATTCTTTTCGTCCATCTTCATGTGTGGATGTGACGTCTTGGATTGCATTTTTAGATGCCATGGAGGAGCCATTTGAGATTTTTATGTATTCTGGCTATTGGTCCTTCCTAAGATTTGTCACTTATGTGGCTGACCTGGATTTTCTTTCCTTGGCTGGTTTGAGGTGTGTGACCACATATCATCCTCTGGAGGTGATGGATCAGTTTGATCAGTATCAGGACATTTATGTATTTGAGGGACCTAAGGATTACTGATTTCCTATTTGCTCAGCCACCGAGGCAGATTTGGTGCGAGTCTACGGGTTTTGGTCCCATCAGCAGACTGTAGAGTTTAGAGATGGCCATCTGGATTGATCAGCAGAATACTTGGCCTGGTTGGAGACTGACTTAGCTCCCAATATGGTTCATCAGGCCTATGTAGTGGATCCCTTTACTGATGAGGAGGAGCCGATGGAGGACCCCATATCTCCTACTGAGGATGAGCTATTTGCAGGTTTGGCAACGACTTTGGTTAGCATTGCTACGAGCTCTGTGCCGATTTCTAGGGATGCCATGGATCGACAGGTTCATCTTCTGACCTTTGAGAGGGATCAGGCTCATGCCCTGATGTTGACTACTTTGGATGGTAGGGATGTGGTCAGCGCTAAAAGAGATGTCGCCATTATTACTCAAGATGAGGCTATAGTTGAGAGAGATGTCATTCGGTCCTTTAGGTATGGGATAAACGATCATGCTTGTGATGTTGTTCAGAGTCAAGATGGGATCCTCAGGTCAACTGTACAGTTACTCAGTCGTGTTGATATGCTGGAGTAAGAACTTAGGCCAGCTCCCCAGACTATAGAAATGGATGGGTTTTTGGAGATGTTGTCCCACTTAACCTCAGATTTGTAGTCCTACTTTAGTTTCCTACACAGACTATGTTATTATCTTTTGTCGTATGTTAGAAACACTTTTGTATTCTAAAATAATTGTATATAAAAAGGAACATGTTTAGTTCACTTCCCTCATTTGAACATGTCCAGACTTGTATATGGATCGTCATTTTTGCTTCATGACTTATTATTTTGATATAGAGTGGCTCTCATCATTCTTGTGCCAGATTTGATAGAGTGATGCGGAGATGTTGTCAGGTCCTTTCCACATGGATTGACGACTTAGAGGGTTTGTATGGGTATTTTAGTTTTCTAGATAGGCTAGGATTTAAGGTTTAGTGTTTGGGATATAAAGTGTTTGGTTTTGTTTTGAGATAAAGTGTTTGGTTGTGATGGTTAAACCACACTATAAATGGCTACCTACGTACTGGGGTTGAGGGAGATTAGGTCTTTCGTAGTTCAGGATTGGACTAAATAATTGGTATGTTTTTTTAAGGGCTAGGTTTGCGATAGGTAGTCTTAGACATAGTATCGCTTCAGAGAATTCGAATTGATCAGCTGTGGGAATTCTTCACCGTCTATCTCTTCCAACCTTATGGATCCGCCAGATAAGATCTCTTTGACAATGAAGGGTCCTTCCCAATTCGAGGCAAACTTTCCTCTAGTTCCATCTTGGCCTAGGATGACCTTCTTCAATACCAAGTCATGCTCTTTTAACACTCAAGGTCGCACCTTTTTGTTATATGACTGGGACATTCTTTGTGGGTATAGCTGACTGTGAAATATAGCGGCAGTCCTTTGCTCGTATATTAGGGATAGTTGATCATATCGATCTTGAATCCGTTGACCCTCTTCTATCTCGAAGTTTAGAATAACTCTTAGTGACTCTAGTTTGACCTTTATGGGGAGTACCGCCTCCATGCCATAGACTCATGAGTAGGGTGATGCCCAGTCGAGGTTCGAGTCGACGTTCAGTAAGCGAGCAAGGTTAAAGGCAACAATTCTGGCCATCCTCGGTGATTCACTAACATCTTCATCATTATCTTTTTGATGTTTTTATTGGCGGCTTCCATCGCGCCATTCATCTTTAGGCAATAAACAACAGAGTTGAGGTGTTTGATTTTAAACTTGCTGCACAGTTCCTTCACAATCTAGTTATTCAGCTTTTTGGAGTTGTCTGATACGATAACCTCAGGTTGCCCGTATCGATAGATGACGTTGTTTCTGATGAAACCAATAATGACCTCATTGGTAACTTTGGGGAATGAAGCTACTTCCACCCACTTAGTAAAGTATTCAATCATGGTGAATATGAATTTGTGACTGTTACTGGCTTTAAGCTCAACGGATCCGATCACATCCATTCCCCATATGGAAAATAGCCATGGTGATGTTATGCAGTGTAGCTGGTTAGGCGGTACATAAATAATGTTGGCATAGACTTGACATTGATAGCAGCGCTTGACGTGATCGTCACAATCAGCTTTGAGGGATAGCCAATAGTGTCCCATTCTTAATATCTTCTTAGCAAGAAAGGGTTCACTCATATGTAATCCACAAACTCCATCGTGTACTTCATCCATGAGTCTTTGAGCTTAATCCTTGTCAAGGTAGCTTATAAGGCCTATGCTCAGATCTCTTTTATAGAGAGCATCTCCGATTAGGTAGAATTTCATTGCCATCCTCCGTCTTCGCTTCTTTTCAGCTTGGGTCATTCCCTCATGGATGTATCTATCTCGTAAATATTCTTTAATGTCTTGGTACCAAGGTAGTCCTCTAGGAGATAAATCATTGGATATTTCCCCAACACTGTTCCCATAAGCTGGTGCATCCTACGCTGTGAAGGTGATAACATGCGAGCCCTTTCTTGACGACATATTGATCAATGAGGCTAATGTGGTCAATGCATTAGGAAAGTCATTTCTATTCCAAGGGATATGCATAAAAGTAATGTCTTAAAACTCTCCCGCCATCTTGACAATGTAGCGATGGATGGGAATAGATGTAATTCCTTAGTACTGTAGGCCCCTGTGGATTGCCTATTGACTAGTTCTGAATCCCCGAACACTACTAACCTTTTAACACCCATCGATTGAGCTAATTTTAACCCCAGGAGATATCCTTCATATTCTTCCATGTTGTTGGAGTTGCTGAATCGCAGCTTGGTCACCACAGGGTACTGTTCCCCAATGATAGATACGAGAACTGCTCCTGCTCTAGGCCCTTCGGCATTTGCTGCACCGTCGAAGTATAATTTTCAGAATTAACCTGCATCTTCCTTTCTAGCTAACTAAACTGCCATAACTTCATCGTTAAGGAAGTATGTTTCGAGGTGTTCATAACCTCCCGTCAGTGTTGCAAATATATGGTCCACAATTCCCTGCCCTTTGATAGACTTTTGGGCCACATAGACGATGTCAAACTATTGAAGGATCCATGCGGGGTATGAGATAAGTTATATGGCCGTGCAAGTAGTGTTGCAGCCTCATGGCAGCCCAGGCCAATGCACAACAGGTCCTTTATATCAGCGTGTACTTTTGCTCTCCACTGTTGAATCATTTGTTGAGGTAATAAATGGCCCTTTCCTTGCCCATATCATCCTTCTGCTCCAGTAGACAGCCATATCGTTGGAATTACCAGATATGTATATGAACAACATGACTCAATCCCTCAGGGGTACCAGTGTGGGTGCTTCAATCAACCTCTTCTAGATGATGTGAAAAGCTTTCTGATAGTCTTCATTCCATTTCCTGGAGGATTTCTTTCTCAACAACTTGAAAATGGGTTCACAGATGGCTGTCAACTGGGATATGAACTGGCTGATAAGATTTATTCATCCTAGGAAACCTCGGATTTCCTTCTCGGTTCTTGGCTCGGGCATCTCAGTGATGGCTCTTATCTTATCTGGGTCCAATTCGATACCTTGATTACTTACGAGGAATCCCAGAAGTTTATCGGACTTCATGCCAAAGCCACACTTTGTTGGGTTTAACTTCAAGTTATATTTACAGAGGCGATCGAACAGTTTCTGGAGATGGGTACAGTGGTCATTTGCCTCTTTTTACTTTAAGATGATATCATCCACATATACTTTTATCTCTTTGAGCATCATGTCATGGAACAACACCAATATAGCCCTCTGATAGGTGGCACCAACGTTGGTGAGGTCGAATGCCAATCTTCTATAGCAGAAAGTGCCCCAAGGGGTGATGAAGGCAGTCTTTTCCCTGTCTTCTTCAGTAACCATAATATGGTGGTACTGGCAAAGCAATCGGCAAAGGAGTATATCTCGTATTGTGTCATGTTGTCTATTAAAACATGGATGAACAACATTGGGAAGTCGTCTTTAAGGCTAGCTCTGTTGAGATCTCAGTAATCTACGCAGACTCACACCTTCCCACAAGGCTTCGGCACTAGGACCACATTTGATAACCATTCCGGCTAGGTTGATACCATAATGATACTCGCTTTGAACTATTTGATGATTTCTTCCTTGACCTGTAGGCACCATTCTGGTTTCAACCATCTTAGCTTTTGCTTAACTGGTTTGAACCTTTCTTTAACTAGTAACCGATGGACGACTATGTTTATTGATAAACCAATCATGTCTTCATGAGACCAGGCAAAAACATCCTCGAACTGGGTCAGGAGGTTGATTAATTCTTTTTCTTAGCTAGAGGGAAGGTTTGTTCCGATCTGTAGCTCTCTAGGGTGGTCAGAGGTTCCGATGTTTATGGTGGTGGTTTGCTCAAGGTTGGGTTTGGGTTTGTCTTCGACCCATCCTTAAATTTTCTCGGGCACCTTCTCATCGTTTGTTTCCTCTTGCTCGATTCCCATCAAGTCAAAGTTCAATTCTATATCAAAATCGTAGTCATTACTTGAATCTGATAATTCAAGGATGGACCTATAAATACTTCAATTTGGGAACCTGAGAAGAAAAATTGATTGCTTAATATATAAAATTGTTGTCAATTACAAAAGGTTCATTAGATAATATGACAAAAGGAAATAACAAGTTACAAATATAATAAAATAGACTGAAATGTAAAGGCTAATCTCCCTGCTAACAAATCACTTTCTGTTTTTACCTTTTTTGGACTATCTAAGGAGTGATCGTCCAATTACTGGTGGTCAGGTCTTCAGGGATGGCTGAGATAGAGGCGTTGTCGGAGTCACTGTTGTCTATAAGGATGACCATAATTGCTTCAGAACTGGACCCGAGATCCTCCTTTGGGATGCTTAAAACTCTTCCAGTTAATGATCGGGATGTCAGGTTGATCGTCGAGTGCACCCTTTACATATGAATCCTTAGGGGCGCCTTCGGCGTGGCTAAAATTGCACATAAATCGCAATTGGATCTCCTCTATAAAATTCTTATTTCTGGCCTCTCTCGCGGCTTCCTCGAGGGGATCTTCCTCATTGGTTTCCTTATTTCCTCTCTGATTGACCTTGGGTATTAGGAGGTTTATGATATTAGCGGCGATTTTCCTCAATGGTTCATTAAATCCTACTTCAGTGAGGCTCGGCCTGAGGGGAGTCATCATGTGGATAGGCATATGCTTGTGGGGATTACAGTGTTTGAAACCACCGAGGTAGCCCAGTCCAGCCCTGTCTAACTGTGCTGGTATATGCATAGGATTCTTGATCCCCTGGCCATTCTGCCCTAGCCCTTGGCCTATTCGATGTCCTCGGGAAATCATCTCCTGACCGACCGTCATTACTTCTAGGAATATTCAAGGTTTCAATGCAAATGCTACCACAGAATGGAATAGTGAATTATTCACCTCAAAGGCTTGAACGCTTGCTGGCTCAATGCCTTCATTCAAGCTGATCATGTGCATGTCTCCCGGAACATGGATTTCAAATTTGGCATTGACAGTGACCAAGTTGTCATTGATAATGTACTTTAATTGTTGATGAAGAGTGGAGGGAATATGAAGCCCCGAAATCCAGTCTATCTTAACACCTAGATTCCGTACATCATGAGTACATCTTATTTCAAACATACATCATTATATAACTAAATATAACAACATACATTCTAAAACCCTAGATTCTATTACCTTAAAATCTCGTTCATTACAAATAATGATAATTGCATTATTATTTACATCTTACAAGAGTGACGTTAATCAGTCACCAAAGATACATCATAGTTCACTAAACTAATCTATAGTTTAATTAAACTATTCTACATTACAAGTCTTGGCTTGATCTTCACGCTCATTCATGTAATGAATGACACTTCGTCTGGATACCGGTCAGCTTGATCTTTACGGGATCCTTAAGTTCGTTCTAACATTATTTGCTAAAAATATTTTTATTCAAAGCAAGTGTGAGCATTCAATTGCTCAGCAAGTCATTGTAGTTGAAAAATAACAACTCAAGAATCACATATTCTTTTAAAAATTCCAATAACTAAACAAAGGTTATCGAGCAGCTCGAATAACAGGAATAAATCTGATTCCAATTATTTTAAAATATTAGTCACATTTACTTTTACATACTTTCATTCTTCTACCTTTTTTGTATATGTTTTTTCTGGCTAGAATCATTAGCACAGAATTAACAACAATAATTCATGTATAAACAGAACTTCTTCACATTGAACAGTTTAATCACAGAACAATTCATTTCATAGAAACATCAAAATGTTAAAATTATGGCACAAGGCTTCATACATTCAACCACCTTGTACAAACATAAAATATTTGCATATAGGTAAAACTTTCTCAAGTTCAACATCTGAGAAAGTTTAAGAAACTAACATTCATGTTAAAAATGAATTAAGTTAGGAAACTTACCTTAAGCACAGCTACGGCTTATAGTTCACGCTGAACTATTTACCTCAATCCCTATATATCACATAAGGAATAACACATACCAATTAGTCATATACTTGACTATACTCCTTATGGTTCGCGTTTATAACCTAAGTTCACGTAACCATCCTTCTTTACCATTTTACAGCATTACGACATTCTTAGATGTCCTACTTCTTTTTGTCATTGTTTACGATATATTTACATTACCATTTCCTTCTTATTAGCTCAACTTGTCCAAAACATTACAACGATAATGTTCATTAAGTTAATTATTATTCATTATGGCTTTCTGACAACTAAATGCCATACCTCAGGATTATTTATTAATGTCTAAGTCATACAATCTGTTGTTTACTCAAAACGATCATTCATTGTTAACATTATATGTTCATAACGTTAAGCATTTTACATTACCTTATTCTTATCTTACAACGTTCGGTTTACTTATCTCGGAACGTTCTCCAAGTTAGAATCATTAACTCGGCTTCTTAATGTTATACGTTATTCCTTAGTCTTCATTATCTCACGTTCAAACCATACACGGTGTGTTGGTTGAGCACGTATATTCTATGCGTACACTCAACACCTTCACGTAGGTTTAAGTGTTTTATGTTTACATTTCATTTTATCACTTTCTATTCGACTGAACTAGGACCATCATTAATCTTATTACCGTTCATTATGGTTTTCTTGATAATTTCATATCTTACTTTACTTACATTCATCAACGTCTAAGTATACAGCCAATGTATGATTAAAACGTTCGCTCGACACGAATACGGTTTGCTGCATATCAGAATACAGGGTCCTGTATTCGATTACGTACCTTGCGTTCTCATTTCACTATACTATTTGACTTCCGTTATGGTTTTATAACACTTCCATATTATAAGTTACCATCCTCGTATAACATCTAGGTATTAAAACTTATGTACACCCGAGATGTTCGTTCAACGCGAATACAATTCACGAATACGATTCACGAATATTATTTATGTATTCTGGATTCACGTTAATCATCTTTTAATTTCTTATTCAACCTTTACTTAAGGTTTTAATCACTCATTCTAGTGATCCATTACATGAACATTATGTTCATCGTCATCTCTTAATTTCTAAGATATATAGTTCGTGGTATACTAAGACCGCTCGTCCATCGCAATAACTTTGTGTTTACAGCGTTTATACGCTTTACACTTAACTTTCATTATGGCTTTATAACATTAAAATATTATAAATCACCCTCTTTACTCAACATCCAAGGAATTACAATCATAGCAATCACACACGTTCGTTTTAACGCAAATACGGTCCCCGTATATTGGTTACGTACTTTGCGTTTATATTCTTTGTCTTTTAATCTCATTCAATCTTTTCGTTCAACCTTTACTAAAGGTTTAAATCACTTGTTTAAGTATTACATTATGTTAACTATATGTTCATTATCTCTCCATATACATCCCCCAAGAATTGAGCAGTTAGAAGCTCTTTTCTGTGCCTTGCTCTGGTTCCCTTTGTTTTTGTTGGTGCTGCAACACGAGTTAGCAAAACCTGGCTTTTTGGCCAGGTGCTACAGCACCCCATTCCTAGTTCATCCTGGCGCTGCGGCACCGCTTCTATTTTCCAGATTTTTCTGGAAAATTTTCTAAGTGTTCTTCCTCGTACGAATCACCTACTTTGCAATCTTGTAACTTATTCGTTATAACTCAGAATGAGATCGTTCTAAAGCCATTTTCTTCCTCTCATTACGTACGTTAACTTCCTCTGAACATAATTTTATTTTCTATTCGTTAATCTTAGCTCGAAAGTCCTCCCTCTCGTAGTTTTTTAACTTAGCATTGAATTTTCATTCGTCTGTAATTCGACCATTCGAACTTGGAATTCATTCTTTCTTGAGTCCACGACTCACGTTTTCTTACATTCTTATGAAACCCTACTAATTCGGGTTCATTAGCTTACTTTCTATATTCGTTTCGTCTTTTACAAAATTTTGACATAACTTCGTTATAGCTAAGTTCAATCCGTTCTTCATGGACGTTTCTCTAAATTCTAACCAAGCAATAAGCAACTAACTTATATGCGATAGTTTTAAACTTTACCATTAATAATAAGTTCTAATAACTATGATTTTCAATTTCTCCATCAACAACGTTCATCGTGTTCTTCGCATTCTTCGCGTGTTCTTCGTTTGTTTTCCATTTTTAATCGATATTTTGATTACGATTTCACTTTTTCATGGAATTTGGTGTTATAACTCATCAATCGTTACTTATTTCTCCGAATCATTCATATGATTCATTCATATCGTTCAAATTCATCAAGCAAAGCATAGTTCCTATGAAAGGTTTTAAGAAATTTTTATAACTAAACTTCAAATTCTTATTTCTTCATTTTCTTATATTTTCAACGATATGAAAATCATTCTTAACATCTTTTACTTCCATTTTTATTAAGCTATGTATTTCCATATAAAACTTAAAGAAAATTTAGATTAGAGCGAGGTTTTGGATTACCTTTTTTTCTTTAATCTTCTCCCGTTGGACACAATTTGCTCTTGGACTAGCTTTTCCTCTTCCTTTTCCTTCCTCTTCCACACCCGACCTCTCTCTCTCTCTCTCTCAAGTGTTGGTGAATTTTTGATTAACCAACAAATGAGCTTAAGGCTTGCTTATATAGAAAACCAAGGCTAGGGGCATTTTGGTTATTTAGCCAAACCGCCTTACTATTCACTAAGCTTCTCCTGGAAGCTTCGTTTTCCTGTCTTTCGAGATTCGTCCGACAGTTCGAAAAACTGCGATTCTCAGAATCCAAATATTTTAAGATATTCCGTCTTTCCTCTACCGATTAACTTTTACATATTATTCAGAAATTCCAAAAACTAAAAAACACTTTTTCATGAATAGTGTTTTCTGTCACGTTTTCCCGAAATGTTGTTAAATGAATGAAAAGTACATAACAGTAATTTTCGTCATTTTTATTTCGTCTGATTTTTGCACATTTTTCAAGAAAAGCTTTTATCAGCAAACATAACTTTTTATGACATATTATAGTAAAATCTTCAAACGAAATGTCATTCTGACATACCGATCTCTCAAAAAGGCCTAGGTTATTCAAATCCTAACCCTTAGGTTTCGTCAGGTGAATATCGTCTATTTCGTCTTTTTCTCGAAAATATTTTTATTCCCGAAATTTTTTTATTTTCATCTTGAAAATTATTACTCGTTCAGTCTAGGTCGTAGCCAGAATCCTCCCGTTTTATAATCATCCTAGGTCTTAGAACTATTAATAAACACATAGAATAGAATATAATTAATAAAAATCAATTTTATTAATTAATAATTCTTTAAACTTAAATTTTGGACAATCCGAATTTTGTGGGTTGTCACATTCTTCCCCCTAATAAAAATTTCATCCTCGAAATTTCTAAAATCACTCCCTTACCCGGATGTCTTTGGCTAATAACCTCTTTCAAAGGTTTTAATCTTACTTCCTTTATTAAAGGTTTAATCTTTTTCCTTAACTCATAAACATCTTTTTCCTAAGGATCATCAATTGACATAACAATTATGAGTTAAACTCCATGATTAACTATTCTTCCAATCATCCGGGATATCACATTCACCCTTTCTTCACAGAATTTCATCCTCAAAATTTTAACATACCCTTCTTCTCAACTTCTCTTCAAAGAAGTTCTTATCTTTCAAACATTCCCTAATCTTCATAACTTATCAAGAATTATGAAGTAGAAGGAATAAATAGGAATATAAAGATTCCTTTGAAACATTTCACATTTTGCTGAGGGGTCATATAGACCATGAACTCTAAACTTAATTTAACGATATTTCATCATAAAACCATTCTTGATCGGCCTGTTTACAATTACAAAAAAAGTAAACTACCTCTTCCAGTACGTTAGGTGATCTACTTATTGTACAACTCCAAATCCCAGAGTTTGTTCACCTCAGACTTAATTATCAAATTTTGCACCAAAACAATTTGGCTTGGCATAACTTCTCAAAGAAAGCTCGATTTTCTTTTAACGTGATATACCATTTGTCTAGCCAAATCAAATAGCTTAGACCATACCAATAAATTAGACATCAATCAAAACATTTTTCTAGTTAAATCAATTTACATCGACTACTTATTTAAATTCTTTCATAATACTTCAAAACATTTTTATGACGTCATAATACTGTACTGTTTCACAATACGTTGAAAACTTCGTCAGTTTTTGACTTTGTCATTCTATATCATACCATAGCGGGTTGTTGATCCAAAGATCACATCCAACACTAGGTTTAATTGCATTAATAACTCCATCTTTCTACCATCTCTGCATCAAATGCACAGATGATATAAAATTTATTTTGATATTTCAAATCAATTTCTGTCTAGCCGAAACAATTAGCATATACATACAAAGAAAAGTTCTTTTAAAATTCATTGGTTCCAAAAATTTGAACCAATCGTTTTCGTTACAAAAACGCACTTATAAGCACGATTTCAATAAACTTTAAAATCTAGCGTAGCTAGATGACTTGGAATATCCTTTTTCTCCATCTTATTTCATTGTCTTACTTGCGACAATTCTTAATCTTCTCTAGCACTTTCAATGCTAAGTATACTGAAAATAATTTGTTTTTAGTCTAAACATTCTTATACCCTAGTACAGTCCATCAACTTACCACACTTTATGTGTTTAGGAACTTTCCACAACCATATGTGTTTAAGAACTTATCTTTGTAATATGTAATTCAAGAACAAATCAAGGACTATCCATATGCTCAGGGCTCAGAAACATAGCATATAACTATGAGTCACAAACTTTTCATAAGTATGAGTTTCAAGAACTCACACCTATCTTATCACTCTCCACCTATCAAATATATATATGATAAAAGATTCACCTTCTCATCATATACATATTGACAGCGCGACGTTACTACTCCAATGACTATCACTATAATAAATTGAGTGGTTGTTACCCCAAAGCATAAACTCCTGCCCATAACAAAAGTCCGTACAACTCAGCTATCACATGAGTACACCAATTGAAATTTCGCAACATTCCAACTTTCTCTTACTTGATACAAATTTTCTTTAATTCATACCTTATCCTCTACAACTCTTTTGAGTTCATCTTATCGTACTACTTCATAGTACCATTCATTTATAGTGCTTAGATATAAATCATTCATTATTAACAAAACATCTGTTATTATGATTCCATATGATCACATTGTGACCTTCCTTAATCGTTTAACACAATAATTTTCTCACTCCTTTCCCAGATTATAGCATAAGGTACTTATACCTAAGGTTTATAACATATCAGCTCTGATACCAACTGTGACGCCTCGAAATTCGGTCTATCTTCACACCCGAATTCTGTACATCATGAGTACATCTCATTCTAAACATACATCTTCATATAACTAAATATAACAACATACATTCTCAAACCCCAGGTTCTATTACCTTAAAACCTCATTCATTACAAATAATGATAATTACATTATTCTTTACATCTTACAAGAGTAACTTTAATCCGCCACCAAAGATACTTCATAGTTCATTAAACTAATCTATAGTTTAATTAAACTATTCTACCTTACAAGTCTTGGCCTGATCTTCACTCTCATTCATGTAATGAATGACACTTCGTCTGGATACTGGTCAACTTGATCTTTACGGGATCCTTAAGTTCGTTCTAACATTGATCGCTGAAAATATTTTTATTCAAAGAAAGTGTGAGCATTCAATTGCTCAGCAAGTCATAGTAGTTAAAAAATAACAACTCAAGAATCACATATTCTTTTAAAAATTCCAATAACCTAACAAAGGTTATGGAGCAGCTTGAATAACAGGAATAAATCTAATTCCTAACATTTTAAAACATTTGTCACATTTACTTTTACATACTTTCATTCTTCTACCTTTTTTGTACACGTTTTGTCTGGCTAGAATCATTAGCACAGACTTAACAATAATAATTCATGTATAAACAGAACTTTTTCACATTGAACAGTTCAATAACAGAACAATTCATTTCACAGAAACACCGAAGTATTAAAATTGTGGCACAAGGCTTCATACATTCTACCACCTTATACAAACATAACACATTTGCACATAGGTAAAACTTTCTCAAGTTCAACATCTGAGAAAGTTTAAGAAACTAACACTCATGTTAAAAGTGAATGAAGTTAGAAAACTTGTCTTAAGCACAGCTACAGCTTATAGTTTACGCTAAAATGTTTACCACAATCTCTATATATCACATAAGGAATAGCACATACCAATTAGTCATATACTTGACTTACGCATTGGTTTAAACCTAAATTTACTCCTTATGGTTCGTGTTTATAACTTAAGTTCACGTAACCATCCTTCTTTACTGTTTTACGGCGTTACGACATTCATAGATGTCTTACTTCATTCCATCATCGTTTACGATATATTTACATTACCATTTCCTTCTTCTTAGTTCAACTTGTCTGAAGCATTACAACTGTAATGTTTGTTAAGTCAATTATTATTCCTTATGGCTTTCCGATAACTAAATGTCATACCTTAGGATTATTTATTAATGTCTAAGTCATACAATATTTTGTATACTCAAAACGATGATTCAATGTTAATATTATACGTTCATAACGATAAGCATTTTACATTACCTTATTCCTATCTTACAACGCGCAGTTTACTTATCTTAGAACGTTCTCCAAGTTATAATCATTAACTCGGCTTCTTAACGTTATACGTTATTCCTTAGTCTTCATTATCTCATGTTCAAACCATACACGGTGTGTAGGTTGAGCGTGTTTATTCTACGCAACTCTCAACACCTTCACACAGGTTTAACTGCTTTATATTTATGTTTCATTTTATCATTTTCTATCCGACTGAACTCAGACCATCATTAATCTTATTACCGTTCATTATAGTTTTATTGATAATTTCATATCTTACTTTACTTAAATTCGTCAACGTCTAAGTCATACAACCAATGTATGCTTAGAACGTTCACTCAACACGAATACGGTTTGGTGCATATCAGAATACAGGGTCCGTATTCGATTACGTAACTTCCGTTCTCATTTCACTATACTATTTAACTTTCGTTATGGTTTTGTAACACTTTCATGTTATAAGTTACCATCCTCGTATAACATCTAGGAATTACAACTTATGTAAACCCGAGATGTTCGTCCGACACGAATACGATTCACGAATATCGTTTACGTAATCTGCATTCACGTTAATCATCTTTTAATTTCTCTTTCAACCTTTACTTAGGTTTTATTCACTCATTCTAGTGATCCATTACATGAACATTATGCTCATCGCCATCTCTTAATGTCTAAGCCATACGGTTCGTGGTATGCTAAAATTGCTCGTCCATCGCAATAACTTTGCGTTTACAGCGTTTATACGCTTTACACTTAACTTTCATTACGGCTTTATAACATTGAAATGTTTTAAATCACCCTGTTTACTTAACGTCCAAGGAATTACAATCATAGCAATCCCACACGTTCGTTTTAACGCAAATACGGTCCCCGAATATTGGTTACGTACTTTGCGTTTATACTCTTTGTCTTTCAATCTCGTTCAATCTTTCCATTCAACCTTTACTAAAGGTTTAAATCACTTGTTCAAGTGTTACATTATGTTAACTATATGTTCATTATCTCTCTATACACATCCCCCAAGAATTGAGTAGTTAAAAACTCTTTTTTGGGCCTCGCTCCGCATCGGCGCTGCAGCGCTAGTTCCCTTTATTTTTCCTGGCGCTGCAATGCGAGTGAGCAGAACCTGGCTTCCTAGCCAGGTGCTACAGCGCCTCATTCCTAGTTCATTCTGGTGCTGTGACACCGTTTCTATTTCCCAGATTTTTTTGGAAAATTTTCTAAGTGTTCTTCCTCGTATGAATCGCCTACTTTGCAATCTCATAAATTATTAGTTATAACTCGGAACGAGATCTTTCCAAAGTCATTTTCTTCCTCTCATTACGTACTTTAACTTCCCCCAGACAGAATTTTATCCTATATCCATTAAAAAACCTTAATGTTAGCCTTAATGTTAGCCCGAAAGTTCTCCCTCGTGAAGTTTTTCAACTTAGCGTTAAATTTTTGTTCATCCGTAATTTGACCATTTGAACTCAGAATTCATTCGTTCTTGAGTTCACGACTCACATTTTTGATTTTTTTCTTACATTCTTATGAAACCCTACTCATTCGGGTTCATTGGCTTAGTTTTTATATTCATTTCGTCTTTTACAAAATTTCGCTATAACTTCGTTATAGTTAATTTCAATACGTTCTTCATGAACGTTTCTCTAAATCCGAACCAAGAAATAAGCAACTAACTTATACGCTATAGTTTTAAACTTGTCCATCAATAACAAGTTTTAATTACGATGGTTTTCAATTTATCCATCAACAACGTTCTTCGCGTGTTCTTCATTAGTTCTTCATTTTTAATTGATATTTTGTTTATGATTTCACTTTTTCTTGGAATTTGGTGTTATAACTCACCAAGCCTTACTTATTTCATCGAATCATTCGTATAATTCATTCGGATCATTCAAATTCATCAAGCAAACCATAGTTCTTATGAAAGCTTTTAAGAAATTTTTATAACTAAACTTCAAATTCTTATTTCTTCATTTTCTTATGATTTCAACCATATGAAAATCATTCTTAACATCTCTTACTTCCATTTTCATTAAGCTATGTATTTCCATATAAAACTTAAAGAAAATTTAGATTAAAGTTAGGTTTCTGATTACCTTTCTTCTTTAATCTTCTTCCGATGGACAAAGCTTGCTCTCGGGCTAGCTTTTCCTTCCTCTTCCAACCCGACTTCTCTCTCTCTATTTCAAGTGTTGGTAAATTTTTGATTAACCAACAAATGAGCTTAAAGCTTGTTTATATAGAAAACCAAGGCTAGGGGCATTTTGGTCATTTAGCCAAACCGCCTTACTATTCACAAAGCTTCTTCTGGAAGCTTCGTTTTCCAGTCTTTCGGGATTCGTCTGAAAGTTTAAAAAATTGTGATTCCCAAAATCCAAATATTTTTAGATATTCCGGCTTTCCTATATCGCTTAACTTTTACGCATTCTTCAAAAATTTCAAAAACTGAAAAATTCTTTTTGATGAATAGTGTTTTCCGTCACGTTTTCCCAAAATATAGTTAAATGAATGAAAACTACATAACAATACTTTTTGTTGTTTTTATTTCGTCCGATTTCTACACGTTTTTTGAAAAAAAAACTTTTATCGGCTAACATAACTGTTTACGACATATTATAGTCAAATCGTCAAACGGAATGTCATTTCGAGATACCGATTTCTCAAAAAGGCCTAGGTTATTCAAACATTAACCCTTAGGTTTCGTCAGGTGAATAGTTATTATTTCATCTTTTTCTCAGAAATATTTTTATTCTCAGAAAAATTTTATTTTTGTCTTGAAAATTCTTACTCGTTCAGTCTAGCTCGTAGCTAGAATCCTCTTGTTTTATAATCATCCTAGGTCCTAGAATGGTTAATAAACACATAGCGCAAAATATAATTTTAATTAATAATTCTTTAAACTTAAATTTTTGACAATCCGATTTTTTGGGTTGTCACAGGGAACGACTCCAGCCATATGAATCCATGGTCGTCCCAGCAACAGGTTATACCCGGTAGTGATGTTCAATACTTGGAAGGATATGTTGAAAGTGAATGGACCAATCTCCATGGGAAGTTCAATTTCCCGCACCGTATCCCTTTTTGACCCATAAAAAGCTCAGATTACCACATGGCCATCTCGAATCCTATTTGGGTTGATATTCATCCTTTCTAAGGTATCATGAGGGCAGATATTCAATGTTGATCCCCCATCGATAAGCACTCCTCCTATCACGTACCCTGACGATATAACTGCAATATGCAAAGGTTTGCGATGCCCAGTTCCTTCTGCTGCTATATCGTCATCTGTGAAGTATATGACATTGTTATCCAGTACGTGGCTAATCAGATGTTGGAATTTCTTGACGTCAATGGTCTTGGGCAGGTGAGCCTCCTTCAACACTTGGATTAAAATTTAGTGTTGGTTTTCAGAGGCTAACAACAGGTATAGGATGGAGATTTGTCATGGTGCCTCTTTCAGCTGCTTCACCGCTCTCGTTTCATTGTGTCCTACTTTATTAAGGAAATATATAATCTTCCCTAGCGACACTTGTGACAACCCGAGAATTTATAAGATTAATAAAATCTTAAATGATTAAACAAAGGTTAAATAATAAAACCTAGATTGGGAAATAGAATATTGATTAAAAGTTTTGAGGATGATTTGTATGAAATACAAATTGAAAGTGATTATCTGATAGCGAGGTATAAGATTTTAGAGATGGTGATTCTGTGTATGTGCAGTATGTGATTAAGGGTTAGGTACTGATCAGAGAAAGTGTAACATTGGTAAACCCTAACATTATATTAAAAACTTTAATGTTCAGTTAGGGTTCCAACGATCGATTTGAAACCCTAATTCTAGCTTTGGAAACCTTAATTTTAGTTTTTGAAATCGTAAACCCTAATCAGGAATGCTAAACCCTAATTGGGGAACCCTAATGCTAAGTATAAAACCCTAAGGGTTAATAGTTATGTGATATATGTGAAATAACCAAATTACCCTTCGAATTGTTGGGGAAATAACCAAAATACCCTTAGTATGTGCAAAATTACCAAAATGCCCTTTTACTTACCTTTTATGTAAAAGATATATTCAAATTTTGGTGAGTCACCACTAGATATCTCTCATGTGTTATAAGCAACTTGGATCAGCCAAATCTTACCACTTAGCATCATTGGTAACCATGGAATCAAAGATTAAAAACTTAAAAGTAAAGAAATATCTTCACTTTAGTTTTTCATAAGCCAAGACTTTCTCTCTCTCTAACTCATGAAATTTGGAGAGGAACTCAGTCCAAAGTTAAGCCAATATCACCCTATACACTATCCAAGATCAAATCAAAGGGCAGAAATCAAAGATTGGAACAAGAAAGGTATAAACCCTAATTCATGCTAGATCCTTAAGATTTTAGTAGATTATGTGTTATGTGATGTTATTTAGTGATCTATGATGATACATCATGGATCTATAACATCTAAGTGCATGAAAATAGAAATTTTAGAAACTGTCAAGAACCCTAAAAATATGGCCTGACAGTCAAATGTCAGAGCCTCTAGATCATTTTCTGTTAATTGTTTGAGGTTGTAAGTGTATCATTGATATAGTATGCTATGAGGAGAGTAGACTAGAAGTGGAATAAAGTCCATAGCATGTCTAGATTCCAAGTTATTATTGGTCAAACATGGTTGACCAGTCACAGAAACTGGAATATGGAAAACCCAAATTTCCCAGAAACTGTCTAACAGCATGTTTAGAGGCTTAGATCTTGCATCTGTTATGTTGTTAGCTTGTCTAAGTGTATCATTGATATACTCTAACATATGGACTATAGAACCATGACACTAGAACACCTAAATCATCAACAAGATAAAAGTTATTAATGGTCAAACTGGGTTGACCAAGCACAGAAACTGGTTTTTGGAATTTCCAGAAAATTCCCAAAAACAGTTCTGACATCATTTTGATTGGCCTAGATCTTGCTTCTGTGATTTTTTTAAGCTACCTAAGTGTATTAATTTTGTATCTTGACATACATACTACACAAGTGTGACACTTTAACACATAAACAAAGCCCAAAATCCAAGTTATTAAGACTCAAAATAGAACCCTCAACACTGTCAGAGTTTTTGGGAAACCCAGAAACTCAAGAACAGCTCTGACATCATTTCTGATGGCTTATATCTTCATGATATGTTGTAGTTTGACCCTCAAATTGGTTAGTACATGTAGTCTTACATCAATACTACATAACTAATACACCCTCATGCCCAGAAATATTATGAACAAAGAATTAAAGAGGGTCAAAGTAGGCATCCGTACACTGACTTTGAATGTTCTTCAAGGCTAAAGAACAACTATAGCGACAGTTTTCGTTGTGATAGGCCTTTAGCGATAGTTTAATTGAACATTAATTTATTTAATTAAAATAAATAGAAAATAATGGAAAATAATTATGAAAAATTCATAATTAAGTTTTAAAAATTATTTTAAGTTATAAAAATTAATTTTTAATAATTTGAGATATATTTCATTAATATTTTAATATTAATGATATTAAATTTATTTAATAATTATATTAAAAAATTAGTTAAAAATGATTTTAATATTTTAAAAATAATTTAAAATGTTATTAAAGTGTTAGAAAATATTTTAAGTTATATGGAATAACTTTTAATAATTTGGTATGGATTTCATTAATAAATTAATATTAATGATAATATATTTATTTAATAATTGTATTAAATAAATTATGTAAAAATAATTTTAATGTTTTAAAAATAAATTATGTAAAAATCGAAATTCGTTAGGGTCCGGGAGCTTGATTAAGCGGAGGGAATGTGTTAGGCACCCCCCGACTTCCGTGATAACACGGTTACCACCACTTTTCATTTTAAACTTTTATCTGTTTATGTGTGTGTGTGTTTGTAGGTCTATGTGCATTTGTTTGGAAGTAGTGTTATGTCTCGTTCGCACCTATATACAAAGGGTTTGACTTTTGTATAAAAGTTTAATTTTAACGAGATATGGCAGTGATGTTTTGTAAAACAGGTTTTTCAAACCCTTGTGCTCAATAGTAATTGAGGCCTTTGATACTTCCATTTTATTATGTGTTATGCTTAATTGCTTTTGAAAGTCCAATAATAATCTAGAAGGGGGGTTGAATAGAATATTATAAATTAAAAAATTATCTTAGGCCTTTTTTGATTTTTTGGATAATTAATTTGCAGTGTTAGAAATTAATATGCAAGACAGTAAAAAATTCAATCACACAATGCACAGAGATTTGTCTGGTTCACAACATACATCTCGGGTATGCTGCTACGTCTAGTCTCAAGCTCCTCTCTAGGACTTGAGATCCTATTACTATCAGTAATAAATACTCCTTCAACAGGCGGAGAAGCCTTTACAAAGTTTTATAGACAAACTTCCAACTGTTCCCAACTAATCTATCTTGGACAGCAAGCTCCCAACTCCCTCCTCAAACTTAGTTGTACTTCTTTTGAGTTCAGTTCTATTCTATGATCTGATCTTGAAACAACATCCTCTTCCTCACCTCACAAGTACACTAGAGTCCCAACTTCCCGCTGACCTCTCTAAGACTCTGATCTTGGTCTAAGAATTACTCGTCTTTCTCACAGGTACATAAAATAAACTAACTCTGACCTTTTCTCTTTTTACAAATAATTTTACAACAATGTACTTCTTAAATAAGCAGATAAGAATTTAGTGCAGATTGATGCTTCTCAAATAAGCAGATATCAATTAAAGAACAAATATATATTTAAAAGTTTTTGACTTTTATACTCGAGAAAATATGCTTCTTTATAAGCAGATAGTAATTTATGCTTTGAACAAATAATGCTTCTGATTAAGCAAATATGAAAATTATGCTCTATTATAAAAGTTTAAATAACTTTTATATTTTGTGTGAAAAAATGTTTCTTGAATAAGCAAATAAGTCAATTTTAGCTTTAGCTCAAAAATGCTTCTGTTTAAGTAGATATATAATTTAATGCAAATTTATAAAGAATTATTCTTAAAGGAGTAAAGAAAAGTCACTTTAAGTTTAAATATACTCCCTCCGTTCCTTAATATAAGTCGTTTTAAAGAAATATTTTTGTTCCTTAATATAAGTCGTTTTAGAATTTCAAGTAAGCATTAATTGTTTAGTTTCCAATATTACCCCAAATATTAAATATAACTTTGGTTCTCTCACTATTTTATGTCCAATAAATAACAATCTCTTATTCCAATATAAGGGTAATATAGACAATTGATATTGTAGTTAATGCTATACAATTATTACCTTAATACTTGTGCATAGCCCTAAAACGACCTATATTAAGGAACGGAGGGAGTAAAAGTTTAAATATCTTTTATATTTAGAGTGAAAATGCTTCTGAGTAAGCAAATAAGTTGTTTTAAGCTTTGAATCAAATATGCTTCTATTTAAGCAGATATATTCACTTAAGTTTGTGAAATTAAAGTTTAAATAAGTTTTATATTATATAACAAGTATTTTATGAATAAATGAATTTATGATCAAATACTTGTGATGACAGATATCAAGTATAATATATAAATCAACTAAGCAATACTTGATATAACAAATATATTTGTATAACTCAGATAATATATAACAATATTTTATCTATTATGTGAATTTATAAATAAATTCACTTAGTACTATAAGGAATCGTATGGTTCGATTCCCTCACTTAAGAGGAATATCTCCGTAGTCTTGCAGCGTCTAAGTATGACAAAATTTATATTTTCACAATTGATATTTATATAAATATTTTCAATAGATCACTACGATTTTCAAATTCGGTTAGGATGATTCCTCTTTTTGGAGGAATATCTCAGTGTCGTTTTGAACTATCAAGTGTCGTATCTATTTTACGATATTTATATAAATAATATCAATAAAAGGTTACTGAAGACTATAAGGAATCGTACGGTTCGAATTTCTCTCCATAGAGGTGTATCTCCATAGCCTTGCGGCGCCCAAGTATCATTTTATTTGATAAATAGATGAAATATAGATATATAAAATTATGTATAACAATGAATATTCGTATATCTATAAATATAAATAAGCAAGAGATAATTCAAATAAATTAAATTAAACAACTTATCTCAATATGCTTAGACCAATTTTCTCTTCTCAAATAATTAGAACTTTGATAAGAAGAGAGAGAGAGAGAGAAAGCTTCTTAGAGAGAGAGTATGTAGGAGAGAAATAAGCTTTTCTTTTTAAGTGAATTGGCAAATTGAAAATGAAGAAAAGCCTCCTATTTATAGAATTTTGAAGTCGGAGGCAAAATGGTAATTTTTGAAATCTGATTTGAAATAAATGGTTGGGATTGTTTATTTTTGAAATCAATGGTTCGGATGAAAAACAGAACACGCAGATTACCAACTGCAAAATTTCAAACTTCCGCCCGGGCCATTTTCTAATCACTTGGCATTTATTGTTCAAATTGAAAGCCAACATTAATTCGGTCAATGTGGTTGAAATCTACCAAGTTCATACACACACGGCTATATTTATGACACTTGTTATACACACACATGCATGTTATTAAATATTATATATATATATATATATATATATATATATAATGCATATGCATGCATGCATATTATATATATGTTACAATATTGTCGACGTCGAGATTTTTATTTGTCCCTTTTTCGTTCCCTGTTTTTTTTGTGTTCTCATATTAGGTAAGATTTGTTAGAAAAAAACAAGTGAAAAAGGTCTGACATGTATAATGTCGACGAGAAACTGTTAAGAGTCGCCAGTTGTTCTTTTATATGGTTGTACCAACACAACCGAGAAAAGGTTTGCACATTGACCCAGTGATGTGACACTGCTAAACGGGTCGGTGAAACCGAGATTCATTGGGGTCCGGGGACTTGATTATGCGGAGGAAAGGTGTTAGGCACCCCCCAACATCCGTGTTGCCACGGTGACATCCACTTTTCAAAAAACTATTATATGAATGTGTGTGTGTGTGTGGGTCAATGTGCTAAAGTAGTGCTATGCCTCGTTTGCACCTATATACAAAGGGTTTGAATTTATGTAAAAATTCAGTTTTAAACAAGATATAGCAGTGATATTTTATAAAAGAGATTTTTCAAACCCTTGTGCTCAATAGTAATTGAGGCCTTTGATACTTCCATTTTATTATAAAATGTTCGTCTTGATTGCTTTTATTTTTGAGATGCGAAGCATCTTCGAGAATATAATATACAAAGCAGTGCCGAATTCCTCATGGGTATGAAAATCATCTGAGGAAATCCAACACCGTGAATAAATTTACAAGCTGCTTATAGCTGAAAATGTCCATCACGGGAACCGAATCTAGATTCAGTAAACTGAATCTGTGATCACATGATTCCTAGGCTCACATGATACCGTAGTTTATATAAAAGCAGTAAGCAATTATATATATAAAAACTATAAATATATATATATATATATATATATATAGACATGATCAACCACCACGAAGCACCTCCATGGGGGATCGAAAATATAAATAAAGTTGTAAAAGTGATCAACTGCCTTGGAGGAAACTCCATGCGGGACGAAATATACAGAAAGCTGTAAAAACGGTCAATCGCCACGAAGTAAACTCCAGGCGGGACGAAATATATATATTTATATATATATATATATATATATATATATATATATTAAAGCATGGAAACGCACCGAATATAAAATTCAGGCTCATCGAACAAAGTCCGACAACAGTATATATATATATATATATATATATATGTATGTGTGTGTGTGTGTGTGTGTGTGTGTGTGTGTGTGTGTGTGTGTGTGTACGAAAGCAATTAAACGCTCTGGACGTGAGTTCAGGCTCAATCGAGGCATAACTCGATAATGTTAGTCTAGATATAAATTTATATATATATATATATATATATATATATATATATACAAAAGAAATAAAAGTCACGGGCCGAAGTCCGGGAAAACACACACAACACGACTCTCAACGTGAAGAATAGTGTATGCAAAGATGAAGTGAAAGGCTGGAAAATGTGTAAGAAGGCTTACAGTGGGCTGCCAAAGAATACTTCAATAACTTGAAATGGATGAACACTCGGCTCCCGCCGGTAAAAAGTAGCTATATATGAGCTTACAAGCGTTTAAAATGAGAAAGCACTCAGTTTGGGGTGTGTACAGAGCAAATTGGACAGGGCTTTCTCACCTTTTTTTCTTACAAAATGGCCAGCCCAAGCCCTCTATTTATAAAGGGGGGAGCCGCAGGTGTACCTGCGACTGCCCGGGGTGCCCCGGGCTTCGCGGGTCCCGTCGTCTCAAAATACGTGCACGCGTGCAACGTAATGTCCGCTCGAACTTTCAGAATTGCAATCCGGGCATCCGACTGAGGTATGTAAGACCTATTTCAGACTGCCGTTGTCGAGAGTTACGCAATGACATGGGATTAGAGGTTGTACGAAGTTAGGAAGATGGGACCGTGCCCTCCGGTCTTCATGCTTCAAATTCTATCCGTTACTATGCGTAATAGTCACTCGGGATTGGACTTCCTTGGTTCTTGTGGAACATTGCTGTGTAGAAATGTATGTCTAAAATGTTGAGACGGCGTGATGTGGCATCAAGGTGGCAAGATGATGACTTTTCCCCTCACCGGAGTTATCTCCAATTTAGGCTGATAAGGCAGACGTTGCTCAGGGTTATCTCTGAGATTGGACTGCTGCAAGTGTTGAAGGTCCTCAGTGTCATCTCTGAGGTGTGTGTCTTCCTGGTGTTATTGTCAGGTCACCGTCAATTTTGAACCGGTACAATATAGTGGTGATTACCTCAACAACTATGTTGAGCCTAACTATCACTAAGATTAGGGGTATCACCCGGATTTTTCATGGAGCTACAATTATGAAGACCAATACTACGCTCCAAATCCATCATACACACCGAAATTTTCATGTCCACCTCCATTGCCACAAGTTGAAAAGCCAAATCCGAGGGATGTAATATTGAAGGGAATAGCAAACCTAGAGGAGATGAGGATTAGCCAAGAGCTGTCAACCCAAAATTTTAATAATCGGATGGAACAACTCGTCACTACCTCGCCCAATGGTCCTCAATACATGGCTTCCGAGATTGAAACAGAAAATTCAAGGCTGGGGGGATTATTGTCCAAGTTCATAGCAGATGAGGAGAAGATGAGTAATCAAGCGAGGTCAATTCAAAATCTTGCGGATCAGATAGAGCAAATGACCAAAGTCTTAAGCAACCTTCCTCCAAACACTTGGCTTTATGACATGGATGACGAAACTAACGGAGAACCCGAACTAAAACTGCAACTGAATGAGCCATAAGATACCGAAAGTGTGGAGACAATTGGGGATAATGAAATAGAGATCGACGAAGATCTAAATGGGTCTCCACCAAAGATCACAGAGTCAGTCAGATTTGTAAAATCATGCCCACTTGGTAGTCATGTCATCGGCGAAGCTCTTGATGACATAAGAGCGAGTACAATTTTGATTCCATGGTGGGACGAGAAAGAGAAGATAGACGAAGAGCCCATTATGTGTGACAAGCTTCCATGCCTCAAAGTGATCACATACACAATGGAGAAAACACCTAGCTGTGGGACGATCTTGATTGAGATCATACCAAATCAGAGCATGCTAGGTGACTTTGATGCATTGGTCATCGCCTATGGGAACCTCCAAAAGGACAATTTATTTCCGATGGATTGAGGGTTCCTCAACTTTCGAAGAGGAATTGGATAGCGTTGACCAGACAAAGTCCGGTTGAAGGACTATAAATCAAGCACTTATTGGGAGGCAACCCAAGTTTAATTTTTATTTTTAGTTTTTTTTAGGTTTCATATTAGTTGATAGATTTTTTTTTTAGGATTTAATAAGCTTGCTTCTATCATATTCACAGGTTATGCAAGTCAAATTCAAGTGTGGTGCCCAATTTGTTCCATGTACCTAACCTATTCTCCAAACTTAGCGGACAAGGAGGATGATTGCTATATTTTCAGGGAAGTCATCTGCTTTACTTTTTTCTATTTCAGCCATTGAGGACAATGCCTAGTTTACGTTTGGAGGGCATTTTAGTGTCGTATTGCATATAGTTAGTTATTTACATTGTAGTTCGTATAGCTACATTTAGTTTTTGCATTCAGTTTCTTGAAATAAAAAAAAATTGAAAAAATTGAAAAATTAGTAGTTAGTTTACTATGTTTATATATCATTTAATACATCTTGCATGAGTCCAGCTGTTTGATATTTACAGTTTGTTTTGGCCAATGTTGAGATTGGAATTGGGTAGACAAGTATAGTACTGACTATTAGAGCTTTGATGTGATTTCTTGTTCTGAATTGTGTCTTTTTCTGTTTGAAACTGGTATAATAAGGATAGCACAGTAAAAATAACTTGTTGATTGATTGAGTTTAAATTGATACATAATGGTATTCTAAAGAATAATGCTAGTTTAAATGAAAGAATGATAAGAATAAGTAGTGATGGCTAAAGTTAGACAAGAACCTAAGTTTTGGGGGAATATTTGGGGTATATAAGCTATAAAAAAAAGAAAGAAAAAGTATGAATAAACACCGTGGCGTGCTTGTCTAGTTTTGTGGCCTTTGTTACTTGAGTAAGTAATCTTGAGGGGATTGTCTTTACACCTAGCGCCCTAAGGTCTTAATGGTCTGGGAGTCGTTGGTCGAAAGCTCGTTGAGGTAGCATTGAAAAGCCTAAGGGAATAAGACATTGCATAGCTATGTGTATATAAAAAAAAAGAAAAAATGAATAAAACGGGAAATAAGAGCAAAAATCCCTCGTAGATGAAAAATAAAGCATAAGTATCCCATGTTGACCCTCGATATTGGTAATTGTTTGATTTTAGTTGGATCTATCTTATTTTTGGATTTCTCGAGTTTACACTGTATGATGCCTTCGAAGAAACTTGTTATGTGTTAAATTTGATTTTATATCAGTTAACATTATTGTGGAGCACACACACACACTATATTAGTGATAACAGTCTAGGATTTGATGATTGATTGGGAAATTAATGACTTGTTTTGATATGATGTATTATCATGTTTGCTTAATTTCTCTAAGGTCGGTTGAATAGACTTGTTTCTGTCATTACTGCTGAATTCGTAGGCATGTAGATTAGTTGCATTGCATATCATTGTTGTTTTATGTTTTTGCTTGAGGACAAGCAAAGGTTTAAGTTTGGGGTATTTGATAAGTAGGTTTTATACCTACTTATCAGGTATCTGTTACTTGAATTAGTTGCTCAAACTTATGTTTCTTAGTTACTTTTCATGCATTTTGTAGATTATATGCTTGGGTATGAAAACGCAAGAAAAAGGCGACTATTGGCATAAAAAAGCAAGGGAAAGCAATGCAGACATCTTTTGGACCAAAATACGCAAGTAAATGCAAGAAGGGAAGATTGAAGGATTTTTAACACCAAGTTAGATGCATGTTTTGGCTTGGAACTTAGATTTTATTGTAGATCTACTTCTTAGCTTTCTAGAACATCTTGAACCGTCCTAATCGGAGTTCGGATGCGAGAGTTATGGCCTTTTATCAACAAAGATCAAAGCTAAGAGTTGTCATGCTTGCCATTTACATAACATCTACTTCAAGCCCGATTTCCACCTTGATCCAATCTGAATCTGTCAATTCTCAAAGAATGACAGTTGTAGATCTCGTCGATATCTTCGATTTGATAGGTGGCAGGCCTCGTAACCCTTCCCGAATCAAAAATTATGGCCATTTTACCAGAGGACATTATAGCAGAAAAATTCCACAATCAATCATGGGAAAGCAAATACTTGCGTGTTGTGCGTATTAAACAATTCCTCGTGGAAACGATACTCTACTTTCACTTTATTACTTGTTGACCACGTATACTTACGTGTTGTGCGTAACTAGATTTTACCCAACAGTAATCATTTTGGCAAAGCAAATCGGCAATCACATAAATACTAATAAGTTAATTTAGTAGACAACTTAATTTTTAGTAAGATTTTAAAGGTTGAGGTTAATTTTGTCCATAAATTTTTAGTCTCAAATGGTGTGGGATTATAATATTTGGTTGAATACGGTATTAAATAGTCTCTCATATTAAATTATTTTATAATATCTGGACTAATAGTCACAAGTCCAAATTTAAAAATAAACAAGACACTTGAGATTAATAGTCCTATCCTAAGTAATCTCAAATGTAATATTTGTAAACAAACATAACCTTATAGTTTTTAGATAAATTTAACCTGTGAGCATAGAAAAATATTTTATGTGACGCCCCCAAAATAGGTATACAACACCCATTCTGAGTCGCCAAATACATGGTACAGAAAGTAAATTACAACTTCAATAATACAATTGTCGTGCAAAATACGACAACACATACTGTGAGTTTAAATACAAATATTGTCTTCTAGACAATATCCACACTCAAATAAATCCTCATTACAATTATTCAAACACTATTTTACAGAAATAGTGAGGACTGCTAAAACATCTTTCTAGAACCATCACTCCATACCCCGACTAGATCCTGCTATGTTCTCACCTCCTGAGAAGAAAAATGGAACAAAAAGAAAAAGGGTGAGCTCAACTAGCCCAGTAAAGAATATTATGACTAAGATAATATACAAACAAATTATCGTTAGTCTTCAACAGGGAAAAATCTGATAGAATATAATCGACAAAAAGTTTTAGATCAACAACTGCAGCGAAAACAGCAAACCATTAGAAGAGTCAAGTAGAGAAAGAATTCTACTATCTTCTAAGATTTAAAAGTCCATCATCAATATTTTATCCCTGTAACATCAATTAATAATCATCTTTATCCAAATATTCATCTTTGCACTACAGGCCAAAGATATTCATTTGTATCACCTGTCAGTCATGTTCATCTCAACACCTGTTCATCTTTGCACTACAGGCCAAAGATATTCATCAAGTAATCATACATCTTTGCACTACAGGCCAAAGATATTCATTAATATCATCATTTAGGACTGAGGATGATGAAAAATATCTTAAAGAGAACGAATCCAATGAGACAGAAGGACAAATAGTAGGGATTCGTATAACAGTTTATCCAAGATCAATAATACTTCATAATAATCAATTGTGAAGCAGAATTCAAAAATAAAGATCAAAACATGGATACAATCAAAGATAGTAACCATAATAGACATCTTGGATAAAAAGGAAAAATTTTATTTTTCGGTGAATAGTGCCGTATTCGTGAATAGTGCCGTATACGTGAATAGTACCGTATACGTGAATAGTAACCCCGACACAAAAAGTTTCAAATTTGATAAAAACTCATATCAATATTTCAGCATAATGATATTGAAGAAAATAATATCATTTAAGAAGAAAATAATATCCCTTACCTCAAGATATCAGTACTTCTGGTCGGAATACCGGTATAAGGCTGAAAGAAACTTGCTCTGATGAATAGAAACTCTCAAAGTATCTAAATACTCACAAAACACACTCAATAATCTAGAGAGAGAAAGAGAGAAAATTTGTTTCTGGTGTAATTTTCAATTCTAACTTAGCCCTCTATTTATAGGAAAATTTTAGTAGGTTTGACATGCAACCTGATGGCTTTACCTGCTACTATTCCCACCTACCACATTTGAAATATAATTCAGCACATTTCTTCACCAACCACAAGTGGGGCCCACCAATTCTAGAATTTTCCATCAAAATGATAAACTCCGAAAATTCAATAATTTCTGAACCAGTTATCTCGTAAAATTCATAATAAATCATACGTTCATTTTTAACGGTTCAAAATTTGTGGACATATACTCAACTTATATATGTATAACATATCCAAAAATTATCACGATCCAACGGTCGGATTAAAAATTATAACACCCGTAATATTTCTCAAAAATCCTGATTTGATTTTTAATACCTCAATTCCGATAAAAATACTGATAAAACACCTCAACATTAACTCCTTCATTTTTAACCACAAAAATATATCCCTCATTTATATCCACATAAAATAAATATTTCCTTATCATATGAATCAATAATTAATTATTCACAAATAATATTACAGAATCACATTTATGACAACCAGGCCGTTCCCAGGAAAGAGGGGGCTTTCCAATAAGGATTTCTCCTTACTGGCGCGCAATTAGATGACCAAACCTCTCCTTAGACAGAACTTTCTAGACATTGCCAATAATGTTATCTAATAATATTATTCAAATAATATGAATTATTGATCTGATAATGGAAAATACTGTGCAACAACAATTATTAAAACAACAATAATATAAAATATCAATGCAACAATTATTGAATCAATAAAATAAAATATTGAACAATAACTACTATAACAATTATTGAGTAGTGCCTTCTTACGTAAGAATCAATAATTGGTGCAATACCGTGTGCTACTGTATTTTAATCACCGGGTATTCCAACAGTATTAACGGTAACAACTACGCCGTTATTTATAAATAACTTATACTTGTCATTTTCTTCATCCAATCGCTTTCCGTTATGGGGCCCACACAAGGCTGCGCCGTCGTACGAATATTCCCCGACAGCAAGAATATTCCACGACCAAACGAATATTCCCCGACAAAATGAATATTTTATAACCACTTGCTTATTTTGCAAAATTTGCACATTTCACCCATAACCAAAGTATTATATCAAATTAGCCCCTTATTATTCACAATAATATTTAGAGAAAATTTGATTTTATTCATTAATAAGTTGGGGTCTTACATTTTAAATATTAAAAAATAAAAAATAAAAACTAGCAAAAACACGGGTTCAAAGGTAGGGGTGCTCATCGGTAAAAAACCGAATCAGTACCGAAAATACCGAACCGGTACCGATCCGAAATTATCAAAAAAATAAGAACCGAAACCGGTATCGAATTACCGATTTCGGTACCGGTTCGGTACAAAATCAGTACCGATTTTTTCAGTTATACCGCATGATAATATATATAATTATTAATAATAATTAAATAATTTTTTTATATATTAATAATTTTATTAAAAACTAAAAAATCATTAACTATTAATAATAATTAATATATAAAATAAAGCTACAAAACATTATTAATATATATAAAAAAATTAATAAAACTACTATTATATAGAAATTATTAATATATAAAAAAAATTATTTAATATATAAAATTACAAAACATTAAATATTAATTATTAAATTTCGGTATTTCGGTTTTTACCGAATTTAAAAAAGTCATTATCGCTACCGGTACCGAAAAATGTTAAAATATGAAAAATCGGTATCGAAAAAACCGGTACCGCCGATACCTGTAAAAAACCGAAAAAATCTAAAATTTTGAGCACTCCTATTCAAAGGGGACAGGAATAAAGAATAACTATGTTGCAATATAAGTTTTCAAAAATAAATAAAAATGCTGCAATATAGGATCTGGTCAAAATTGTTAAATTTTAGAGCTAAATATTTTGGATTATATCTATTTTTAAGTTTGCTCTATATAGTCTTTTTTTATTATTTCTCTAAAATTAGAAAGTATCGTTAAAACTAAATTATAATTGTATAGATTTAAAAATATAAATAAATCAAAAATGTTAATTCGTTAATAAACTGACATAATTTTTTAACACACCATTATTTTTTATCCTGAATTGATTCATGTCACCACTATTATGTTTCTACTTTCTAGTTAATATTAGGGATAAATTTAAAAAATATTTTAAAAAAATGAATTATTATTTTGAAAATTATAGATATATTTTTAAAATGACATCGAGTTCGACTATGTACTGGGATAAATTTGTGTACGGGAGTCTAACTTCTTATACATCTACAAAAAACACTAATACTTGAATATATCTATAATATATATCCTAAATATATATAATATAATTGACATAAATATTCGCAAAGTCACAATATATATCCTAATAATCCGATAACTCTCATGAGAATAAACATGTTTGAGTAAATACTTAAAAAAATACTAAATTTTTTTTGTGGATAAATAAATATGACACATAAGACCGGGTCAAAATTTTATAATTATAAAATTAAATTTAGAAGCTAAAAAATAAATATTATCCATTAAATAATCAAGAAGTGGAATAGTTACCATATTTCCTTTCCAAATTACATAGTATTTTTTTTATCCACTTTTATTTTTGAGTTATAAATAAATTTTTATTTTGGAAATATAAAAAATCTAAATATGGAAGGAAATAAATACAGCACCCACTAGAATAGATTTTGTTATATAAAGCTGATGTACAACATGAAAGTAGCCTAACCCACCTAACTATTTACAATTAACAAATAAGTATACAATTCTAGAGGGAGAGTGTTTAGAGAGAGAAAGTCTAGAGAGGGAGAGATGGATAGGGTGTTTTCAGTGGACGACATTGCCGACCACTTTTGGTCGCCGCCGCCGGTGACTCAGCCGGCAGCTGAGGAAGAATCATCGGCCTCATCCGTATCGAAGATGATGAACCGCAGCGCCTCTGAGTGGGCGTTCCAGCGGTTCCTCCAGGAGGCGTCCGCATTGGATTCCTCCCCTCCTTCTTCCTCGTCTAAGCCTGTCACCGCCGCCGGCAACGTCGTCGTTGAGATCAAGAATAATTGTAATCCACTGGGAAGCTCAAGTACGGCGTCTTTTGCTGCTGGTCCTCCCAATTTTCCCATCGATTCAGAAGATTACCAAGCTTACCTCAAGAGTCGGCTCGATTTGGCTTGTGCTGCTGTTGCTTTGACTCGGGTTGGTAATTTTTTTTTTTGCTAAATAATTTTTCTTTTCCTTTTTTAAATTTTACAAAAAATATTTAATTTGTTTCTTGAAGTTCTGTTTGGTTGTTCTAATATTTAATGGGTCTTCTAGGATTCTATTTTTTTTTTGATTCTGTTATGTTTCCCTTGCCTTTTTGTGAGTAGCCAAACAGGGCATTAGTATCTTCTGTTGTCTTTACTAGCTTTCTCTCAGCTGTTAAACATTGCATTAGGCATTATCTGGTTGATGTCCGTTTGGGGTTTTCTTATTGTTAATTTCCCCCCTTTTAACTTACCTTTTCTCAGCTGCCAAGCTGGCATAAGGAATATTTGTTTGCCTGTCGATATATATATATATATATATATATATATATATATATATATATACATGTATCTTTTTATTTTTACTGTGTCCATGTGTCATTTCTAGATAAAGATTGCTGCTTTTTGTTTCCTTGATATGATTTTTATTGAGATTCTTTCTATACTTATTTAGATAAATGTAATCTGAAACAGAACTTATTAGTGTTCTGATATTTATCAATTAGTCTATATTTGTGCAATTTTCTAATATAGATCATATGATACAAAATTTTGGTAAGACTTGATAATACTTTTATAATATTATCATCATTATGTTTCACTTGATTTTCATAACCTTTGTTTATATGTAATGTTTCTTAGAAAAAATTTGTTAAAAATGTAATTCAAATTTACTAATGGTTCCTTTTTTAAATTCTTGACTTTATTGTAATAAGTCTTCTAAAAATTCTTGCGATTAATGCCCCCTTGGCGCTAGACGGTCCTCTACCACCTTGATTTGGCTGAATGTTTAGGCAGAATCAAACTTTTACTTTAAAATTTTACAACACTTAAAATAAATTTGTTAAGCTTGAAAAAAAATATTTTTTGGTAATTTTTCATGTAAAATTTTAAAAAATTGCATCTACTATATGTTTTATATGGTATAACAAGTATGTTCAATAGAAATATAAATAATAAAACGCCGCTACACCTCCGGCCTTTGCCTCCTAGTACGCCTAACGATCTTTAACTTTCAGGCGATCTAGGTACATGCTAGCTTTGTAGAATTCATTGCCATGCATGTATTTTAGACAGTAAGTTTTAGCAAGTCGAAATTTACGTGATGTCCAACTTATTAGTCGTCTTCAACAAAGATAAGGTTGGAAGTAATACTATTTCTAATGGACTGATGTGATGCAGGACAAGCCCGTCCAACTTGGTCCGACCGATACAAGAGGCTTTGGAAGCCAATATCAAGTAGTAGATTATTCTAGAATTTTAATTTTGGTAGATTATTATTAGGATCTTGTTTCCTTATTTTGTTTGGTTTCCTTAGTCTTCAAAAATTATGTTTACTATTTTCCTATTTCACCTCATGTAATCGTTCATTATACAGTGCATTGAAATTGATTATTGAGTATAATATTTTAAAGCTTTATAGCTTTTGCTATCTTCTTTTTTTCTTGGTTCGGCCCCGACTAATCTGGATCGAGCTATGGTTGGACCCACATGGGGGGAGCTCTCCCTAACACCGTTTTCTGTATTCATAAGACTCAAACTTGAGACCTTGCTTAAGGGGCACCGAGCTCTCCCTATCTTTCTTTCTTATTGCTCCTCAATTTCTTCTCCTTTAAACCGTAATTCTAAATCTACCATGTTCCCCATTATGATGTTAATCTTCTTTGTTGCCAACTTCCATCGTGTTTCAAACCAGATATTGTAAAATGTGTGAATTTGTAAGCGTAATGATTTTTAGCAATAGGATGTTTCTATTCCTTTTATTCAAGGGCGGAGCCAGGAAAAAATTCCATCTTGGGCTACAGATAATTAAAAACTGGAGCAGGAGACCAGAGCAGCAACGCTCTATCTCACCGCTGGGCTTCTGTCCAGAATTCTTAAATTTAGCATTTTTTCGTAGCCACTTTATAATTTTCTAACTTAACCTACACACATTCAATTGGAACCAATTTTTAACATGTTATAGAAGGTATGACATACTATTTTAAAAAAATATAAACCGGTCCAAATAAATGTTTCACACAGGTTTTATATGGGCTCAAAACTGCTCAGCCACATCAGTTTTCTAACCAAACCAAAATTACTCAATTCACTTAAACTTACTTTTAAACCATTTCTAATTCAGTTAAGCTACTTGAGACACATTTTATAAACATAAGCTTTTTTGCTTACAATAACATCAAGCTTTCACTTTTAAAACTTTATAGCCTCTAAGAAGAATTTAATCAAACAAGTGAAATGCATAACTTTAAAAGAGATATCTCATAATCATTTAGAAATAATTAAGCCAAGAATTTTTCAATTTTTTTTCCTTATTACTCCACCCGGCACCCACCGTATATATTCTCATTTCCACAAACAATTCACAAATGCTTATAGCTTACATAGCAAAATCAACACTATGACTTTAATTTCATAAATGAACTAAAATTTATGTTGTACCTTTTATGAAAATTATTGTTATCCGCGTTGATGTTAGCCAAAATCAGTTTCCTCTTGTCGAAAATAAGCTTCAATTCCTTCCCAATTCAATTTGCAGCTTTCATTCCATTATTAGTTTCACCCGAAAACCAAGAGCAATTGATAAAGGTTTGAAGTAGTTTAGAGAGAAGGAAAATATATGGAATGGGTCGGATAACAATTAACATGGTACATGTGATGTAAAGGAACATGACTTATGAAGATTGAGTTAGGCTATTAAGATATATAAATACTAAATATTTGTCAAAATATCCACCCGGGCTAGAGCCCACCCTAGCCCACGAGTGGCTCCACCCTTGCTTTTATTTCTCCAGATCAGAATCTGAAATTTGGAATCCAACACCTTGTTCACTTTGGAGTTTGTTGCAAAGTATACTCATAGTGGGACGTGATGGGTTGGGTGCACAGAGAGAGAGAGAGAGAGCACATAATTCATAGTGATGAGGCATCAATTAATGTCCAATCATAGACGGAAACATAATGGCAAAGAAGGGCATTACGGTCATCTAACATCCTTAATTTGGAAGTTAGCATTCAAATTCCCCAATTGACTTCCAATCACAGGCTGATGTCTATCCATTGGCTCATTGACAGCTATTGATTATACCCAAAATCATGTTAATTACAAACAGTTCACATGGCAATGAAAGGAACCTTACTTTTCTTGATTGCCATGGATGTTAAAACTTTGAGGAATATTTGTTAGTTAAACAATTATGTTCAAACCTTTGAAGACTGATCTCTCCAGCTATTGTTGGTCATTCTCGAGAGAGACACCAAGTTGGGTGCAAGATGCAGGTTAGTGCCCTATATTAGTTTCTCTTGTACAGTTTTCATCCCCCCTTATTATCTGATAAGTTGTAAGTATTCTTTAATCTACTTCAGAAAAGAAATGTTGCACTTGATATATTTTTAGCAATCTGCTAAAGTAGGTTGTGAATGTTTTTTTAGTAATCTAGTTTCATTCGTTATCATGCGTCTGAGCTGAATGTTTAGAAGCAGAACAATAAAACAATCATAATTCCTTTAGATATGTAATGTGTATACTTCTGAATCTATGGTTTGTCCACTTCTTCTTTCTTGTGTAATGGATGTCACTAAGAAATTTTAGAATTACAAATTAGAAAATGACAAATTAAGCTACAGATTTGAAACCATATATAAAGTCCAGTTATAGTTCATGATCGATCAGTTTGTATATCTTGCAAGTTTCATCTCACTTCTCCTTTTTGGAACCTAATGAATACTTCAATCTAAGAGAAACCTTATTGCTATTCTGGATCACAGTTTACTACATCTGCCACCCTATTGAATCTTTGACAAAGTGTAGAATCAAAAAATTACATTTTTATCCTTTGTTCCATAAGATCAATGCACTGTCTAATGGAAATGTATGCTCCATTTGTTCATAGGCATCTTCTCTAATACCTCAAGATTCTGCTGCTCTTCATGACAATGGATCACAAGCTTCTAATTCCTCACAGCTGGGATCTCAGGTTCCTCCTAGAGGTTAGTATCTTTAAATATTTCGATTGTTTATTGTTTTGATTATTTAAGAGTAATGTCCAAACTTTGACGCTTTAAGTGCATGGTAGCCACAAACATGTCAGTTTTTGTTCATCTATTTGTGTGTATATTCTTGCCTTTGTAATCGCATTTATGTTACAAAGAACTATGTTCATACCTGAAATGTCCAATTTACCTTTTTTTTGAATTAAGAAAAATGGTTTTAACTCAACTCAAGTTGGGGTAAAAAAGAAGGTTTCATAGATGATAAAAGTACATCTATGAGGACAAGTAGTCCTCCGAAAGATTACAATACAAAAGCACAATGCTCAATGAAGGAGGGAAGCCCAATCATATTAGACATCTGAAAGAGCTGCTTCCTTAAAATGTCACATTAATGTAACAGGAATAGAAGTGGTCAGCTAAAACCAGATTCCAAACCTACACATGATGTGATACTGTTTTAGTATCACCTTGCACCCAAAATACGTATGTACTAATGTATATTTAATGATTTATATGTGGATGGATATTTCATGCTTTAAATGCATATAGACACGCATAAAGGTAACATTTGCCACTTATTGTCAGCCTTTAGCACACGCGGAAGACATTTTATTAATAGTGGTTTTGAGTATCTGATTAAAGCCTATATAATCTTACGTGTTTATGTTGGTTTTTGCTTAGCTTTGATTTTATGAGACTTGGTTGGATTGTATACTTAAATGCTTTCGACTTTTACATCACCTTAGGTCATTTTAAGGATTAAAGTGTTTTATGATTAGTTATTGCATAAATTGATATTTCTTCAATTATTAAGAAACAGTGTAAAACAATTTGATGTCTATATTTCTTCCATGTCAACTAACTTTTGGCCTCGTACTCGGCTGAGTGAAATTCTAAAGAAGTGGAGAGGCAATTAGATGCAGAGCATTTGAACACATTTTCATTTTTCTTTCAAAAAATTTCAACCAGTCTTAGAGACCAAGACTTTGTAAACCCGACATTATTTTTTGTTATGTACCAAAAACAAAAGTGTCATTTTTTCGTTAAAAAAGAGTTCGTGGATGTTATATATGGCATGCTTGTTAGATGTCTATAATCTCACTAGTGGTTGTGGGTTTCATATTGTTAGCGTAGAGTGCCCAATAACACTTGCGACTTAGGTAAACAATTTTAAAATAGCCCTGGCTAAACAAATTCACTATTTATGCATACTGGAAAGGTACGAATAGATAATATATTTACTTTGGGATAAAATGTAACACCCCCTTTTCAAAATAGAAAGAGGGGTTACCCAAAACATAACAAAACTAATGAATTGAATAGCAAAGCTCAAAGCCACAAAAGAATAGTCTCATAATAATTAAATCTCACAAGACAAACCATAATAAATGCCACAGTGGCTCCAACCACAATCTGAAATAATTATTACAACTCTAAATAGATCAATGTCTCATAACCTAACCGAATATATATAAACTATTGGATAGAAGGGAGCTCTCATCACACTTGCCCTTGATCCCCCTGATTACCTGCCAGAAGAAAAACACAGCATGAGCCAAATGCCCAGTACGGATATAGAATAAAAGAATGATGAAACGAAATAACTAACACAATTAAATGAACTGAACTGTACGAATAAACTAACACAGCAAATGATAGGCTGAATCAAATGGATGGGGGTTATTTCATACCGAGCTCAAAACAAATAGTAATATACCTTGCCACACAGGCAAGTCAAAGAATGCCACACAGGCAATCAAAATAATGCCACACAGGCAATCACACATCGGACTGCGCAATCCAGATGCATGCAAAATCGGAAGGCGTGTATGACACAAACATCACCACTCCGCAGAACAGAACAGAACAGAAAACTAGGGTCGACCCATACGCCTCCCACAACAAAACACCTAATGGCCAACTCCCACCGGAGCACAAAACGGAGACGCCGTGGACTGATCACACCGCCACGGAAGGTGTCATGCCTCGGTGCCAAGAGGACATGTCTGTGGTACCCCCACAGCTGGTTATAGCTCAGGTATACCCTACAGTATCCTAATAAAATATAATGTCACAACACATGCGATAAAATATCAACACAAAGGGGTTCTAGAATGTACATGTTAAACTGAACAGATCATCAACACAAGTCTCCAAAAATGTACTAACATATACATTACTATAATATCAAAATAAATTATTAGACATGATACACTAGACTAAAGAGTACAAATGGGAGTTCTAATCTAAACGCCAAAGCAAACTATCAAAATAAATTGACAAGAATTAATTATAAGAGGCAATACTAAATTTCGAAACGAATAACGGAACAAACAAATTAAAAACAAATGAGTCTCGCTGAAAGAGTACGGAATCCGTACCTGGATTAAGCAATGTAATACCCAAAAATCCAATAAAACTCGTTTAGACTCTCTCCGTTCAATCTAAATAATTTAATAAAATTTTATTACAATCCAATCATTAATAACATAATACTATTAAATTTATTATTAAAAACTTTTATAATTATGTCGGCAAAATTAATGAATTCAATTAATATACACAACTTCAAACTAATTTACAAATTCTGGTATATAAGCTTCATGTCTAGTACCTATTAAAAAGTAATATATAAATATATATAATCTACCATGAAATCAACTCTGCAGACAACCAAACAGGCAAACATGACATATAAACATAATTTATTTAATATCCTATTACTTGACAGCAACTTTTCAAATCATGATAACAAAATCCTTTTTTTTTTTTTTCAAACAGCAGGTCCAATAACTTCCGACCAAACAAGTAATCTGACATATATATATATATATATATATATATATATATATATATATATATATACCTACTCCCATCACTGCTATAATGCTATTAACACTTACCGAAAAAGAAAAGGTACAGGCCGGTTCTTCTTCAAATTGCAGTGAAAAAAAAAAGCTTTTCTCCTCTTTTTCCCTAGCTGTGGTTGCGCCTGCGCCTCTCAATTCTTCTCCTTTAATTCGTATGAGATGTAGGTTTTAGTTGTTTATTAATTAATTAATAAATTTTTGTTAACTCTCTTAATTAATTAGATTTAAAAAAAAATTACACAAATATAAATTAACCCAATAAATATAAAGGCCCAACTTAATGTAATTCATCTACTTATTATAGTCCACAAATTTTACTGATTAATTTGGCCCAAATAAAATAATAGCCCAAATAAGAAAACAGAGTCCAATTAATATGTTTTAAAACAAAAATATATATATTTTTTTTTATATATAATATTTTATTTTTCTTTCGGGTATTACATAAAAGGTATAGTTAAGTTGAGTTTGAGTTTTTATCTCCTATTAGCAAATTGTTCTGTTCTTACATATATTCTCTTCTTTTCTCGATGTGGCTTTCCATTAGGCTAGTGTATTGTTGAATTTAGCATGAAGATTAAACAAGTTAGATGACTAATATGATTACCTATATAGGATCTGGGCATGAGTTATCCAAGGGAGAAGATAAGGATGCTGGTGTAGCACTTGGAATTCCTTCATTGCCGGCCATGCAAAAGAAACCTGCAGTTCAGGTCAAATCAACAACTAGTGGTTCGTCTAGAGATCTATCAGATGATGAGGAACTCGAAGGGGAAACAGAATCAACTCAGAATATGGACCCTACTGATGCTAAACGTGTTAGGAGGTAACTATGGTTTCAACCTTCTAGCTTCTCAACCAAGTAATTCTATACCAAGTGTTGCACTATTTTGTTGGTTAATATATAAGATTACATAATCAGTAGGTGTATTGGTGGTAGGTGCCTCAGTTTTAGGGAATATCTTGTAATCTTTAATGTGCATCACCTCTATGTAATTAATTACATTTTTGTTACTTTGTCTATCATGTGCTCAATGCCTATAGGGAAGATACACGGATTTCTTCTATAAACTTTTAGTTGAAGCTGGAAATTGTTTGATCTGGCCACGACGTAAGTGTCATGTAGGGGTATGAGAAAAGATTAATGAAGAAAAAAAAAGAAGGTAAAATCAAAGAAGGGTTCACCTGGGTGCTCATTCAGAAGTAAGAGACGTGAAAGACCACCTATTACATTATGAGTTGTCTGGGACTGGCACACGTATTCATTTATCCCTATGTAACTAGAACCCTCTAGACTGACCAACATTAGTATGTATGCCCAAGTTCGACACCATTCACCATTCATTGGTAAGGCCCACATATTTGTTCTCTCAAAATTGGAATGCTTCATATCCCACTAATCACTGTTCGGATGTGGTGCTTCATGTCATGTATTTACTTTAACATTTTTTTTTTATTTTCTTTAATTTTTAATTTTTTTGATGCTTGTGGCCTGTGGGTTGGATATTATGTTTGTTTTATTAACTAGCTCTTACATACGTAATTGCACATAACATCCTTATATTTTCACATCCATAGATTGTGGTCATGTTGCTCTTGCACTAGTACATCATTTTCTTGAAATTGTTTTTGAATTTGGTCACCTCAATTAATTTATTTAGCATTTCCCAGAATGCTTTCCAATAGAGAATCTGCTAGACGTTCGAGAAGAAGAAAACAAGCCCATTTGACTGAGCTAGAGACACAGGTCCTTGTCTTCAGACTACTGTCTAACAATTTTTTTGTGGTTCTTCATAGATATGTTGGTTAAGAGTTGAAAAGTTGTCTTCAGACAACTGTCTAACAAAATTTAATTTTTTGTTTCTTCCTAGGTTTCTCAATTAAGAGTTGAAAATTCTTCTTTAGTGAAGCGTCTTACGGACATAAGCCAAAAGTACAATGAAGCAGCTGTGGACAATAGAGTTCTGAAAGCTGATGTTGAAACCTTGAGAGCAAAGGTAAGTGGTCCTACGGGCCTTGAAATATATTTTATCGACAATAGAGTTTTAGAAGTATAGCTGACCACCTGCCTGAGAAAGCTATCTTATGACTGCGAATTAAGGGCTAACCTGAGACGGTAAGGTTTCTCATGTTCTTTTAAAGGAAAAAGAAAAAGAACTTAACAAAAAAAGAGAAAAAATAATCAGAATATACTATCTTGTGGGTTCAGCACAAATATTTAGCAGATTTGATTGATGAATTTATTTTACAGGTGAAGATGGCTGAAGAGACTGTTAAGAGAGTTACTGGGTCAAATGCGTTGTTCAAAGCTATGTCTGAGATATCCACAATAGGTATGACATCTTTTGATGGTAGCCCTTCTGACACATCAGCGGACGCTGCTGTTCCCGTACAAGATGATCCAAAACAACACTTTTATCAACCTGCTCCTAATAATCACATGCCCACTCATGATCCGAGAATCCAGAACAGTTTGCTACAAGTTTCTTTGGTAGATAATGCACAACAGAATCCTGCAACAGCTCCAGTTGACGGGAACAAGATGGGTAGAACACCTTCAATGCAGCGAGTGGCTAGCTTGGAGCATTTGCAGAAGCGGATTCGTGGGGGAATAAGCTCTTGCGGGACCCAGTGCAGTGGGGAGCAGCAGTAGTGAGCAGAAAAAGACCACTGCAATTGAGATTTTGCCCAAAGTTGTTGAAGGATGATTCTCTTTCAACATCTGTTAATTGGTTGATATTGATAGAAAAACCCTCCTATTCATCATGTTTTAATACCCTCGTGGATACAACCCAATTTCTTAAGATTATGTGCAGTTGCTGGATAGAACAACTAAACCTATAAATTTATGCATTTTATAAGGCATTTTCATTCTCTTACGAGTTCCGATTTTCTTTTCCCTTCTCTAGTGTTTTAGTTGTTGAACGGATTGGCAGACTTGAGGGTTTTCCAGTCCCATTTTTGATCTGGTTAGTGGGCGTGTTTGTGTATAAAATCTAATTCGTGTTCCTAAGTAGTATCTTTAGGGATCTGGATTCCAGGTAGTTGCAAATGAGCGCTTAATTGTAAAGTATCTAGAAATAAGTTGCTTCTTATATAGACTTGGATTTCAGATGACCTTTATTATTCAAGTATTATTCAAATTTAAATATCTGCTAATATAAAATACAACTTGTTTCATTAAACTAACCAAATGGACTGACCATTAGAAAGGTCTGGAATCAAGTAACGCCTTTGAGATACTACTTAGGTTTGATTTTGAGCTTCACAAACAGTTGATGGAAAGAATGAAAAAAGATAATACAAGGACCAAAATGAGAATTAAAACCTTTTCTTTTTAGTTAATAGACGTCTTAAAATGAGAGTACACTCCTAAAATCATCATACAAAAGTTCTCCACATTTAAGCATGCAACACTCGAGAATTACACTTCCGGTCCTCAAATATAATCAGTTGTATAAAGAGAAGTGTAAATTTGGTAAGGAAAAATTGGAGTATTTGAGGCATTTCTTATTTCACAAAGGAGTGGAAACTGATCCAAGAAATATTGAGGCCATGGTTACCTGGCTTACTCCCACTTCATTGAAAGCTCTGCATGAGGGTATTACTTGGTTTCACCAGACATTAAAGGAGGTTCATTTAAGGAATATGGCATTATAAATAGGCCCAAGGAAGGCGATTCAATTAGAGTGAACTTATAGGCCCAAGGAAGGCGATTCAATTAGAGTGAAGTGATCACTATTAAGTTTATAACTTTTTGCTGCATTTGTTATAACAAGTATAATATTTTAGGATGAATTACATATTATATTATATTTTTGAAAATAATTACAACAATAGTATACTCATAAAATATTTACACAATTAATACAATTTCATATTTATTTACAATATTAGTGCAATTAGGATTCCTTAATTTAGGGAATTAGTATTCAATTAGGATTCCTTAATTTATGGATTAGTTATCCCCATGACTTCTTCATTCTCTCCTCATTTAGAATAACTGCATACTAATTACAAGAACAGAACAACATCCACGCTCCTACTCATCCACCCTCCTCATCTTGTCATATGTTTTGTAGAATAACATATCATAAAGTTTTCTGAAAAAATCTTCGGTTTCATTACTTTTGTTTGCTATTGATTCTGTTTCGATCGTAACTTAAAAGTAATTCACTTTTGACGCAATCGATTTTGTTCATCCAATATCAAGAGATCAACCAAAAATATTTTTGGTCAAAACTGGAAGAAATCTGGTTTCTCGATTTCTGGGTAGGATCAGAAACCCATGAAATTTCGAATTTTGGTTTCTGGGTATTGACCGGAATTTGATTTTTCGATCTGGGTTTTGTCCAAAATTTTATTCGACTGCAGTTATGGCGGCTATGAAGACTGGTAAAAACCTCGATAAGTGGAGGAACTATTTCTATACTTCTACTTCTGATGTATTCGATATAATTCAGCATGGGATTTGACCAAGATAAAGATGTCGCAATATTGCGCATTGATGCACCAAAAGGCAAATTGAGACCCATACCCATCGGCGTGTCTGCAGACTTACTTGTTGGTCAAAAAGTAACCTATTCAGTTTTCCCATAGTGCAGTTGGTAGTCAAACCTTCATACCGAGGTAACCTATTCAGTTTTATTAGGTTGCCAATTTATTTTGAATGAGATGTAATTGGTAGCCAAATTTTTATACCAAGGTAACCTATTCAGTTTTATTAGGTTATCAATTTTATTTTAAATGTGATGCATTTGGTAGTCAAACCTTCATGCAGTTGGTTGCCAAACCATCAGACAAAGGTAATCAATTCAGTTTTATTAGGTTACAAATTTATTTTGAATTTGATGTAGTTGGTAGCCAAACCTTCATACAAAGGTAACCATTTTAGTTTTTGTGGGTAATCAAATCGTTAACAAAAAATTCAGAACAGTAACTCAAGTACTATAATAACCCAATATTTTTAATATAATTAAATAATAAATTTTGCATTTAATTTTTTTTATATAAAGGTGGGATTATGTGCAAAGAAAAGTATATGTATTTATGTGATAGATAAAACTTATTTATTACATGAATAATTGTAAATAAATTCTTTTTAAGAATTATTGATCATTATATATTATATTCTTATTATAAATTAATAAAAATATTTATTATTTATTTTTCATGAAAATATGATTATTATATATGATATGATCATAAGGATTATTATGATATGTATTTTATTATATTAGTTAAGTTAATTATTTTATATATGAAGGTTATGTCAAATATGGATTCAAAACCCTAATTCTGGATTTTGAATAAGGAATGAGAATATTAATATAATATTATTTATATTTCAGTGTTATAAACATGCCTGATATGTGTGTAATGTTAATGTGTGAAGAGTTATAGTAAAACAGTGCAAAACCCTAGCATTACTGATAAACTAAAGTGCATGAGTCAATTGTGACTGTAAGATTTGTTAAGTTGTTATGTTATATAATTAATGGCAATTATTGTAGATTTAATGTTAATTAGGTAAACCCTAATCAATATTTAGAAACTCTAATTACTAAATTAGAACCCTAATTGCTAAGTTGTAAACCCTATATTTAGTTTAGCAAGCTTAATGGTAATTAGTAGAGTATGAAATCTAATTTACAAATCCTAGGTGATTAGTAAACCTAATTTAATTAGGGAACCCTAATTCACATTTATAAAAACTAAGATTTCTATTTTTGTCCTAATTACACAATCCTAGAAATTAAGCTTATCAAACCTTATGGTTAAACCCTAAGGGTTAAAACCAAATGGTTGTGAGAAGTTACCAAGTTGCCATTCACTTTATAAGTCAAATGACCAAACTACCCTTTTGATTATTTTAATAAGGTAGAGTGTAGATCTAGCCCTAGTAAGGAGTTGGTGACCAACTCTAGCTAGCCATGTGGTCTAGTAATAAGCTTTAATCATTCAAAATCTGACCAGCCATGCATTGCATCCATGTTTTATATAAGATCAAGGAGAGAGGAAAGTCACTTATTAAGCCATTTGTGCAACCAATACTAAACTCACTTCTCTCTCAACTCAAACCTCCGAATTCTAGTGTTGGACCAGTCCCTAATCAAGCCCCACTAACACTTGTAGCAAATCAGAAAGTCAAATTCAAGAATTAGTTCAAGAAAGGAAAAACCCTAAGCTAAGAATATTTGATCTTGTATGCTATGTTGGATTTAGTGTATGAATGTTTAGATATGTTGTATAAGGTGTGAATCAGTGATCTAGGTTGCTAAATAGTGGATCCATAACATTTTTATGCTCGAATCTAAGTTTTTACAAAATCTGGGAATTTTTCAAAAGTGGTCTGACAACCGAATGTCAGACCACATAGATCCTTATCTGGTTATCATTTTTGTTGTTTAAATGTTTGAACATGTAGTATGCTAGAAGGACTTTAATCTGGACTAGAAATCATGCTTAGATCATGTGTAGATTTTGTGTTATTAATGGTCAAACCTCGTTGACCAAGCATGACCAACGGGTTTCTGGGTAACCCAGAAACTCATTATACGAGTCTGATAACGTTTTCAATTGCTTTGATCTGTCAGGTTTGATGTTGGTTGTTGATGTTGTTGTATCCAGCTTGTAGCCTGTAGTATTAACTCTATAACCATGCCTTTATATCACTCAAATAATAAATTGACTAAGAGTAGTGGTTGGTTAAACTAGCCTGGACGAGCACGGACTCAGTTTTCTGGGTAACCCAGAAAACTGATGAACGTTGTCTCTAACATGGTTTGATCGGGTTCTAGCTTCTGATTATGGTATAATTTAACTGATGTTAGGAGTGTTAGATGTACTCTGTTATGTGTACTACAAGTTAAACCCATTAGACCACCATATCATCAACCGGAACCCTAATATATTTTAGCCTCAAAGTGTACCCTCGAAGCTGACTGGGTTTCTGGGTAACCCAGAAAACCCAAGAAGCTCTGACAGTGAGTTTGATGGTCCAGATCTTCATGCTATGTGCTTATATGACTTATTTGATGCTTGATTCATGTAGTATTACATAAACACTACATGATCAACACTTAATATTGTCCAGAACATGCGTAGACTGAGAATTAAAGACGGTCAAAGTAGGCACCTTGAGCACTGCCTTGCCAGTGTTCTTGAGCTCAAGAACACCTAAGGCGACAGATTTTGTCGCTAAAGGCTATAGTGACAATTTTATTAATTTTAATTAATTAAATTTCTAAAAATCATTTAAAAATAGTAAATAAATTCCGAAAATTATAAAATCAGTTTTAAATATTATTTTAAATCATAAAAATTAACTTTTACTAATTTGACATATTTTTCATAAATATTAGTATTTATTTGAATATTATTGATATTTAAGTTATTTAATAAATGCATTAAATAAATTAGTTAAAAATGATTTTATTATATTAAAATTTATTTTAAATGATAATAAGGTATTTAATAATATTTAAAGTTTAAAATATAACTTTCAATATTTTAAAGTAAATTTTATTAATTATTTAATATTAATGATATTAGATTTATTTAATAATTATATTAAATAAATAGATTAAAAAATTGATTTTATTGATTTAAAAATCATTTAAAAGGGATATAAATGGTTTAGAAATATTTTAAGTAATTATAAATGACTTTTAATATTTTAGTGGATAATACCTTAATATTTTAATATTAGTGGTAATTGTTTAAAAATGATTTTAAATGTTTTAAAAATCATTTAAGGGTAATATTAATACTTTAAAAATATTTTGAGTTATTATAAACAACTTTGATATTTTTGTAATAGTTGCATTAATATTTTAATATTAATTAAATATGAATGATAATAGAATTATCTAATATTTAAATCATTTAATAATGATTCTAGAGTTTGAAAAATCATGGTAAATTATAATAATTATTTAAAAAAAATTATAAGTCATTTAAAAATAATATGACTGGTATTTAAAATATTCAGGATAATATTGAACTACATAATAGAGTTTTAAACTCAATAATTACCCGGTAAAGCCGTCGGTACACCGAAATGTTATCGAAATTGATCCGAAACTATATAGTTTGACTATATAAGTGTTTGTTTGTGTCTTAATGACTGATATAATTATGTGACAATGTGATTAGGTTATGTATTGATTATAAATAATAGTACTATATGTTATGATATGTTATTCTAATCAATAGAACAATCTTATAAATGATAGGTCGTTGAATTAAAGATAAAACTAAGTTGTGTAAGTAGCAGACCAGACAAGTATCCTAAACTCTTGTTTTATTTTATTCAACGGATATCGTAAGTAAGTTCCTAACCGTACTCAAATTATATTGTGCAAGTATCTGAACTATCTTTTACATTGTGCAAGTATCCTACCCTTTGCATTTACTTTATGCAATGGACATGTGTAAACCAGTTTCAAAAATATATTGTTATTGTTATCGTTCATGTATCTATACCTTTGTAGATATGCCAGTTTTTGAATTATATCCAATCATTATCGTATTATTGTATAATCCATATATATATTCTGTTCGTAAAATTTCTAAAATCTGTTATACAAGTGTCCTTACTTGGATAATTACTAAACATGTTGATATATACTTATTGGTTTATAATATGTATATCTTAATTTAAAGTCGTCTAGGCTATTTTTCTCGGCTAGACACAGATTTAAAAATATTTTTTGAATATGATAGAACCTTATTGATATCCGACCGAATTGTTTGGTTTGGATTCCCGACTAAGTATGAACATCCCGAACATGGGAAAACTTTTGTACGCCTGAGGCAGATATGATGAACGAGAATATAGTTCTGGTATCTAGTATTGATCAATACAGGGCATAACGGGCTGATCACCCCACGTGCTTGTAAGTTATGAAGGTTTACAGATGAAGTTCTGTTAAACCTTTTCAAAAACTTGAAAATAAAGTTCATGGTCTGTCGACTGCTCACCAATTATAGTCAGTGCGTAGATTCAAAATTGAAATAGAAATGTTATGTTGTTTAGTGTTGCTTCAGTTTACTTCACAACTATTGCTTCGTTGTTGAAGTGTCGTTCAAAGAAAATATTTAATCCTTTCAGCTAATGTTTATTGATTACTATTACTTGTTGGGCACTCAAATGCTCATTCTTGCTTAATTTAAATATTTTCAGCTATGTATGATCGACCTGAAGGTTCAGGCAAGAACAAAGGAAAAGAAAAGCTAGCAGATTAAGTTTGTGTTATCTTATGTAATAGCTAGACTTAAATAAGATGATGATATTTATTATCTATCATGTAATGAAATATTTTAAAGGTCGCGTACTTGGGATTTAGACAACTCTGATATGTAAATTAAGTTTGATATTTATGACATTATTATTATTATTCCGCTCAAAAAAATGGTATCGTGAAGCACTGAATTCGGGTTTCAAGTACCTGAATTTGGGGGCGTCACAGGTACTTCCGGAGATTTGCGGCGGAAGAGGAGGATGATGAAGGTGAAGAGAGGGCGATGTAACGGTGGCGCAACCAAGGACTTCTGGAGATTCGCGACGGAGGAGGATGATGAAGGGGAAGAAAGAAGAGGCGGTGATGAAGATAATGAGCGGTGAGGGAGATGAAGATTAGGACGAAGAAGATATTTTTTTGTTTTTCCCTCATTTTATTTTGAATTTGAATTTATTTTTGTTGTTAGATCCCAAATATTTGAATTTGAATTATTAATTATGACAGTTATTTCTCCTTGATTTTATGTTTCCTTATTAATGTGAATTGTACTATTTTTGTAATATGGGTCCTAATTACACTCTTTTTGTAATTATTTTGTGCACGTACTAATGGTGTAGTTACTTTCTAATTGTTGTATATTTCTGTAAAGAATCCAATATTTTAACTCTAGCGTTCTGTTTATGGGCTACAATGATGAATCTAGTTACCATCCAGTGTAGGCAATTGCCTAAAAATAATTTGTTTAGTAGTTTTAATATGTAAAAGGCTTAATTGGATATAAGTTTTTAAAGTGATTTGAAAAGGAAAAAAAAGAAGAATTTTTTACTCTATATATTTGTGTGTTTTGAAAAGAAAAAGAAATAATAGAAAACTTGAATTAGGATTAAGAAAAATAAAATAAAATTTATAAGTCTTCTTTTGTGTTATAGTAAATTTTCTCGTGTATGGTATAAAGTGTAATGTAGGTTGCAAGACTTCAACTTTTTATAAATAAAATTGAATTTCACCTAATTATTATTTTGAATAATAAGGTGTTAATTTGATATAATACTTTGGTTATGGGTGAAATGTATAAATTTTGCAAAATAAGCAAGTGGTTATAAAATATTCATTGTTGTCGGGGAATATTCGTTTGGTCGTGAAATATTCTTACTGCCGGGGAATATTCGTACGATGGCGCAACCATTTGTGGGTCCTATAACGAAAAACTGTCGGATGAAGAAAATGACAAGTATGTATTTTTTTATAAATAACGGCATAGTTGTTACCGTTAACACTAATGGAATACCCGGTGGTTAAAGTACAGTAATACGCGTGGTTGCACAGTAGCACACGGTACTGCACAGTTTTTTTTGATTATTGATTCTTACGTAAGAAGGCACTACTCAATAATTGTTACAGTAATTACTGTTCAATATTTTATTATATTGATTCAATAATTGCTACGTTGATATTTTATATTATTGTTAATTCAATAATCGTCACTGCACAGTATTTCCCATTATCAGATTAATAATTCATATTATTTGAATAATATTATTAGATAGTATTATTGGCAATGTCTAAAGAAGTTCTGTCTAGAAAAAGGGTTTGGTCACCTAATTGCGCGCCAGTAAGGAAAAATCCTTATCGGAAAGCCCCCTCTTTCCTAGGAACGACATGGTTGTCATTATTGTGATTCTGTAATATTATTTATGAATAATTAATTATTAATTTATATGATAAGAAAATATTTATTTTTATGTTGATATAAATGAAGGAATTAATACTGAGGAGTTTTATCAGTATTTTATCGTAATTGGAGGTATTAAAATCATTCGTATGTGGATTTCGGTCATTTTCTATTTGAAATTTGAAAAAACTTTCTTCTACAAAGTTGTAGAGAATTAAATTTCCTATGGAATAGACATAAAATTCGTACTTTTCTGATAAAAGTGATATTTATTATGAATTATTGAAGTTTTTGAATATTGTTTAAATTTAAAATATTTTTAGAAATTTTCTAGAGTGGGTGAGCCCCACTCTTCTCCTTGTTGGTATGCTGAGATTTTTTTCCAATGGTGGTGTGCGTGAATAGCAGTAGGTAAAGCCATAAGGTAGCAGGGTAAGTCTGCTTTGGCATTCTAGTATTTTCTTATAAATAGGGTGCTTAGGTTAGAATTGAAAATCACTCTAGAAACTGAAATTTTCTCTCTCTATAATGTCAAGCGTATTTTTGTGAATATTTAAATATCTTGAGTGTTGCTATTCAGTGCAAGTTTCCTTCAGCGTTATATCTGATATTCAGTCAGAAGTACTATTCTTTTGAGGTAAGGGATGTTATTTTCTTCGTAAATGATGTTATTTATTTCAATATCATTATACCAAAATATTGGTATGAATTTTATTATGAAATTTTTATCTTTTCATGTCGAGGTTACTAATCACATATACAACACTATTCATAAATACAGTACTATTCAATAGTACTATTCACGAAGTATGATTTTTCTTATGGAATTTTTACCTTTTCGTGTTGGGGTTACTATTCACGTATACGACACTATTCACGTATACGGCACTATTCACAGAAAAATAAAATTTTCTCTTCTTTGTACAAGATGTCTATTATAGTTACTATCTTTGATTGTATCCATATTTTGATCTTCATTCTTGAATTTTACTCCACTATGATTTATTATAGAATATTTTTAAACTTGGATAAACTAAAGTATGAATCCCTAATCTTTGTCCGTTATTCTCACTGGATTCGTTTCTTTAAGATTTTTTCCATCATCCTCAGTCTTAAATGGTGATACTTAATGAATATCTTTGGCCTATAGTGCAAAGATGAATGATTATCTGATGAATATCTTTGGCCCGTAGTGCAAAGATGGACAGGTGTTGAGATGAACATGACCAACTGGTGATACAAATGAATATCTTTAACCCATAGTGCAAAGATGAATATTTGGTTCAAGATGTATATTGATTGATGTTACAGAGATAAAATATTGATGATAGACTTTTAAATCATAGAAGATAGTAGACTTCATTCTCTACTTAACTCTTCTAATGAATTGTTATTTTCGCTGCGAATATTGATCTAAAACTTGTTGTCCATTATATTTTATCTGATTTGTTGAAGGCTAACGATAATTTATTGTTCATTATCTTAGTCATAATATTCTTTACTGGGCTAGTTGAGCTCACCCTTTTCGTTTTTGTTCCATTTTTTTTGCAGGAGGCAAGAATATAGCGGGAACTAGTCGGGGTGTGGAGTGATGTTTCAGTCAGTTGTTTTAACAGTCCTCACTATTTTGTAAAATAGTGTATCAATAATTGTAATGAGGACTTATTTGAGTTTAAATACTGTCTAGAAGATAATATTTGTATTTAAACTCACAGCATGTGTGTTATCGTATTTTGCACGGTAATTATAATAATAAAGTTGTAGTTATTTTCTGTACCACGTATTTGGCGACTCAGAATGGGTTGTGTGGACCTATTTTGGGGGTGTCACAGTTGGTATCAGAGCTTAGGGATATGGTCTCTAGCGGAGATCGGGGAATAGAACTAGGAGGGGAGAGACGAGTAAATCATTCGCCAGTGTGTCCTACCTAAGCTTATTTGTTGGTCGGTCAGAATATAGGGGTATTATGTGGTATGTTAATTTCTTTAATTAACCCTTGTTTTATGCAGTATTTGAGAATGACAGCTGAAAATGTTAACAATGAAGTGAATGAGACACCTCTAATCACCAACCAGGATAATGTGATGTCAGGCGAAGAAAAAATTAGAGATATCTATGTGGTGAGTGAAGAATTAATAGTTGTACCTGAGTTAGTCGTAGAGGTAGCAGCTGAGAGTGAGGAAGAAGAGGAACCTGAGGAGGATTTATTAGGAGAACTTTTTGATCGAAATGTAGAATTGTAAAATCGTATTCATGAGTTAGAAGAGCAGGCTGAAGAATGGCAGGCAGTCGTGGAGCAAAAGGATGCAACAATTCAAGCTTGTGTTGCCCGATATGTGATTCTTGAACAGAAGCACTTTTTGGCAGAGTATAAGATGATAAAGTTGGAATCTGAGAATTCAAATGTCAAGGATCAACTGAAAGAAGAAATAACTGAACGAGTGAGGATGAAGGATGCATGAGGAAAAGCCGCACGACGCGTTGATATTGTGGAAAGAGAAGTCCGATCCAAAAAAGATAAAATAGATTATATGTATTTCTCTTTTTGGACAGCAATTGGGAGAACCCAACATCGAGTTTTGAATTATCTTGTACATTGCGGTCAATCCCAATTCGATATGGATCGAAGATTAATGATTCAGATCATGGAACAGGAGTACGACGAAGCAGTTGATGGTGGAATATGTCCTATAGTGAAAGTCAATTCTAGCGGTAATGATGACACCAAAGGCTGTCCCAAATAAGTCAAAATTGGTGGTTCAAGTGAGAGCGCTTTTCGTAACTTCCCAAAAAACGAGGAACCAAACGAGGTGATCACGGGTAAGCTAATTATAAACTCTTGTGAAGTTTATACTTTACTAGATATCGGTTCTACCCATTCTTTTATCTCTCCTCCTTGTGCTCAACATTTGAATTTGACTCCGTAGAAATTAGACTTTGACTTATCTGTTGAGACTCCGTTAGGAGAAACTTTCTGAAAGTCCAATAATAATCTAGAAGGGGGGGTTGAATAGATTATTACAAATTTAAAAATTATCTAAGGTCTTTTTAAATTTTTGAATAATTAATTTGCAATGTTAGAAATTAATATGCAAGACAGTACAAATTCAATCACACAATGCACTGAGATTTGTCTGGTTCACAACATACATCCCGGGTATGCTGCTACGTCCAGTCTCAAGCTCCTCTCCAGGACTTGAGATCCTATTACTATCTGTAATAAATACTCCTTCAACAGGCGGAGAAGCCTTTACAAAGTTTTATAGTCAAACTTCCAATTATTCCCAACTAATCTATCTTGGACAACAAGCTCCCAGCTCCCTCCTCAGGCTTAGTTGTAATTCTTTTGAGTTTAGTTCTACTCTATGATCTGGTCTTGAAACAACAGCCTCTTCCTCACCTCACAAGTACACTAGAGACCCAACTTCCCACCGACCTCTCTAAGACTCTGGTCTTGGTCGAAGAATTACTCGTCTTTCTCACAGGTACATAAAATAAACTAACTCTGACCTTTTCTCTTTTTGACAAATGTTTTTACAACAATTTGCTTCTCAAATAAGCTGATAAGAATTTAGTACAGATTGATGCTTCTCAAATAAGCAGATATTAATTAAAGAGCAAATATATTTATAAAAGTTTAAAGACTTTTGTTAGTTCCCGGAGGCACAATAGTTATCTAGAAGGGGGGGATTGAATAGATATTTAAAATCTTTTCGTTTTACTTTGTTAGTTTTGATAATGATTCAAACACAGCGGAATTAAGATTTTTTTGTTCTCCCTTTTAGATATAGTCAGTTAATGAGAGTGAGGCAGTTATAACAGTTATAGCAGTTATAGCAAGAATGTAAGAGACATAGCAGTTTTAAGTGGTTCAGAGCACTTAAAGCTCCTAGTCCACTCTTCTACTCCTCGAGTAGGAAATCTACTAAGGATATCTTTTACACTTTTTGAATCTCACAGATTCCTTCTAGACCAGCAGTCTAGGCACTTCTCAGATCACTTTTAAACTCTTCAAGTCCAGCAGACTTGGTTCTTCACAGTTCACTTAGAACTCTTCAAGTCCTTCTGACTTGGAACTCTTACTTCACTTGATTGGTAGTTGTTAAGTTCTTGATTGGTGATACTCAGTTGTCGTTAAGCACTTGTTTGAAAGAACTGAGTAGTTGAGCAAGCTTTCTCTTTTTCTCAGATCGTAAAGTTGAGCGTTGAGTGTTCTTCAGCGTTTTGTTCAATGCTTACTTAGTTGAATCATCTGCAGATGTTTTGCATATATGTGATCCTTGAAATCTATTCATTGAAGACATCCGTTGAAGCATTAAATGCGTTTGACATTTTTGAACTTTGATGCAGACTTTTCTACACATTTTCTGAATTGCATTCTGGCCCACTGACACAGCAAACTGCTTTCTCTCCTAACACCTGAAAAGGTGTTTTCTTCTGACCCATGGTCCTTTCCTTAGCTTCTTTAATACGTTTCTTTGTTGTATACTAAGGATATCTTTTGTGTCATTGGGACTGGTGAGGACTTCAACGTTTATAACCCATTCCACATTTGTTGGGATTTATCTTTAAACAAATGGGCAAGGCTCGATGTTTCTGACACAGGCAGATGATACTCTACGATTCAGATCGTGGTGTCGTGCCACCTTGGTGCTTGATCTGATACTAGCATACGTGAACACTATGATTTCTCTTAAGGGCTGGCACACTACGATCTTCATTTGCTTGTCTTGCAGACTCTACGTTTTTGAGAGCACACTACGATCTCTGAGTTGGCTCGGCAAATGTTGGGACCACTCTACGATTTTTGGAGAGACCCTTTAAGACAGACACACTACGATCCTCGAAGCTCTACGATTCTGCCTTGGCTTTCTGCAATCTCTTGATCAGCTCGATAGACTAAGATTTTATTGAAGCCTATCTATTACATCTCAGGATATAGATCAACCTAACATCTTTGATCTCTCACTAAGTCCTTGTACATATATTTCTTTAAGGACTTTATATATAATCATGAGCATTTACTTTAAACATCAAATCAAAATATGTACTCTCCCAACAATCTTTCCCTATTTGATGTTGACATAACCAAGGAGATTTGTTGTCATGATTATCAATTTTTAGATGCAATTGCTAGAAAGTAAATATGACTTAATATTTCAGTGAGTAGCTGAAATTTCTAGAGAATACGCATGAATTTATTAATGTTTGAAAATAGATATTACATTTAAGTTTAGTTACATCAATAAGAATTAAATTTCAACTTATCTCTATTTCTTCGGCCTTTTGCCTCGTGGAGGATTGACATACTCCTCAGCTCTTCTTTTTCTGCTTGCTTCGTCTCTCCTGGCTATATCTTCCAGCTCGCTTTGACTTAGTCTTGGATTGTGATCATGCCTATTCATGAATGCAGGATCTCTAATTGGCATTCTTAGGCCTGTGGTGGTCACTTCTTGTGAGCTGGGAGACAGCCATTGACTCCTTAGTGGTTGGGCCATGATGATTTGCTGCTGATCAGATTGTGGAGTCGGATGGCCAGATCGTTAAGTCTGATGGTGAGACTTCCTTGGAGGAGGGCTCCTTGATGATTGAGCTATGAATGTGCCTCTTCCTCTGCCCTTTCCCTTTTCTCCTTTCCCTTTATTCTCCCCCTTTATGTCAATATCAAGGGTTCAAATGTCTTCTGATAGGCGAGTCATACCTTGGACAAGCTCGTTGAGCTGACTTTGGGATTGAGCAATGTCTTCTCGATTCTCTTTGATGAGGGCATCATACCGAGCTTCCCTTCATTGGAGGATGTCCATGACATTGTCAGTCTGGTTCCCTTGGCTCATGAAAAATCCTTGAAATTCTTTCGCTGCTGTTTGAAGATTTGTGATGCTGTCCATCATAAGTTTGTTCTAGGATTCTTGAGTCATCTGCAAGAGAAGAACATCATCCATGTGTCTCTTAGTAGCTTGAAAGTGGATATGATCCCTATTATTTATGCTCTTAAGCATCTCTTTTATAATCTTCCTAAGCTTCTTTATGAGCTCAGAGCTTAGGGTGCTTGGGAGAGTATTGGCAGCATTGATTATTTTAGTCAGTCTCATGTGAACGAGTTCAGAGTGAGCTTCAAGACTGTCGTCTATGTCCTTGGTCACTTTCTTGGACGCTTCTGACAACTCAGTTTTGGTGGGCAGATCTGAAATGAGTTCAATGAGTTGAGGACAGTTTGGAGGAGGAGGGGCTCTTGTGTATTGATCTTGCAAGGTGTAGAGAGCAAGATCAAGGTTGAAATATTCATTTGAGGACGAGGAGGGAATATTTGAGGGAGGGGCTTGTGTTTGGGCTTCATGAGTAGGTGGCTCTACGATTTGAGCATGTGACTCTACGATTGGGCTCGAGTCAGTAATCGTAGAGATGAGAGGAAATGGGATCAAAATGAAGTTGAGCATATTTGGTTCATCAGTTACAGAATGTTGGGATTCTTCAACTGGGAATTAATTTAGTGGATTGAGGATCACTTCCAACTAGCTTGGGAATTCATAGAATTGGCTGAAAAATGATGGTGGATAGTGATCAACCCTGAAAGAGATTGGGATAGATAGTACCTCATGCCCATTCTTTGAAGAAGGGCCATTTATGATCAGCTTTCTGCCAAAGTTGAAGTTACCTGGAAATCCATGAGCTAGCACTTAGATTGCTGGATATGCTTTGAAGCTCCAGAACATGTGATCCCAGGAGTTGAGAATTTGAGCTCTATGAAAGGACATCATGGGTAGATAGGAGAATAACTTATTGTAGTTAGCTCTCCTATACCCATCATAGCCCATAGCTATAATCTCGACCTCAGCATCATCATCTTCTTCTTCTTCTTCTCTGTCTTCTTTTGAGGATTCCACTACATCAATGACCTCCTTTTGACTTTCTTTCTCTGGTGCTCTCTCATCCTCCTCAGGTGTAGTTTCTACTGCCATAGGGATATCATGAGGCTCCCCCTCAACATGATCATCCATTTGCATTTCGAATGGCTCCCCCTTAGCTAGAGCACTCTCTAGAGTGAGAACTTCAGGTAGCTCCCCCTCAGCTGGAGCTTTGTCCTCTTGTCTTGCTTCGGATAGCCCCTTCTCAGTGGCTATCTTTTTTTCTTCTTCTTTAAGTACACCTTCATTGACAAGGATGTACTTTGACCAATTTCCTTCTTGGTTTCCTGGGCTGAGCCACAGCCTTAGGACTTTCTCCAGCTTCAGCTCTGATTGGTCGATCAGTTTGAGAATCTGTTGCAGTAACTTCTTTGGAAGAGTTGTCCTGTTTGGTCTCTACGATCGGTAGAGACTCTACGATCGAAGAGACAGAGGGCCTCTTGGACTTGTGGCTGTGTTTACTCTTCTTCAGCAGCTGAGAGATGGTAGCTCTGTCTTCATCTGCCTCAGCCTGCTGTTCTTTTCTTCTCAAGATCCTCAGAGTTTCAATGTCAGAACACTCTTGAGGTATTTCAGTGGTTGAACCCTTGGGTTCCTCTGCCATTTGAGCCTTCAGATTTCTTTTGTCCTTGCTTTTTCTGACTAAAGCAATGGGTTCTTCTTTGTTGATCTTTTCCTCTTCTTCTTCAGTCTCCTTGACAACTGACATGTTTCCTGGAATCCTTGATTCCTTTACATCACCAGTCCTTCCACTGAACTCAGACATCATTCTTACATTCTCTGCTGGATTCCTTTTCCAGTTCTCGAACAGCTGCTGAGTCATTCTTCTATTTGGATTGATGGATTCTACTTCATCATCCCCAATTTTATCACCTAAAGTAGACTGTAGGATGATACTTATGATTCGCCCGTAGAACATCTTTCTAGAGCTCTTTAACTTCTTCGAGCTTTGAATCCACTTCCCAATCCATTCAAGTAGTAGGGCTCCATAGTTGAGTTGAATCCCACTACTTATGGCTGTCATGAGCATGAGATGTACTTCGTTTAAAGAGTCATGGCCGGAGCTCTTGTAGCATATGCATTTCCCAATAATGTCTGCTAGAAATTCGTACCGTTGGGGAAACTCCTTCTTTTTGTACCCCCTGACATTTAGAGACTTCTTGTGATGCATCCTCTTAAGTCCTTCATGCAAATTGATGTCCTCTATGAACAAAAACCCTTTTGATTTGAAACCTAAGGCTAGGTTTATGTCCTCAGCCTTGAGCTTGATTTCCATGCTCCTGACCCTCGTAGTGATGACGTCGTTCTCGAACGTACCATTTTTGTAAAACTCCTTTATCAGCTTAGGGTAGATCCATGTGCTCGTACCCAGAGCCTCTTCAAGACCAGCTTTCTTTATCAGAGACAGAGTTTTGTGAAATTTAGAGTAAGCTGTCTTGAACTCATCGAAACAAAGTCTGTAACCAGAGATGACATTTGAATCTGCCATTGATTTCTTTGCACTGAGTATGGTTGATTGAGCTTTTCAGAAGATTAGGGTTTTTGCTTGTAGAGAGAGAGATAGAGATGAGCTTTTTGAACTTCTGATTTCAAAAATGTGTTTTCAAACTGTACTTGTAACTTTCCCCTCTCCATTTATTTAGTGGGGCATGTGTCAAATTTTGCTTGGCTCTACGAATTTGACTGAAGAGGAATGTACTGATTTGCCCTTAGCTCCTTCTGAGCTAATGTATCATTTGGGAGGACTGCGATCATTGAGGTAGTCTTTATGATTATCAAGTATACTCTGCATTCGTCGAGTCTGTTCTGCATTCGTTGATTCTATACTGCGATCGTCGAGTCTGCTCTGCATTCGTCGATTCTGCTCTGCATTCGTCGAGTCTATACTGTGATCGTCGAGTCTGCCCGGGTCCTTGTGATGAACTTTTGACTTAGTATTCTTCTCGATTTAAGGTAGCTCAGGAAGGGCCAACCTCATAGAGTGAATCAAGGGTTAGGCTTGTTCCTGAGGCACTTATCAGAGAGATTGCTTTATTTTGTTGAACTTTGTCATCACAGGATGCTCCTTTGTTTTGTTGATGGAGTTCTGCCATCGTTGAGTCGGCACTGTGATCGTTGACTTTCATGTCACTACAACTCTACGATCGTGGACTTCCTTTGGTCATGTCTACGATTTCGAACATAGCCTTTATATCTGCATGGTTAGCATAGACTAGAGCATAGATTTCATGGTTGTAAATTTAGCATACCTAGCTCACTTATTAATTTGTTAAACCTGGATTCATCTAGAGGCTTTGTAAAGACATCAATAAGTTGATTTTCAGTAGGGATATATTATAAAGATATGGTTCCATTTTGCACATGATCCCTAATGAAATGATACCTTATTTCTATATGATTAGTCTTAGAATGAATGACGGGATTATGAGTTATTGTTATGACACTTGTGTTATTACAGTGAATAGGTATAGATTTGAATTCAAACCCATAGTTTGCTAGATGATTTTTCATCCATAGGATCTTAGCACAGCAGCTACCAGCAGCAATGTATTCAGCTTCTGCAGTTGAAGTAGATACTGAGTTTTGCTTCTTGCTAAACCAGGACACAAGTCTGTTTCCTAGCAGCTAACAGGTGCCACTGGTACTTTTCCTGTCTCTTTTATAGCCTGTAAAATCAGCATCTGTATATCCTGTTAGTTTAAAAGAGGACTCCTTGGGATACTAAAGCCCCAAGTGAGGTGTACCCTTGAGATACCTGAAAATCCTCTTTACTGCAGTTAAATGTGATTCCTTAAGATTAGCTTGAAATCTAGCACATATGCATGTTGCAAACATTATGTTTGGTCTACTGGCAGTTAGATATAGAAGAGATCCTATCATACCTCTGTATTGAGTTATATCACTACTTTTACCTTTTTCATCTATGTTAAGCTTGGTTGCAGGAGCAATTGGGATTTTTATGGGAGAGGCTGATTTCATGCCATACTTTTTAAGTAAGTCTTTAATGTGCTTGGCTTGGTTTATGAAGATTCCTTCATCAGTCTGCTTTACTTGTAGTCCAAGAAAGAAGTTCAGCTCACCCATCATGCTCATTTCAAACTTGCTCTGCATAAGCTTGGCAAATCTCTTATATAATTTTTCATCAGTAGAACCAAAAATAATGTCATCAACATATATTTGAACTAATAAGACTTTGTCTTTATGCTTTATTAGAAATAATGTGGTATCTACTCTACCTCTAGTGAACCCATTTTCAATAAGAAAGTTAGTTAATGTTTCATACCATGCTCTAGGTTCTTGTTTAAGACCATATAAGATTTTGTCTAATCTATAGACATAATTAGAAAGAGATGGATTGATGAAACCTGGAGGTTGCTCTACATATACTTCTTCTTGAAGTTCAGCATTTAGGAATGCACTTTTGACATCTATCTGAAAGACTTTGAACTTCATATGAGCAGCAAAGGTAAGGAATATTCTGATGGCTTCTAGTCTGGCAACAGGTGCAAATGTCTCATCGTAGTCAATGCCTTCTTCCTGAGAGTAACCCTTGGTCACTAGTCTTGCCTTATTTCTGGTTATTACTCCATCTTCATCCATCTTGTTTCTGAAGACCCACTTGGTTCCAATGACAGGATGGCTCTTTGGTCTTGGAACTAATCTCCATACTTTGCTCCTTTCGAACTGATTTAGCGCTTCCTGCATGGCTTCTATCCAGCTGGAGTCTTCCATAGCATCTTTGATCTTCTTGGGTTCCATTTGTGACAGAAAGATCAGATAGAAACATTCATTTTGGGTGGTAGCTCTTGTTTTGACTCTTGCACTTAGATCTCCTATGATTAAGTCCTGAGTGTGATCTCTTGCCCATCTGTTACCTGTTGGAACATCTGTCCTGATGCCTTCTTGTCTAAGATCTTCAAGATCAATTTCTGCTTCTTAATGTGGAGGTTCGTTATCGTGCGTAGACCTCTCTACGATCTCATTTCCTTGCTCAACGATTTCACTGTCTGGAACTACAATCGTGGTGTTAGGCTTGACGACCTCATTCATAGTGTCTGGACTGTCATTCGTAGTGTCTTGAGACACTGTTTTGTCCATGTTTGTTTCATCAAAGATGATGTGAATTGAAACTTCTATACTTAGCGTTTTCTTGTTGAACACTCTATAGGCCTTACTGTCTGTGGCATATCCAAGAAAGATTCCTTCGTCTGACTTGGGTTGGAACTTTGTCAGGTACTGCTTCCCATTGTTGAGAATATAGCATGCACAGCCGAATACATAGAAGTAGCTGGCATTTGGCTTTCTTCCTTTCCATAGTTCGTAGGGCGTCTTCTTAATCGTAGAGTGTATCAGCGATCTGTTCTGAGTGTAGCATGCAGTGTTGACAACTTCTGCTAAGAAGTATTCAGGCAGATGGGCTGCTACTAGTAGGGTTCTTCCAGTCTCTATCAATGTTCTGTTCTTTCTCTCAGCTACTCCATTTTGTTGAGGAGTTCGTGGAGCTGAGAAGTTGTGACTGATGCCATTATCTGTGCAGAACTGGTCCATCTCAGAGAAGTCGAATTCTCAGCCACGATCACTCTGTATGGCCTTGATTTTCTCCCCTTTCTCGTTCATCACTAGTCTGAACATCTTGATCAGTTGGGAGCTTGTTTCATCTTTTGAGGTTAGAAAGACACCCATGTGAATCTGGTGTAGTCTTCCACTACGACCAGTGAGTATCTCTTCCCTCCAAGGCTCGTTGTTGGAATTGGCCCAAATAGATTCATGTGAAGCAGCTACAGGGGCTTGTCAATTGAGTTGGCAGTTTTGCTCTTGAATGAGCTTCTGGTCTGCTTTCCAAGCTGACAGGCATTGCACGGCCTTTCTTTGACGAAGCTGAACTTGGGTAAGCCTGCAATTAGATCTTTTGAGTCTAGTTTGGACATGCTCTTGAAGTTGAGATGAGACAGTCTTCTATGCCAAAGCCAGCTCATTTCTTTAGATGCTTTAGCTAGAAAGTATATTGTCTCGTCCGAGCTTAGTTGACCAAGATTCATAGTGTAGACATTTCCTTCTCTTGTTCCAGTTAGCTTTATAGCAAATGTCTTTAAATCTCTGACTTGACATTGATTGTTTAGGAATGTTACTTGATGACCTTTGTCGTAGAGTTGACTTATGCTCAGAAGATTGTGTTGTAGTCCTTTCACATAGGCCACTTTACTGAAGGACACTGCACCATTCCCAGCTGAGCCATATCCTCTTGTCTTGCCAGAGCCATTGTTTCCAAAGATGACTGAAGGACCCTCCTTCTCTATGTAGTTAGACAGAAGGGCCTTGTTCCCGGTCATGCGCCTTGAGCATCCACTGTCCAGATACCAGGTTGTGATCGTGGAGCTCTATTCCTGTGGTAACATTAAACTTTCATTTTGGTACCCATACTTACATGGGTCCTACTTTGTTAGTACTCTTGGGATCCCAAATCTGCTTGATTTTGGGTCTCACATGCATAGGTTTATAATAGCATATTGCAGCCTTATGACCAACCTTGTTGCATATAAAACATCTAATATGATGCATGTTTAGGTGTGTATGAGGATTCTTCCTCCATTTGGACTTGTGTGGGTTCTCAGCCATCCTTTTGTTAAACTGATTCTCCTTCTTCCATGTGTTCTTGCGTTTCATGATTTGTGAGGAGTGTACCTTTCCTCTACTGTTCCTTCCCAGTTGGTTCGTGGAGTTAATTTTACACGACTCTACAATCCTTCGAGGTTGGAAAGTAGTGGTTGGGTTACTCTTCTCTTTTTTGAAACCCAGGCCAGCATAAGATCCTTTACTCCTTAAAACATGGATTGAATCAGAAGAGCAGGGTTGGACTGGTTCTTCTTTCTGTGAGGATTTCACAAATATAATGCCTCTACTAAAACTTGGAGCATTACTAGTGCTAGTTTCCTTTACCTTTTCCACACATGGCTCTGAGGTGGATTCCCCAAAGCCTAAGCATGTTCTATCAGAGACACTTCTCTGGCTAGAGAGCAGGGAGTCCATGGATGAAGATGACTTATTCCATGTAGAGATAGTCCTTTCTAGTTCCTCAATTTTAGAGGTTAGACTTGACTCTCCTTGTGCATTACACTCATTGGTCTGTTTTAAGAGCTTATTCTCAACTTCAAACTTGGAGAGAGAGTCAGTACATAGAAGGGTTGTTTCCAGTTCTTCTTGAACATTCTCTTTCTCCTTTTGAAGAAGTGAATAATCTTTGGACAGAACTCTGAACCATTTCATGTATTGATGTAGATCAGATGTTATGCCATGCAGTGCAGTTCTTAAATCATCAATGTCTACATCAGGAGAGTTAAAGTCAAATACCTCATCTATACTTGCTTCATGAATGTTAGAGTTCTTTTTATCATTTACATGCTTGGCCATCAGGCAAAGATTTGCCATTTAAGGATTTTCATCATCTTCAGATTCGGGAGTTGAGTCATTATCAGAGTCACTCCACAATCCTCCATGTAACGCCCCCAAAATAGGCCCATTCCACCCAACCTATTCTGAGTCGCCAAATACATGATACAGATAACAACTATAACTTTATTACAACAATTATCGTGCGAAATACAACAACACATGCTATGAGTTTGGGTACAAATATATACCAACTGTGACTCATGTCCCAACCTTGGATAGCACGTCACAATGACACATTACATAAAGGTATAGTCAAAAACTGTTTTAGAAATTAGAATCTTTGGGAAGTGCTCAAGGAAACCCTCGTACATGGGAGGCCATGCTTCTAGGTTATGATAGCTATCATATGGCCACAGAATTATCCTTGGTTGATCCAATAGACCCCAAAGAAAAATGAGAATTTTACTATCATATCATTTCCAATAGTGAGTCTTCTCTTGACATATCATTATCTCCACTGTCTCTAACTGAGAATTATACTTTAAACAAATACCAAGATTATATAGGTAGTGCTCGTAGATATACTCGATAAGTGGATGTGCACAACCATGTCTTATGATGACACGAGGTTGTATGTCATTATACATCCTGTAAGATAGTGGCAAAACACCCTTCCAAGTTAAATTCACCTCACCCTCAATATCTATAGACCACCGTTCTATTCCCTTGTTATCCCTCGCTCGACCCAGCTACACTTTTATTACCTGAAAGGAATTGTGAAGCAAAAGGGTGAGCACAACTAGCTCAGTAAAGAATATCATGACTAAAGATAATTAAATTATCAATAGCCTTTAACAGAATTAAATCAGAGATTTAGAACATATGGTAGATGATAAAATTTTTCAACCATAGTTACAGCGGAACGAGCAATCCATTAGAAGAGTCAAATAGACTACAAAGTCTATTATCTTCTCCATGTTAGAAGTCCACCAACAATATTTTATCCCTGTAACATCAATCAACAATTCTTGTCCACAATCACATGTATAACTCATAATCATATTTGTAGTTCTAAATTCCTCTTCTCATCCAGAACAAGATAATTTTCATCACTTGTCTTTACCTGAAACATCAAAGATCATGGTTATACCAAATCACAGTTCATGTTCATAATCATACTAACAAGTTCATCTTTGCACTACGACCAAGGATATTCATTATCATTTCATCTTTGCACTACAAGGCAAAGATATTCAACAACAAGTCATCTTTGCACTACGGGCCAAAGATATTCATCAACAATTCATCTTTACACTACAGGCCAAAGATATTTCTCAATAGTTCATATTTGCACTACAGGCCAAATATATTATTATCTCAAAGAAATATATAATCATTTCAGAATTTATATAACCAATAATTATAACCATGTTGATCATTTCACCTTTGCACTTAAGCTAAAGATATTCAATTATAAATTCAATGGTCATGATCATACCAGTCACAATTCAACTTTTCACTACTGGACAAAGAGAACCCTAGTCATGATCATACCAATAATCTACCCATCTTTACACTCAAGTCAAAGAGAAATATCATCATTAGGGTTATAAAAATGTTATATATGATAAAAAAAATAATATGATCAACATATAGTTTTAATCTCAAGAGTAATATTCATAAATCAACTATAATTTGGTTAGAAAAAGAAACCAATTTTGTCATGAATAGTAACTCGTGAATAGTAACTCATGAATAGTAACTCGTGAATAGTAACTCGTGAATAGTAACTCATGAATAATAACTCGTGAATAGTAACTCGTGAATAGTAACTCGTGAATAGTAATCCAGACATGAAAAGTTTCAAATTTGATAAAAAGTTCAGATCAATACTTCGGCATAATGATATTGGAGAAAATAATATCATTTAAGAAGAAATAACATCCCTTACTATCCCTTACTATCCCTTACTATCCCTTACCTCAAAAGAGCAGTACTCCTGACTGGAATAACGCTGAACGAACTTGCACCGTATAGCAACACTCAAGATATCAAAATACTCACAAGAATACACTCGATAATATAGAGAGCGAAATAGAGAGAAAACTTCAGTTTCTGGTGTGATTTTCAATTCTAACCTAAGCACCCTATTTATAGGAAATTGCTTAGAACACCAAAGCAGAAAATTTAATAAAATAATAATATAATTATAAATTTTTCTTAGCCCACCTTTGAAAATCCGGATTCAGCCATCAACATGTGCAAGTGGGGCCCACCAAAGTGTAAAAAACGTTTTTGTTAATAAAAATAAATAAAACTTCCAAAAATCAATTATTTCGGAACTTCAATAATTTATAATAAATAGCTCTTTTATCAGAAAATTCGAATCTCGCGACTTTTTATAGGAAATTCAATTCTCTACAACTTTGCAGAAGAAAGTTTTTCCAAATTCCAAACAGAAATTGACCGAAATCCACAAACGGGCGATTTTACAATCTATAATAAATTTTCGGTCAAGAATTGTGTCCACCAACACACAAAACATGTGTTAAACATTTAATCCAACAAAAATACTCTTCCTCCTCATTTATTCATATATCCCACATTCATTGTAAAGATATCACCATTAATATATTATTAAAATAATATATTTAAACGAATTATTTTATCAGAAAAAAATAAAATATTAATTTTCAACAATTGTCACATTAAAATTTTTCTCCATCTATATCCACATAAAATCAATATTTTTCTCATCATATAAATTAATAATTAATTAATCACAAATAATATTACAGAATCACAGTACCGGCAACCAGGCAATTCCCAGGAAAGAGGGGCCTTTCCAATAAGGATCTCTTCCTTACTAGCGCGCAATTAGATGACCAAACCTCTCCTTAGACAGAACTTTCTAGATATTGCCAATAATGTTATCTAATAATATTATTCAGATAATATGAATTATTGCTCCGATAATAGAAAATACTGTGTAGTGACAATTATTGAAACAACAGTAATATAAAATATCCACGTAGCAATTATGGAATCAATAAAATACTGAACAGTAATTACTGTAACTATTATTGAGTAATGCCTTCTTACGTAAAAATCAATAATTGGTGCAATACCGTGTGCTACTGTGCAACAACGCGTATTACTGTGTTTTAACCACCGGGTATTCCAACAGTGTTAACGGTAACAACTACGCCGTTATTTATAAACAACTCATTTTTTTGTGTTTTCTTCATCTAATCGCTTTCCGTTATGGGGCCCACACAAGACTGCGCCGTCGTACGAATATTCCCCGACATCAATGATTATTTTATAACCACTTGCTTATTTTTGAAAAAAATTCATATATCACCCTTAACTTTAACATTTATCAATTTAACCATTTACTAAATAGTAATTATAAGAAAAATTGAATACTTTTATTTCATAAAATTCGGGGTCTTACACTCCAACTACAAGACCTTTGTCTTTCTTCTGAGGCCTTTTGTTGCCTTTGAATTCCTTCTTTGAATGTGATTTCTTCTTTAGTTCTTCTCTAAGAGGTTTGTTGCAGTTTGCAATGAAATGTCCAGGCTTCTTGCAGTTGTAGCATAGATCATTTATCTGCTCCTGGCTGCTGTAGTTGTTGACTTTCTTTGGTTTACTGATTCTGCCTTGACGCATGAACCTTCTGAGTCTTTTCACCAGCATTAAAAAATCCTCACCATCATCTTCATCATAGTCAGAGTCAATTTCAGTGTTGACTTTGGAGGTGTTTTCAGTTGCTTTGAGAGCAACACCCTTATCCTTCTTTCTTCCTTCAAATAGAGTTTCTGCTCGTTGAGTCAGCTCCAGTTCATATGTAAGAAGGTTTCCACATAACTGTTGAACAGTCATTTCATAAAGATTCTTTGATTCCCTGATAGCAGTGGTTTTGTCATCCCACTTACTTGGTAAGGCTCTCATGAACTTTATGATTAGATCTTTATTTGGGTAGATCTTTACATAGGCACGTAGAGAGTTCAGCAGTACATTGAATCTCTCGTAGGTGGCAGTGACGTTTTCTCCTTGAACGTGTGCAAACATCTCATATTGCTGAGTCAGGAGAAATTGTTTGTTTTCTCTGACTTCTTCTGTTCCTTCATGCATGATGAGCAATGCTTCCCAGACCTCCTTTGTTGTTTTGATGTTGACCACATTTTTGAACAGATCATCTTCTAAGGATTGGAACAAAATATTCTTGGCCTTTTTGTCGAGTTGAACAGCTCTCTTTTCGTTGTCTGTCCATTCCTCTTTGACCTTGATCTGTATTCTGTTTGGGTCGTGTGACAACCCGAATTTTCATAAGTTATTAAAATAAGAATTTAATAATTAAAATTCTTATTATGAGGTGTATATATTTTGAATTATGTGATTTGGTATGAAGTGAATTATTTATTGAGTTTGTGAGATTAATATGGAGTAATGTAACTAAGTGTATTATATTAATTAAATGATTATTTAATATTTAATTAATATGTAATGATTTTATGTTTTAGTTCTAATTTAATTGAGATAATGTAGTGATGTGGTAATTGTTACATGAAGTTATAATTAGTGAGTAATTATAATGTGACAATTTTATGTGATTAATTGATGTTAAACTTTTAATTAATTAAATTAATGTTAAGATTTAATTAATTAAAGGATAACATTAAGAATATGTGTTATAGAATCTATTAAAAGAGTTTTTAAAACCGTTTTCCCAAACAAGACCTTAACTCTTAAAACATGATTTTAAAATAATATGGTTTTGCCAAACAAGTCTTAGGGCTTTTAAAGTTCTAATTTTGTAACTTATATATTAAAATGATAATTAGTATATGTAATTATTAGGATTAGGCGCGGTTCTTAAAACTAATGTATATGGTAAGTTCGTGACTCATAATAATATGGTATGTTTTGAACCCCTCAGCGAATGGTCGCCTATGGTCTGATTAGGATAAGTTCTTAAACTCGTATTATTGTGGCAAATTCTTGAACTTCCAATGTACTGTAAGTTTGATGAACTGGGTTATAACTAAGTGTGAATGGAGTATTGAGGATGATAGGAATAGATAGATTTATTAAGCAACGGATCATTATAGAAAGTGGAATTGATGGTGGAAGTACATGTATTCTAAATTTTCTAGTTATGCTAGACTTCAAAATTTTTGACATCAAGCTAAATTCGCACTATGTGCCTTTTAAAAATAAATTTTTATTCTCTACGCATGGTGATAAATGTGTATGTGCAGACTTCGAGACACTGACACATCGTTACCTATTAAAATATGATATCACTAAAACTGATTTTTAAATATTTTTGAACTGTTTAAAGAATAGTCTATGCTAATTGTTTCGGTTAGACGAAAATGATTTGAAAATATCAAAATGTATTTTATATCATTAATGCATCATGTAACCTGGTACGAAGATGATAAAAACGATGGAGTTATCAATGCAGAATTACTTAGTGTTGGATGTGATCTAAGGATCGTCAGCCCACTATGGTATGATGCAGTATGATAAAGTCACAAAATGACGGAATCCTCAAACGGCCTGTAAACACAGTACGGTATCATGACATCATAAAATTATTTTCAAAATTTTAAAGATAATTAATTGCCAACAGGGTTTGGCCATACATGTTTCGATTGAAATTGAATTATTGTTATGAGTCTAAGCTATTTGATTCAACTAGACCAACGTTTTATGACATTCAAAGTGTTCTTTGAAATTTTTCCAAACCAAATTATTTTGGTGCGGATTCAGGTGTTGAGAAGCTGAGGTGAACAACCATTTTATAAGGGATTATATTACGCAAAAGCGTTAAGATATTTGTGCACAATACATTGTACGAAGGGTTGATCCCCCTAAGTACGAGGAGTCTCTATAGTCTTATGACTGTTAAAATTTAAGTTGAAAGATTACTTATAACTATGGACATAGTGAACAACCCTGTTCCAGAGGATAATTTACGCATAGCGTTTAAATGTTTGTGCATAATACATCGTATAAAAGGCTTAACACCCTAAGTACGGGAGTCCCTATAGTCTAATGACTGTTAAGGTTTAAGTTGAAAGAGTACTTATAATCGTGGACGTAGTTCAAGGTTTTATGACCCCTCAGCATGATTTGGAATTTTTTGAATTCCTGAGATATTCATATTGCTTCCCAATTATTGTGCAATTGTGAAAGATTCTTGTTATTCTAAAAGGCGAATGTGGTAATGATGATATTTTTTAAAAAGAAGTAAGTCGTAGAATGCGACACTGAATGATAAATATATTGAATAAATGAGAAAAAAAATTTTGAAATGAGGAGAAGATGATTTATCAAAGAATAATGTAAAACTTTTAATAGAAAAGTTTAATAAATTGTAGAAAGATCTTTGTGGAAAGAAATGGTTATAGAATCCAATGAATGAATAAAGTATTAATGTAAAATCTATTTTGATAGATTGAATGAATGAAAATTAATAAACATTATTTCGAGGACGAAATTCTTAGAAGAATGGGTGAATGTAATATCCCGAGTGTTTATGATAACGATCTTTAGAAAAGGAAATGAATGAGTTAAGAATATATAATACTCAAAATATAATTGAGTTCAAGTGAAAGTTATGAAATAAAACCTAGAATTTGTTGAAGAAATGAATGTAGTAGGAAATATAAAACCTATATTAAGATAATGTGTTGAAGATATTCAACGATAAATTTCGAAAAGAGATTTGCTGAAAACCGAATAAGTTAAGTTTCTTTGATTCCGAGGACGGAATCCTTATAAGGAGGGAAGGATGTGATAACCCGAATTTTTATAAGTTATTAAAATAAGAATTTAATAATTAAAATTCTTATTATGAGGTGTATATATTTTGAATTATGTGATTTGGTATGAAGAGAATTATTTATTGAGATTATGTGATTAATATGGAGTAATGTAACTAAGTGTATTATATTAATTAAATTATTATTTACTATTTAATTAATATGTAATGATTTTATATTTTAGTTCTAATTTAATTGAGATAATGTAGTGATGTGGTAATTGTTATATGAAGTTATAATTAGCTAGTAATTATAATGTGACAATTTTATGTGATTAATTGATGTTAAACTTTTAATTAATTAAATTAATGTTAAGATTTAATTAATTAAAGGATAACATTAAGAATATGTGTTAAAGAATCTATTAAAAGAGTTTTTAAAATCGTTTTCCCAAACAAGGCCTTAACTCTTAAAACCTGATTTTAAAATAATATGGTTTTGCCAAACAAGCCTTAGGGCTTTTAAAGTTCTAATTTTGTAACTTATATATTAAATTGATAATTAGTATATGTAATTATATTTGGAGTTACCACTACTACAAAACAGTAAATAGATAACGCGTAAAAAACGTTATGGTTTGTATCCCAGAAACGTCATATTTAAGGGTGTTGTCTATTTGACACCTTTATACAACGTTTTTAAAACGTTATAATTTGATACATTACACTATTTTTTTCTTAAAAAAAATTGTATATTTATTTTTTATAAATTCTTGGATGCTAAAAAACGTTGTAAATGATATAATTCCACAACGTTTTCTGGCTTAAAATGTTATAATTTGATACATCAGACAACGTTTAGACTCATTTATACAACGTTTATAAAGTGTCATCTATTTGAACTACTTTATACAATATTTTTAAAATATTATAGTTTGCCTTTAAAATGTTGTAATACATATATATAACAACTATTTTTGAATCTCTACCTTAGCAAACAACAACAGACAACATTTAAACACATTTATACAACGTTTAGAAAATGTCATCTATTTAAAGCCAAAATGTATCAAACATTTAAAATATACCAATTACAAATAATATTACTATCCATACATCTCAAATTCAAAATATACCAATTACAAAGAATATTAATACCATCTGTATTCTGATTTTCTTAGAATATTAATACCATCTACATTACTATTCATGTTTTTCTGAGAAATAATTTCTGTCACAGTAGATGAAAGCTCTGATATAACTTGATTAGCACCATTGACTGCATCCTCTGAACTGTGTGGTGACCTGAATATTATTCATAATTAAATTACGAGGGAACCATTTAGATGGTCCTATAGCCTATAGGGAATAAATGGGAAAGCAACGCATTTAAACTTACCCTGAAAGTGAATCTGGAGAGGAATCCATGTCTGGCTGATATGAATAATTCAGTTCTTCACCACCAAGATCAAAGTCACCCAACAATTCAGAGAAGGAGAAGTCTGGACCCAAAACATCTAAGTTGGGCAAATCAAAGTCAAAATAATCCACTTCCTTTTAGCAGGACTGACTATAATCGTCTCCGAAGCAATCACAGTGCAGTTAGTGGATGTCATTTGTTGAGGGGTAACATCATTAGTGGAAGTAGCATACAGACCGAAATCCAAATGAATCGATTCTGTTGAATTTTCTAGTTTGAAATAATTCACGATTTTTAAATTGATGGATAAAAAACAGGGATTCTAAATCACCTAACTAAAAGGACGTCTTAATTGTACTCTTTGTAGAATTCTTTCACGCTTACAAATAATATAAACATATATGTAACATTTAAAATATCTTCATATAAATGCTCTGAAGACACCTCGACAATATAATTTTTTTTCAAATGCACCGCTCATACTTCTTTGCCCCTGCTCAAGGCAATAGGCATTCTAGATTACAAGGCACCAGTGCTGTATGCATCAAACGAAACATGCTAATGACCGTCAATTTCATTAAAAAAAAACTCAGAACATTCTACTCGTGGGCAATTCATGAATACTTACTATTGAGAAAATGAAAATCCATTAAAAGAATGCTCCAAGACTGACAGGGATACTCGTATGAACATTTATGTTATTTGTAGGCAAAGGCAGACTGATATGGAATGAATCAAAACATTTTGGGTAAATCATGCTAAAAACTAACCAAAACTTTTACATTCTGTTACAAGCAAAAGATAGTGTAAACATACATAAAGAAAAAAATAAAAACTGTAGCATGGACTGAATGGTTACCTGTCCAGTGTGACAATGTTCCCAAGAGTTAAACAAAATCAGAATAATCCAAAGGAACTCCGATTTTTTCTTTCTATTCATTAGGAAAACAAAACGAGTTAGCAGCACTATTAAAATCAAACTAGTGATTTGCTGAGATTCTGTAAAAAATGACACTACCTTTAACAGAAGATTCAGAAGTGTATCACTTACTAAAAATATTGAACCAGTATCCTCAACCTTATTGCCAGTAAGCCCAATCAATTTAATGAGGCACTCCACAACCTGCAGGCAGTCGGTATCTTCAATATTAATATGTATAGATATTAGAAAAAGATCAACACATACTGTATCATCACTATAGTCATTGCTTTCTGCTTTTGATTTCCATCTGAGGCGATTATATAAAAAAGAAAGTTACCAAAAATTCAGGAAAGACATGAGTGAATCACAATGAGAATTCTTATAACTAGTACGATGTCATAAAAGGCGAGCATCAAACAAATATAGACTTACAGCTTTATATGATCCAGAAGAAGCCACAACCCGGCATCCATCAACTTCCATCATCATTTGGCATAACATACGAAGCATGAAGTAGATTGAGTAAAAAGGGCTACCATTTAAAAAGCAAATGAAAGACGTTAGCCCCTAAGTTGCACCTAAAAGAGTCGAACAAAATTATAAATCCACACCATAATTACTGCAAATGCTGCCAAAGAGTTAAACCTTGGCCGTCGTTTTCCGGCCTATAGCCTACTCTAGTAGGAACCTCAGGCAACTGCAACCGCCAAAGCCCAGCTGCGAGCTTCCTCACTGAGACCGAAGCCTCTCTCCCTTTCCTCGTTTTTCGAGCATTCTTCCAACCAATCGCTGGCACCGACTTGTCATCCTTAGCCGAAACTTCTGTAGTCTCTCTACAGTTATCGACCTTCCAGTGAAGCAAAGGAGTCTCGGGTCTACTCCGCTTACCCACGGGAGCTCCGTCCCTAGCTTCATTTAACGGAATACACAATATAAAAGACTTGAACATAAACATACTAAATAAACTGTTTTATGCCAGCATGCTCAAACAAAAGCTAAACAGAACATACACCCTACCCCAGTAAAGAACAAAGTAGTTTAAAAAATGATAAAAATCATTCTTTTATACACGAATTGAATCAGTATAGATACCAATATTTTAAAAATAGAAACTTAAACAAATTATTCAAAACTCAATATCTATTGAAAGAACAAATCAACCAACAAGTTCAGCAAAAAAGGGTAAAACTTGAATTCAACGACCCTAGCTTATCCAAATAATTACATAAAACACAGTCCAATGGCATCAAATTAACATTCAAATCAATAAAACTGATCAACCAAAATTATATATACAGAAGTAGCATTAGAAACAAATAAGAACATGCAAGTAAAATTGAGTAAAAGATAAAATAAAATTTAAAATATTGGGTAAAAACCAGTGTAAGAAATCCCTAGATTCGGGGAAAGTGAGAGAAAGATTCGACCTTGATAGAGAAGGAGGCCACATGAGGACGAAGACCTGGAAGATCAGAAAGCGGATGAAGAATTGAATCGAGAGCCAATGATTCTAACTCCTCGGTTAAGCACCGAAAGCGGATGAAGAAGACCACGAGGACGTAGACGTCGACGACTTGAGATGGGTCAAACTTTGGCGGCATTGCGGCAGAAATCGATAACTAGGGTTTTGGTTTTGTGAGCGAAAGACAGTAGAGGAATATCCGTGTTTTGTGAGCAGGGTTTTGGTTTTGTGAGCAGAGACGGACATGTTCGTGTTTTAATTTTAATTTTAAGTTTTCATTTAAGCGCTGTTTTTTGCTCGTGTATTTTATATAGATAAAGTTTTTTTTTTAAAAACGTTCTATTTAAAATTAAAAATTACCCTTATAAATAGATAACTTTTTTTTATATGTATCTATAATATTTTATTAAAAAATATTGCAAAAAAAATATTACAATATTTTTTATAAAAATATCATCTTTTAAGTGTTGTCTTTTTATGATTTTGTACTAGTGTACATATTCTATAATTATATGTGTTATATGTATATTGTATATACACTAAGTTATATTAGTTTTCTAAACCTAAGTCTAAACTAAGAACAAAGAGAAGAAGAAGAAGAAGAAGACAAACCTTGAGAAAACAAAAGAAAAGTTTTCATCATCTCCATCTTTTCTCCTAATTTATCTTAGAAAGGTATCAAACTAACCATTATACTAAATTAAGATGTTTTGTATTTAGTCTTTATAAAATTAGGTTTTCATGATTATGAATTTATATGTATATATGGTGTTCATATGTTTTCATATGTGATTGTATGCCATGAAAGGATTTTCACAATACAAGTGTTGTAAAAATAATTTTTAAAATCATGTTCTTCTATGTTTTCATAGTTTTAGAGTTCTATGTAAATTTTTTTTGGTGAAACTTCATAATTTTGATATGTGAATGGGATGTGTGTGTGTGTGTGTGTGTGTGTGTATATATATATATATATACAGAAATGATCAAGGGATCCCTTACTTTCTTAAAATGAAGGACTTTTTTTTTTGTTTTTTTTAAAAAATAACTAAAAAAAAAGTTTAATATTTTATGGAACTGAAATTTTTTCATAATACAATGTTTTGGGCGTGTTTTGAATACCTATACCAAAAAGTGGTGGTACAGTCTGCTTAGACTGTACATACATGTTTTGTTATACGTACCCAAATTACACCCAAAACACTGTATTATGAAAAAATTTCAGTTCCATAAAATATTAAATTTTTTTTTTAGTTGTTTTAAAAAAAAGTCCTTCATTTTAAGAAAGTAAGGGATCCCTTACCTGATCCTGAGCCTATATATATATATATATATATATATATATAGAGTCCGGATCCAGTCCGGGATCCCGGACTCTATAAAATCCGGACCTTTATTTTTTTATTTTTTTTTTGCTTTTTTTTTTTTTTGAAACAACTAAAAAAAAAAAAAAAATTTATGGAATTGAAATTTTTTCATAATAAAGTGTTTTGGGCGTGATTTGGGTACGTATAACAAAATATGGTGGTACAGTCTGTGCAGACTGTACCACCACTTTTTGGTATAGGTATTCAAAACACACCCAAAACATTATATTATGAAAAAATTTCAGTTCCATAAAATATTAAATATTTTTTTTAGTTGTTTTAAAAAAAAAGCAAAAAAAAAAAGGTCCGTATTTTAAGAAAATCCGGACTCCCGGACCGGATCGGTTGTGTGTGTGTGTGTATATATATATATATATATATATATATATATATGTATACACTTACATGAGATTTTTATAGTTGTTCAAAAGTTTCAATTCACAAAGATATGATGAACATGATGAAATCATGTTCATAGGGTTTGATTATGAAGTTATGTTGAAAATGGTGCTTAAATCTTTTATGTGAGCATGATTTATGTGTAATATGGGTTATATTATGATATATTATGATTTATGTGGTTGTTCTAGCAATTCAATCCATATAATTTTGATAAACAAGAGGAATTTTGTTCATAATGATTTTCTGTGAATTAATTTCTGAAAAATGGCTTTTGAAACTATCAAATTGATGTTTGGTTATGATTTATTGTTGAAATTGATCATGTATTATGTTAGTATGTTAAGAATATGAGTTACTACAATTGGAATTACTTGAATTGGTTTAAAAACGAATTCAAAGTGAAGAATTTCGCTATGAATGTCAAAAGAAGAGGAAATAAGAGAAAAAAATGAAATTAAAGGTTGTAATCTTGATGTTTATGTTGTTTATGTGATTAGAAACGTGTTAGAAACATTAGTTTATATTTTTGTAAACATATTACACCTTGGGTAGGTTGGTATGGTTGTTAGAAAGGAGTTTGTAGGCCTAATTTGACTTTCTGTAGTGTTCGTGATGATAATTTGCGAAATTATAGAAGGGACCCCGCCTCGGTGGGCTCCCCTAGAGCAAAAACCCCAGCCCCGGCGGGGGGGGGGGTAGTCTGTCTGGCAAAATTTTGAAAAACAAAACTGACCGGACATGTTTTAATAAAATAAGCATAACGTTTTCATATGAACTCCGATTGAGACGATTCAAGATGATACGAAACGAGAACGAATAGAACTACAACTTTTATTCTTTAAGTTTTTCAATTTGAGGTCAGGAACAGGGGTCAAAATTGTGATCTTTAGGACTATTGTGTTTTCGGAGGCAATCGGAGGGCGTCGGGCATACACGTATGCAAGTGTAGTGCTTCTGACGATAAAAGATATTTTTCTAAGTTATAAAATATGAATGTTAGTAAATATAATGATGATTAACATTAATAAATAATGTATTAGATAAGTTATGTAATCACACTAAGCATACACAAGAGAGACGATTCGGGCGTGTGACGAATGAAAGTCGAAACGCCGTGACAAGTGTTAATGAACATTATAAGATATGGAATGGGTTTAATATAAAACTCATAAGTATTCCTAGCAAGACTAAACACTTGAATGAATTTCGAATATTACATAAGTCGAAAAGTTAACACAATCTAATTGAACATTGTGTGCTAATTAACAGGAACGATTATGAGATGTGGAGTAGAGTTTACATTACAATTACTATGTATTGTTATGTAACTAATAGTTGATCTGTATGATTATATAATTGTGTAGGGCACGTGAAGTACAGATAGCTGTAAGCTGTTAATCTGTTATTGGTAAACAACGATCAAGGCAAGTCTTTCGGTTCCTATTTTCTACGTGGACTTGATGAACTGTTTTAAATTATATGATATGTTATATGTGTTGTAAGCGAGCATGATGTGTTGTAATCATGAAATGTTAAAGTCAATTTATGACTACATTATTTTGGTTAAATAATGATGATTAAGTTGTTAGAGTTTATGCCCTAGAGGCCAAGTATTTGATATAATTGCTTAACGTTTTGATATTATGTTTGATTGAATAAATGAATGATTTTATTATGGTTTTATTTACTGCGTTATATAAATGTTAACACAATAAAAATCCTTAGAATAATGATACAAATTATATAGTTTCAAGTTTGTGACTTGAACATGAGATTATATAATTATAATTAGTATCATTGTTCTTAAATGTCCCTAGTCGAGTACCATTATTGATGGGACAACAATGATGCATTAAGACTAGTATGTTGATTGACTAATGACCAAATCTCATTGGTCATAAATATATGAGATATTAAGTCAATACATAAGTACATGTTAGAGAACGATGTACTGGATAGACCCACCATGAGAATTCTATATGGAGCATTATGCAAAGTGTCATTAGTAATTCTCATAGTGACAATGATGTAATGGTCCTCCGACCTGAAATCACTATATTACTACACGAGAATTTATGTACTTTGATATCATCAAATGTCACCTTTAATAGGGTGGACTATAAAGGTGATTATTGAGTACATCATGAATTGTGTGAGGAATATGAGTGATCTAGATAGAATTTAACCATCCTATATATTAGGGGTGATATCCATAGGCCTCTTGATTGAGTAGGACTATGAAATGCATGGCCATGCTCAAATAGTGATTTGTTTCATATAGTCCACTCATTGATCAAGAAAAAACTCAGATTAAATTATGAAGAGTATGACACATTCCATGACTCGAGTTTAATCTTGGATATTAAGGTTAAAAGGATTAAATTACATTGAAACATTGGTCACGAAAAGGTTGCATCGAATCATCGATCTTATTATTACTTGAGTAGCAGTGATGCATTACTAGATGCCGCTCACCGTTTATAACTTTATAATATGATTTTAAAGTTATTGCCAACGTAATAATAACCTATAGGGTCACACACATAGAACGTAATTTAAAAGGGAATTAATTTAAATTTTAAGGATTTAAATATATTAATATGATTAATAGTATTTAAATTACGAATTTAAATTAAAAGGATAATTTGTATATATGTATATTAATTAAGTAAGACTTAATTATTATATATATATATATATATATATATATATATATATATATATATATATATATATATATATATTCGGATTTTATGAAATTAGGTTTTGATTAATACATTTTAACTACTATATATATGATATATAGCAGCCACTTAGGGTATTATTAAAAACCAAAAACCCTAGCCACTCTCAGAGAGAGACTAGAGAGAAACAGTTCTAAAATCCTCATCCTTGGTGGCTAGTACCGCAGTTCCTTCTTCTGCAGATCGTAGGACGATTCGTGGAGCGTTCGTGTGGATACCGTAGAGGCGCGATTCATTTGGATTGCGTTGGAGATTCGAGCGCATCAATTTAATTTTCTTAATCGGTATAATTTCTAACCACTGAGTTAATTGATTTTCGCATGGATCCTGTTTAGGGTTTCGAAATTGCTTTATATTTATTCTATTTTCGCTGTGTGTTTTTTGTCGAAACCCAACATGAGTAAGGAACTCAATCTTTATATTTACTATATGAATTAAAGCATGTATGCCATGTTACTTTAATTATTATGATATTTATGTTGAGCATATTATTATGTGTTATGTGATGCATGAAAACTGTTAGAACTTGCTGAGCTGTCGAGCTCACTCTTGCAAATAATAATTTTTACAGGTCAAGATTTCAAGGTAAGGATATGTGCTAAGTGAATGATAGAGATCCATATTCACGAATATTACTTATGTTTTATGAGAAATGTATTTAATATTTGAATGTAACATGTTGTTGAATTGTAAGTTGAGCTATCCGGTGTATATGGATATCTATTTATGATGTAAGACTTTGTATAGTCATTTTATTTTAACGATTCATGATATAAATTTGAATCGAAGAGATGTAATGTAAAGGTTGCGATTTAGGGCAATACAGAAGGAAATGTATACAAGTTTTAAATATTCTGCATTTTTAGTGATTTTAATATTGAATAATGATGTAAAGATAGATTATAGTTGTATTGTTAACGATCGAGGATAATATTATTGTATGAATTTTGGGGTCGTTACAGGTCGTCTGTAGTTGGTGCAAGCTTTGCAGGAACATAGGGCCTATTCTGAACAGTTTTAAATAGATCTTCATCTATTGAATCCATGTATGCTTGCATCCGAACTTTTCAGTTGGCGAATTTATCTTTGTTGCACATAGGTGGCTTGCTGCCTCCTCTAGTCTTTCATTCGCATATCAAATGTGCCATTGGATCTACTCAAGCTTTGTAGCCTTTTTGATAGAACCTGCTATGATACCAATTGTTAGTTCTCAGATGCACAATAGTTATCTAGAAGGGGGGGTTGAATAGATATTTAAAATCTTTTCGTTTTAGTTTGTTAGCTTTGATAATGATTCAAACACTGCGGAATTAAGATTTGTTTCTTCTCCCTTTTAGATATAGTGAGTTAATGAGAATGTGGCAGTTATAACAGTTATAGCAGTTATAGTAGTTATAGCAAGAATGTAAGAGACATAGCAGTTTTAAGTGGTACAGAGCACTTAAAGCTCCTAGTCCACTCTTCTACTCCTCGAGTAGGAAATCTACTAAGGATATCTTTTACACTTTCTGAATCTCACAGATTCCTTCTAGACCAGCAGTTTAGGCACTTCTCAGTTCACTTTTAAACTCTTCAAGTCTGGCAGACTTGGTTCTTCACAGTTCACTTAGAACTCTTCAAGTCCTTCTGACTTGGAACTCTTACTTCACTTGATTGGTAGTTGTTAAGTTCTTGCTTGGTGCTACTCAGTTGCCGTTAATGTAAGACCCCAACTTTTATAAATAAAGATGAATTTTCTATAAATATCATTTTTGAATATTATGGAGTTAATTTGATACAATGTTATAGTTGTGGGTAATATTTATAAATTTTACAAAGTACGCAAGTTGTTATATAATATTCGATTGGTTGGGGAATATTCGTTTTAACAGGGAATATTCGTACAACGGCACAATCATTGGTGGACCCCACAATGGAATTATTGTCGGGTTGAGAAAACGACAAAAATATTTTATTAAAAATAACGGCGGAAGTTTTACCATTGATACTGTTGAACTACTCGGTAGTAAAAGTACAGTAATACGTGTGGTTGAATAGTAGCACACGGTATTGATTATTAATGCTTATGTGAGAAGTCACTCAGTTTGATTCAATTATTGTCAGTTAATAATATGAATTATTTAGCGATAATGACGTTTTATTTTATTCGTATTATTAACGTAATAAAACAGAAACATCTTTTTATATAAAACAGAATACTTTATTAAAGTTATTCTAAAATAGAATATATTATATTTTATTTAAAAGATTTTTCTTCAAATATGGACCATCAGATTAAAGTAATCAATCTGGACCGTACATGGATTAGTTACTATGCATTCTATTTTTCTATAAATAGCAGCTCATTCCTTCACTATTTCTTACGAATTCACTGAACTCTAGAGAGAGAAACTATAGAGAGAGAGAAGAAAAGTATTCTGCTACTTAACTACTTCCTTATTTCAGTTCTTCTTTAAAACGGTAAGGGGTGTTATTCTTTCTTATTCATGAAGAGAACTGTTGTTGTTCCATTTCTTATTATTCTGTTGGAATAACCTGTATACGCGGTCTACCCTATACTTGGTGACATTCTTCTGTTATTTTGTTGGAACATCCTGTCTGTGTGTTTTACACCAGACCTGGTTCCGTCTTTATTATTATTCTGTTGGAACATCCTGTCTGTGTGTTTTACACCGGATCTGGTTCCATCTTTATTATTATTCTGTTGGAACATCCTGTCTGTGTGTTTTACACCGGACCTAGTTCCGTCTTTATTATTATTCTGTTGGAATATCCTGTCTGTGCGTTTTACGCCGGACCTGGTTCCATTATTTATTATTCTGTTAGAATAACCTGTCTGTGCGGTCTATCGCATGCATGGTGATTTTTTTTGTTATTCCATTCTTTATTATACTCAGTTGGTTAAGTTTTGACTTCTATACTCCATGAAATTTGTGGAATATCCTTGATAATTGCGTTTAATCCAGTATCTTTTCATGAAAATATTCTTCTAAGCATTCTTAAATTTTACTCCACAAAGCAGTATCATGTTGACAATTTGGACGTTGTTAATTCTTGGATAAATTAATTCTTGAACTTGTTTTATTGAATTCTTATATCATTGTCATCATCCTCATGTTTATAAAATGCTGAAAGTCATCTGTGGCCTGTAGTGCATAGATGGACTTGGTATGATTATGACCAGGTATTATTCGGTATAGTCATGACCGTAATGTTACAAATGATGTGGTAAAAGTCCTCATTGGCCCGTAGTGCATTGATGGACAGTTGTTGGCATGATCATGACCATTAATGAATACACGAATATCATTGGCCGTAATGTAGGGGTGATTCGATGATATGGATTATTTTATTAAGCTGAGTCCCAACGATAACAGTGTTGAAAAACCTTTTAAATCATAGAAGATAGTAGATTTTATTCTCTACTTGACTCTTTTAATGGATTGCTTGTTTCGCTGCAGTTAAACTTGATGTTCGTTATATTTTATCAGTTTAACACTGTTGAAGGCTAATGATAATTTATTTTGCATTTTCTTAGTCATAATATTTCTTACTGGGCTAGTTGAGCTCACCCTTTCTTTCACTGTTCTCTTAAGAAAATGAGAATATAGCTGGGACGAGTCGGGGAACGGAGTGATGGACCAGATGATAGTATTAGTAGTCCTCACTATTCTATTAAATAGTGTGACAATAATTGTAATGATGACTCCTTTTGAGTTTATATAGTCTCTAGTAGACAATAATTGTATTCAAACTCACAATTATGTTTTGTCGTATTGTACACGACAGTTGTATTAGTAAGTTGTATTTGTATTCTGTACCATGTATCTGATGACCCAAGATGGGTGATATATACCTAATTTTGGGAGCGTCACAGTTGGTATCAGAGCTTAGGGATATGATCCCTGGCTAAGATGTGAGAATAGAACTAGGAGGGGAGAGACGGGGAATTCCTTCGCTAGTATGACCTACCTAAGTTTATTTGCATAGTATTTAATTGGTCGGTCATAATATAAGGATAATATATGACATATCAATTAACTTTTATTTTGTAGCAGTATCTGAAAATGGCATCTGAGAATGTTGAGAATAGCAATAGAGCACAGGTGACTGTTGATTCACCACATATCAATAATCAGGATAATGTGCATCAGGAAGGTGACAATCCTCATGCAAACAACAACACTGACCAGATGATGAATGATAGAATGTTCAGAAACTTTATGCAGTTCATGCAACAGCAGGCGAGAGCGGCTCCTGTCCAAAATATAGGTGGAAACACTGAAAACTCTCGGACGATCACCGCTAAACAGTTCAAGGAGCTGGGACCACCGGAGTTTAAGGGAGAGCCAAAACCACTTATAGCGAAAACATGGATAAAGCAGATCACCAAGATATTTGATGTCTTAGGATGCTCCGAGGAGCAAAAGGTTCCCTTTGCCGCCTTTATGTTGCGAGGAGAGGCAGATTACTGGTGGGAATCGATTAAGCGTACTCAACCTGCCGCACTGAAGGTGTCTTGGGAGAAGTTCCAAGAGCTGTTCAATGACAAATACATTTCTGAAAGTGTTCGTCACATGAAGGAGGTGGAGTTCATCAAATTGGAGCAGAATAATATGACCGTGTCGCAGTATGAGGCTAAATTTGCTGAGTTGTCCCGATTTACATCCCACTTGGTGGATAATGAAGAGCGAATGACGCGAATGTTTTTGCGAGGTTTGAAACCTGAGATACGTCAACATCTTATTTCTCATAAATTGTGTTTGTATTCAGATGTTGTGAATAGGGCTCAGTTAGTAGAGCGCGATAACGAGTCAACGCAACCAAAAGAGAGCAGTCGGCAAAATGATAATACCAGTGAGAGCAGTCATCGAAGCGGTGACAACAAGCGTGGAGGGAATCAACAGGCCAGAAATGGTAACCACTTCGGTGGTAATCAGGGCCAAAATAATAAGAATGGTCATTTCAAGAAGAGGAGATTCAACAATGATGGAAAGACGTCAGCACTAGCACCCGTTGTTAAGGAAGGAGAACGACCACCTATCATATGTTTCAAATGCAGAGGGGAGGGGCACATCAGTCCAAACTGCGCGATGCCGTCTAAAGCATGTTATAATTGTGGAAGAGAAGGTCATTTAGCTCGATTTTGTCGTTTACCAAAAACAAGTTCAGCCAAGATGGAGACACCAAAGGCTGTCCCAGAAAAGTTAAAACCGGTAGTGCAAGGGAGGGCGTTTGTTGTGACCTCCCAGAAAGCAAGGAACCTGAATGAGGTCATCACGGGTAAGCTTATCATAAACTCTAACGAAGTCTATACTTTATTTGATACCGGTTCTACCCATTCTTTTATTTCTCCTACTTGCGCTCATCGATTAAATTTGACTCCGGAGAAATTAGACTTTGACTTATCTGTTGAAACTCCATTGGGAGAAACCTTCATTACATCCACAGTTTATAAGTCTTGTTTGGTTCAAGTTGGTACCCACACATTACCTGTCGATCTTATTTCATTAAAACTACTTGCATTTGACGTGATTCTAGGGATTGATTGGTTAACTACTCATCATGCAAAAATTGATTGTTTTCGTAAGGTTGTTAGTTTTCATATTCCTAATCGACCTATTATGCGAATTCAAGCAACCAAACCAATAAAATCAATCGCTGTCATCTCAAGCTATAAAGCTATTCGTTTATTGAAAATTGGATGTCAAGCTTTCTTAGCTCATGTCTTGGATCTAAACAAAAATACGTCAGTTTTGAATGATATTTCTATTGTTAATAAATTTCCTGATGTATTCCCTAAAGAACTTCCTGGCCTACCCCCAGAGCGTGAAATTGAATTTTGTATTGACGTTGAACCCGGTACAAAACCCATTTCTAAAGCCCCATATCGAATGGCTCCTATTCAACTTCAGGAGTTAAAGATCCAACTGCAGGAATTGTTAGACATTGGCTTTATTCGTACTAGTACTTCTCCTTGGGGTGCTCCTGTGCTATTCGTGAAGAAGAAAGATGGAAATATGCAACTTTGTATTGATTATCGGGAGTTGAATCATGTCACCATCAAAAATAGGTACCCATTGCCACGTATTGATGACCTGTTTGACCAGTTGCAAGGAGCACAATTCTTTTCAAAGATCGATCTTCATTCTGGATATCATCAGCTGAAGTTAGAACTGAGAATATTCCAAAGACGGCTTTCAGAACTCGGTACGGGCATTATGAATTCCTAGTCATGTCCTTTGGATTGACTAATGCTCCTGCTGCCTTCATGGATATGATGAACCGGGTATTCAAGGAATATTTGGATCACTTTGTGGTCGTCTTTATTGATGACATCCTTATTTATTCCAAAAGCCGTGAAGATCATGACCAACACTTGAGGCTGGTACTCCAAAAGCTTCGTGAATACAAGCTTTATGCCAAGTTGAAGAAATGCGAGTTCTGGTTGGAGGAGGTAGCATTCCTTGGGCACGTAGTATCAAGTCGTGGAATATCGGTTGACCCGATAAAGATTGAAGCTATTCAAAGCTGGGAGCAACCTAAATCAGTGACTGAAGTACGTAGCTTTCTTGGTTTAGCTGGTTATTATCGGAGATTCGTGGAAGGATTTTCTCGAATTGCTACTCCATTAACTCAGCTGACTCGGAAAGATACAAAGTTCGGTTGGAGCGAAGAATGTGAGAAGAGTTTTCAAGAACTCAAGAGGAGACTCATTTCAACACCTGTTCTAACAATACCATCTGGCTCGGAGGGATTTGTCATCTACAGTGATGCTTCGAGCAAAGGGTTGGGATGCATTCTCATGCAACATGGAAATATCATAGCCTATGCATCAAGACAACTCAAGAAATATGAGAGAAATTATCCTACTCATGATCTAGAGTTGGCAGTTGTTGTCTTTGCACTTAAAATTTGGAGGCATTACTTGTATGGGGAGAAGGTAGAGATCTTTACGGATCATAAAAGCCTCAAATATTTCTTCACTCAAAAGGAACTCAACATGCGACAACGACGTTGGCTTGAACTGTTGAAAGATTATGATCATACCATTCAATACCATCCTGAAAAAGCGAACGTGGTAGCTGACGCATTGAGTAGAAGATCATATGCAAGTACGAGTGCAATATTGTCAACACAAAGGCCCATTTTGTGTGACTTGCAAAGGATGGAGATAGAGTTAAAGACTCCTGGGATCCATGTGATGATGGCGAATATACGAGTAGAACCAGCTTTAATCGATAAAGTTAAAGCTGCTCAAGCTACAGACTTGGAGCTGATGCGTATGAGGAAGAAAGTGCAAGAAGGTGCTATGCCGGAAGTAAGAATCGATGAAGAAGGAATACTTCGAGTCAACTCCAGACTTTGTGTTCCTAACAACCCTGATTTAAAATATGAAATCATGATGGAGGTGCACAACACACCGTTTGCAATCCATCTTGGAAGTACCAAAATGTATCATGATCTTCGTCATACATTTTGGTGGAACAATATGAAGAGAGAGATAGCGCTGTTTATCTCAAGGTGTCTAACTTGTCAACGAGTTAAAGCGGAGCATCAAGTACCAAAAGGTCCATTGCAACCACTTGAAATTCCAGAATGGAAGTGGGAGCACATTACCATGAATTTCGCTACCGGTCTTCCTAAAGTTTCTCAAGGTATAGATGCGATTTGGGTCATTGTTGATAGATTGACCAAGTCTGCTCATTTCTTACCGATACGAGAAACTTATACACTTGAACGTCTTACTCGTACGTACATAAACGAGATTGTAAGACTGCATGGTATGCCAGTATCCATAGTTTCTGATCGAGACCCAAGATTCACTTCACGATTTTGGGTTAGTTTACAAAAAGCTATGGGCACGGATTTACGATATAGTTCGGCATATCATCCTCAGACGGACGGACAATCAGAGAGGACTATTCAAACTCTAGAAGATTTATTAAGACTCTGTGTCCTTGACTTCAAGGGAAGTTGGGACAAGTTCTTACCATTGGTGGAGTTTTCCTACAACAACAGTTATCAAGCAAGTATTGGCATGGCTCCATTCGAAGCATTGTATGGAAGAAAATGTCGTTCTCCAGTATGTTGGGATGAGGTGGGTGAAGCAACGTTGTTGGGACCGGAGTTGGTACGTATGACTGCAGAAAAGATTCAAACGATCCGACAACGTATAAAAACCTCACAAGATCAACAAAAGAGTTATGTTGATCTTCATCGAAAGGACGTGAAATTTGATATAGGAGATCACGTGTTCTTACGTGTTGCTCCATGGAAAGGAGTTACGAGATTTGGAAAGAGAGGAAAGCTCAATCCTCGATTCATCGGTTCATTTTTAATCCTCGATCGAGTAGAAACTGTGGCTTAAAGACTCGCTTTACCGCCAAGTATGTCTCGTGTTCATAACGTTTTTCACATATCCATGTTACGTAAATATGTGGAAGACCCGAACCACATTATTGAGTTAGAACCGGACGAAATAGCAGAAGATTTGACGTATGAAGAAGTTCCTGTTCAAATCTTGGATAAGAAGGAACATATTCTACGCTCTAAGGTTATACCTCAAGTCAAAGTTTTGTGGAGAAACCACGATGTTGAGGAAATGACTTGGGAGTTAGAATCTAAAATGAAATCAAGGTATCCTTACCTCTTCGACATACCAGGTACGTACCCTAATTTCGAGGGCGAAATTTCATAAAAAGGGGAGGTTGTAAGACCCCAACTTTTATAAATAAAGATAAATTTTCTATAAATATCATTTTTAAATATTATGGAGTTAATTTGATACAATGTTATTGTAACGACCCCAAAATAGGTCCATTCCATCCAACCTATTCTGAGTCGCCAAATACATGGTACAGATAACAACTATAACTTTATTACAACAATTGTCGTGCGAAATACAACAACACATGCTATGAGTTTGGGTACAAATATATACCAACTGTGACTCATGTCCCAACCTTGGATAGCACGTCACAATGACACATTACATAAAGGTATAGTCAAAAACTGTTTTAGAAATTAGAATCTTTGGGAAGTGCTCAAGGAAACCCTCGTACATGGGAGGCCATGCTTCTAGGTTATGATAGATATCATATGGCCACAGAATTATCCTTGGTTGACCCAATAGACCCCAAAATATCTATAGACCACCGTTCTATTCCCTTGTTATCCCTCGCTCGACCCAGCTACACTTTTATTACCTGAAAGGAATTGTGAAGAAAAAGGGTGAGCACAACTAGCTCAGTAAAGAATATCATGACTAAAGATAAATTATCAATAGTCTTCAACAGTAATAAATCAGAGATTTAGAACATATGGTAGATGATAAAACTTTTCAACCATAGTTGCAGTGGAATGAGCAATCCATTAGAAGAGTCAAATAGACTATAAAGTCTATTATCTTCTCCACGTTAAAAGTCCACCAATAATGTTTTATCCCTGTAACATCAATCAATAGTTCATTTCCACAATCATATGAATAATTCATACTCATAATTGTGATTTTAAATTTCGCATCCAAGACGAAGATAATTTTCATCACCTGTCTTTACCTGAAACATCAAAGATCATGGTTATACCAAATCACAGTTCCTGTTCATAATCATACTAATAAATTCATCTTTACATCACGGGCCAAAGATATTCATCAACAGTTCATCTTTACACTACATGCCAAAGATATTCAACAATAAGTCATCTTTGCACTACGGGCCAAAGATATTCATCAACAACTCATCTTTGCACTACAGGCCAAAGATATTCCTCAATAGTTCGTATTTGCACTACAGGCCAAATATATTATTATCTCAAAGAAATATATAATCATTTCAGAATTTATATAACCAATAATTATAACCATGTTGATCATTTCACCTTTGCACTTAAGCTAAAGATATTCAATTATAAATTCAATGGTCATGATCATACCAGTCACAATTCAACTTTTCACTACTGGACAAAGAGAACCCTAGTCATGATCATACCAATAATCTACCCATCATTACACTCAAGTCAAAGAGAAATATCATCATTAGGGTTATAAAAATATTATATATGATAAAAAAATAATATGATCAACATATAGTTTTAACCTCAAGAGAAATATTCATAAATCGACTATAATTTGGTTAGAAAAAGAAACCAATTTTGTCATGAATAGTAACTCGTGAATAGTAACCCATGAATAGTAACTCATGAATAGTAACTCGTGAATAGTAACTCATAAATAGTAACTCATAAATAGTAACTCGTGAATAGTAACTCATGAATAATAACTCGTGAATAGTAACTCATGAATAGTAACTCATGAATAGTAACTCATGAATAGTAACCCCGACATGAAAAGTTCCAAATTTGATAAAAAGTTCAGATCAATACTTCGGCATAATGATATTAGAGAAAATAATATCATTTAAGAAGAAATAACATCCCTTACTATCCCTTACTATCCCTTACAATCCCTTACAATCCCATACCTCAAAAGAGCAGTACTCCTGACTGGAATAACGCTGAACGAACTTGCACCGTATAGCAACACTCAAGATATCAAAATACTTACAAGAATACACTCGATAATATAGAGAGAGAAATAGAGAGAAAACTTCAGTTTCTGGTGTGATTTTCAATTCTAACCTAAGCACCCTATTTATAGGAAATTGCTTAGAACACCAAAGTAGAAAATTGAATATAATAATATATTTATAACCAAAATTTCCTTAGCCCACCACATCAAAAACATATTTTTTACACAAATGCACCAAAAATGCAAAACATGTTTTAAACAATTTTTGTAACAAAAAATCAATTCAGACTCAATAATTCGGAACTTCAATAATTCGTAATAAATAGCCCTTTTATCAAAAAATTTGAATCTCGCGATTTTTTTATAGGAAATTCAATTCTCTACAACTTTGCAGAAGAAAGTTTTTCCAAATTCCAAACAGAAATTGACCGAAATCCATAAACGGGCGATTTTACAGTCAATAATAAATTTTCGGTCAAGAATTGTGTCCACCAACACATAAAACATGTGTTAATCATTTAATCCAACAAAAATACTCTTCCTCCTCATTTATTCATATATCCCACATTCATTGTAAAAATATCACCATTAATATATTATTAAAATAATATATTTAAATGAATTATTTTATCAGAAAAAGATAAAGTATTAATTTTCAACAATTGTCACATTAAAATTTTCTCCATCTATATCTACATAAAATTAATATTTTCCTCATCATATAAATCAATAATTAATTATACACAAATAATATTACAGAACCACAGTACTGGCAACCAGGCCGTTCCCAGGAAAGAGGGTGCTTTCCAATAAGGATCTCTTCCTTACTGGCGCGCAATTAGATGACCAAACCTCTCCTTAGACAGAACTTTCTAGACATTGCCAATAATGTTATCTAATAATATTATTCAGATAATATGAATTATTGCTCCGATAATAGAAAATAATGTGCAGTGACAATTATTAAAACAATAGTAATATAAAATATCAACGCAGCAATTATTGAATCAATAAAATACAATATTGAACAGTAATTACTGTAACAATTATTGAGTAATGCCTTCTTACGTAAAAATCAATAATTGGTGCAATACCGTGAGCTACTGTGCAACAACGCGTATTACTGTGTTTTAACCACCGGGTATTCCAACAGTATTAACGGTAACAACTACGCCGTTATTTATAAACAACTCATTTTTTTGTCGTTTTCTTAATCCAATCGCTTTCCGTTATGGGGCCCACAAAAGACTGCGCCGTCGTACGAATATTCTCCGATAGTAAGAATATTCCACGACCAAGCGAATATTCCCCGACAACAATGAATATTTTATAACCACTTGTGTATTTCGAAAAAAAATTCATATATCACCCTTAACTTTAACATTTATCAATTTAACCATTTACTAAATAGTAATTATAAGAAAAATTGAATACTTTTATTTCATAAAATTCGGGGTCTTACAATCTACCCTCCTTATAAAATTTCGTCCTCGAAATTTACGTACCTGGTATTTCAAAGAGTTGAGAATACCTTGCTTTCATTTCAGATTCCATCTTTTCTATCATCATAATTTCTTCGTTGCTCATCTCCTGTATTTCAGATATCATTCTAGAATACAGCTTCAAAACAAAGGTTAATTGAACAAATTAACATATCACATAATATCCCGATATTATGACTGACCAACAAATAAGCTTAGGTAGGACACACTAGTGAAGGATTTACTCGTCTCTCTCCTCCTAGTCCTATTTCCCGATCTCCGCTAGAGATCATATCCCTAAGCTCTGATACCAAATGTAACTCACGTCCCATCAGTGGACAGCACCTTACAGTGGTACCTATCAGTTCGCCACTGCAGAACGGCGTCCCCTACGGAGAGTCTGGCTTCGGTGCATCCCCCATCAACAGGAAGTCACCAGCAAGAGGCTCGGGGCTCTTTACTTATAGCTCTGATACCAAAATGTAACGACCCCAAAATAGGTCCATTCCATCCAACCTATTCTGAGTCGCCAAATACATGGTACAGATAACAACTATAACTTTATTACAACAATTGTCGTGCGAAATACAACAACACATGCAATGAGTTTGGGTACAAATATATACCAACTGTGACTCATGTCCCAACCTTGGATAGCACGTCACAATGACATATTACATAAAGGTATAGTCAAAAACTGTTTTAGAAATTAGAATCTTTAGGAAGTGCTCAAGGAAACCCTCGTAGATGGGAGGCCATGCTTCTAGGTTATGATAGATATCATATGGCCACAGAATTATCCTTGGTTGACCCAATAGACCCCAAAATATCTATAGACCACCGTTCTATTCCCTTGTTATCCCTCGCTCGACCCAGCTACACTTTTATTACCTGAAAGGAATTGTGAAGCAAAAGGGTGAGCACAACTAGCTCAGTAAAGAATATCATGACTAAAGATAAATTATCAATAGTCTTCAACAGTAATAAATCAGAGATTTAGAACATATGGTAGATGATAAAACTTTTCAACCATAGTTGCAGCGGAACGAGCAATCCATTAGAAGAGTCAAATAGACTATAAAGTCTATTATCTTCTCCACGTTAAAAGTCCACCAACAATATTTTATCCCTGTAACATCAATCAATAGTTCATTTCCACAATCATATGAATAATTCATACTCATAATTGTGATTTTAAATTTCGCATCCAAGACGAAGATAATTTTCATCACCTGTCTTTACCTGAAACATCAAAGATCATGGTTATACCAAATCACAGTTCCTGTTCATAATCATACTAATAAATTCATCTTTGCATCACGGGCCAAAGATATTCATCAACAGTTCATCTTTACACTACATGCCAAAGATATTCAACAACAAGTCATCTTTGCACTACGGGCCAAAGATATTCATCAACAACTCATCTTTGCACTACAGGCCAAAGATATTCCTCAATAGTTCGTATTTGCACTACAGGCCAAATATATTATTATCTCAAAGAAATATATAATCATTTCAGAATTTATATAACCAATAATTATAACCATGTTGATCATTTCACCTTTGCACTTAAGCTAAAGATATTCAATTATAAATTCAATGGTCATGATCATACCAGTCACAATTCAACTTTTCACTACTGGACAAAGAGAACCCTAGTCATGATCATACCAATAATCTACCCATCATTACACTCAAGTCAAAGAGAAATATCATCATTAGGGTTATAAAAATATTATATATGATAAAAAAATAATATGATCAACATATAGTTTTAACCTCAAGAGAAATATTCATAAATCGACTATAATTTGGTTAGAAAAAGAAACCAATTTTGTCATGAATAGTAACTCGTGAATAGTAACCCATGAATAGTAACTCATGAATAGTAACTCGTGAATAGTAACTCGTGAATAGTAACTCGTGAATAGTAACTCATGAATAATAACTCGTGAATAGTAACTCATGAATAGTAACTCGTGAATAGTAACTCATGAATAGTAACTCATAAATAGTAACTCATGAATAGTAACCCCGACATGAAAAGTTCTAAATTTGATAAAAAGTTCAGATCAATACTTCGGCATAATGATATTAGAGAAAATAATATCATTTAAGAAGAAATAACATCCCTTACTATCCCTTACTATCCCTTACAATCCCTTACAATCCCATACCTCAAAAGAGCAGTATTACTGACTGGAATAACGCTGAACGAACTTGCACCGTATAGCAACACTCAAGATATCAAAATACTTACAAGAATACACTCGATAATATAGAGAGAGAAATAGAGAGAAAACTTCAGTTTCTGGTGTGATTTTCAATTCCAACCTAAGCACCCTATTTATAGGAAATTGCTTAGAACACCAAAGTAGAAAATTGAATATAATAATATATTTATAACCAAATTTTCCTTAGCCCACCACATCAAAAACATATTTTTTACACAAATGCACCAAAAATGCAAAACATGTTTTAAACAATTTTTGTAACAAAAAATCAATTCAGACTCAATAATTCGGAACTTCAATAATTCGTAATAAATAGCCCTTTTATCAAAAAATTCGAATCTCGCGATTTTTTTATAGGAAATTCAATTCTCTACAACTTTGCAGAAGAAAGTTTTTCCAAATTCCAAACAGAAATTGACCGAAATCCACAAACGGGCGATTTTACAGTCAATAATAAATTTTCGGTCAAGAATTGTGTCCACCAACACATAAAACATGTGTTAATCATTTAATCCAACAAAAATACTCTTCCTCCTCATTTATTCATATATCCCACATTCATTATAAAAATATCACCATTAATATATTATTAAAATAATATATTTAAATAAATTATTTTATCAGAAAAAGATAAAGTATTAATTTTCAACAATTGTCACATTAAAATTTTCTCCATCTATATCTACATAAAATTAATATTTTCCTCATCATATAAATCAATAATTAATTATACATAAATAATATTACAGAACCACAGTACTGGCAACCAGGCCGTTCCCAGGAAAGAGGGGGCTTTCCAATAAGGATCTCTTCCTTACTGGCGCGCAATTAGATGACCAAACCTCTCCTTAGACAGAACTTTCTAGACATTGCCAATAATGTTATCTAATAATATTATTCAGATAATATGAATTATTGCTCCGATAATAGAAAATACTGTGCAGTGACAATTATTAAAATAACAGTAATATAAAATATCAACGCAGCAATTATTGAATCAATAAAATACAATATTAAACAGTAATTACGGTAACAATTATTGAGTAATGCCTTCTTACGTAAAAATCAATAATTGGTGCAATACCGTGAGCTACTGTGCAACAACGCGTATTACTGTGTTTTAACCACCGGGTATTCCAACAGTATTAACGGTAACAACTACGCCGTTATTTATAAATAACTTATTTTTTTATCGTTTTCTTCATCCAATCGCTTTCCGTTATGGGGCCCACAAAAGACTGCGCCGTCGTACGAATATTCTCCGATAGTAAGAATATTCCACGACCAAGCGAATATTCCCCGACAACAATGAATATTTTATAACCACTTGTGTATTTTGAAAAAAAATTCATATATCACCCTTAACTTTAACATTTATCAATTTAACCATTTACTAAATAGTAATTATAAGAAAAATTGAATACTTTTATTTTATAAAATTCGGGGTCTTACAGTTATAGTTGTGGGTAATATTTATAAATTTTGTAAAGTACGCAAGTTGTTATATAATATTCGATTGGTTGGGGAATATTCGTTTTAACAGGGAATATTCGTACAATGGCACAATCATTGGTGGACCCCACAACAAAATTATTGTCGGGTTGAGAAAACGACAAAAATATTTTATTAAAAATAACGGCGGAAGTTTTACCATTGATACTGTTAAACTACTCAGTAGTAAAAGTACAGTAATACGTGTGGTTGAATAGTAGCACACGGTATTGATTATTAATGCTTATGTGAGAAGTCACTCAGTTTGATTCAATTATTGTCAGTTAATAATATGAATTATTTAGCGATAATGACGTTTTGTTTTATACGTATTATTAACGTAATAAAACAGAAACATCTTTTTATATAAAACAGAATACTTTATTAAAGTTATTCTATAAATAGAATATATTATATTTTATTTAAAAGATTTTTCTTTAAATATGGACCGTCAGATTAAAGTAATCAATCTGGACCGTACATGGATTAGTTACTATGCATTCTATTTTTCTATAAATAGCAGCTCATTCCTTCACTATTTCTTACGAATTCACTGAACTCTAGAGAGAGAAACTATAGAGAGAGAGAAGAAAAGTATTCTGCTACTTAACTACTTCCTTATTTCAGTTCTTCTTTAAAACGGTAAGGGGTGTTATTCTTTCTTATTCATGAAGAGAACTGTTGTTGTTCCATTTCTTATTATTCTGTTGGAATAACCTGTATACGCGGTCTACCCTATACTTGGTGACATTCTTCTGTTATTTTGTTGGAACATCCTGTCTGTGTATTTTACACCAGACCTGGTTCCGTCTTTATTATTATTCTGTTCGAACATCCTGTTTGTGTGTTTTACACCGGACCTGGTTTCGTCCTTATTATTATTCTGTTGGAACATCCTGTCTGTGTGTTTTACACCGGACCTGGTTCCGTCTTTATTATTATTCTGTTGGAATATCCTGTCTGTGCGTTTTACGCCGGACCTGGTTCCATTATTTATTATTCTGTTGGAATAACCTGTCTGTGCGGTCTATCGCATGTATGATGATTTTTTTTGTTATTCCATTCTTTATTATACTCAGTTGGTTAAGTTTTGACTTCTATACTCCATGAAATTTGTGGAATATCCTTGATAATTGCGTTTAATCCAGTATCTTTTCATGAAAATATTCTTCTAAGCATTCTTGAATTTTACTCCACAAAGCAGTATCATGTTGACAATTTGGACGTTGTTAATTCTTGGATAAATTAATTATTGAACTTGTTTTATTGAATTCTTATATCATTGTCATCATCCTTATGTTTATAAAATGTTGAAAGTCATCTGTGGCCTGTAGTGCATAGATGGACTTGGTATGATTATGACCAGGGATTATTCGGTATAATCATGACCGTAATGTTACAAATGATGTGGTAAAAGTCCTCATTGGCCCGTAGTGCATTGATGGACAGTTGTTGGCATGATCATGACCATTAATGAATGCACGAATATCCTTGGCCGTAGTGCAGGGGTGATTCGATTATATGGATTATTTTATTAAGGTGAGTCCCAGCGATAACAGTGTTGAAAAACCTTTTAAATCATAGAAGATAGTAGATTTTATTCTCTACTTGACTCTTTTAATGAATTGCTTGTTCCGCTGCAGTTAAACTTGATGTTCGTTATATTTTATCAGTTTAACACTGTTGAAGGCTAATGATAATTTATTCTGCATTATCTTAGTCATAATATTTCTTACTGGGCTAGTTGAGCTCACCCTTTCTTTCACTGTTCTTTTAAGGAAATGAGAATATAGCTAGGATGAGTCGGGGAACGTAGTGATGAACCAGATGATAGTATTAGTAGTCCTCACTATTCTATTAAATAGTGTGACAATAATTGTAATGAGGACTCCTTTTGAGTTTGTATAGTCTCTAGTAGACAATAATTGTATTCAAACTCACAGTTATGTTTTGTCGTATTGTACACGACAGTTGTATTAGTAAGTTGTATTTGTATTTTGTACCATGTATCTGACGACCCAAGATGGGTGATATATACCTAATTTTGGGAGCGTCACAGTTAAGCACTTGTTTGAAAGAACTGAGTAGCTGAGCAAGCTTCTCTTTTTCTCAGATCGTAGAGTTGAGCGTTGAGTGTTCTTCAATGTTTTGTTCAATGTTTGCTTAGTTGAATCATCTGTAGATGTTTTGCATATATGTGATCCTTGAAATCTATCCGTTGAAGACATCCGTTGAAGCATTAAATGTGTTTGACATTTCTGAACTTTGATGGAGTTTTTTCTGTACATCTTCTGAATTGCATTTTGGCCCACTGACACAGCAGACTGCTTTCTCACCTAACACCTGAAAAGGTTTTCTTCTGACCCATGGTCCTTTCCTTAGCTTCTTCAATACGTTTCTTTGTTGTATACTAAGGATATCTTTTGTGTCATTGGTACTGGTGAGGACTTCAACGTTTATAACCCATTTCACATTTGTTGGGATTTATCTTTAAATAAATGGGCAAGGCTCGATGTTTCTGACACAGGTAGATGATACTCTACGATTCAGATCGTGGTGTCGTGCCACCTTGGTGCTTGATCTGATACTTGCACACATGAACACTTCGATTTCTCTTAAGGGTCGGCACACTACGATCTTTACTTGCTTGTCTTGTAGACTCTACGTTTCTAAGATCACACTATGATCTCTGAGTTAGCTCGGCAAACGTTGGGACCACTCTACGATTTTCGGAGAGACCCTTCAAGACAGACACACTATGATCCTCGAAGCTCTACGATTCTACTTTGGCTTTCTGCAATCTCTTGATCAGCTCGATAGACTACGATTTTGTTGAAGCCTATCTATTACATCTCAGGATATAGATCAACCTAACATCTTTGATCTCTCACTAAGTCCTTGTACATATATTCTTTGAAGGACTTTACATATAATCATGAACATTTACTTTAAACATCAAATCAAAATATGCACTCTCCCAACAACTTTTATACTTGAGAAATTATGCTTCTTTGTAAGCAGATAGTAATTTGTGATTAGATCAAATAATGCTTCTGTGTAAGCTAATATGTAAATTATACACTGTTATAAAAGTTTAAATAACTTTTATATTTTGTGTGAAAATACGATTCTTGAATAAGCAAACAAGTCAATTTTAGCTTTTACTAAAAAATGCTTCTGTTTAAGCAGATATATATTTTAATGTAAATTTATAAAGAAATATTTATTCTTTATAGAGTAAAGAAAAAATCACTTTAAGTTTAAATAACTTTTAGAGTGAGAATGCTTCTAAGTAAGCAAATAAGTTACTTTAAGCTTTGAATCAAATATGTTTCTATTTAAGTAGATATATTCACTTAAGTTTGTGAAATAAAAGTTTAAATAACTTTTATATTATGCAACAAGTATTTTATGAATAAATGAATTTATGATCAAATACTTGTCATGACAGATATCAATTATAATAAATAAATCAGTTAAGCAATACTTGATATAACAAATATTATTATTTAACTCAAATAATATATAAGAATATTTTATCTATTATGTGAACTTTTATAAATAATGTCACTTAGTATTATAAGGAATCGTATGGTTCGAATTCCTCTTGGTAGAGGTGTATCTCCGCAGCCTTGCGGCGTCTAAGTACGACAAAATTTATAATTTCACAATTGATATTTATATAAATATTTTCAATAAATCACTACGATTCTCAAATCCAGTTCGGATGACTACTCTTTTTGGAGTAGTATCTCAGTGTCGTCTTGAGCTATCAAGTGTCGTATCTATTTTACGATATTTATATAAATAATATCAATAAAAAGTTACTGAAGACTATAAGGAATTGTACGATTCGAATTCCTTTCCGTAGAGGTGTATCTCCGTAGCTTTGCGGCACCCAAGTATCCTTTTATTTGATAAATAGATGAAATATAGATATATAAAATTGTGTATAACAATTTATATTCGTATATCTATAAATATAAATAAGTGAGATAATTCAAATAAAATAAATCAAACAACTTATCTCAATTTGCTTAGACCAATTTTTCTCTTCTCAATTGATTAGAACTTTGATCAGTAGAGAGAGAGTATGTAGGAGAGAAATTAAGCTTTTCTTGAAAGTGAATTGACAAAATAAAAATAAAGAAAAGTTTCCTATTTATAAAAGTTTGAAGTCAGGGATAAAATTATTAATTTTTGAAATCTGATTTTAAATGCACGGTTTAGATGAAAAGATTTTGAAATTAACGGACCAGATGAGAAAGGATTTCACGCAGAAGAAGTAGAAATTCCGCCCGAGCAAAATTCCAACAACTTAGCATTTAAAGTGAACTCATCAATTCGGTCAAAGTTTCAAAGTGCCAGCCGTGTCCCAAAATGCTAGTCACGCGGTTTCTAAAAAAAATTGGCAGCACTAAATGATGCATGCATAGGCTCGGTTTTATATATATTAAATATATATTATACTTCAGGCACCATACACACACTTAAATGTATTATATATATTATAATAAATTGCATGCTCGGTTTCCAAGTTCAAAACAATTATTACTCACACACATGCATTTATGTACTCCCTCCGTCCCCTTTTAAATGACGTTTTAAAATTTTTTATTTGTCTTTAATTAATTGACATTTATTCAAATCTAAAAGAATTAATGACAATTTTTTTAAAATTATCCCTCATTATTCTATCTATTTTTTTGTACTTTAAACTCTTGTGCTATGATAAATTAATGATTTAAGGGTATTATAGATAATTGTGTACTATATTTAATACTTTCCAATCATTATCTTAATTTTTGTGTCAATTATAATATAAACCGTTGGTGTGTGTGTGTGTGTATATATATATATATATATATATATATATATATATATATATATATATATATATATATATAATAATAATAATAATAATATAAAACTTATTATAAAATAATTTTGCCCAATGTATTTAATATGAGATATTTAAATAATAAAATTAATTTGAAAATAAATAAAAAATGTCCATATGTAAAAAATGATTTAATCAAAATCTCCATCTTCTTTTCAAATTCGGTCAAACAAGCATTTGATAATTAATATATGACTTTTGTCCCATAATGCATGACCCAATTGATTTAACACTTTAAAACATCAAGATCAATAAAATCAATTAAATAAGATTTAGAAAATATTTTTGGTCAAAGTAAATAAGATAAATAAAATAATTATAATAAAAAATCCTATGGAGAGGATTCTACTCTTTTAATTAATTTATTTACTAATTATTGTTATCATCAAAATAAAACTAAAAATTGGAGACCCAACACTTTCATTACATCCACTGTTTATAAATCTTGTTTGATTCAAGTTGGTACCATCACATTACCTGCCGATTTTATTTATTTGAAAATACTTGCATTTGATGTGATTTTAGGGATTGATTGGTTAACCACTCATCATGCCAAAATTGATTATTTTCGTAAGGTTGTTAGTTTTCATATTCCTAACGAACCTGTTATACGAATTCAAGCAACCAAACCACTAAAGTCAATCACTGTTATATCAAGCCATAAAGCCATTCGTTTATTGAAAAACAGATGTCAAGCTTTCTTAGCCCATGTCATGTATTTGAACTAAAATACGTCAGATTTGAATAATATTTCTGTTGTTAGTGAATTTTTTGACGTATTTCCTGAAGAACGTCCCGGTCCACCCCTAGAACGTGAAGTTGAATTTTTTATTGACCTTGAACATGGTACAAAATCTATTTCTAAAATCCCATATCGAATGGCTCCTATTGAACTTCAGGAGTTAAAGGTCCAACTATAGGAGTTGTTAGACATAGGTTTTGTGACGCCCCCAAAATAGGTATACAACAACCCATTCTGAGTCGCCAAATACATGGTACAGAAAGCAAACTACAACTTCAATAATACAATTGTCGTGCAAAATACGACAACACATACTGTGAGTTTAAATACAAATATTGTCTTCTAGACAATATCCACACTCAAATAAATCCTCATTACAATTATTCAAACACTATTTTACAGAAATAGTGAGGACTGCTAATACATCTTTCTAGAACCATCACTCCATACCCCGACTAGATCCTGCTATGTTCTCACCTCCTGAGAAGAAAAATGGAACAAAAAGGAAAAGGGTGAGCTCAACTAGCCCAGTAAAGAATATTATGACTAAGATAATATACAACAAATTATCGTTAGTCTTCAACAGGGAAAAATCTGATAAAATATAATCGACAACAAGTTTTAGATCAACAACTGCAGCGGAAACAGCAAACCATTAGAAGAGTCAAGTAGAGAAAGAATTCTACTATCTTCTAAGATTTAAAAGTCCATCATCAATATTTTATCCCTGTAACATCAATTAATAATCATCTTTAACCAAATATTCATCTTTGCACTACAGGCCAAAGATATTCATTTGTATCATCAGTCGGTCATGTTCATCTCAACACCTGTTCATCTTTGCACTACAGGCCAAAGATATTCATCAAGTAATTATACATCTTTGCACTACAGGCCAAAGATATTCAGTAATATCATCATTTAGGACTGAGGATGATGAAAAATATCTTAAAGAGAACGAATCCAGTGAGACAGAAGGACAAATAGTAGGGATTCGTATAACAGTTTATCCAAGATCAATAATACTTCATAATAATCAATTGTGAAGCAGAATTCAAAAATAAAGATCAAAACATGGATACAATCAAAGATAGTAACCATAATAGACATCTTGGACAAAAAGGGAAAATTTTATTTTTCGGTGAATAGTGCCGTATTCGTGAATAGTGCCGTATACGTGAATAGTGCCGTATACGTGAATAGTAACCCCCGACACAAAAAGTTCCAAATTTGATAAAAACTCATATCAATATTTCAGCATAATGATATTGAAGAAAATAATATCATTAAGAAGAAAATAATATCCCTTACCTCAAAATATCAGTACTTCTGGTCGGAATACCGGTATAAGGCTGAAAGAAACTTGCTCTGATGAATAGAAACTCTCAAAGTATCTAAATACTCACAAAATACACTCAATAATCTAGAGAGAGAAAGAGAGAAAACTTGTTTCTGGTGTGATTTTCAATTCTAACTTAGCCCTCTATTTATAGGAAAATTTTGGTAGGTTTGACCTGCAACCTGATGGCTTTACCTGCTACTATTCCCACCCACCACATTTGAAATATAATTCAGCACATTTCTTCACCAACCACAAGTGGGGCCCACCAATTCTAGAATTTTCCATCAAAATGATAAACTCCGAAAATTCAACAATTTCTGAACCAGTCATCTTGTAAAATTCATAATAAATCATACGTTCATTTTTAACGGTTCAAAATTTGTGGACATATACTCAACTTATATATGTATAACATATCCAAAAATTACCACGATCCAACGGTCGGATTAAAAATTATAACCCCCGCAAAATATCTCAAAAACCCTGATTTTTAATACCTCCATTCCGACAAAAATACTGATAAAAACCTCAACATTAACTCCTTCATTTTTAACCACAAAAATATATCCCTCATTTATATCCACATAAAATAAATATTTCCTTATCATATGAATCAATAATTAATTATTCACAAATAATATTACAGAATCACATTTATGACAACCAGGCCGTTCCCAGGAAAGAGGGGGCTTTCCAATAAGGATTTCTCCTTACTGGCGCGCAATTAGATGACCAAACCTCTCCTTAGACAGAACTTTCTAGACATTGCCAATAATGTTATCTAATAATATTATTCAAATAATATGAATTATTGATCTGATAATGGAAAATACTGTGCAGCAACAATTATTGAAACAACAATAATATAAAATATCAACGCAGCAATTATTGAATCAATAAAATAAAATATTGAACAATAACTACTGTAACAATTATTGAGTAGTGCCTTCTTACGTAAGAATCAATAATTACTGTGCAATCCGTGTGCTACTGTGCACGCGTTATTACTGTATTTTAACCACCGGGTATTCCAACAGTATTAACGGTAACAACTACGCCGTTATTTATAAACAACTTATACTTGTCGTTTTCTTCATCCAATCGCTTTCCGTTATGGGGCCCACACAAGGCTGCGTCGTCGTACGAATATTCCCCGACAGCAAGAATATTCCACGACCAACCGAATATTCACCGACCAAAAATAAATATTTTATAACCACTTGCTTATTTTGCAAAATTTGCACATTTCACCCATAACCAAAGTATTATATCAAATTAACCCCTTATTATTCACAATAATATTTAGAGAAAATTTGATTTTATTCATTAATAAGTTGGGGTCTTACAACCTCCCCTCCTTATGAAATTTCGTCCTCGAAATTGACGTACGTACCTGATGTTTCAAAAAGGTGAGGATACCTCGCTTTCATTTCTGATTCCAACTCCCAGGTCATTTCTTCAATAGCATGGTTTCTCCACAAAACCTTAACTTGTGGTATAACCTTCGTGCGTAGGACATGCTCTTTCCTATCCAAGATCTTAACAGGTACCTCCTCGTACGTTAAATCTTCAGCTATCTCGTCTGGTTCTAACTCAATAATGTGGTTCGGGTCTTTAACATATTTACGAAGCATAGATATGTGAAAAACATTATGAACACGAGACATGCTTGGAGGTAATGCGAGTCTATATGCCACATTTCCTATTCGCTCAAGAATCTCAAATGGACCAACAAATCTTGGATTGAGCTTTCCTCTCTTCCCAAATCTTGTAACTCCCTTCCATGGTGCAACACGTAACAATACATGATCCCCAATATTAAATTCCACGTCCTTCCGATGAAGATCCGCATAACTCTTTTGTCGATCCTGTGCCGTTTGTATACGTTGTCGAATCGTTTGGATCTTCTCTGTAGTAATGCGTACCAACTCTGGTCCCAACAATGTTGCTTCACCCACCTCGTCCCAGCATACTGGAGAACGACATTTTCTTCCATACAACGCCTCAAATGGAGCCATACCTATGCTCGCCTGATAACTGTTGTTGTAGGAGAATTCCACCAATGGTAGGTACTTATCCCAACTCCCTTTGAGATCTAGGACACAAAGTCTTAATAGATCTTCAAGAGTTTGAATAGTCCTCTCTGATTGTCCGTCCGTTTGAGGATGGTATGCTGAACTGAATCGTAAATCCGTGCCCATAGCTTTCTGCAAGCTAACCCAAAATCGTGAAGTGAATCTTGGGTCACGATCCGAAACTATGGATACTGGCATGCCATGCAATCTCACAATCTCGTTCACGTACATACTAGCAAGACGTTCAAGGGAATAAGTCTCACGTATCGGCAAGAAATGAGCGGACTTGGTTAATCTATCAACAATAACCCAAATCGCATCTATGCCTTGAGAAACCTTGGGAAGACCTGTAACAAAATCCATAGTAATGTGTTCCCACTTCCATTTCGGAATCTCAAGTGGTTGCAATGGACCCTTTGGTACTTGATGCTCCGCTTTTACACGTTGACAAGTTAAACATCTCGAGATAAACTCCGCGATCTCTCTTTTCATATTGCTCCACCAAAATGTATGTCGAAGATCGTGATACATTTTGGTACTCCCAGGATGGATTGCAAACGGTGTGTTGTGTGCCTCCATCATTATTCTATGCTTCAAGTCAAAATCGTTAGGAACACAAAGTCTGGAGTTGACTCGAAGTATTCCTTCTTCATCGATTCTTGCTTCTGGAATAGCACCTTCTTGCACTTTCTTCTTCATACGCATCAGCTCTATATCCGTAGCTTGAGCAGCTTTAACTTTATCGATTAAAGTCGGTTCTACTCGTATATTTGATATCATCATGTGGGTACTTGGAGCCTTCATCTCTATCTCCATCCTTTGCAAGTCATACAAAATGGGCCTTTGTGTTAAAAACATTGCACTCGTACCCGCATATGATCTTCTACTCAATGCGTCAGCTACTACGTTTGCTTTTCCAGGATGGTATTGGATGGTATGATCGTAATCTTTCAACAGCTCAAGCCAACGTCGTTGCCGCATGTTGAGTTCCTTTTGGGTGAAGAAATATTTGAGGCTTTTATGATCTGTATAGATCTCCACTTTCTCCCCATACAGGTAGTGTCTCCAGATCTTCAACGCAAAAACGACTGCTGCCAACTCCAAATCATGAGTAGGATAATTCCTCTCATATTCTTTGAGTTGTCGTGAGGCATAGGCTATGACTTTCCCATGTTGCATGAGAACACATCCTAACCCTTTGCCTGAAGCATCGCTGTAGATAACAAATCCATCCGAACCAGATGGTATTGTCAGAACAGGTGCCGAAATGAGTCTCCTCTTGAGTTCTTGGAAACTCTTCTCGCATTCCTCACTCCATACGAATTTTGTATCTTTCCGAGTCAGCTGAGTTAACGGAGTAGCGATTCGAGAAAATCCTTCCACAAATCTCCGATAATAACCAGCTAAGCCCAGAAAGCTACGTACTTCGGTTACCGACTTCGGTTGCTCCCAACTTTGTATGGCTTCAATCTTCGCCGGGTCGACAGATACTCCATGTTTTGACACCACGTGCCCAAGGAATGCTACTTCCTCAAGCCAGAACTCGCATTTCTTCAGTTTGGCATATAGCTTGTTTTCACGAAGCCTTTGCAGTACCAGCTTCAAATGGCGCTCATGATCTTCACGGCTTTTGGAATAGATGAGGATGTCATCAATAAAGACAACAACGAACTGATCCAAATATTCTTTGAATACACGGTTCATCATATCCATGAAGGCAGCAGGAGCATTAGTCAATCCAAAAGACATTACTAAGAATTCATAATGCCCGTACCGAGTTCTGAAGGCAGTCTTTGGAATATCCTCAGTTTTAATCTTCAGCTGATGATATCCAGAACGAAGATCGATCTTTGAAAAGAATTGTGCTCCTTGCAACTGGTCAAACAGGTCATCAATGCGAGGTAGCGGATACCTATTCTTGATGGTGACATGGTTCAATTCTCGATAGTCAATACAAAGTCGCATACTCCCGTCTTTCTTCTTTACGAATAAAACAGGAGCACCCCAAGGAGACGTACTAGGACGAATAAAACCGATGTCCAACAACTCCTGTAGTTGGACTTTTAACTCCTGAAGTTCAATAGGAGCCATTCGATATGGGGTTTTAGAAATGGGCTTTGTACCGGGTTCAAGGTCAATAAAGAATTCAATTTCTCGTTCCGGGGGTAGACCGGGAAGTTCTTCAGGAAATACATCGGGAAATTCTCTAACAATAGAAATATTATTCAAATCTGACTTGTCTTTGTTCAAATCCATAACATGGGCTAAGAAAGCTTGACATCCGTTTTTCAATAAACGAATAGCTTTGTGGCTTGATATGACAGTGACTGATTTTAGTGGTTTAGTAGTTTGAATTCGTATGACAGGTTGGTTAGGAATATGAAAACTAACAACCTTACGAAAACAATCAATTTTAGCATGATGAGTGGTTAACCAATCAATTCCTAAAATCACATCAAAAGCAAGTATCTTTAAAGAGATAAGATCAACAGGTAATGTGATAGTGCCAACTTGGATCATGCAAGATTTATAAACTGTAGATGTAACGAAGGTTTCACCCAACGGAGTTTCAACAGATAAGTTAAAGTCCAATTTCTCCGGAGTCAAGTTTAAACGTTGAGCACAAGCAGGAGAGATAAAAGAATGGGTAGAACCGGTATCTAGTAAAGTATAAACTTCGCAAGAATTCAAGATTAGCTTACCCGTGATCACCTCGTTCGGGTTTCTCACGTTTTGGCCAGTTACGACAAACGCTCTTCCAGGAACCGCTGATTTCGCCTTATCCGGGACAGCCCTTGGAATCACCACTCCCGCTGAACTTGGTTTCGCTATAGTACAATCTCGAGCTATGTGGCCTTCCTTCCCACAGTTGTAACACACCTTGGATTGTTGTGGACAGTTTGGGCTGATATGTCCCTCTTTCCCGCATTTGTAACATCTAACTGGTGGTCGTTCTCCTCCCCTAAAATTTGTTGTTGGTGCTGGTGCTGCTGCTGATGTCTTCCCGTCATTGTTGAATCTCCTCTTTCTGAAATTTCCACTTGACTCACCTCTCCTATTATCATGGCCACGATGACCACCGAGTGGTTACCGCCTTTGTTCGTATTTTTCCCTCCTCGTTGGTTATCATCGCTCTGATGATTGCTGTCACCGGTATGACCCTGGTTGTGGTCCCTCGGTTGAGTATACTCATTATCTCTCTCTAATAATTGGGCCCTGTTGACAACGTCTGAATACAGAGAAAATTTATGAGAGATAAGATATTGACGAATCTCAGGTTTTAAACCTCTCAGAAACATCCTTGTCATTCGTTCCTCATTTTCGACCAAATGAGGTGCAAACCTGGATAACTCTGCAAACTTCGCCTCGTACTGGGACACCGTCATGTTGTTTTGTTCCAGTCTAATAAACTCAACCTCCTTCATATGACGAATACTTTCAGGAAAGTACTTGTCATTGAACAGTTTTTGAAATGTTTCCCAGGACATGTTGAGTGCGTCAGGCTGGGTACGCTTCACAGACTCCCACCAGTAGTCTGCCTCACCGCGGAACATAAATGTGGCGAATGGAACCTTCTGTTCCTCCGTGCATCCCAAGACATCAAATATCTTGGTAATTTGCTTGACCCACGTTTCCGCCATGATCGGATCCGGCTTTCCCTTAAATTCTGGTGGTCCCAATTCTTTGAACTGCTTAGCTGTGACAAACCGCGCGTTGTTTCATTTCCACCCGTATTCTGCACACGAGTCTCCCTCGTCTGATTTTGCATGAACTGCAAAAAGCTCCTAAACATTCCATCATTCATCGTTTGCTCGGTAACGTTGTTTACAGGAGGAATATTGCCTTCCTGTTGCACGTTCCCCTGGGTAGTGATCAAAGGTGTCTCCACGGTCTGATTTACTCCATTATTAACGTTCTCAGCTGCCATTCTTAAATACTGCCATAAAACAAGGGTTAATAGTCATGTCATATATTATCCCTATACTCTGACCGACCAAATAAACACCAAATAAACTTAGTCAGGTCATACTAGCGAAGGAATTCCCCGTCTCTCCCCTCCTAGTTCTTGTCTCACATCTCAGCCAGGGATCATATCCCTAAGCTTTGATACCAACTGTGACGCCCCCAAAATAGGTATACAACACCCATTCTGAGTCGCCAAATACATGGTACAGAAAAAACTACAACTTTAATATTACAATTGTCGTGCAAAATACGACAACACATATACTGTGAGTTTAAATACAAATATTGTCTTCTAGACAATATCCACACTCAAATAAATCCTCATTACAATTATTCAAACACTATTTTACAGAAATAGTGAGGACTGCTAATACATCTTTCTAGAACCATCACTCCATACCCCGACTAGATCCTGCTATGTTCTCACCTCCTGAGAAGAAAAATGGAACAAAAAGGAAAAGGGTGAGCTCAACTAGCCCAGTAAAGAATATTATGACTAAGATAATATACAACAAATTATCGTTAGTCTTCAACAGGGAAAAATCTGATAAAATATAATCGACAACAAGTTTTAGATCAACAACTGCAGCGGAAACAGCAAACCATTAGAAGAGTCAAGTAGAGAAAGAATTCTACTATCTTCTAAGATTTAAAAGTCCATCATCAATATTTTATCCCTGTAACATCAATTAATAATCATCTTTAACCAAATATTCATCTTTGCACTACAGGCCAAAGATATTCATTTGTATCATCAGTCGGTCATGTTCATCTCAACACCTGTTCATCTTTGCACTACAGGCCAAAGATATTCATCAAGTAATTATACATCTTTGCACTACAGGCCAAAGATATTCAGTAATATCATCATTTAGGACTGAGGATGATGAAAAATATCTTAAAGAGAACGAATCCAGTGAGACAGAAGGACAAATATTAGGGATTCGTATAACAGTTTATCCAAGATCAATAATACTTCATAATAATCAATTGTGAAGCAGAATTCAAAAATAAAGATCAAAACATGGATACAATCAAAGATAGTAACCATAATAGACATCTTGGACAAAAAGGGAAAATTTTATTTTTCGGTGAATAGTGCCGTATTCGTGAATAGTGCCGTATACGTGAATAGTGCCGTATACGTGAATAGTAACCCCCGACACAAAAAGTTCCAAATTTGATAAAAACTCATATCAATATTTCAGCATAATGATATTGAAGAAAATAATATCATTAAGAAGAAAATAATATCCCTTACCTCAAAATATCAGTACTTCTGGTCGGAATACCGGTATAAGGCTGAAAGAAACTTGCTCTGATGAATAGAAACTCTCAAAGTATCTAAATACTCACAAAATACACTCAATAATCTAGAGAGAGAAAGAGAGAAAACTTGTTTCTGGTGTGATTTTCAATTCTAACTTAGCCCTCTATTTATAGGAAAATTTTGGTAGGTTTGACCTGCAACCTGATGGCTTTACCTGCTACTATTCCCACCCACCACATTTGAAATATAATTCAGCACATTTCTTCACCAACCACAAGTGGGGCCCACCAATTCTAGAATTTTCCATCAAAATGATAAACTCCGAAAATTCAACAATTTCTGAACTAGCCATCTTGTAAAATTTATAATAAATCATACGTTCATTTTTAACGGTTCAAAATTTGTGGGCATATACTCAACTTATATATGTATAACATATCCAAAAATTACCACGATCCAACGGTCGGATTAAAAATTATAACCCCCGCAAAATATCTCAAAAACCTTAATTTTTAATACCTCCATTCCGATAAAAATACTGATAAAAACCTCAACATTAACTCCTTCATTTTTAACCACAAAAATATATCCCTCATTTATATCCACATAAAATAAATATTTTCTTATCATATGAATCAATAATTAATTATTCACAAATAATATTACAGAATCACATTTATGACAACCAGGCCGTTCCCAGGAAAGAGGGGGCTTTCCAATAAGGATTTCTCCTTACTGGCGCGCAATTAGATGACCAAACCTCTCCTTAGACAGAACTTTCTAGACATTGTCAATAATGTTATCTAATAATATTATTCAAATAATATGAATTATTGATCTGATAATGGAAAATACTGTGCAGCAACAATTATTGAAACAACAATAATATAAAATATCAATGCAGCAATTATTGAACCAATAAAATAAAATATTGAACAGTAATCACTGTAACAATTATTGAGTAGTGCCTTCTTACGTACGAATCAATAATTCAACTATACTGTGCAATCCGTGTGCTACTGTGCAACCACGCGTTATTACTGTATTTTTAACCACCGGGTATTTCAACAGTATTAACGGTAACAACTACGCCGTTATTAATAAACAACTTATACTTGTCATTTTCTTCATCCAATCGCTTTCCGTTATGGGGCCCACACAAGGCTGCGTCGTCGTACGAATATTCCCCGACAGCAAGAATATTCCACGACCAACCGAATATTCACCGACCAAAAATAAATATTTTATAACCACTTGCTTATTTTGCAAAATTTGCACATTTCACCCATAACCAAAGTATTATATCAAATTAACCCCTTATTATTCACAATAATATTTAGAGAAAATTTGATTTTATTCATTAATAAGTTGGGGTCTTACAGGTTTCATTCGTCACAGTACATCTCCTTGGGCTGCTCCTTTTTTATTCGTAAAGAAGAAAGACGGGAGTATGCGACTTTGTATTGACTACCGAGAATTGAACCATGTAACCATCAAGAATAGGTATCCGCTACCTCGCATTGATGACCTGTTCGACCAGTTGCAAGGAGCACAATTCTTTTCAAAGATCAATCTTCGTTCCCGAAGACTGCCTTCAGAACTCGGTACGGGCATTATGAATTCTTAGTCATGTATTTTGGATTTGACTAATGCTCCTGCTGCTTTCATAGATATGACGAACCGTGTGTTCAAGGAATATTTGGATCAGTTCGTTATTGTCTTTATTGATGACATCCTCATCTATTCTAAAAGTCGTGAAGATCATGAGTGCCATTTGAAGCTGGTACTTCAAAGGCTTCGTGATAACAAGCTATATGCCAAGATGAAGAAATGCTAGTTTTGACTTGAGGAAGTAGCATTCCTTGAGCACGTGGCGTCAAAACATGGAGTATCTGTTGACCCGATGAAGATTGAAGCAATACAAAGTTGGGGGCAACTGAAGTTGGTGACCGAAATACGTAACTTTCTAGGCTTAGCTGGTTATTATCGAAAATTCGTGGAGGGATTTTCTCGAATCGCTACTCCATTAACTCAATTGACTCAAAAAGATACAAAATTCATATGAAGCGAGGAATGCGAGAAGAGTTTTCAAGAGCTCAAGAAGAGACACATTTCGGCACCTGTTCTGACAATACCATCTGGTTCGAATGGATTTGTTATCTACAGCGATGCTTTGGACAAAGGGTTAGGATGTGTTCTCATGCAACATGGTAAAGTCATAGCCAATGCCTCACGACAACTCAAAGAATATGAGAGGAATTATCCTACTCATGATCTGGAGTTGGAAACAGTCGTTTTCACGTTGAAAATCTGGAGACACTACATGTATGGGGAGAAAGTGGAGATCTATACAGATCATAAAAGTCTCAAATATTTCTTCACCCAAAAGGAATTCAACATGCGACAACGACGTTGGCTTGGGCTGTTGAAAGATTACGATCATACCATTCAATACCATTCTGGAAAAGTAAACGTGGTAGCTAACGCATTGAGTAGAAGATCATATGCGGGTACGAGTGCGATATTGTCAACACAAAGGCCCATTTTGTATAACTTGTAAAGGATAGAAATAGAGTTAAAGGCTCCAAGTACCCACGTGATTATATCAAATATACGAGTAGAACCGACTTTAGTCGATAAAGTTAAAGCTGCTCAAGCTACGAACCTGGAGCTGATGCGTATGAAGAAGAAAGTGCAAGAAGGTGCTATTTCAGAAGTAAGAATCAATGAAGAAGGAATACTTCGAGTCAACTCCAGACTTTGTGTTCCTAACGATTCTGACTTGAAGCATAGAATCATGATGGAGGCACACAACACACCATTTACAATCCATCTTGGGAGTATCAAAATGTATCATAATCTTCGACATACATTTTGGTGGAGCAATATGAAGAGAGAGATCGCGGAGTTTATCTCGAGGTGTTTAACTTGTCAACATGTAAAGGCGGAGCATCAAGTACCAAAGGGACCATTGCAACCACTTGAGATTCTAAAATGGAAGTGGGAACACATTACCATTGATTTCGTTACGGGTCTTTCCAAGGTTTCTCAAGGCATATATGCAATTTGGGTTATTATTGATAGATTAACCAAGTCTGCTCATTTCTTATCAATACGAGAGACTTATTCCCTTGAACGTCTTGTTCGTATGTACATGAATGAGATTGTGAGATTGCATGTCATGCCAGTATCCATAGTTTCAGATCGTGACCCAAGATTCACTTCACGATTTTGGGTTAGTTTGCAGAAAGCTATGGGTACGAATTTATTCAGTTCGACATACCATCCTCAAACGGACGGGCAATCAGAAAGGACTATTCAAACTCTTGAAGATCTATTAAGACTTTGTGTCCTAGATTTCAAAGGGAGTTGGGATAAGTACCTACCATTGGTGGAATTCTCCTACAATAACAGTTATCAGGCAAGTATAGGTGTGGCTCCATTCGAGGCGTTATATGGACGAAAGTGTCGCTCTCTAGTATGCTGGGACGAGGTGGGTGAAGCAACATTGTTGGGACCAGAGTTTGTACGTATGACTACAGAGAAGATCCAAATAATCTGACAACGTATACAAACGACACATGATCGACAAAAGAGTTATGTGGATCTTCATCGAAAGGACGTAGAATTTAATATTAGGGATCATGTATTGTTACGTGTTACTCTATGGAAGGGAGTTACAAGATTCGGGAAGAGAGGAAAGCTCAATCCACGATTTGTTGGTCCATTTGAGATTCTTGACCGAGTAGGAAATGTGACCTATAGACTCGCATTACCTCCTAGCATGTCTCGTGTTCATAATGTATTTCACATATTTGTACTTCGTAAATATGTGAAAGACCCAAACCACATTATTGAGTTAGAACCAGACGAGATAATCGAAAATTTTACGTACGAGGAGGTACCTGTCAAGATCTTGGATATGAAGGAGCATATCCTACGTACAAAGGTTATACCACAAGTCAAAGTTTTGTGGAGGAACCATGCTATGGAGGAAATGACCTGGGAGTTGGAACCGAAAATGAAAACGAGGTATCCTCACCTTTTCGAAACACCTGGTAGGCACGTCAATTTTGAGGACGAAATTTTATAAGGAAGGGAGTTTGTAAGGCCCCAAATTTTTATAAATAAAATTGAATTTTCTCTAATTATTATTTTGAATAATAAGGTGATAATTTGATATAATGCTTTGGTTATGGGTGAAATGAATAAATTTTACAAAATAAGCAAGTGGTTATAAAATATTCATTGTTGTCGGGGAATATTTGTTTGGTTGTGGAATATTCTTGCTGTCGGGAAATATTCGTACGATGACGCAGCTATTTGTGGGCCCCATAACTGAAAACTGTCGGATGAAGAAAACGACAAGTATGACTTTTTTTTATAAATAACAGCGTAGTTATTACCGTTAACACTGTTGGAATACCTGGTGGTTAGAGTACAGTAATACGCGTGGTTGCACAGTATTTTTGGATTATTGATTCTTACGTAAGAAGGCACTATTCAATAATTGTTACAGTAATTACTGTTCAATATTTTATTTTATTAATTTAATAATTGCTACGTTGATATTTTATATTATTGTTAATTCAATAATTGTCACCGCACAGTATTTCCTATTATCAGATTAATAATTCATATTATTTGAATAATATTATTAGATAGCATTATTGGTAATGTCTAAGGAAGTTCTGTCTAGGAAAGAGGTTTGGTCACCTAATTGCGCGCCAGTAAGAAAAAATCTTTATCGAAAATCCCATTCTTTCTTGGGAACGACCTAGTTGTCATTATTGTGATTCTATAATATTATTTATGAATAATTAATTATTAATTTATATAATTAGAAAATATTTATTTTTATGTGGATATAAATGAAGGAATTAATACTGAGGAGTTTTATCAGTATTTTGTCGGAATGGATGTATTAAAAATCATCCGTATATGGATTTCGGCCATTTTCTGTTTGGAATTTGGAAAAACTTTCTTCTACAAAGTTGTAGAGAATTAAATTTCCTATGGAGTAGACATAAAATTCGTATTTTTCTGATAAAAGGGCTATTTATTATGAATTATTGAAGTTTCTGAATATTGTTTAAATTTAAAATATTTTTGGAAATTTTCTAGAATGGGTGGGCCCCACTCTTGTCCTTGTTGGTGTGCTGAGATTTTTCTTCAATGGTGGTGTGCGTGAATAGTAGTAGGTAAAGCCATCAGGTAGCATGTTAATTCTGATTTGGCGTTCTAGTATTTTCCTATAAATAGGGTGCTTAAGTTATAATTAAAAATCACACCAGAAACTGAAGTTTTCTCTCTCTATAATATCGAGCGTATTTTTATGAGTATTTAGATATCTTGAGTGTTGCTATTTAGTGCAAGTTTCCTTCAACGTTATATCTGATATTCAGTCAGAAGTATTATTCTTTTGAGGTAAGGGATGTTATTTTCTTCGTAAATGATGTTATTTCTTTCAATATCATTATACCGAAATATTGGTATGAATTTTATTATGAAATTTTATCTTTTCATGTCGAGGTTACTATTCACGTATACGACACTATTCACATATACGATACTATTCACGAATATGGTACTATTCACGAAGTATGATTTTTCTTGTGAAATTTCTATTTTTTCGTGTCGGGGTTACTATTCACATATACGGCACTATTCACGAATACGACACTATTCACAAAAAAATTAAATTTTCTCTTCTTTGTCCAAGATGTCTATTATGGTTACTATCTTTGATTGTATCCATGTTTTGATCTTCATTCTTGAATTTTACTCCAGTATGGTTTATTATGGAGTATTTTTGAACTTGGATAAACCAAAGTACGAATCCCTAATCTTTGTCTGTTAATCTCATTGGATTCGTTTCTTTAAGATATTTTTCATCATCTTCAGTCTTAAATGGTGATACTTGATGAATATATTTGGCCTGTAGTGCAAAGATGAATGATTACCTGATAAATATCTTTGGCCCGTAGTGCAAAGATGGACAGGTGTTGAGATGAACATGACCAACTGGTGATACAAATGAATATCTTTGGCCCGTAGTGTAAAGATGAATATTTGGTTCAAGATGTATATTGATTGATGTTACAGAGATAAAATATTGATGATGGACTTTTAAATCATAGAAGATAGTAGACTTCATTCTCTACTTAACTCTTCTAATGAATTGTTATTTTTCGCTGCGAATATTGATTTAAAACTTGTTGTCTATTATATTTTATCTGATTTGTTGGAGGCTAACGATAATTTGTTGTTCATTATCTTAGTCATAATATTCTTTACTGGGCTAGTTGAGCTCACCCTTTTCCTTTTTGTTCTATTTTTCTTCTCAGGAGGCGAGAATATAGCGGGAACTTGTCGGGGTGTGGAGTGATGTTTCAGTCAGTTGTTTTAGTAGTCCACACTATTTTGTAAAATAGTGTATCAATAATTGTAATGATGACTTATTTGAGTTTGAATACTGTCTAGAAGATAATGTTTATATTTAAACTCACAGTATATGTGTTATCGTATTTTGCACGGTAATTGCAATAATGAAGTTGTAGTTGTTTTCTTTACCATGTATTTGGCGACTCAAAATGGGTTATGTGGACCTATTTTGGGGGCGTCACATAGGTAGTACAAAAGATTGACTAAAATCTTTTTATCCGTTCGAATCTGTTTATTCTTGAACAAAAAAACTTGTAGGTATTAACGTTAAGATTCGTCCTCGCGTCCAATCACCAAAACGACACGTTGAATCCTGAACAAAAATAAAATCACACTTAGGAAGCTGACGACCTGGGCCGCCGGGGGATACCTCAAGTGTGAGAATAAGAATAGGCTGAAAATAGGTTAACAATAGAGGCTTAATACTTTAGTGCTCAAAGAGTTCTTATTACCCGTGAATTAAGATATAACCATGTATTTATAGTTGATCACACCTCCTTAATGCTCTGTCCCTAAATTGGAATAGGACTTCTTATCATGGTAATTACCATAGTGGGATAGAAGTCAATCTCCTTAAAGAAGAGAAGTCGAATCTAATCCGGTCTGCTTCCTTAACAACATTAATAACAGTTTTCCTAATCAACTCTCTATCCTCAATTTTGAAGAATACATCAACAAATCATTATCCAACAGCTTTTTTATCCTTATTTGACTCTCTATTTTAATCCCTATATAGGATTTTACTCCCTAGTGTGAGGGAATCAAAAGATCCTTCTCTATATATACAAAATTACATTTCACACCTTCATTTAAGTGGACAACTCATTAATTAATAATAAACATCTTGAAATTTTTTTTCTACTTCATTTTCAAATTATAAACTTAATATTAACTTTTTTTAAAAAATTAATTTCAAACGTATTGAAATTTAAAATTAATATACATTTATTTAATTTATGTCAATATAATTATAAATATTATAAAAGTATTATTAATTATAAAATTTATTATTTTCAAAATTTAAATGAATCATATTAAATTTAAATTTAAAATTTTCACAAATTAACTTTTTAAAAGTTAATATTGATCTTATGTACATTTGTAACTACAATCCATTCAATACTCACTCCATAAATTACTTAAAATTTAAAATAAAATAAAAATTATTTTATAGTGGAATATAATTTATAAATTATACTATCTTTTTTATAAATTATAAGATTATTATTAATTTGATGCTTTGACTGTTGGAACTTTTAAATTTTAAATTTCAATATTTAAGGAATCAATATAAAGAACATGGTGGGTATATAGTGAAAAAATTGAATCCTTATTTTGCAGAATGACCCAATAGTACTGCAGAGTAGGGATAAAGATAAGGAAACTGCTGTGAATGCACTAAGAATCAAAAATCAAACGAGATTAGGATTAAAGACCCCTTAAAAGTCAAACTCCTGACTTAAACATATCTCCACGTGGGATAGGACCCACCGAATCAAATGGGCCCTCAAAAACATTCCCTAACATTTCCCCCAATCTCTTGTTAAACTGGGTCATATAACAAAAGAGTATAGAATTCAATAAACCCAATGATTCAATTATTAAATGAGAGAACGCAGTTACCAAAGCTAGACAATCACTTTCGTGTCCCACACACCCCACTGGACCCCACCATCATTAACACCAACCCATTTATTGTGATGTACCTAAAAAAGCATGCAGAGACAAAGGGTTTGAGAAGTGTTGTTTGTCATTTTTGATAGGACTTTTGTTGATCTTTGGTGAAGCTTAGTCGGAAAAAGGTATTGCAGAAGGAGGAGCAGAGGAGCTGATACTTTTGAAAACATTAGATCTGAAAATTGACGGTTGCGTGTCATTTTAAAAACCTTCCATCTCCAAAATCAACTGTCAATTTTCAGATCTAATGTTTTCAAAAGTATCGGCTCCTCTGCTCCTCCTTCTGCAATACCTTTTTCCGACTAAGCTTCACCAAAGATCAACAAAAGTCCTATCAAAAATGACAAACAACACTTCTCAAACCCCTACTTCAACTCCCACCGCACCTATTGTGGATTCCACCCACTATAAGAAAACCCATTAATTCTGACTGAATTAATACCGATGAAGTAATTTTCGTCGATATAGTGTTAATTTTGACGAAATATTCCATCAAAATTAAGTCCCTCGTAGATATTGTAACCTCGATGGAATTTTGTCATAGATACCAGGTGTCCATTGGCGCCAATGTTCCCGCCAGTGCCAACCTTATAATCGACGGAATAACATGTAATGTCAACAAAATGTTTGTCGATAATATAAGTTCGAGGGATTTAAATCCGACGGTTATTTCGTTGAAAATAACCTTTAAAACCTAATATGTCATTTTCTTTCCCCCATCCGTCGCTTTGTCAATTTTTTTTCTCTCTCTCTCATCAGCTTATATTCTTTAATCTCTCTCTCATATCTCTCATCTATCTGTCGTATATCTCATCTCCCTCATACCCCACACCACCGTATACTCCCCCACCACCGTACTCCCCCGCCCCCACCACCGTTGCCTCCCTCTCGCTCCTCATTCCCCCACCACCGTACTGCTATTTTTTACGGCGAAGACTCCAACGGTGGCGACTACTCTTCCTCCTTTCTCCTCCTTTATATAATACCTATAATTCAAGGTAAGATGAATTAATTTTTGTTTTGAGGTACTAAAAATTTTGAGGTTGTAGTGAAATGGCTGGGTTTGTACTAATTTTTTTGTAGTGAAATGACTGGTATTGAAATATTTTAGGGTTAATACGAGTTTTAATATGAGAATATTGAAATTTGGATAATTTGAGATTACTAATAATTTGAATAATTTGAGATTACTGAATATATTGTTGCTGAAATGTGTTTAATTTTTTGACTTGTTGTTGATGTTGCTGAAATTAGGAATAATTTTTGACTTGTTCATGTTGCTGAAATTGGTAATAATTTTTGACTTGTTCAAGTTGCTAAAGTTGGAAATAATTTTGAATTTCTTGTTTTTGTTGCTAAAATTGGGTTAAATGTGCTAAAATTGCTAAAATTGGGATTTATATCCTTTGATTTGAGACTTCATATTATTGCGAAATTTGGAACTTCAAAACATTGACATTGATATTAGGGTTTTGTTTGTCTATTGAGCACTGAGATAATTGCTTCATCAATTTGTATGTTTGTTTATAGTGGTTAGATTCAGATTAAAAATGTGATATTTCTGACGGAATTCTCGATGAAATTTCTATCAAAATTCTTCAATTGCAAAATTTGTAGGCCTGCAAATATACTTATGTATTATTAAATTAGTTTCCCAATATTAAAATAAACTATGTAGTATTTACTTAATTTTTTACTACTAAAATAAAATGAAATAAACTAAGTAGTATTTATATAGTTTTATAACTACTAAATAAAATAAAATAATTACATAAACTAAATTTACATAATATAATATAATATAAAATAATAAAATTAAATACCATAAGATAATTAAGATAAAATGAAATAAAATAAATAAATTTAAATAAAATAATTTAATTAAAAGAAATAAATTATTGAAAAAAATAAAATAAAATAATTTTAATAAAATAAAATAAAATAAATTAATAACATAAAATAATTAATATAAATGAAATAAAATAAAATAATTTAATTAAAATAAAATAAATAAATTAATGAAAATAAATTATAATAAAATAAATAATATAATATAATTTAATAAGAAATAATTTAAAGAAAATAAAATAAAACTAAATTAAATAACTTAAATAAGATCTAATATATAAATAAAATAAAATAAATTATATTTAATTAATTAATATAAAAAATATAATACAAATAAAATAAATAAAGTTCAATTCCAAAATTTGGAGGCCCTCCTTCACGTTTATATAGTTCTTATGTTTTCCAATATTGAAATAAAGTAAGTACCATTTATTTAGTTTATTAGTACTAAAATAAATTAATTAATAAAAAGTATTTAATGAAAATAAATTATATATTATAATGTAATACAAAAAAAAATAAAAAAAAATAAAACAACATGAAATAAGTTAAATCATATCTAATAAATAATAATAATAATAATAATAATAACAATAATAAAATTAGAATAAATTAAAATTACATTAAATTTAATAAATTTATTTTAATTAAAAAAATAAAATAAATGTAATTAAAAAAATTAAAAATTAAATTTCATTTAAAATAGTTAAATTTAAATTAAATTAAATTAATTTAAATAATAAAATATAATATAATAAAAGATAAAATAAACTAAGTAGCATTTGCTTAGTTTGCCACAATTAAAATAAACTGAATAAGTATAACACGTATATATACATATATGTTGAACTGTACTTTAGAACTTAGAAACCCGTTTACCAAGTAGGAGTGAATGTTGAAGAGTAGTCCCCATATATATTCAAATAATAGTTATCATAAACTGAGTAACATTTACTTAGTTTTCCATTGGTAAAATAAACTAAGTAGCATTTACTTAGTTTGCCACAATCTTCAATAAACTAAATAATACTCTCTGTTCAATCTTCAATACACAATAGATCTTTTAGTTTGACATTATCTTGCCTTAATAAACTCAATAGTTATAATCAATTATGACAATACATTGTACAGTACATATATCGTTCCATTCACCTATAAATATGTTGATCTTCCTAGTTGAGCTGACTAGGAGTTCTTCGACAGCAGTTGCTGTAGGGTTTCGGCACAGAAACGCACAGCGGAAATTAAAATTTTAAAGCAATTTCCGAAACCCTAAAACAGGATCCATGCGAAAAATCAATTAATTAAGAGGTTTAGAGATTATACCGAATATGAAAACGAGAGTCTGAAATCGACTGCGCCTCGAATCTCCAACGCAATACAAACTGACTGCGTCTCTACGGTATCCACACGAACGCTCCGCGAATCGTCTTACGATTTGCAGAAGAAGGAATCGCGGTACTAGCCACCAAGGATGAGGATTTTCGGAACTGTTTTCTCTAGTCTCTCTCTAAGAGCGGCTAGGGTTTTGTTTTGACGTAAAACCTAAAGTCTGATATACATCATATATATAGCAGTCAGGAGGAATTAATCAAAACCTAATATTATTAAAATCCGAATTTATATATATCTTAATTAAGTCTTACTTAATTAATATACCTATATATAAATTATCCTATTAATTTAAATTCGTAATTTAAAATTATATCAATCATATTGACATATTTAAATCTTTACAATTTAAATTAATTTCCTTTTAATTAAGTTCTTTGTGTGTGACCCTATAGGTTATTATTACGTTGGCAATAACCTTAAAATCATATTATAAAGTTATAAACAGTGAGCGGCATCTAGTAATGCATCACTGCTACCCAAGTAATAATAAGATCGATGATTCGATGCAACCTTTTCGTGATCAATGTTTCAATGTAATTTAATCCTTTTAACCTTAATATCCTAGATTAAACTCGAGTCATGGAATGTGTCATACTCTTCATAATTTAATCTGAGTTTTCTTGATCAATGAGTAGACTATATGAAACAAATCACTATTTGAGCATGGCCATGCATTTCATAGTCCTACTCAATCAAGAGGCCTATGGATATCACCTATAAAATATAGGATGGTTAAATTCCATCTAGATCACTCATATTACTCACACGATTCATAATGAACCCAATAATATCCTTTATAGTCCACCCTATTAAAGGTGACATTTGATGATATCAAAGTACATAAATTCTCGTGTAGTAATATAGCGGTTTCAGGTCGGAGGACCATTACATCATTGTCACTATGAGAATTGCTAATGACACTTCGCATAATGCTCCATATAGAATTCTCATGGTGGGTCTGTCCAGTACATTGTTCTCTAACATGTACCTATGCATTGACTTAATATCTCATATATTTATGACCAATGAGATTTGGTCATCAGTCAATCCACATACTAGTCTCAATGCATCATTGTTGTCCCATCAACAATGATACTCGACTAGGGACATTTAAGAACAATGATACTAATTGTAATTATATAATCTCATGTTCAAGTCACATACTTGAAACTATATAATTTGTATCACTATTCTAAGGAATTTTATTATGTTAACAATTATATTACGCAGTAATTAAAACCATAATAAAATCATTTATTTATTCAATCAACAATAATATCAAATGTTAAGCAATTACATCAAATAATTGGCCTCTAGGGCATAAACTCTAACAGTCTCCCACTTGCACTAGAGCCAATCACTCATGTATCTAATACCCATGGAACTAATGTGACCGTCGTGCTTCTGCTGCGACAAAGCCTTGGTCAGTGGATCTGCAACATTATCATCTGTTGGCACTCTTCCTATATGTACATCTCCTCTGTCAATGATTTCACGGATGAGATGGTACCGCCTAAGTATATGCTTGGATCGTTGGTGAGATCTGGGTTCCTTAGCCTGTGCAATGGCTCCATTATTATCACAGTATAGAGCAACCGGATCAACAATGGTTGGAACAACACCAAGTTCAGTGATGAACTTTTTAATCCATACAGCCTCCTTGGCTGCACTAGAAGCAGCAATATACTCAGCCTCTGTTGTAGAATCAGCGACTGTCTCTTGCTTTGAACTTTTCCAGCTAACAGCACCACCATTAAGGCAAAACACAAAACCTGACTGAGACTTATAGTCATCATTGTCAGTTTGGAAACTAGCATCTGTGTAACCCTTTACTGCCAGTTCGTCTTCACATCCATATACCAAGAATGAATCCTTAGTCCTTTTCAGGTACTTGAGGATATTCTTGACTGCTGTCCAGTGACCTTCACCTGGATTCGACTGGTATCTGCTCGTCATGCTCAAAGCATACGAGACATCCGGACGAGTACATATCATTGCATACATGATAGATCCAATTGCCGAAGCATAAGGGATCTTTCTCATACGCTCCTCATCATCTTGTGATTTAGGACATTGGGCCTTAGAGATCTTTATACCATGAGTCACGGGTAAATTTCCTCTTTTCGCCTCTTGCATGCTGAACCGTTTCAACACTTTATCAATATATGTACTTTGACTTAGGCCGAGCATTTTTCTCGATCTATCTCTATAGATTTTGATACCTAAAATATAGGCAGCATCGCCCAAATCTTTCATGGAGAAACATTTTCCTAACCATGTTTTTACAGCCTGTAAGGAAGGAATGTCATTCCCAATAATTAATATGTCATCAACATATAATACTAGGAATACAATGTGACTCCCACTAACCTTCTTATATACACAAGGTTCATCTTCATTTTTAATAAAGCCAAATTCTTTGACTGCTTCATCAAATCGAAGATTCCAACTCCGAGAGGCTTGCTTTAATCCATAAATGGATCGCTGCAGCTTACATACCTTTCCAGCATCCTTTGGAATGACAAAACCCTCAGGTTGTGTCATATACACATCCTCAAGTAGATTTCCGTTAAGGAAAGCAGTTTTGACATCCATCTGCCAGATTTCGTAATCATAAAAAGCTGCAATAGCAAGTAAGATCCTGATGGATTTAACCATTGCCACTGGAGAAAATGTTTCATCATAGTCAACACCTTGAATTTGTTTGAAACCTTTTGCTACCAGTCGGCCTTTATAGGTTTGTACATTACCATCCATGTCGATTTTCTTCTTGAAAACCCACTTGCACCCGATTGGTTTTACCCCTTCGGGTGGATCAACCAAAGTTCATACTTGGTTAGTATACATGGAATCCATTTCAGATCTCATGGCTTCAAGCCATCTCTCAGAATCTGGTCCATTCATAGCTTCTTGGTAGGAAGTAGGCTCATCTTGATCTATGAGCATCACATCACCGTTTTGAGTCACAAGATATCCATAATATCTCTCAGGCTCTTGGCGTGTCCTACCAGATCTATGAATTCCTTGTGTAATTTGAGCAGGTTCACTTTCCACAATTTCTTGTGGTTCCTGCTCACGTTCCAACTCAGGTTCAATGATATTTTGTGGTTCTCGAATTTCTTCGAGTTCTACTTTCCTCCCACTGTTTCCTTTAGAGACATTCTCTTTCTAGAAAAATACCAGTTCGAGCAACAAACACTTTATTCTCAGAAGGTTTGTAGAAATAATACCCTTTTGTTTCTTTTAGGTATCCCACAAAATTATATTTGTCAGATTTGGGTCCGAGCTTATCAGAATCTAGACGTTTTACAAACGCCTCGCATCCCCAAATCTTCATGAACGACATACTAGGACGTTTCCCAGTCCACATCTCATATGGTGTCTTCTGAACCGTCTTTGTAGGAACACGGTTAAGTGTGAATGCAGCTGTCTCTAGGGCATGACCCCAGAAGCTTATTGGAAGATCTGCATGACTCATCATTGATCGTACCATGTCCAACAAGGTTCGATTCCTCCTCTCAGACACACCATTCCATTGTGGTGTTCCAGGTGGAGTGAGCTGTGATATAATACCACACTCCTTTAGAAGGTCATCAAAGTCTTGGCTTAAGTATTCACCTCCTCGATCGGATCGAAGGGCTTTTATGCTTTTGCCAAATTGGTTTTGAACTTCATTCTTGAATTCCTTAAACTTTTCAAAGGATTCGGATTTGTGTCTCATTAGATACACATATCCATATCTACTGAAGTCGTCAGTAAATGTAATGAAGTAATAAAACCTACCTCTTGCTAACGAACTCATGGGTCCACATACATCACTATGTATAAGTCCCAATATATCGCTAGCCCGTTCACTGTGTCCAGTGAAAGGGGCTTTAGTCATCTTGCCTAATAAACAAGATTCGCATTTTTCATATGATTCAAAATCAAATGAATCCAAAAATCCATCTTTATGGAGTTTTGATATGCGTTTCTCATTTATATGGCCCAAACGACAGTGCCAGAGATATGTCGGATTTGAATCATTTGATTTAAATCGTTTTGTGTTTATGTTATAGATAGGCATTTCTAAATCAAGAATATAAAGACCGTTAAATAATTGTGCAACACCATAGCAAATATCATTTAAGTAAAACGAACAACCATTGTTCTTAATTATAAATGAAAACCCTTTCTTGTCCAAACAAGAAACAGAAATAATATTTTTGTTTATAGCAGGCACAAAATAACAATCTTCTAATTCTAAAACTAGCCCAGTGGGCAAAGATAAATGATAAGTTCCTACGGCCAGTGCATCAACTTTTGCTCCATTCCCAACTCGTAGGTCAACCTCTCCTTTCGCCAAAGTCCTACTCCTTCGGAGTCCCTGCACATTAACACAAATGTGAGAACCACATCCAGTATCCAATACCCATGATGTAGAAGTAGACAAATTGACTTCTATAACATATATACCTGAATCAGAAGTCGTACTTCCTTTCCTTTTCTTCACTTCTTCTAAATAAGCATGACAGTTCCTTTTCCAGTGTCCAGGTTTTCCACAGAAGTGACATTCACCTTCTTTAGCCACCCCACCTTTAGGTTTTAAAGCCTGTTTGGTTTTGGAATTGGGTTTGGCAACAGACTTAGATCCTATCTTCTTTTTGCCTTTCCAATTTCCCTTAGCATTCCCCTTTTGCACCATCATTATGGGAGCGGGTCCTGCCTTTTTCATGTTATTCTCGGCAGTTCTTAACATGCTCAACAACTCAGTAAGGGGTTTCTCAATTTCATTCATAAGATAGTTCATAACAAATTGAGAGTAGCTGCTGTTCAAAGATTGTAAAACAAGATCAGTTTGGGCTTCCGGAGTGATTGGAAAACCCAACCTATCCAGGTACTCAATATACCCAATCATTTTTAGCACATGTGGACCAACTGGATCACGTTCACCCATCTTGTAGTGATACAACGCTTTGCTTGTATCATACCTCTCCTGTCGAGCATGCCCTTCGAACAATTTCTTGAGATGCTCGATCATCTCATAAGCATCCATTAACTCATGTTGCTTCTGAAGCTCAGCGTTCATGGTTGCTAGCATGAGACAACTCATGTCCAGAGCATCATCTTGATGCTTCTTGTAAGCATTATGCTCCGCACGTGGTGCAGTGACAGCCGGTGCTGCAGGAATGGGCCCATCAAGGACATATAGCTTACGCTCTTGTTTAAGGACAATCCTCAAGTTCCTGTGCCAGTCAAGGAAATTAATCCCACTAAGCTTGTCCTTCTCAAGGACTGATCGTAGTGAAAGACTACTTGTGTTGTTGTTGTTGTTTGCCATTGATATCTACAATTTATAAGTGCCAAAATAATAAGTCAAATTGCAGAGTTGATATTATGTAATTGATAATAGTACATTCAAAATATACCTCCCACTATTTTATTCAAATTAATAGCCCTCACCATTAATTCGGAAAGCATTTTCTATTAAATCTTTCTAGTGAGCCAAGATCCATATTTCATTATGACTTAAGTTAGCTTTGGCTAATCTCTTAAAACATAATTATTTAGGTAGACAACCCTTTGTCAATTATATCATATATAACTCCTGGATAGTTTGGTAAACAACAATTGTTTTTAGTCCATCTAATGGTACCTACCAAACTCTATGCCTCTAAGTCCACAATCCTATTGAGATAACTTAGTTAAGTCGGCCCCAATGATTTTAACAGTTTGGATATCACAATTATCCTATCGCATCTTACCTAGATAAATAGGGTACTTTGCTTTGGCAAACCTACATCTATTGATCAAGGTCTTGATGAGTGTTATTCATTGGAAGACATCTGATTTAGACTTAATAATTTAATGAGGGATTAATTTAGATCTCACCAATTTTAATCTTATTAAGCATGCACATTATTTATCATATCATATCGCATACAAGCATAAATAAAGTGCAAAATTAAATGTGTCACAGTTATGGCCCAATCCACTGTCAATCTTTTCAAGCTAATGAAAGATTGAAGGTCAATCTAAGGTGGTAAAAGATCTTAAAATAAATAGCCTCCTTGGATCTTCCTCAAGCATGTGCCTCCTCTCCATCTTGACATCTTCATCAATTACAGATTATTACATGACATAAAGAAACCTCGAGTTACATTCGAGGGGATTTAGATGAGAAGAGAATATTACATCAGAATTTATAGAAAGGCACGACATGCAAGCCGTATTTCAAAACCACAAACCACTAACCTATGGGTCAAAAGGCCATAACTGTGCACCATGCATATCACAATAAGCACATAACAATTTATATATAATTAAAGAAAACAATATATAACATATAGGGGACACGACCATCGTGCGCTACGACGGGGGGGTCCAAGGTGGGGTCTCCCCCCCTGGCGGTGGTCCGGCTGACCGATCAGCCGGCGGGTGGTCTCGCTGACCGGTCAGCGAGCGGGGTCGGGGGCAGCGCCCCTGGAAAAAAGTTTTGAACTACAATCTGTATTGCAGAATTTTTCCATAAAATCTCTGAAACAGTTTCAGAATCATACATTTTAATCCACCAAAACACCCATAATAACAAATCATATAATACCAGTTTCGATTTAATCATATTAAAACGAATAACAGTACACCCAGAATTTATCATATATTTCCAGTTTCGATTAATCATATTAAAACGATTCTTCATGTTTCTAATCCGATTAGAACAGTTATATTGTTATTCCATCGATTAAAGATACGATTAACATTATCATCATATATATTACCAGAATACACATACAACGGAATATCATATATTCAATTTCATATCGGTAAACATGCATCATCATATATCATATATATCGAATACAAGTAAAACACGTAATCTAAATTAATCGTTTCGCAAGTAGCTCTGATACCACTGTAGGGTTTCGGCACAGAAACGCACAGCGGAAATTAAAATTTTAAAGCAATTTCTGAAACCCTAAAACAGGATCCATGCGAAAAATCAATTAATTAAGAGGTTTAGTGATTATACCGAATATGAAAACGAGAGTCTGAAACCGACTGCGCCTCGAATCTCCAACGCAATACAAACTGACTGCGTCTCTACGGTATCCACATGAACGCTCCGCGAATCGTCTTACGATCTGCAGAAGAAGGAATCGCGGTACTAGCCACCAAGGATGAGGATTTTCGGAACTGTTTTCTCTAGTCTCTCTCTAAGAGCGGCTAGGGTTTTGTTTTGACGTAAAACCTAAAGTCTGATATACATCATATATATAGCAGTCAGGAGGAATTAATCAAAACCTAATATTATTAAAATCCGAATTTATATATATCTTAATTAAGTCTTACTTAATTAATATACCTATATATAAATTATCCTATTAATTTAAATTCGTAATTTAAAATTATATCAATCATATTGACATATTTAAATCTTTACAATTTAAATTAATTTCCTTTTAATTAAGTTCTTTGTGTGTGACCCTATAGGTTATTATTACGTTGGCAATAACCTTAAAATCATATTATAAAGTTATAAACAGTGAGCGGCATCTAGTAATGCATCACTGCTACCCAAGTAATAATAAGATCGATGATTCGATGCAACCTTTTCGTGATCAATGTTTCAATGTAATTTAATCCTTTTAACCTTAATATCCTAGATTAAACTCGAGTCATGGAATGTGTCATACTCTTCATAATTTAATCTGAGTTTTCTTGATCAATGAGTAGACTATATGAAACAAATCACTATTTGAGCATGGCCATGCATTTCATAGTCCTACTCAATCAAGAGGCCTATGGATATCACCTATAAAATATAGGATGGTTAAATTCCATCTAGATCACTCATATTACTCACACGATTCATAATGAACCCAATAATATCCTTTATAGTCCACCCTATTAAAGGTGACATTTGATGATATCAAAGTACATAAATTCTCGTGTAGTAATATAGCGGTTTCAGGTCGGAGGACCATTACATCATTGTCACTATGAGAATTGCTAATGACACTTCGCATAATGCTCCATATAGAATTCTCATGGTGGGTCTGTCCAGTACATTGTTCTCTAACATGTACCTATGCATTGACTTAATATCTCATATATTTATGACCAATGAGATTTGGTCATCAGTCAATCCACATACTAGTCTCAATGCATCATTGTTGTCCCATCAACAATGATACTCGACTAGGGATATTTAAGAACAATGATACTAATTGTAATTATATAATCTCATGTTCAAGTCACATACTTGAAACTATATAATTTGTATCACTATTCTAAGGAATTTTATTATGTTAACAATTATATTACGCAGTAATTAAAACCATAATAAAATCATTTATTTATTCAATCAATAATAATATCAAATGTTAAGCAATTACATCAAATAATTGGCCTCTAGGGCATAAACTCTAACAGTTGCAAGGTGCAGGAACAACTTAAGTTGGCATCAATATAGTACTATGCAACTAGTCAACTCATTATGAAGAAAACATTAACATCCTTGGCAGTCTTCACAATCTATCCCTACAAACTCATTTTGGGACATTAATAAGTTCCCCTTCCCCACTGTCGACGTCGGGAAAAATTTCCTTTTGGAATTCCTCTTTTAGATATTTCTTACCCTTTATATTTTCTATGTGGTTTGAATTTGGTTTGAAATGGTGAAATTGACAAAAGAGTCCAACACGAAATGTCGACGATTTGAAAAGATTTGATTTTACAGAGCCGCCAGTTTGTAGAAGTAAAGTTGTTATACCAACTCAACCGAGTTTATGAAAAGCTTTGCAAAAGGCCCTATTATTGGACTCTATTTAACATGCCTTTGAAACCAAGATTTATAGAGTTCGAGGACTTGCTAAAGCGGGGGGAAGGTGTTAGGCACCCCCCGACTTCCGTGAAAATACGGTTACCGCATCTTTTCAATTTCCTAATGTGACGCCCACAAAATAGGTATACATCACCCATTCTGAGTCTCCAAATACATGGTACAAACTTCAAATACAAACTTAATTTATATAACTGTTAAGTGTCGTATAGAATATGACAAAACATAAGCTGTGAGTTTTAATACAAATATTGTCTTCTAGACAGTATTCAAACTCAAAATAAGTACTTATTACAATTATTATCACACTATTTCATAGAATAGTGAGGACTATTAATGCAAACATCTGAACCGTCACTCCGTTCTCCGACTAGTCGCAGCTATATTCTTATTTCCTGAAGAGACCAATGAAAGCAAATGGTGAGCTCAACTAGCCCAGTAAGAAATATTATGACTAAGATAATGTAGAATAAATTATCGTTAGTCTTCAACAGTGTTAAACTGATAAAATATAACAAACATCAAGTTTAATTGCAGCGGAACAAGCAATCCATTAGAAGAGTCAAGTAGAGCATGAAATCTACTATCTTCTATGATTTTAAAAGTTTATCATCAATTTTATCGCTGAGACTCAGCTTAATAAATAATCCATTTCATCGAATCATTCCTGCACTACGGCTAAGGATATTCATTAGTATCACGACCACGAATTATCCATGTACTACGGGCCAAGGATATTCGTGTTTTCATCAATGGTCATGATCATACCAACAGCTGTCCATCAATGCACTACGAGCCAATGAAGACTTTTACCACATCATTTATACCGAATAATCCCTGGTCATAATCATACCAATCAACAGTTCACCTATGCACGTAAGCCACATATCATTTTCATCACAATATAAGCATGAGGATGATGACAATGATATAAGAGTTCAATTAAAAGAAAACAAAGAATAAATTTTAAAGATTTATAATTTAATTTATCTAGAATTTAATAATGTCTAAATTGTCAACATGATACTACTTTGTGGAGTAAAATTCAATAATAATATTGTGTCAAAAATGATTTGGACAAAAAAAATTAATTTTTGTAATGAATAGTACCCCGGGTGAATAGTAACATAGTGAATAGTACCCTGTGAATAGTACTCTGGCATAAAAAAGTTTAAAACTTATCAATAATGCTCAGAATAATATTTCCATAAAAAGATACTGGATGAAGCACAAATTCCAAGGATATTCTACTAATTTCATGGAGTATATAAATATTAAATATAAATTAATAAGAGGAGTCTTATTATTATTATTATTATTTAATTTCCAAAGGAGTTTAGGAATTAATTAATAAAAGTACTCTCATATATCCTAATAAGATTAGGAGACTAATTAATTAAAAGAGTTTAATTAATTATTCCTAATAAGATTAGGAGCCTAATTAATTAAAGGAGTTCAATTAATTAAAATAAAACTCAATTCCTTAATTGTTAAGGAGGGTTGCCCACATCTATAAATAAGAGGAGTCTTATTATGGGTGGTGAGTTGTTGTTGACTTTTTCACAACATACGTAATTCTAATTGTTAGAGAGTACGATCCTTTTCTATGAGAGATAGAAAACTAGGGTTTTGCCAAACACCCGTCTTCTTGAATCTTTATTGTTTTTTGGTGGATTACCTCTAGAGCCAAACACTTGGGTGACTAACGTTGATCAAAGGAATGAACCAAACCTGGTGGATTCAAGTTGAACGCGAAAAGGATTGGAGGTGAACTTGTACCTGAGGAAGCTCGAATCTTAAATGGTATGATTCTTGTTCTTCATATCTTTTCGTTTAATTAATAATTATGCATAAAGGATGATCCATGTATATGGTTTGTAAATTTTTAAACTCTGATTTTTACACGTTTTTGCTTATTTTGTGCAATTTGATTACGTTCATGAATAATACAAACCTAACAGTGACATCAGAGCCAAACCTTTATACAAATTATTAATTATTTTAATTTGATATATATATTGATATGTGTTTAGAATAATTTAATTGGGCATAATTTTGTTGTATAAAATTTATTTTAAAAAAATAAAAAAAATGGCGAAACTTGTTTTGAAATTTCGTGGTTTTAGTGATTTCTGCAACATCCATTAATATGAATATTATATATTATATATAAATAAAGTATATGATTAGTTTCCTTATGCATGATATGTTCGTTATTATATATATATATATATATATATATATATATATATATATATATATATATATATATATATTATATTATTAACCAAGCAGATTCTTGGATTCTTGGATCAATAATTCTATGGCGACCGAGTTTTGGTGACCGTTTTGACGACCGGCTGATGTGGCATAGCCACATCAGCTATTGATATATGATAAAAAAAAAACTAAGTCCTGATGCCATATCACGCCTCCTCTCTTTGCCAAACACTTCCCTCTCTTCTCTCTTTACCAAACTGACCTTTCTTGCCGCTGCTCCACTGATCCACTGTGCTTCCCTTTCGCTGCCACTGCCGCTGCTCCCTTCTTTCTCTCTTCTAGCAGCCTTCAAGGTATGCATACTATTACTCTCTCAGATTTATTCTGTCACCCCAGATTTAGAATACCAAATTTCCAAAACCCTAAAAAATTAGATTTGGAAAATCTGGGTGTGATGGATTCTTTCCGCTTGTAAATTTGTGTAAATTCTTGTTTTGGTTGTAACTTTTGTTATGGAACTAGATGAGAGGCGTGGTTTTCAGATTTTCACAAACTCACTTTGCATAACACACACCCTCTACATTCCTCACATTAAGTTGTGCACTTGTGGTGTTTGATAAATTGTCTCAAAGATGTTCAAGTGCTTTAAAACTATATATATATATATATATATATATATATATATATATATATATATATACGTACTTTAACAGTATTAATGATTTGTTTGTAGATTCATGTGGAGCATATTATATATGTAGTAGTATTAAAGTTAAGGACAAAAGCATCATTTTTAGATTTTGAGGGAAAACATTAAATTTAAAGTTTACAACTTTAAACTTAATTACCGAGTGCAGAAGCTATATATCTTGATTTGGTTATAAATTTGAGATCTAATTAGTGGTGTTATAAATTTTTAGTGAAGTCAATCATCCTTTATTGGGGATTGTTTAAAGTTTATATTGGTAAAAGAAGTTCTCATTTAGTTTTTTGTTGGTGATATGCCTCAATAAACTCCTTTCTCAATCTTATCACCCAGTACTCTGCTTCTAAAATGGGTAAGGCCTATTTTGTGAAAATTAGTTAAAAATACCTTTTTGGCATAATTCTTTATTTCTATACCTGCTGCAGCTGGATCATGAAGGTTGCATCACTTCACATCATCTTTATTTCACCCTACTTGCAAACATTGTTTTCTCGATACCCAAATGAATTATCATAAGGGGAAATAATATCTTATATGTTATAAATTTGCTTATTTTGAGACGACGTGTAAATTCTTGTTTTGGGTGTAACTTTTTGTTTATTTGTTATTTTTGTAGAAAGACAACATGGCATAAGGAAGCATGATAGAGAGTGTGTTGTCATTATTGTCGTGTAGATGTAGTTGCTCGATTCCTCTTCACTTGCAGATTTGTATATTTCTTTTAACTTCCTAAAACAATTTTATCCAAGATGTATCAGTTTCCATCTTAGTTAAAGAGCAGAATATGAGTAGGGTGTGGTTATGTTTCCACACTTTGATTAGTTTTCTCTTTCCTCAGTTTGGTAGTATCGTAATATTTACATTGCCTCTTTTGGATGACCATACTTCCTCAACATTTGAAACTAATACTCCCTCTGTCCCCAAAATGTGAGAGTCCACTTTCAATTTTCAAAAGCAATGTACCAAATCTTGTCATAGTTAGATAGCAGGGAAGTGGCCTGGATTTTCAGATAAAAGTAGTAAAGACTAAATATACTAATGTTTTTTCCCAGTGTAGCTTTAATTTATTCCTTTATGTTCCTTTTATTCTAATTAAGAAAGTGAATTCCTAGAACTAAATGACAATTGTTATATTGACAATTGTTTTCACTTGCAGATTTTTTATTTTATTGGATTTGGATTTTTTGCCCTTGAATCATTGATCAGCATCTGGGTTATTCAGGTAGAGGATTTTGACTATTTAGTTTGTTCATGTTTTTATCCCCTGCTCCCCCTTTGTGTTTATAGTTTTTTTATGAGCCTCTTTGTTCTTCTTGTGGTGTGCAGCAAGTTTATATGTATTTCCGAGGTAGTGGCAAAGCTGCTGAGATGAAGCGTGAGGTTGTAAGATCGATGGTCACTGATAGTCTGTCTTATTTTGTCACTATTTTCAAGCCGTCCATCATGGTGGTCACTGAAGTACTAGTTTGGTGACTGAGAAGATTCTTAGTTTTGGTTTGGTATTTAGTACATGCATAAGTAACAATGATGCAAAATTTTATGGTTTGGGATATATCTTTCGATTGTTTTCAGGAGGATCCTTGTTATGGTGAATAGTCAATTTTCTATTGCTTTCTCACATCCTTGTTATGGGATAGATCTTTAGTTTTTGTTTGATGTGGAGAATTCCACTTCTTGAACTTTTCAAACTTTTACGAACTTTAATAATAGTGAAGTGGAAATTTGGATTTTTGCCTAAAATATTTAACTATTTCCATCTATTTGTTGGACAAAGAATTCGGACTTTCAATAGTTTCATTATGTTTGTTTACAGGTTTTTCTTTTACCTTTTTTGAAGTGCTGAAACAAAAGTTGCCTCTAAGGTCTAGATCTTTGCTTCGGATGGTACTTAATAAGCTTAACACAAGTTATCTATTACATGATCAGAGGCTCGGTAGACCCCATCTCCAAATTTAACTGTGATGTGCAAAATGCTAGCGTGATAAACTTTTAGGAACTAGTATATTTGCTTTCATTTTATATGGACCAGGGTGATGTTTCGTATGTCTCTTGATCCTGAGTTAAGAGAGGCCTCAGTGAAGAGGGGTGGGGGATTTTCAATACAAGAGCACATGCCAATATGTACCAAAATGAGATAGAAATGCATCAAACAAATATTGAGCTAATATCTTTACTTCATTAAAACCAATTCATTACATCTCCCAAATTATAATTACAATTTTTTCCTATTTAAGCATCTTCTTGCACAAAGATGGTTACAAAGAAATTATAAAGTAGCAAAATCAAGGAATAATTCCCAACTTGGAGCTTCTGAATTTTGATGACACTGATCAAGGTTAGCATATAACAAAAACATAATCCTTATGCAACCTTATAGTATATCCAAATGCAAGTCCACAATGTTCCAAAGCATCAAATAGACGAGTCCTAGAATCTTGAACGAATAAAGCCTTGAACAAGTATTTATAGATTCTATCTTTTGTCAGTCACCAACGAGTCTTAAAACCTGCATTTGTACCGTAGAATGTCAACGATAGTCATGCACATAGTACCTCAATCCAGAAATCCACTACTACATATATCACAATTTTTTTTTCAAATTAGTCAACTTTATCTCAGAAGGATATGTTGTGCAAGGGTTCATATATTACGAGAAGATTATTGCAGCTAGGACTTGTTAAAGCATAAGTAAAGCAAAATTCAAAGCAACAAAATGACGTTTGTCACCACCCAAAAAATAGCCACTCAAAACTACAAATCAGAAGGAACACAAAGATATTATACAATCATTTCTGAGTAAAGATCAAAGTACACACTTAATTGACATTCATTATTAGAATATTATTCCCAAAAGAAGATACAAAATCTCCTAATCTTGCACAATATCCTTGTAAAAACCATAAATGCTTACACAGTTCTCTGCTTGTGTCTTTTACCAATGGTACCGAGTTCTAACAGACGAATTGTATTATTTGTATATAAATACATAGCAAATAACCTTTATTACACAACTCTTGATTTGAAAGTGATGAGAATTCAATCACATTAAGAACCCTACAATGATGTCTTGCATCTACAACAACAAATAAAATTGAAAGTCTTAAAAGGGTAGTTCTACCTCCTTCTCAGTCACAATAGTTTACTGGTATGTCCTCAATTTAGAATATAGTGCTATGATTTTCATTTTTAAAGACCTTCCAAATCTGGAGCAAGTAAATTTAGTTAGTTTTCAATTTTGAATTTCTATTCTTCTTTCTTCTTTCTAATATGCTGTCAATTTTAAACGGGTTCGTATATATATATATATATATATATATATATATATATATATATATATATATATATCCTAGTAAAATAAATATACATTTATATACACCCTATAACAAATTTGGAATTCATGACGTTTGAAAATTTGAGTAATAATTAGTTTTAAAGCACTTGAACATCTTTGAGACAATTTATCAAACACCACAAGTGCACAACTTAATGTGAGGAATGTAGAGAGTGTGTGTTATGCAAAGTGATTTTGTGAAAATCTGAAAACCACGCCTCTCATCTAGTTCCATAACAAAAGTTACACCCAAAACAAGAATTTACACAAATTTACAAGCGGAAAGAATCTATCACACCCAGATTTTCCAAATCTAATTTTTTTAGGGTTTTGGGAATTTGGTATTCTAAATCTGGGGCGACAGAATAAATCTGAGAGAGTAATAGTATGCATACCTTGAAGGCTGCTAGAAGAGAGAAGGAAGGGAGCAGCGACAGCGGTAGTGGCAGCGAAGGCGAAGCACAGTGGAGCAGTGGAGCAGCGGCAGGAAAGGTGAGTTTGGTAAAGAGAGAAGAGAGGGAGTGTTTGGCAAAGAGAGGAGGCGTGATATGGCATCAGGACTTAGTTTTTTTTTTATCATATATCAATAGCTGATGTGGCTATGCCACATCAGCCTGTCGCCAAAACGGTCACCAAAACCCGGTCGCCGTAGAATAATTGTTCTTGGATTTCCATGATTCTATATATATATTGTAAAACCTCAACTTTTATAAATAAAGATGAATTTTCTATAAATATTATTTTTGAATATTATGGAGTTAATTTGATATAATGTTATAGTTGTGGGTAATATTTATAAATTTTGCAAAGTACGCAAGTTGTTATATAATATTCGATTGGTCGGGGAATATTCGTTTTAACAGGGAATATTCGTACAACGGCACAATCATTGGTGGACCCCACAACAGAATTATTGTCGGATTGAGAAAACGACAAAAACATTTTATTAAAAATAACAGCGAAAGTTTTACCATTGATACTGTTGAACTACTCGGTAGTAAAAGTACAGTAATACGTGTGGTTGCATAGTAGCACACGGTATTGATTATTAATGCTTATGTGAGAAGTCACTCAGTTTGATTCAATTATTGTCAGTTAATAATATGAATTATTTAGCGATAATGACGTTTTGTTTTATTCGTATTATTAACGTAATAAAACAGAAACATCTTTTTATATAAAACAGAATACTTTATTAAAGTTATTCTATAAATAGAATATATTATATTTTATTTAAAAGATTTTTCTTTAAATATGGACCGTCAGATTAAAGTAATCAATCTGGATAGTTCATGGATTAGTTACTATGCATTCTATTTTTCTATAAATAGCAGCTCATTCCTTCATTATTTCTTACGAATAACCTGTCTGTGCGATCTATCGCATGCATGGTGATTTCTTTTGTTATTCCATTCTTTATTATACTCAGTTGGTTAAGTTTTGACTTCTATACTCCATGAAATTTATGGAATATCCTTGATAATTGCGTTTCATCTAGTATCTTTTCATGAAAATATTCTTCTAAGCATTCTTGAATTTTACTCCACAAAGCAGTATCATGTTGACAATTTGGACGTTGTTAATTCTTGGATAAATTAATTCTTGAACTTGTTTTATTGAATTCTTATATCATTGTCATCATCCTCATGTTTATAAAATGTTGAAAGTCATCTGTGGCCTGTAGTGCATAGATAGACTTGATATGATTATGACCAGGGATTATTCGGTATAATCATGACCGTAATATTACAAATGATGTGGTAAAAGTCCTCATTGGCCCGTAGTGCATTGATGGACAGTTGTTGGCATGATCATGACCATTAATGAATACACGAATATCCTTGGCCGTAGTGCAGGGGTAATTCGATGATGTGAATTATTTTATTAAGTTGAGTCCCAGCGATCACAGTGTTGAAAAACCTTTTAAATCATAAAAGATAGTAGAGTTTATTTTCTACTTGACTCTTTTAATGGATTGCTTGTTTCGCTGCAGTTAAACTTGATGTCTATTATATTTTATCAGTTTAACATTGTTGAAGACTAATGATAATTTATTCTGCATTATCTTAGTCATAATATTTCTTACTGGGTTAGTTGAGTTCACCCTTTCTTTCACTGTTCTCTTCAGGAAATGAGAACGTAGCTGGGGCAAGTCGGGGAACGGAGTGATGGTCCGAATGATAGTATTAGTTAGTAGTCCTCACTATTCTATGTAATAGTGTGATAATAAATGTAATGAGGACTCTTTTTGAGTATGAATACTCTCTAGAAGACAATATTTGTATTCAAACTCACAGTTTATGTTTTGTCGTATTGTACATGACAGTTGTATTAATAAGTTGTATTTGTATTCTGTACTATGTATTTGACGACCCAAGATGGGTGATGTATACCTAATTTTGGGGGCGTCACATATATAATCTTGAATCTTCAAGGAATCATTCTCCTGTAAATATTCAATGCACGTGAATCAGTTTTTTTTAAAAAGAAAAAGTTGCTCCGTGATTTGCGTTGAATATATATATATATATATATATATATATATATATATATAATATTCTTAATAATTTTATAATTAAAATAAAAGTTTATTTTAATTTTAAAATAAAAGGTTTATTTTAATGTTAAAATAAAAAGATTTATTTTAATTTTAAAATTAGATTTCATGCTAACTAATTAGAGTTGGAATTGGATTCCATGATAACTAATTGGAGTTGAAATTGAATTCCATGTTTCCTTAAATAAAGAAGTTTATTTAGATATGAAATAAGATTTCATATTATTCAAAATAAAAGAGTTTATTTGTGAATAGGAAAGAGAATCCTAATTTTCTTAAATAAAAGAGTTTATTTAGATATCGAATAAGATTTCATATTATTCAAAATAAAGGAGTTTATTTGTGAATAGGAAAAGAATCCGTGTTTCCTTTAAAGAAAGGAGTTTTTTTTTGGAATTAGATTCCATAATTAATTAAAATAAATGAGTTTATTTTGATTAAAGATTTTGATTAAAATAAAATAGTTTATTTTATTCAAAATAGATTAATTAAAATAAAATGAGTTTATTTTGATTTAAATTTGGATTAAAATAAAGGAGTTTATTTTGATTCAAAATTATATTTTATACTAACTAAATTTGCCTATTAAATGACATCAATATATATATTGAATATTTATTATTCATGAGATGAATGTTATTTATTAGTGCATATGGTGATGTGTATGATAATAAATGAGATTGATTATAGACTATTGACTAATGTAATTGGATTTTATTTTAGTTGGATGCATGAATGTATGCGTTTTATTAAATGGGGTCTGCGTACTTCGTCTTCTCTAATTTTTCTTAATGTAAATTCTAACTCCCTTCTATGTACTTCCCCTTGACTGCTGATCAATGTTTCTATTTATTTTAAATAGTTTTGTAATAAGAATAGTTAAAATTATTTTGAAGAATTAGAGATCAAGGAACAAGGAGCTTTTGAAGACCTGTTTGTAATGGAGCCCATGTTTAAATGTAATAGTTATATTTAAATATTAATTCTTGCACCCCTAGGGTTTGACCTTTTGGTTCACTTGGTGGCTCCAGTGAACCAAACTAGAATAAAAGTCCATAATCAATCTAGGTAGAATAATTCTATATGTGCATGCTTATACTATATATATTATATATTATGCAAACATGCTTCGCATGTACATGTTAATTAATATGACGCGTATTTTATATATATATATATATATATATATATATATATATATGAATGCGTGCTAAATAAGATGAGACAAATTAATAACAAACCCCTCAAATATTTTATATTAAGTTGTAACGTTCAAAGATATTTGAAATATCGAACGTCGCCTTCTAGCATGATAGAAATAATAGAGTATTGAATATTTAATATGAGTTTGTTGTGCACACACAAGGCAAGTATTAAATATTTAAGATGTTATTTTTTATTACATATGATGTTTATAAGGAATTGAACATTACTGCTTTGTTGTGCACACACAAGGGCTGTAGTTTTCTCTTCACTTATATGAAAATGCTGGGTCTGACTTAACTTAAATCATTTTAGTTCGGATGTGCACACACTTGACCATTATGATTTAAGAGGCAAACTACAAGGAGTTACATAGTTGATGTAATTGATAAGAGTTATCTACCTATTTATTTATATATAGTTTGTTGTGCACACACAAGGATATATACATTTGAAATGGGATCCTTATTCTCACTAGCATATCTTTAATTAGATATTGCCAAACTATATAAGTGAGGGTAAAATAATTTGAAGAAAATAGTGGGAGATACCAATTTAAAATAAGACCTAATTTATTTTGGTAATTAATAAAAGAATGTATGCTAAAATATTGTTAATTACAAATTCATTTACATAATTTTACAATATCTAAATTACTATCACTGTGAAGCATATTAGATGCTATTTAACTGGACCAAATTAAATGGATTGGTTAAGAAGTTTGAGAATAGTTCTCATGGCTGAAAAGCTATGTTATGTCCTTAATACGCCTATCCATGCAATGGTTGCAGACAATGCCTCTGAGGAAGAGATTGCTACGTTTAGAAAGTGGCAAGATGATGCATAGTTGGCTCAATGCATCATGCTCGCATCCATGAGTAACGAGCTTTAGCGTCAACATGAAACTATGGATGCTCCTACTATACTCCTGCACGTCAAGTAGTTAATGGTGAGGAAAATAGGACTGATAGATATCAGATATCTAAGGAGCTCTTCCAATCTAGAATGACCAACGACACTACAGTACAAACACAAGTCCTTAACATAATCAATTTGATTGATCAATTAGGACAACGGGTTTTGTCATGGATGTATAGTTGAGCCAAGATTTGATCTTGCACTCAGTCCCAGACTCCTTTCACAATTGTTGTGAATTTTTTATATGAACAAGCTAGATATCAGCTTCGCTGATTTGCTTAATATGTTGAAAAATGATGAGAGTCACTTTCCAACCAAGAAAGACCAAGTCTTACTGGTAGGGGCCAAAGGATCTTCTGAAAAGAAGAACGATTCTAAGAAGGTAAATAGAAAGGCAAAAATAAAGGATAATAAGAACAAAACTGATACGAATAGCAAAGGAGTTTGCTTCCACTGCAATAAACCTGGATACTGGAAAGGAAACTATAAGAAGCATCTTGCAAAGGCTAACCAAAAGAAGCTTAGTGAAGTTTCGGTTACAAATACAAATTTATTCATAATTGAAATAAATTTTTCTTTAAGTCAATGTTCTACTTGGGTATTGGATACCGGCTTTGGTTATCATAAATATAGATTTATGAAGGGACCAAGCAGAAGTAGAAAGCTAAACAAAAGATAAGTAGTCCTATGTCTGGAAATGAAGCAAAGGTTGCTACATTAGCCATAGAAACTTATAGTTTAACAATGCCTACGGGCAAATCTATTAAGCCAATAAGTTGTTATTGTATTCCAGTTCTTGTTAAAACATTATTTCTATTTTATTGTTGGACAATGAAATCTTTGGTATTATATTTAAGAACAATTATTGTTCTATTTATAATAATAATAACGTTTTGTATAGAACTGTAATATTACTTAATGAATTTTATATACTTGACTTACGTGAAAAATTATTTTATAAATTGAACAAACTAGAATAAGAAAAGGAGATGATCATTCAAAGAGTTGAATGTGTGTATTTGCTAAAATACAAGTGTGAATTATTTGAAAGGTTAAAAGAATTCAGAAGTGAAACAAATTGGCAAAGTATTAAGATTCTTTGATTAGTTCAAGGAATAAATACTTGTGCAATAAGTTTCTAGATCATCTCAAATGGTTTTTTCATAATGGACGCCTCCTGATACACAATAATTAATTGATGTATCTGAAAGGAAAAATTATACCTTGTTGGACATGGTGCGGTCCATAATAATTTTACAGACACTCCAATATCCTTCTGGGATAATGTCTTAGAAATAGTTGCATATCTACGGAAAGAGTAACCTCAAAATTCCCCCCAAGACTCCATAAAAGTTATGGACAGGGAGGATTCCTAATCTTAAGTATGTTAAGATAAGGAGTTGTCCAACTTATGTGAAAAGGTTTCAAAGGATAAGTTTGGGACAAGATTTGACAAGTACAGATTTGTGGGACATCCTAAAATAAGTTTAGGATATATGTTCTATAATCCTACTTTGCAAAATGTGTTTTTTTGCTAAACACGCTACCTTCTAAGATAAATGTGTTTATCATTGAAGGGGCTAGTGGGAGGATAATAGAATATTGAAGAGTTCAAGAACCACAAAACACTATAAATCAAATAAGAGGAACCTGTAGATAGACCTATTGTACCACAACCGAATCGTAAATCTGGAATAGTACCGAAGATACCTAGGAGGTATGGATTCATCATATGTAATGATGATGAGGTACACATCGTAGAAGATGATGAACCAGCTACATACGATGAGATAAAAGTTATAGACACTTAGAGAAATAGATTGAAGCGAGCTTCTCAAATATGGAACATTCGTTTTGATGAGACAATTAAAAGAGTTTAATTTTATCACAAATAAGAATGAACCTAGTGTGTACAAAAGGGTTAGTGGGAGCGTTGTGATATTCCTAGTATTATATATTGATATACTACGAATAAGGAATAACATACCAATGCTACAATCATTAAAGATAAAGTTGTCTAAACATTCCTCCATGAATGATTTGGGAAGAATATCTTAATTGGGGATAAAATCTATATAGATAGATTCAAGAGGATGCTCGACTTAACCCATAAAACGTATATTCATTTGATGCTAAAGTCGTTTAGCATGGAAAACTCCAAGAGTTGTCTCATATTGATGAGCCATGGAGTGTATTTCTCTTAATAGTCCCCATAGACTCATAAAAGAGAGATCGCATGAGTAACTATCATGTATGCAATGAAATGTACGAGACCTGATGTTGATCAGTCATATTCTGGAGAAGTTCACTATGAGTCAGTAAAAAATATCTTAAAGTACTTAACCGGCACTAAGGATGTGATCATATTCATGGTGGGTCTAAATTAAAACTAGAGGGCTTAACAGACTCAAGTTTTTCAGACAGACCAAGACGACAGAAAATCCACTTTAAGGTAAAGCGTTACCTTGAATGATGGTGCAGTGAATTGGAAAGGTTCCAAACAATAAAGAGTTGCTGCTTTAGTGATAAAGACAAAGTATATAGCTATAAATGAAGCTGCAGGTTGATTATTTGGATGAAAAGTTCATTACAGAACTAGGAATAGTTCCTAAATCTCATCTTGGATCTAAACATATGTTGTGGCACTTTCATTTGATTATAAGAATCATTGAAAGATAAAAAATCACTATAGAGGTAGTGGACTCACAAGAACAACATTACATATCCATTACCTAAAGCTTATCCAATAGCAGGATAATCGTCACATAGAGAAGAAGGGTATGAGATGCCATGGCGATTGGCTTTAGTGCAAGTGAGAGATTAAAAGTAGTATGCACACAAGCCAATCATGTTTGATGATAAAACATATACTTTGTAACAATCTTATTCATTTATAAATAAAAAGTATTAATTTATTTAAAGGCTTATAATTATCTACATGATACTGTTTTATAATATGTGATAAACCTATAGTTTTAAGCAATACTTTTAGAATAATGATGATTATCATTCTAATGAGATCTAAATTCTTAGAAAGCTTAAAACTAAAATAGTTCCCAATCGTTGGATTACTAAATTGGGGATTAGTGAATCCGGATAGATTGGTACATACGTTGCTTGCTCATTGGATGAGGATGATTGATCTCATGATCATTTGTGTGGAGACACTAAAGCAAGTATGTAGGTGCTTATTAGAGAATAAGTTCACTGAATGTGGCTCGCTAAGGAATACCTAATGGAGTTTTACTTACCCGTCAATAGGAATTCCTGTAGTCATAGTAGTACAAGTGATCATTGGACTTGAGATCATCATAGTATCTTGTGTATGATGAGTTATACTTTGACTTATTCCTTAAGACCCTTAGGGTATATGAAAGGGTATGCTTGGGTATAATAAGTTGTACATGGAGATAATGTATGATCAATAAAGAATCTACCACTTCTAGTAAAAGAAGAGAAATGTCCTATGTGATTCGATGAATGATAACCCAGTAGTCCTTGGCCAAGGCAGAATTAGAGTTGTGCATTTAAGGATCGAAATACACATAATTAAATAAAATAAGACTTGACAGTAATTCCATGTCTTATATTTAATTGGGACATTGTATGGTGGAAGGATTGAATTGTACGGTAACTATTTACTCAAAGGTTCTTTTATGATTAATGTTGAAATCTATATTATCTAAAAAGTCGTTAAACGCTAGGGAGGCTTATCCCTATTGTAGAATAAATATTATTTATTTAAATAAATTAATATTTTAATTTATTTATTTAAATAAGATTAGAATTGTTCTAATTGATTTATTCACAACCGGTTTAATATGGAGAACCTAAATGGTCACACCATAAAAGGAAGAATAATTATTTAAGAAGTTAATGACATAATCGTAATAATAAGTTAAGTATATTTAATTTAATCTATGGTGATAGAATAAATTAAATAGCTTAATATTTATTATTTACTATTTAATATTTTAGAAATATTAAATATAAATTAATAAGAGGAGTCTTATTATTATTATTATTAGTTAATTCCTAAAGGAGTTTGAGAATTAATTAATAAAAGTACTCTCATATATCCTAATAAGATTAGGAGGCTAATTAATTAAAAGAGTTTAATTAATTATTCTTACTAAGATTGGGAGCCTAATTAATTAAAGGAGTTTAATTAATTAAAATAAAACCCAATTTCTTAATTGTTAAGGAGGGTTGCCCACATCTATAAATAAGAGGAGTCTTATTATGGGTGGTGAGTTGTTGTTAACTTTTTCACAACATACGTAATTCCAATTGTTGGAGAGTATGCTCCTTTTCTATGAGAGATAGAAAACTATGGTTTTGCCAAACACCCATCTTCTTGAATCTTTATTCTTTCTTGGTGGATCACCTCTAGAGGCCAAACACTTGGGTGGCTAACGTTGATCAAAGGAAGGAACCAAACCCGGTGAATTTAAGTTGAACGCGAAAAGAATTGGAGGTGAACTTGTATCTGAGGAAGCTCGAATCTTTAAGGGTATGATTCTTATTCTTCATATCTTTTCATTTAATTAATAATTGTGCATGAAGGATGATCCGGGTATATGGTTTGTAAATTTTTAAACTATGATTTTTACACGTTTTCGCTTATTTTGTGCGATTTGATTACGTTCATGAATAATACAAACCTAACAATGTAAGCATTAATAATCAATACCGTGTGCTACTATGTAACTACGCGTATTACTGTACTTTTATCACGGGATATTTCAACAGTTTAACGGTAAAACTTTCGCCGTTATTTTTATAAAAAGATATTTTTGTCATTTTCTCATTCTGACAATAATTCTGTTGTGGGGTCCACCAATGATTGTGCCGTCGTACGAATATTCCCTGTTAAAATGAATATTTTCCGATCAATCGAATATTTTATGACAACTTGCATACTTTGCAAAATTTATAAATATTACCCACAACTTTAACATTATATTAAATCCACACTATAATATTCAAAATATATATCGAGAAAAATTTAATCTTTATTTATGAAAGTTGGGGTCTTACAACCTCCACTTTTTATGAAATTTCGTCCTCGAAATTAGGGTACATACTTGGTATGTCGAAGAGGTGAGGATACCTTGATTTCATATTAGATTCTAACACCCCGGTCATTTCCTCAACATCGTGGTTTCTCCACAAAACTTTGACTTAAGGTATAACCTTGGAGCGTAGAATATGTTCCTTCTTATCCAAGATTTTAACAGGTACCTCTTCATACGTTAAATCTTCCACTATTTCGTCTGGTTCTAACTCAATGATGTGGTTCGGGTCTTTCACATATTTACGTAACATGGATATATAAACAATGTTATGAACACGAGACATACTTGGCGGTAAAGCGAGTCTATAGGCCACAATTCCTACTCGGTCAAGGATTTTAAATGGGCCGATGAATCGAGGATTGAGCTTTTCTCTCTTTCAAAATCTCGTAACTCCTTTCCATGGTGCTACACGTAACAACATATGCTCTCCAACATTGAATTCTACGTCCTTTCGATGAAGATCAGCATAACTCTTTTGTCGATCTTGTGAGGTTTTTATACATTGTCGGATAATTTGAATCTTTTCAGTTGTCATGCGTACCAATTCCGGTCCCAACAACATTGCTTCACCCACCTCCTCCCAGCATACTGGGGAACGACACTTGCGTCCATACAACGCCTCGAATGGAGCCATGCCAATACTTGCTTGGTAACTATTGTTGTAGGAGAATTCCACTAATGGTAATAATTTGTCCCAACTTCCTTTGAAGTCAAGGACATAGAGTCTTAATAGATCTTCAAGAGTTTGAATAGTCCTCTCTGACTGCCCGTCCGTTTGAGGATGATATGCTGAACTAAATCGTAAATCTGTGCCCATAGTTTTTTGTAAAATAACCCAAAATCGCGAAGTGAATCTTGGGTCTCGATCAGAAACTATGGATACTGGCATACCATATAGTCTTACAATCTTATTTATATATATACGAGTAAGACGTTCAAGTGTATAAGTTTCCCGTATAGGTAAGAAATGAGCAGACTTGGTCAATCTATCAACAATGACCCAAATTGCATCTATGCCTTGAGAAACCTTGGAAAGGCCAGTAACAAAATCCATGGTAATGTGCTCCCACTTTCATTCTAGAATTTCAAGTGGTTGCAATAGACCTTTTGGCATTTGATGCTCCGCCTTGACTCGTTGACACGTTATACACATTGAGATAAACTCCGCGATCTCTTTTCTCATATTACTCCACCAAAATGTATGTCGAAGATCACGATACATTTTGGTACTCTCAGGATGGATTGTAAACGGTATGTTGTGTACCTCCATCATGATTTTATATTTCAAATTAGGGTCGTTAGGAACACAAAGTCTAGAGTTGACTTGAAGTATTCCTTCTTCATCAATTCTTGCTTCTGGGATATCACCTTCTTGCACTTTCTTCTTCATACGTATCAACTCTAGGTCTGTAGCTTGAGCAACTTTAACTTTATCAATTAAAGTCGGTTCTACTCGTATATTCAACATCATCATGTGGGTTCCTAGAGTCTTTAACTCTATCTCCATCCTTTGCAAGTCATACAAAATGGGCCTTTGCGTTGACAATATTGCACTTATACTCGCATATGATTTTTTACTCAATGCGTTAGCTACTACGTTCGCTTTTCTAGGACAGTATTGAATGGTATGATCATAATCTTTCAACAGCTCGAGACAACATCATTGCCGCATGTTGAGTTCACTTTTGGGTAGAGAAATATTTAAGGCTTTTATGATCCATGTAGATCTCCATTTTCTCCCCATACAGGTAATGCCTCCAAATCTTAAGCGCAAAAATGACTGTTGCCAACTCTAAATCATGAGTAGGATAAATTCTCTCATATTCTTTGAGTTGTCGTGAGGCATAGACTATGACTTTCCCATATTGCATGAGAACACATCCTAACCCTCTGCGTGAAGCATCGTTGTAGATGACAAATCCCTCCGAACCAGATGGTATTGTCAGAACATGTGCTGAAATGAGTCTCCTCTTGAGTTCTTTAAAACTCTTCTCATATTTCTCGGTCCAACTGAATTCTGTGTCTTTTTGAGTCAGCTGAGTTAATGGAGTAGCGATTCGATAAAATCCTTCCACGAATCTCTGATAATAACCAGCTAAGCCCAGAAAGCTATGTACTTCAGTTACTGACTTAGGTTGCTCCTAGTTTTGAATTACTTCAATCTTCGTTGGGTCAACAGATATTCTATGATTTGTTATCACATGCCCAAGAAATGCTACTTCCTCAAGCCAGAACTCGCATTTCTTTAACTTGGCATATAACTTGTTCTCACGAAGCTTTTGGAGTATTAGCCTCAAGTGTTGCTCATGATCTTTACGACTTTTAAAGTAAATGAGAATGTCATCAATAAAGATGACCACAAAGTGATCCAAATATTCCTTGAATACTCGGTTCATCATATCCATGAAGGCAGCAAGAGCATTATTCAATCCAAAGGACATGATTAGGAATTCATAATGCCCGTACCGAGTTCTGAAAGCAGTCTTTGGAATGTCATCAGTTTTAATCTTTAACTGATGATATCCGGAACGAAGATCGATCTTTGAAAAGAATTTGGCACCTTGTAACTGGTCAAACAGGTCATCAATGCGAGGCAACGGATACCTATTTTTGATGGTGACATGATTCAACTCCCAATAATCAATATAAAGTTGCATACTCCCATCTTTCTTCTTCACGAATAGAACAGGAGCAGCCCAAGAAGACGTACTAGGACGAATGAAATCGATGTCTAATAAATCCTGCAGTTGGGTTTTTAACTCCTGAAGTTCAATAGGAGCCATTCAATATGGGGCTTTGGAAATGAATTTTGTATCGGGTTCAAGGTTGATACAAAATTTAATTTCACGCTATGGGGGTAGGACAGAAAGTTCTTTAGGGAATACGTCAGGAAATTTATTAACAATAGAAATATCATTCAAAATTGACGTATTTTTGTTTAAATCCGTGACATGGGCTAAGAAAGTTTGACATTCGTTTTTCAATAAACGAATAGCTTTATGGCTTGATATGACAGTAATTGACTTTAGTGGTTTGGTTGCTTGAATTCTTATAATAGGTTGGTTAGGAATATGAAAGCTAACAACCTTACAAAAATAATTAATTTTAGCATGATGAATAGTTAACCAATCAATCCCTAGAATTACGTCAAATGCAAGTATTTTCAAAGAAATAAGATTGACAGGTAACGTGCGGGTGCCGATTTGAATCAAACAAGACTTATAAACAGTGGATGTAATGAAGGTTTCTCCCAACGGAGTTTCAACAGATAAGTCAAAGTCTAATTTCTCTGGAGTCAATTTTAAACGTTGAGCGCAAGTAGGAGAAATAAAAGAATGGGTAGAACTGATATCAAATAAGGTATAGACTTCACTATAGTTTATGATTAGCTTACCTATGATGACCTCGTTTGGGTTCCTTACTTTCTGGGAGGTAACGACAAATGCTCTCTCTTGAACTACTAGTTTTGACTTCTCTGGGACGGCCTTTGGTGCCTCCATCCCAACTGGACTTGGCTTCACTACCCGACAAAATCGAGCTAGGTGACCTTTTCTTCCATAATTATAACACGTTTTTGACTGCTACGTACAGTTTGGATTGATGTGTCCCTCCCCTCTGCATTTGTAGCATACGATCGATGATCGTTCTCCTTCTTTAACAACGGGTACTGGTGCTGACGTCTTTCCATCATTGTTGAATCTCCTTTTCTTGAAATGTCCACTTTTATTATCTTGGCCATGATTACCACCGAAGTGGTTACCATTTCTGGCATGTTGATTCCCTCCACGTTTGTTGTCACCGCTTCGATGACTGCTCCCACTAGTATTATCGTTTTGTCGGCTGCTCTCTTTTAGTTGAGTTGACTCATTATTGCGTTCCAACAACTGAGACCTATTTACAACATCTGAATACAGGTAAAGTTTGTAAGAAATTAGGTATTGACATATCTCGAGTTTTAAACCTCTTAGAAACATCTGCGTCATTCTCTCCTCATTATCAACCAAGTGGGACGCAAATCGGGACAACTTGGCAAACATAGCTTCGTACTGCGACATGGTAATATTGTTTTGCTCTAGCTTGATGAACTCTACCTCCTTCATGTGACGAATACTTTTGGTAAAGTACTTGTCATTGAACAGTTCTTGGAACTTCTCCCAAGACATCTTTAGTGCGGCAGGTTGAGTATGCTTTACAGATTTCCACTAGTAATCTGCCTCTCCTCGCAGCATGAAGGTGGCAAAGGGAACTTTTTGCTCCTCGGAGCATCCCAAGACATCAAATATCTTGGTGATCTGCTTTATCCACGTCTCCACCTTAAGTGGTTTTGGCTCTCCCAAAAACTCCGGTGGTCCCATCTCATTGAACTGCTTAGCGGTGACCAACCGAGAGTTGCCAGTATTTCCACCTGCATTTTGAACAGGAGTCGTTCTCGCCTGATGTTGCATGAATTGCATAAAGCCTCTGAACATCCCATCGTTCATCATTTGGTCAGTGTTGTTGTTTGCATGAGGATTGTTGCCTTCCTGATGCACATTATCCTGGTTATTGATCGTTGGTGATTCAACGGTCTCATGTGCTCCATTGCTATTCTCAACATTCTCGGATGTCACTTTCAAATATTGCCACAAAAAAGGGTTAATTGACATGCAACATATTATCCCTATATTCTGACCGACCAATTAAATAACAAATAAACTTAGGTAGGTTATACTAGCGAAGGAATTTTCCGTCTCTCCCCTCCAAGTTCTAGTCTCACATATCAGCCAGGGATCATATCCCTAAGCTTTGATACAAACTGTGACACCCCCAAAATAGGTATACATCACCCATTCTGAGTCACCAAATACATGGTGCAAACTTCAAATACAAACTTAATTTATACAACTGTTAAGTGTCGTGTAGAATACGACAAAACATAAGCTGTGAGTTTTAATACAAATATTATCTTCTAGACAGTATTCAAACTCAAAATAAGTTCTCATTACAATTATTATCACACTATTTCAAAGAATAGTGAGGACTATTAATGCAAACATCTGGACCATCACTCCATTCCCCGACTAGTTCTCATTCCCTGAAGAGAACAATGAAAACAAAGGGTGAGCTCAACTAGCCCAGTAAGAAATATTATGACTAAGATAATGCAGAATAAATTATCGTTAGCCTTCAACAATGTTAAACTGATAAAATATAATAAACATCAAGTTTAACTGCAGTGAAACAAGCAATCCATTAGAAGAGTCAAGTAGAGCATAAAATCTACTATCTTCTATAATTTTAAAAGTTTATCATCAATTTTATCGCTGAGACTCAGCTTAATAAATAATCCACTTCATCGAATCATCCCTGCACTACGGCCAATGATATTCATTAGTATCATGACCACGAATTATCCATGCACTACGGGCCAAGTATATTCGTGTTTTCATCAATGGTCATGATCATGCCAACAACTGTCCATCAATACAGTACGGGCCAATGAGGACTGTTATCACATTATTTATAGCATTACAGTCATGATTATACCAAATAATCCCTGGTCATAATCATACCAATCAACAGTTCACATATGCACGTAAGCCACATATGACTTTCATCACAATATAAGCATGAGGATGATGATAATGATATAAGAATTCAATTAAAAGAAAGCAAATGATAAATTTTAAAGATTTATAATTTAATTTATCCAGAATTCAATAATGTCTAAATTGTCAACATGATACTGCTTTGTGGAGTAAAATTCAAGAATAATATTGTATCAAAAATAATTTGGACAAAAAAAAATCAATTTTTGTAAGGAATAGTACCCCGGGTAAATAGTAACTGAGTGAATAGTATCCCATGAATAGTACTTTGAGAATAGTACCCCGTAAATAGTACTCCGACATAAAAAAGTTTAAAACTTATCAAGAATGCTCAGAATAATATTTTCATGAAAAGATACTGGATGAAGCACAAATTTCAAGGATATTCTACTAATTTCATGGAGTATAGAACCCAGAACTTTAACAAAATGAGTGTAGAATTCGGAATACGAAACGAAATAATATTACTCACATACTACAGAGTATGAAAGAAAATATTATTTCTTACGAACACTGAACAAAAATAATATCCCTTACCTTAAAAAGGAAAGTATTCCAACTAGTATAGCGGGAATTTTCTTGAAGAAAACTTGAACTGTTTTCTACGCTCAAAGCTTCATTATGCTCTAAAGAAATAAGCTCAATATTATAGAAGAAGAATTCTCTAATTCTGGTGTGATTTTCAATTTTAACTAAGCATCCTATTTATAGGAGAATGGAAAGGATACTATTTGAATTTAGAAAATCACGGACGCACAGTAATTTCGGATGAATAATTTGCAGTATCACGGACGAATGGAAAACTTCAAACGCTCCTCTTTTTTCTCAAATTAATAATATAATATTCATTTAAATATAATATATTCTATTTTTCATAAAAAAACAAAACTTATAACAACACATGTTACATTGAAAATAAAATCCCACCCGTGATAACCTTCGGACTCCCCCCCCACAAAAAAATTTCTCCATACGTGGGCCTCACCATGTGTCATCATCATATGTGGGCCCCACCTTTTATAATATACACTGAATAACTTTCTACCGATTAATTCAAAAAATGGGTGAATGGGGGTCCATAAAATAAGCCAAAATTATTTCAAATACCTCATAAAAATTATCTCAATATTTTTAACAATATTTATCATTATTATTATAATTCGTAATATTTAACAACCAGATCGTTCCCAGGAAAGATGGGACTTTCCGATAAGGATTTCTCCCAATTGGCGCGTAATTAGGTGACCAAACCTCTCCTCGATAGAACTTTCTAGACATCGTCAATATTACAAATAATAATATGAATAACTTTGTCGTCTCAATTATTGATTTAATAATATAAAAAATATTAACAATAATTGAATCAAAACGTGAGATACTATGCATCAATTACTGTAACAATAATTGAATAAAACTGAGTGACTTCTCATGTAAGTATCACTAATCAATACCGTGTGTTACTATGCAACCACGCGTATTACTGTACTTTTACCACCGGGTATTTAAATAGTTTAATGGTAAAACTTTCGCCGTTATTTTTATAAAAAGATATTTCTGTCGTTTTCTCATTCCGACAACAATTTCGTTGTGGGGTCCACCAATGATTGTGCCGTCATACGAATATTTCCTGTTAAAACGAATATTTCCCGACCAATCGAATATTTTATGACAACTTACATACTTTGCAAAATTTATAAATATTACCCACAACTTTAATATTATATTAAATCCACACTATAATATTCAAAATATATATCCAGAAAAATTTAATCTTTATTTATGAAAGTTGGGGTCTTACACCTAATTTATTTGAAATGTGTGTGTATGTTACAGTTAATTGGGCCTAAGTGCTTTATTTGGAAGTAGTGTTATGCCTCTTTTGCACCTATATACAAAGGGTTTGACTTGTATAAAAGTTCAATTTTAATACAAGACATATAAAATGATGTTTTGAAAATAGGTTTTCAAACTCTTATGCTCACATAGTAATTGAGACCTTTGATACTTCTATTTTAATCCATATTCGGCTCATTTTAATTTTATTCTCGAGATACGAAATATCTTCGACAAAATAATATACATACAAGTGCCGAACTCCTTATGGGCATGAAAGCCATCAAAGTATGTCCGAGTACCACACAAATGATTTGCAAGCTAGCCGTACAATTGAAAAGGGTCCATCATGGGAACCAGATCTAGATTCGTCAGCTGGATCCTAGATTCCGTGGCTCCTAGGCTCACATAATATCATATGAATAGCCTGCATAACAAATATACTAAAATAAAATAGATATTTAATCTAAATGTCGCAAAACAAAGGATTCATCAGTTAAATCCTTACATGCGCGTAGCCAAAGCTTCCAGCTTCCTCTAGATACAGATCTAGGGCCGTGCAATTGCTTAACATTTATAGAATTAGAACGAAAACTAGATTTAAATAAATCTTAGCCATTTTAGCTCAACGGTTCTAGTTTTACAACTTTTGAATCGGATAAGAGTTAGATATGACTAGATTTAGATAAATCTAGTCCACAAATTTAAATATTACAACTTTACATTGAATGAACAGTTAAAATTGATATTTAATCACGATAGACAATATATATATATATATATATATATATACACACACACATACACACACTTATATATATTAATGCAAATAAAAGCTTCGGATAGGAAAAGATCTTATAGTGTGTAGCGAGGAAGGCTTTGAACTGCTTTTGAAGCTTGAAAACTCAGTTTCCACCAGTTAAAACTTGATATGTTGTAATATATATGTATAAAAGTGTTTACAAAGAAGAATATCGAAGTTTAAAACACTGTAGGAGGGGTTAAGAACTGAAATGGGCAGAATTTCCTCTCTTTTTCTCTTTTTATGGCTGATTATGGGGGTCTATTTATAGACCAAAATAGCCGTGGGTCTAACTACGGCTGACTCGGGTGGGCTCGATCCCGTGGGTTCCATTGTCTCGAAGTACGTGCACTCAGACCAACACACAGTCTGCTCGAACCTTTATAACTTTTAATTCGGGAGTCCGATGGAGGCGTGCTATACCTTTGTGGAAAGCCCTTTCTGAGAGCTACACAAGGACTTAGGATTTGACCTTTTCCGAATCCGAAAAGATGGGTGTATGACCAGATCTTTAAGTCTTCGCAGTCCGTCTGTTCAGCTGTCTTGTGCTATTTTTCACTCGGGGTTGACGTCATGGTTCCACATGACCTTCATGGTAGTGATTCGACTCGATTTGATGTGGAGTTGGAAAAATTACTATTTTTCCCCTCCGGGTTAATCTCCGGGTTTGATGCAGTGGTAACTGTCTTTTCTCAGGTTGTCTTTGAGATTGGATTGCTGTTTCCCGGGGTTGTCATCGGGGGTTTGATTGGATCTCCTGGGGTTGTCACTGGGGTTTGATTTGATCTCCTAGGCTTGTCTCTTGGGTTTGGCTTGATCTCCTAGGGTTGTCACCAAGGTTTGAATTGATCTCTCGGAGTTGTCATCAAGGTTTGAATTGATCTCCCGGGTTGTCACCAGGGTTTGGCTTGATCTCCTGGGGTTATCACTAGGGCTTGATTTGATTTCCCAAGGTTATCACTGGGGTTTAAATTGATCTTCCAGGGTTGTCACCAGGGTTTGGCTTGATTATTTTAACTTCCAGGGTTATTTCTAGAAGACAAAAGACGATTCTGCCCTCCTGTATGGTTAGTAACATGAATGTAAAATTTTGAGTGTCTACAGATGCCCCTCTTTATCATGTTTATACAATGTAATGGAATGAACGTGATAAAGATTACTAGACACTTGAAATATGACAAGATTAAATGTTACCATGCAATGCAGCATACTATGTTGTTATGCACTCTGACCGTTTTTGTTGGGAATTACTTCCAACGATATTCTATCACTGATTGCTCCTGCCATTTCTACTAGGGATGGAGTTGTCAATGATGTCTACTCGAACTACCTTGAACTGCCTTGAACTGCCTTGATGTCTACTCGAACGGTAGTTTACAAAGCTTTCATTACCAGATCTTTCATGATGCTACATTGGGTTGAAGCTAACAGTTTAAAATGTTCGTAAGTGCCATTGAAATTGATTTTACATCATGTTGTAGAGATGTTTTCAAGATCCATGTTGGGGAGATTTTTATATGGCTGATACCATTGGACCTTTCTGATTTCGACGTCGGGATTTGTCACCAACGTTCTTTGTCTTCAGATACGCTTTCTGACTTTATATACACTGGGGATGTTCTTCTCTTTTTGCGAATGACTCACTGGGGATTATTGATGCTTATCCTGATGATAGCTCGCCTTGGAAGTCATCATTGGATTCTTCCAGTTGTTACACTGGGATTGTCACCACTGTCCGAGCTTTTTATCAGGTTGATGCTGATAGTTCTGCTAAGGATAGAACTTTTATTGCTGGCTTCTGCAACATCCTCACAATACTTACTTGAATAATGGTTTTATGAAGGTTGACCATCACCGAATTTCCTCGGCGCCTAATTAAACAGTAGTTCACAACGGTCTGAAAATCACCGAACCTTCGCAGTGCCTCAGCTGGGGATTTATATAACAAATTCCATCATCGGTCTTCCCGAGGAAGATAGTTTTCCATAGTTTTTATCCTCAGATATTTCCTGATGCTACGCTGGAGTTGTTGCCAATGGTTTATAATATCAGATACTCTGACCTTCGTTGAAGTAATTCTCAACAACTTTTATCACCGGACTCTACCCGATGCTATGCTGGAGTTGTCGCCAATGGTTTACACTGTCAATCATTCTGACCTTCGTTGAAGTAGTTTTTAACGACTTATATTACAGGATCTTTCCCGATGCTACGCTGAAGTTGTCGCCAATAGTTTACACTGTCAATCATTCTGACCTTCATTGAAGTAGTTTTCAACAGCTTACATCACCGGATCTTTCCCGATGCTATGCTGGAGTTGTCGCCAACAGTTTACACTGTCAATCATTCTGACCTTCGTTGAAATGGTTTTCAACGGCTTACATCACCGAATCTTTCTCGATGCTACGCTGAAGTTATCGCCAACGGTTTACACTATCAATCATTCTGACCTTCGTTGAAATGGTTTTCAACAGCTTACATCACCGGAACCTTCCTGATGCTACGCTAGAGTTGTAGCCAACGGTTTACACTGTCAATCGTCCTGACCTTCATTGAAATGGTTTTTAATGGCCTACATCACCGGACCCTTCCCGATGCTACGCTAGAGTTGTCACCAACAATTTACACTGTCAGACATGCCTAATATCTCTGTTAGGGATATCTTTCTGACGAATTATACCCCTAAACAAATCTGGATATTTTGACGCATTCAAGACCAATGGTTCATGACACCGGACCTTCCCGATGCTCTGACAAGGGCCGTTTTCAACAATCTCCATCATTGGCTTTCTAATCCCCACATTAGGGTTAATACCAATGACTTACGTCCAGATCAAAAGTTTGGTATCTGAATTTAAGGTTTTAGGCCCATTCCGCTTAATCACATAGTGATGAGTGGAATTTATACCAGCGAATCGGATACTTAATAACTTAAATAATTGCCTGAATTCATAGTTTTTATGTCATTTTATATAAATATAGTGTTATTGTGCTTAACTGATGTATTGCAGAGCTTTACAGTGCTTTTCCAGCTTAAAGGGGCAAAACGGGCATTTTCCTCACACTCGCGTCGTGGCGCCAACTCCAGGCTTAATTGCCGCGCCGCAGCGCCACTCCCTGGCCCTTACTAACATCATCTTCGCGCCGTGGCGCCACTGAAGCTTATTGAGCTCGCGCTGTAGCGCGAGCTCCGTGTCCCAGATTTCTATGTGGCGCTGTAGCGTCATCTAAAGCTTGGTGGTCCGCGCCGCGGCGCCACCTCCGGTGCCCAGGCAGAGCCCAAGTGATTTTGACCTAGCAAAAGGAAGGAGGAGTATATAACACAGAGGAGCACTGCATTTCTCTCTCTCTCTGAATTTTTATGATAGCTTAGCTTAGATTAGTTATTCTCTTTTTTTTGTAATTTCTCTCTCTAGTTCCTTTCTTTGTAAATATAGATTAGATATAGATTTGGGAGAAGTTTGGCTTTCTTTGGAGCACAAGAGCAACGAGCGGCACGGATTGGAAAGCTTGATTTGAGCGGAATGCGTGGGGATTGAAGGGGCTTTGACAAAGTTTCTTCTATCCATTTATTTCCTCTAATTTTGTATTCCATAAATGTTGTCTTTGTTGCTACTCGTATTTGGTTTAATAGCTATAAACTGAATATTTGCTCTAAGGTTATAATGGATCCCTTTGTTATTTGAATTGATTATCTTTATCTTGTTGGTTGGCACCATATGATTTGGTTTAATATATTTGTGCTTCATGATTCTCGCTAAGACATTAGTGATGATTTTGGTAATCTGCATGATATCGACAGAAGAATTATAGATTTACACCTAAATATCTTGGCATGTGATTGTGGGTTTTGACTACATAAGTTGTGCGTAGAATAGACATATCTCTATGCGCCACGTGCGACCTCGATGAGAACTTATGCTTAAATCCTTGTTATGATTGATTAGCATAGACATATGTAGGATTGCATCTAGCTTGGACGTTCTTTTCTATTTTATTCTCTTTAGGGTGGATCTGGAGAGGATACGTTTGTGCATACCTCGACAGAGGTGCATTAGCACATGTGCGTTCTCGGTCGACAAATTATCGTGACCATTAAGACCAAAGAGAGATAGGGTAGCTAGTTTGATAAAACATAACGCGCCAGGTGTTCGACAGAATGCCTGTGTGGGGGTGAAGTTGTGACCTTAACTTGTAATTCCTTAGATTTCCATTCGTTATCCAATTACTTGCTTTGTTAATTAGTATAATTAGATTAATCACACTTCCATTTACTGCTGTTCGAATAAGACTTTAGCGATTCAAAGTCGGTACTTGGTAAATATTAGTCATAGTTCCTCGTGGGTACGACACTTTACTTACTTATATTACTTGTGGGCCGCGTATGCTTGGGCGCGATTTGGCAATAGCTAAATCGATCAACACATAGCACCTTTTTAACTCAAATTTGATCGAGCTGGAGGGGGTGGGAACCACCCTGGGTGGTCGCAGGTCTACTCGCAGCAACTGCAGGTAGAGCCGCGGCTCCCATGGATGGGTTTATAGCCCTTTGGTCCATGCATAAGTCAATTTTCAGTTGAACTAGATAGAAAATTCAAATATTCTTCTTCAGATCTACTAAGTTTGGGCTGCTTTTTGAAAAATCCATCACCGTACAATCGTTCTGCACAACTTTGGTAACAACTACATGTTTTCTTTTCAAGTTTTGACCGTTAGAATGTTAGATTTCATATAGAATGCTTCTAAACACAATATAGCGAATATGCATGCTCATATGACTTGATAAAAATTATTCAACTTAATAAATGCTAATATTTTGCCATGATGAACGTATTGATGTGAAAAATTAATTTCTGAGACAGTCATTTGGCACCCTTTTTTGCTAATTTATTCATCCTTATTTGAGGACAAATTAGCACGGGTTTTTCAAAAAAATGCACATTGTAAGACCCCAACTTTTATGAATAAAGATGAATTTTCTATAAATATCATTTTTGAATATTCAGGTTTGAATTGTTATAATTGTGGGTAATATTTACAAATTTTACAAAGTAAGCAAGTGGTTTTATAATATTCGATTGGTCGGGGAATATTCGTTTTAACAGGGAATATTCGTACGGCGGCACAATTATTGGTGGACCTCACAACGAAATTATTGTCGGAATGAGAAAACGACATAAATAACTTTTTATAAAAATAACGGCGAAAGTTTTACCGTTAACTATTGAAATACCCAGTGTTAAAAGTACAGTAATACGCGTGGTTGCATAGTAGCACACAGTATTGATTATTGATGCTTACGTGAGAAGTCACTCAATTTTGTTCAATTATTGCTACAGTAATTGCTGCATAGTATCTCAGGTTATTTGATTTAATTATTGTTAATATTTTATATATTATTAAATTAATAATTGAGACGATACAGTTATTCATATTATTATTTATAATATTGACGATGTCTAGAAAGTTCTATCGAGGAGAGGTTTGGTCATCTAATTGCGCGCCAATAGGGAGAAATCCTTATTGGAATGCCCCCTCGTTCTTGGGAACGATCTGATTGTTAATATTGTTAGTTATAATAATGATGAATAAATGTTGTTAAAATATTGAGGGAATTTTTATGAAGTATTTGTGTAAATTTTGCTTATTATATGGCCCTCCATTTACCCATTTTTCAAAATAATCGGCAGAAAGTTATTCGATATATATATATATATATATATATATATATAAAATAATAGGTGGGGGCCCACATGTGGGGCCCACATGTTGAAAAATGAATGCCAGGGGAGAAATTTTGAAATTTTTTCACGGGTAAGGAGTTATATATTATAAGTTATATATATGTTTTATATTATGTATATATTATAAGTTATATATATATATATATATATATATATATATATATATATATATATATATTATAATAAATTTATTTTTTTATGAAAAATAGAATATATTATATTTTATTATGCATAGTGTTTACATAGTGTCTGCATAGTGAATCTTGTGATATCAGTCGATGCCCATGAGTTTTCGTCGAATTCGTTTACTGTTTGCCCATGAATTTATTTTCAAATAGTATCCTTTCCATTCTCCTATAAATAGGATGCTTAGTTAGAATTAAAAATCACACCAGAATCAGAGATTTCTTCTTCTATAATATTGAGCGTATTTCTTTCGAGTTTTAGGAAGCTTTGAGTGTAGAAAATAGTTAAAGTTTTTTTCAAGAATATCCCCGTCCTACCAGTCGGAATACTCTTCTTTTTAAGGTAAGAAATGTTATTTTTGTTCAATATTCGTATGAAATAATATTTTTTCCATACTCTGTAGTATGTAAGTAATATTATTTTGTTTTAGATTCCGAATTCTATACTCATTTTGTTAAAGTTTTGGCTTCTATACTCCATGAAATTAGTAGAATATCCTTGATATTTGCGCTTCATCCGGTATCTTTTCATGGAAACATTATTCTAAGCATTCTTGATAAGTTTTAACTTTTTCATGTCGGAGTACTATTCACGGGATTACTATTCCTGAAGTTACTATTCACAGGATACTATTCACTCAGTTACTATTCATCCGGAGTACTGTTTATGACAAAAAAATGATTTCTTTTCGGTCCAAATCATTTTTGATACAATATTATTCTTGAATTTTACTCCACAAAGTAGTATCATGTTAAAAATTTGGACATTATTGAATTCTGGATAAATTAAATTATAAATCTTTAAAACTTTTTCCCTTGCTTTCTTTTAATTGAATTCTTATATCATTGTCATCATTCTCATGCTTATATTATAATGAAAGTCATCTGTGACCGTAGTGCATAGATGGACTTGGTATGATTATGACCATGGATTATTCGATATAATCATGACCGTAATGCTACAAATGATGTGGTAAAAGTCCTCATCGGCCCGTAGTGCATTGATGGACAGTTATTGGCATGATCATGACCATTGATGAATACACGAAAATTCTTGGCCCGTAGTGCAGGGATAATTCGATGATGTGGGTTATTTATTAAGCTGAGTCTCAGCGATAAAATTGATGATAAACTTTTTAAATCATAGAAGATAGTAGATATTATGCTCTACTTTACTTTTCTAATGGATTGCTTGTTCCCCTGCAGTTAAACTTGATGTTTATTATATTTTATCAGTTTAACACTGTTGAAGGCTAACGATAATTTATTATGTATTACCTTAGTCATAATATTTCTTACATGGCTAGTTGAACTCACCCTTTGCTTTCATTGTTTTATTTAAGAAATGAGAATATAGCTAGGACTAGTCGGGGAACAGAGTGATGGTCCAGATGTTTGCATTAGTAGTCCTCACTATTTTGTGAAATAGTTTAAAAATAAATGTAATAATATTGAATTTGAGTTTGGATATTGTCTAGAAGATAATATTTGTATTAAAACTCACAGCTTATGTTTTGTCGTACTTTACACGAAAGTTGTATAATTAAGTTGTATTTGATTTCTATACCATGTATTTGGCAACCCAAGATGGGTGATGTATACCTGTTTTGGGGGCATCACACACATGATAATTTGGCTGCCATTGTGACTTACTTTTAATGTTTAATATTTATATCTTGATGTTGGGTTGGTGTGCTACTAAATGGCCACCTAGTCATGCCTATGTGCATGTGGACAATCCATTTTACAAAGGAGACTCTAGCGAAATTTTTTCACAAGTTAGGGCATTTAATGAACATGCAATTTTAACAATACTGGGGATGTATGTTAAATTAATGCATGTATTAGGACTTAGACTATGTATGAAGTAATGATTTGAATTTAATAAGCTTTAAGTTTAGAACTTACCTCACCATTTCTAAGGTGATTTGGAGATTTTGTTCAGGTTATGGCTTTAGATGGACCGAGTAGCTCTCGCACGATCTCCGCAGGTGTGAGGTGGAGAGCGTCTGATGTTCCAAGACCTCGTCCATCCCAATAGCCTCGCCGATTAGCTGAGTTAGTTATTCGTCCTATACAGGTTAAGAGGCCACAGGCTGTAGATGAGGAGGATGATGTTCCTATTGAGGACCCAGCTCCTTCTGCTTCCATTCCTTGCCGGGAGCTTTCAGCTATTAATGTGACAATTCCAGATTTTCTAGATGATTTGAGTCGTCATCCCTCGATCTACCTTCATGCGAACGAGGAAATAGCCGTTTCCATTTTTACTTTTCTTCTTTTCCCACTTCCAGAACAATGGCTTAATCTTGATTTGTAATTTGATGCAGGTTCTCGGCTTTACTCAGCCTAGGGGGAATTGGTTTAACATTCACTTCTTTTACCAGACCCTTCATCTGGAGTACCAGGCCATTGTCCATTCTTAGGGTTTTGAGGCCGTCTTTTCCATTCCTCCTCGTCGTTGCCCCTAGGGTTATCTGAGGGCTTTATCTAAGCAATGGTTCCACCAGACTCAGTTTCTCTATTTGTTGGATTGTGAGGTGATGATGACACCGATGGACTGGCGGTTCATCATGGGGTTGGAGTTTAGAGGGGAGTCAGTGCCTTTGGTGGTTGACATTTCACCGACTACCGTTCAATCACTTTTGGGAGTTCCTGCCACATCCCTCAAGGGTCGGACCGTCCGCTCTGGTCCCTTGAGTGTGGATGCCACGAGTGGGGCTTTGATTGAGCCTCTATCTGATGATCAGAGGGTTAGAGATTGCATTCTTCGACAGCTATTCTTTATCATCATTAAGGGTTGTTTCCTAGCGGACAACTCCTCGACGGTCTCTTTTGCTTTGGTCAGCGCCACTCGTGATGTGGACCGCATCAAAGACTTTGACTAGGGCTCATTCACCTTTGCCTATTTTCTTCGTGGAATGCGCCTACGGTCAGAGGGCGTGATAGAGGCTTGGCTAGGCTTTTACTCATTTTTGCTGGTGAGTAATTTCTCTTTATCTCCCAATTTCCTATATTTGGGCAATCAATTCTCATAACTGATGACATTTAGTCTTTGCATTTTCAGTTTTGGGCCTATGAGAGACTTCCTTGCCTTCTCCCAATTACTACATTAGGTCTAGAGACCTATCCACGGGGACGACGATGGCATCACTCCACTCTTGCAGAGGTTCCCGTAGCAGAGGGGTTTACCTACTCTCGGTTGCAGTTGGAGTTATTGACTGCCGATGTCATCACATGGGTTCCTTACTCCGGGGACTATTTGACAATAGGTTTTGAGGGTGACCTTTTGAATGGGGTAGAGTAGATATTATCCACTCGTCGGATTCCTCTCTTGACTGATGAAGGCTGAGAGCTCTACTTGGGATAACGTGCTATCAGGAGTATCACAGGGGAGGTTTTGTTGGGAATTTTTGCTCAAAAATGCATAGCGACATATATAAAATTGAACAAAACAATCTCCGAAACCCAAAACAGGATCCATGCGAAACATAAATTAATTCAGTGTTAAGAGATTATTGATTATGAAAAAGCTTCGAATCTCCAATGCAATCCGAATGAACTACGTCTCTACAGTATCAACACGAACGCACAAGAATCGTCGCATGATTCTGCAATAAAATGGAGATGAGGTACTAGCCACCAAAATGATCAGGATTTTTCAAAACCTTTTTCCCTCTAGTCTCTCTCTAAGAGCGGCTAGGGTTTTCTTAGGTTATGATCTATCCCCTAAATGGCTACTATATATCATATATATAGTAGTTAAAAGGAATTAATCAAAAATCCTAATCTTATTAAAATAAAATCCGATATATATATATATATATATATATATATATATATATATATATATATCTTAATTAAGTCCTACTTAATTAATATACCTATATATAAATTATCCTATTAATTTAAATTTGTAATTTAAATGCTATCAATCATATTGACATATTTAAATCTTTACAATTTAAATTAATTCCCTTTTAATTACGTTCGATGTGTGTGACTTTATAGATTATTATTACATTGGCAATAATTTTAAAATCATAAACAGTGAGCGACATCTAGTAATGCATCACTGCTACCCAAGTAATAATAATATCGATGATTCGATGCAACCTTTTCGTGACCAATGTTTCAATGTAATTTAGTCCTTTTAACCTTGACATCCTAGATTAAACTCAAGTCGTCGAATGTGACGCCCCCAAAAATAGGTATACATCACCCATCTTGGGTCGTCAGATACATTGTATAGAATACAAATACAACTTACTAATACAACTGTCGTGTACAATACGACAAAACATAAACTGTGAGTTTGAATACAAATATTATCTTCTAGAGAGTATTCATACTCAAAAGGAGTCCTCATTACATTTATTAACACACTATTACATAGAATAGTGAGGACTACTAACTAATACTATCATTCAGACCATCACTCCGTTCCCCGACTTGCCCCAGCTACGTTCTCATTTCCTGAAGAGAACAGTGAAAGAAAGGGTGAGCTCAACTAGCCCAGTAAGAAATATTATGACTAAGATAATGCAGAATAAATTATCATTAGCCTTCAATAATGTTAAACTGATAAAATATAATAGACATCAAGTTTAACTGCAGCGGAACAAGCAATCCATTAAAAGAGTCAAGTAGAAAATAAACTCTACTATCTTTTATGATTTAAAAGGTTTTTCAACACTATGATCGCTGGGACTCAGCTTAATAAAATAATCCACATCATCGAATCACCCCTGCACTACGGCCAAGGATATTCGTGTATTCATTAATGGTCATAATCATGCCAACAACTATCCATCAATGCACTACGGGCCAATGGGGACTTTTACCACATCATTTGTAACATTACGGTCATGATTATATCGAATAATCCCTGGTCATAATCATACCAAGTCCATCTATGCACTACAGGCCACAGATGACTTTCAACATTTTATAAACATGAGGATGATGACAATGATATAAGAATTCAATAAAACAAGTTCAAGAATTAATTTATCCAAGAATTAACAACGTCCAAATTGTCAACATGATACTGCTTTGTGGAGTAAAATTCAATAATACTTAGACGAATATTTTCATGAAAAGATACTACATGAACCGCAATTATCAAGGATATTCCACTAATTTCATGGAGTATAGAAGTCAAAACTTAACCAACTGAGTATAATAAAGAATGGAATAACAAAAGAAATCACCATGCATGCGATAGACCGCACAGACAGGTTATTCCAACAGAATAATAAATAATGGAACCAGGTCCGGCGTAAAGCGCACAGACAGGATATTCCACCAGAATAATAATAAAGACGGAACCAGGTCCGGTGTAAAACACACAGACAGGATGTTCCAACAGAATAATAATAAAGACGGAACCAGGTCCGGTGTAAAACACACAGACAGGATGTTCCAACAGAATAATAATAAAGACGAAACCAGGTCCGGTGTAAAACACACAGACAGAATGTTCCAACAGAATAATAATAAAGACGGAACCAGGTCCGGTGTATAACACACAGACAGGATGTTCCAACAGAATAATAATAAAGACGGAACCAGGTCCGGTGTATAACACACAGACAGGATGTTCCAACAGAATAATAGAAGAATGTCACCAAGTATAGGGTAGACCGCGTATACAGGTTATTCCAACAGAATAATAAGAAATGGAATAACAACAGTTCTCTTCATGAATAAGAAAGAATAACACCCCTTACCGTTTTAAAGAAGAGCTGAAATAAGGAAGTAGTTAAGTAGCAGAATACTCTTCTTCTCTCTCTCTATAGTTTCTCTCTCTAGAGTTCAGTGAATTCGTAAGAAATAATGAAGGAATGAGCTGCTATTTATAGAAAAATAGAATGCATAGTAACTAATCCATGAACGGTCCAGATTGATTACTTTAATCTGACGGTCCATATTTAAAGAAAAATCTTTTAAATAAAATATAATATATTCTATTTATAGAATAACTTTAATAAAGTATTCTGTTTTATATAAAAAGATGTTTCTGTTTTATTACGTTAATAATACGAATAAAACAAAACGTCATTATCGCTAAATAATTCATATTATTAACTGACAATAATTGAATTAAACTGAGTGACTTCTCACATAAGCATTAATAATCAATACCGTGTGCTACTATGCAACCACACGTATTACTGTACTTTTACTACCGAGTAGTTCAACAGTATCAATGGTAAAACTTCCGCCGTTATTTTTAATAAAATATTTTTGTCGTTTTCTCAATCCGACAATAATTCCGTTGTGGGGTCCACCAATGATTGTGCCGTTGTACGAATATTCCCTGTTAAAACGAATATTCCCCGACCAATCGAATATTATATAACAACTTGCGTACTTTTCAAAATTTATAAATATTACCCACAACTATAACATTATATCAAATTAACTCCATAATATTCAAAAATGATATTTATAGAAAATTCATCTTTATTTATAAAAGTTGGGGTCTTACAACCTCTCCTTCTTATGAAATTTCGCCCTCGAAATTAGGGTACGTACCTGGTATGTCGAAGAGGTAAGGATACCTTGATTTCATTTCAGATTCTAACTCCCAAGTCATTTCCTCAACATCGTGGTTTCTCCACAAAACTTTGACTTGAGGTATAACCTTGGAGCGTAGAATATGTTCCTTCTTATCGAAGATTTGAACAGGAACTTCTTCATACGTCAAATCTTCTGCTATTTCGTCAGGTTCTAACTCAATAATGTGGTTTGGATCTCTCACATATTTGCGTAACATGGATATGTGAAAAACGTTATGAACACGAGACATACTTGGCGATAAAGCGAGTCTATAAGCCACAGTTCCTACTCGATCGAGGATTAAAAATGGACCGATGAATCGAGAATTGAGCTTTCCTCTCTTTCCAAATCTCGTAACTCCTTTCCATGGAGCAACACGTAAGAACACATGATCTCCTACATCAAATTCTACGTTCTTTCGATGAAGATCAGCATAACTCTTTTGTCGATCTTGTGAGGTTTTTATACGTTGTCGGATTGTTTGAATCTTTTCTGTAGTCATACGTACCAACTCCGGTCCCAACAACGTTGCTTCACCCACCTCATCCCAGCATACTGGAGAACGACATTTTCTTCCACACGATGCTTCGAATGGAGCTATGCCAATACTTGCTTGATAACTGTTGTTGTAGGAAAACTCCACCAATGGTAAGAACTTGTCCCAACTTCCCTTGAAGTCAAGGGCATAGAGTCTTAATAAATCTTCTAGAGTTTGAATAGTCCTCTCTGATTGTCTGTCCGTCTGAGGATGATATGCCGAACTAAATCGTAAATCTGTGCCCATAGCTTTTTGTAAACTAACCCAAAATCGTGAAGTGAATCTTGGGTCTCGATCAGAAACTATGGATACTGGCATACCATGCAGTCTTATAATCTCGTTTATGTACATACGAGCAAGACGTTCAAGTGTATAAGTTTCTCGTATCGGTAAGAAATGAGCAGACTTGGTCAATCTATCAACAATGACCCAAATCGCATCTATACCTTGAGAAACCTTAGGAAGACCGGTAACGAAATCCATGGTAATGTGCTCCCACTTCTATTCTGGAATTTCAAGTGGTTGCAATGGACCTTTTGGTACTTGATGCTCCGCTTTGACTCGTTGACAAGTTAGACACCTTGAGATAAACAACGCTATCTCTCTCTTCATATTGCTCCACCAAAATGTATGACGAAGATCATGATACATTTTGGTACTTCCAGGATGGATTGCAAACTGTGTGTTGTGCGCCTCCATCATGATTTCATACTTTAAATCAGGGTTGTTAGGAACACAAAGTCTGGAGTTGACTCGAAGTATTCCTTCTTCATCGATTCTTGCTTCCGGCATAGCACCTTCTTACACTTTCTTCCTCATACGCATCAGCTCCAGGTCTGTAGCTTGAGCAGCTTTAACTTTATCGATTAAAGTTGGTTCTACTCATATATTCGCCATCATCACATGGGTCCCTGGAGTCTTTAACTCTATCTCCATCCTTTGTAAGTCACACAAAATGGGTCTTTGTGTTGATAATATTACACTCGTACTTGCATATGATCTTCTACTCAATGCGTCAGCTACCACGTTCGCTTTTCCAAGATGGTATTGAATGGTATGGTCATAATCTTTCAATAGTTCAAGCCAACGTCGTTGTCGCATGTTGAGTTCCTTTTGAGTGAAGAAATATTTGAGGCTTTTATGATCCGTAAAGATCTCCACCTTCTCCCCATACAAGTAATGCCTCCAAATTTTAAGTGCAAAGACAACAGCTGCCAACTCTAGATCATGAGTAGGATAATTCCTCTCATATTCCTTGAGTTGTCTTGATGCATAGGCTATGACTTTTCCATGTTGCATGAGAACGCATCCCAACCCTTTGCTCGAAGCATCACTGTAGATGACAAATCCCTCCGAGCCAGATGGTATTGTTAGAACAGGTGCTGAAATGAGTCTCCTCTTGAGTTCTTGAAAACTCTTCTCACATTCTTCGCTCCAACCGAACTTTGTATCTTTCCGAGTTAGCTGAGTTAATGGAGTAGCGATTCGAGAAAATCCTTCCACGAATCTCCGATAATAACCAGCTAAACTAAGAAAGCTACGTACTTCGGTCACTGATTTAGGTTGCTCCCAGCTTTGAATAGCTTCAATCTTTGCCGGGTCAACAGATATTCCACGACTTGATACTACGTGCCCAAGGAATGCTACCTCCTCCAGCCAGAACTCGCATTTCTTCAACTTGGCATAAAGTTTGTATTCACGAAGCTTTTGGAGTACCAGCCTCAAGTGTTGCTCATGATCTTCACGGCTTTTGGAATAAATAAGGATGTCATCAATAAAGACGACCACAAAGTGATCCAAATATTCCTTGAATACCCGGTTCATCATATCCATGAAGGCAGCAGGAGCATTAGTCAATCCAAAGGACATGACTAGGAATTCATAATGCCCGTACCGAGTTCTGAAAGTCGTCTTTGGAATATCCTCAGTTCTAACCTTCAGCTGATGATATCCAGAACGAAGATCGATCTTTGAAAAGAATTGTGCTCCTTGTAACTGGTCAAACAGGTCATCAATACGTGGCAATGGGTACTTGTTTTTGATGGTGACATGATTCAACTCCCGATAATCAATACAAAGTCGCATACTTCCATCTTTCTTCTTCACGAATAGCACAGGAGCACCCCAAGGAGAAGTACTAGGACGAATAAAGCCAATGTCTAACAATTTCTGTAGTTGGATCTTTAACTCTTGAAGTTCAATAGGAGCCATTCGATATGGGGCTTTGAAAATGGGTTTTGTACCGGGTTCAAGGTCGATACAAAATTCAATTTCACGCTCTGGGGGTAGGCCAGGAAGTTCTTCAGGGAATATGTCAGGGAATTTATTAACAATAGAAATATCATTCAAAGCTGACGTATTTTTTTTAGATCCGTGACATGAGCTAAGAAAGCTTGACATCCGTTTTTCAATAAACGAATAGCTTTATGGCTTGAGATGACAGTGATTGATTTTAATGGTTTGGTTGCTTGAATTCACATAATAGGTCGATTAGGAATATGAAAGCTAACAACCTTACAAAAATAATCAATTTTTGCATGATGAGTAGTTAACTAATCAATCCCTAGAATCACGTCAAATGCAAGTATTTTTAATGAAATCAGATCGACAGGTAATGTGTGGGTACCAACTTGAACCAAACAAGACTTATAAACCATGAATGTAATGAAGGTTTCTCCCAATGGAGTTTCAACAGATAAATCAAAGTCTAATTTCTCCAGAGTCAAATTTAATCGATGAGCGCAAGTAGGAGAAATAAAAGAATGGGTAGAACCGGTATCAAATAAAGTATAGACTTCGTTAGTGTTTATGATAAGCTTACCCGTGATGACCTCATTCGGGTTCCTTACTTTCTGGGAGGTCACAACAAACGCTCTCTCTTGCACTACCGATTTTGACTTTTCTGGGACGGCCTTTGGTGTCTCCATCTTGGCTGAACTTGCTTTTGGTAAACGACAAAATCGAGCTAAATGACCTTCTCTTCCACAATTATAACATGCTTTAGAAGGCATCGCGCAGTTTGGACTGATGTGCCCCTCCCCTCCGCAGTTGAAACATATGATAGGTGGTCGTTCTCCTTCCTTAACAACGGGTGCTGGTGCTGACGTCTTTCCATTATTGTTGAATCTCCTCTTCTTGAAATGACCATTCTTATTGTTTTGGCCCTGATTACCACCAAAGTGGTTACCATTTCTGGCCTGTTGATTCCCTCCACGCTTGTTGTCACCGCTTCGATGACTGCTCTCACTGGTATTATCATTTTGCCGACTGCTCTCTTTTGGTTGCGTTGACTCGTTATCGCGCTCCACTAACTGAGCCCTATTCACAACATCTGAATACAAACACAGTTTATGAGAAATAAGATGTTGACGTATCTCTGGTTTCAAACCTCGCAAAAACATTCGCGTTATTCGCTCTTCATTATCCACCAAGTGGGACGCAAACAGGGACAACTCAGCAAATTTAGCCTCATACTGCGACACGGTCATATTATTCTGCTCCAATTTGATGAACTCCACCTCCTTCATGTGACGAACACTTTCGGGAAAGTATTTGTCATTGAACAGCTCTTGGAACTTCTCCCAAGACATCTTCAGTGCGGCAGGTTGAGTACGCTTAATCGATTTCCACCAGTAATCTGGCTCTCCTCGCAACATAAAGGCGGCAAAGGGAACCTTTTGCTCCTCGGAGCATCCCAAGACATCAAATATCTTGGTAATCTGCTTTATCCATATTTCCACTATAAGTGGTTTTGGCTCTCCCTTAAACTCTGGTGGTTCCAGCTCCTTGAACTGTTTAGCGGTGACCGTCCGAGAGTTTTCAGTGTTTCCACCTATATTTTGGACAGGAGCCGCTCTCGCCTGCTGTTGCATGAACTGCATAAATTTTCTGAACATTCCATCATTCATCATCTGGTCAGTATTGTTGTTTGCATGAGGATTGTCACCTTCCTGATGCACATTATCCTGATTATTGATATGTAGTGAATCAACAGTCGCCTGTGCTCCATTGCTATTCTCAACATTCTCAGATGCCATTTTCAGATACTGCCACAAAATAAAAGTTAATTGATATGTCATATATTATCCTTATATTATGACCGACCAATTAAATACCATGCAAATAAACTTAGGTAGGTCATACTAGCGAAGGAATTCCCTGTCTCTCCCCTCCTAGTTCTATTCTCACATCTTAGCCAGGGATCATATCCCTAAGCTCTAATACCAACTGTGACATTGGACACCATCATGTGTCAGCACCTCACAAAGGTACCTATCAGCTTGCCACCGTAGAACGGCATCCCCTACGTAGAGTCTGGCTTCGGTGCATTCCCCATCAACAGGAAGTCACCAGATAGAGGCTCGGGGCTCTTTACTTATGGCTCTGATACCAACTGTGACGCCCCCAAAAATAGGTATACATCACCCATCTTGGGTCGTCAGATACATTGTACAGAATACAAATATAACTTACTAATACAACTGTCGTGTACAATACGACAAAACATAAACTGTGAGTTTGAATACAAATATTATCTTCTAGAGAGTATTCATACTCAAAAGGAGTCCTCATTACATTTATTAACACACTATTACACAGAATAGTGAGGACTACTAACTAATACTATCATTCGGACTATCACCCCGTTCCCCGACTTGCCCCAGCTACGTTCTCATTTCCTGAAGAGAACAGTGAAAGAAAGGGTGAGCTCAACTAGCCCAGTAAGAAATATTATGACTAAGATAATGCAGAATAAATTATCATTAGCCTTCAACAATGTTAAACTGATAAAATATAATAGACATCAAGTTTAACTGCAGCGGAACAAGCAATCCATTAAAAGAGTCAAGTAGAAAATAAACTCTACTATCTTTTATGATTTAAAAGGTTTTTCAACACTGTGATCGCTGGGACTCAGCTTAATAAAATAATCCACATCATCGAATCACCCCTGCACTACGGCCAAGGATATTCGTGTATTCATTAATGGTCATGATCATGCCAACAACTGTCCATCAATGCACTACGGGCCAATGAGGACTTTTACCACATCATTTGTAACATTACGGTCATGATTATACCGAATAATCCCTGGTCATAATCATACCAAGTCCATCTATGCACTACAGGCCACAGATGACTTTCAACATTTTATAAACATGAGGATGATGACAATGATATAAGAATTCAATAAAACAAGTTCAAGAATTAATTTATCCAAGAATTAACAACGTCCAAATTGTCAACATGATACTGCTTTGTGGAGTAAAACTCAAGAATACTTAGAAGAATATTTTCATGAAAAGATACTGGATGAACCGCAATTATCAAGGATATTCCACTAATTTCATGGAGTATAGAAGTCAAAACTTAACCAACTGAGTATAATAAAGAATGGAATAACAAAAGAAATCACCATGCATGCGATAGACCGCACAGACAGGTTATTCCAACAGAATAATAAATAATGGAACCAGGTCCGGCGTAAAGCGCACAGACAGGATATTCCACCAGAATAATAATAAAGACGGAACCAGGTCCGGTGTAAAACACACAGACAGGATGTTCCAACAGAATAATAATAAAGACGGAACCAGGTCCGGTGTAAAACACACAGACAGGATGTTCCAACAGAATAATAATAAAGACGAAACCAGGTCCGGTGTAAAACACACAGACAGAATGTTCCAACAGAATAATAATAAAGACGGAACCAGGTCCGGTGTATAACACACAGACAGGATGTTCCAACAGAATAATAATAAAGACGGAACCAGGTCCGGTGTATAACACACAGACAGGATGTTCCAACAGAATAATAGAAGAATGTCACCAAGTATAGGGTAGACCGCGTATACAGGTTATTCCAACAGAATAATAAGAAATGGAATAACAACAGTTCTCTTCGTGAATAAGAAAGAATAACACCCCTTACCGTTTTAAAGAAGAGCTGAAATAAGGAAGTAGTTAAGTAGCAGAATACTCTTCTTCTCTCTCTCTATAGTTTCTCTCTCTAGAGTTCAGTGAATTCGTAAGAAATAATGAAGGAATGAGCTGCTATTTATAGAAAAATAGAATGCATAGTAACTAATCCATGAACGGTCCAGATTGATTACTTTAATCTGACGGTCCATATTTAAAGAAAAATCTTTTAAATAAAATATAATATATTCTATTTATAGAATAACTTTAATAAAGTATTCTGTTTTATATAAAAAGATGTTTCTGTTTTATTACGTTAATAATACGAATAAAACAAAACGTCATTATCGCTAAATAATTCATATTATTAACTGACAATAATTGAATTAAACTGAGTGACTTCTCACATAAGCATTAATAATCAATACCGTGTGCTACTATGCAACCACACGTATTACTGTACTTTTACTACCGAGTAGTTCAACAGTATCAATGGTAAAACTTCCGCCGTTATTTTTAATAAAATATTTTTATCGTTTTCTCAATCCGACAATAATTCCGCTGTGGGGTCCACCAATGATTGTGCCGTTGTACGAATATTCCCTGTTAAAACGAATATTTCCCGACCAATCGAATATTATATAACAACTTGCGTACTTTGCAAAATTTATAAATATTACCCACAACTATAACATTATATCAAATTAACTCCATAATATTCAAAAATGATATTTATAGAAAATTCATCTTTATTTATAAAAGTTGGGGTCTTACATCGAATGTGTCATACTCTTTATAATTTATTCTGATTTTTATTGATCAATGAGTAGACTATGTGAAACAAATCACTATTTGAGCATGGCCATGCATTTCATGGTCCTACTCAATCAAGAGCCCTATGGATATCACCCCTAATATATAGGAGGGTTAAATTCCATCTAGATCACTCATATTGCTCACACGATTCATGATGTGCCCAATAATCACCTTTATAGTCCACCCTATTAAAGGTGACCTTTGATTATATCAAAGTACATAAATTCCCGTGTAGCAATATAGTAATTTCAAGTCGGAGGATCATTACATCATTGTCACTATGAGAATTGCTAATGTCACTTCGCATAATGCTCCACATAGAATTCTCATGGTGGGTCTGTCCAGTACATCGTTCTCTAACACGTACCTATGCATTGACTTAATATCTCATATATTTATGACCAATGAGATTTGGTCATCAGTCAATCCACGTACTAGTCTTAATGTATCACTGTTGTCCCATCAACAATGATACTCGACTAGGAACATTTAAGAGCAATGATACTAATTGTAATTATATAATCTCATGTTCAAGTCACATACTTGAAACTATATAATTTGTATCACTAGTTTAAGAAATTTTATTATGTTAACATATATATAATGCATTAAATAAAACCATAATAAAATTATCCATTTATTCAATCAAATATAATATCAAAATATTAAGCAATTATATCAAATAATTGGCCTCTAGGGCACGAACTATAACAAGTTTGTATTCCATTCCTCCTCCTGCTAGACGACATTGGTATTTATCTCAGACAGTCGTAGAGATTCCCATGATGGGCTTGGATGGCTTTACTTTATCAGAGGACCTTTACACTCAGGATGCCTTCCATCGTTGGTGGACTCCTTGAACTATTGGAGCTCAGACCCGTGTCACTTAGTTCATGGGGGATATGGTTCCTGGGTCTGTGATGATGACAGACTAGATCGCCTATGTCTGAGAGCCCACTCATTTGACATAGATTGATAGCTTGACCTAGAGGTTGGACCGGGCACACTTTTTCATCAAGCATTTGAGCAAAGATCTGTCAGAGGTAGATTCTTTTGATCCCTCCAGGTCTGGTGCTGGTCCTTCAGGTGGCCCAATATTTTGATAGTTTCACTGAAGCAGATCCCCATTTGTATCGACCCGATGTTCCATCTGGCAGAGATACAGTGACTCGGGAAGAGTTACAGCAAGTTGGTCGATTGGATGATGTAGACATCATAGATTTCTTTGGATAGATTTCTCGTTATCTCTTTTGATAGCCCTTTGTTAGATATTGGGCGGCTGTGCCCCATCTCTCGTTATATCTCTTTTGATAGGCCTTTATTAGATATTGGGCAGCTGTGCCCCATTTCCCTATACTTTTTATTTTCATTTGTAGACAGAAATGATGTATTTAATTCTTATTAGATGATGATGTATTTAAGAATGTATGTATAATGCTTTCTATTCCTTGCATCATATTGTCATTTATCATTGTCATTTATCATGATGCATGCATTATGTCATGGATATGCATTCATATATGTGAGTTTAGCATTGACCTTTGGATGGTCTTATGATACCGTTCTACAGATGTCTTCATCTACCGTCAGTCAGATTAAGCACACACTGTGACACCCCAAATTTTGGTATTTCAATTCCACAGGATTTGGTGTTCACTGTCAAATTATAACACATCTAACTACCCATAAATGAATTAAACTCATAAAGAAATAGAAATTCTCCCATAACGGTTACAATATCTTAAACAATAACAATCCTAGGTTATCTAACCTTAATACATCAAATGCGAAAACATAAAAAAAATAAATAAGTCTTAAACATAACATAATAAGTTTTAACATCAACATTCTCAAATAATAATAGACAAGTCTTCATCACTTGTTTGCTTTGCCTTTGCCCTTACTACTAGATAACTCATCAACCCTTTCAACCTTGGTTGCAATGTTATTATGCAAGAGTGAGCAACGATTGCCCACAAGTATAACAATAATAATAGTAATAATAACATGCGAATAAACAAGGGATACTGGATAATATATAGAAAGCTCGACTTCTAAATCAAGATTAGAAAATAAGAATCAAAAGTACATCTGAGGGTCATAAGACCAAGAACTATGTTCCAGGTTATCAAGTATTTCTACTTTAAACCTTTAACAATCATAAGACTATATGGACCTTACTTCTCGTACTTAGGGGGATCATCCCTATGTACCATGTATGTGCACAACGTCTTAACGCTATTACGTAATATAATCCCCCGTAACAGGGCTGTTCATCTCAGCTTTGACATTAGAGTCCGCACCAAAGGAAGTTTGGTTTGAATTAACTTCAAGGGAAATTTAGAGTTCAATAATCATCAACTAAGGATTAGTTGAATCAATAAGGATTCACAAGCCATTCAAGGTTTCAATACGATAATGTAATCGATGTTTAAATCAAAGATTCAATCTCAAATCTATACAATTTAATGAACATTGTATAACAGAAGTAATACTTCAAAAGAGTTAGAACATTTCATTTGGAATCATGAACTTGAATAATTAAGCTTTGAACAGTTCGAAATAAGAACATGAAGCTTGTTCAATAATAATAAGGTTTAAGAACTTGCTCAATGAAAGTTTAAAGTCATGGAACTTGCATAATTATAATCATGATAGAGTAATAAAACTTTCCTCCTGCGTAGGCTAAACCATTACTATTAATGTTCACCATAATTCCTACACACATTCCATATGTATTGACAACATTCATTAGTTACACTAATATTAACATTATTGGTTTAGTTCCCATTTTTAGTACAACTTGTTAACTTAGTTTAAGTTTTGCTCTTTACCATCAATCACATATTACAAGACCGAAGTCTCAAATCTTAAGTTTAAACAACATTACATCCTCTCATGAACATCACGTTTTACCCCTTATACAACTTATCAAATAATCATGCAATTTCACCACATGTACATTAATAATTTGATATAACATCTTATTACATGTCCAACACATTATCATGCTCATTAGACTAGGTTAGACTAACATACAATGGACTGAACACAAAGAAAACAAAAACAGCTAAACTCTAGACACTACCCATTGGGCCGACATTTTGCACTGAAGAATGCCGCTGGGGCGACACAATTTAAACTAGGAACACCCGCAGGGGCGACATTGTCCAGAATCGAATTCTGCAGCTTGCGACTACACTGTTCTTCAGCCCAAAACTCATGAATTTCACATACAACCAATAAATTTAACAAACCTAAAAGACATAGACTTCACATAATTATTAGCAAGCATGCATACATTGATTTTAAACAACAAAACAACAATATTCATCAGATTTAACCCTTTAAATTCATGTTCTTGCTAAAAACCCCATGTTTAGACATCCTTAGCGAATCATCTCACCACAGATTCGTTTCTTGATTAAACCAGTTTGTATAACATGCATTGTTTTAGTATTTAAACATATTAACACAATCAATCATTAATTTACATATTACAACGTTGATTGAACAGTAATTTGGGCTTTAAAATCAGCCTTTTTGTACATTTTATAATAAAACTCAAACTTCTTTTGTGAAACATGATTTCATGAATAAATTCATACCAAAAATCATTTACAACCCACATATAACATATTATATTCATCTAACAACATAAACAACCATTATTCTAATAAATCATCAACCAAAACTTTAATTTTGACTTCAAAATCATATATATGTCATTGTAAACTTAAAACTTCATTTTTAATTAAAATTTCATGGATTAATTAACCCCAAAACTGTATATAAACATCACATATTAGATTATACATGCATATTAATAATTATAAACAACTTTTCAACAATTTACACATGAAAACTCAATTACAGAGAACTAAAAATATATTTTCATAGAGAAAACTCAATAACATGAATTAAAACTTGAGATTAAGAAATTACCATTGCTTTCTTGTTTAGATTATCCAGAGATGATAGAGACTCTTCTTTAATTCAACAAACCTTCTTCTTCAATATCAAATTCTCTCAAGCTCTCTCTCTTTTCTCTTTATTTTCTCAGGCTTAAGTCTTTAGAAATAAAGTACGTGAAAACATAAGACTGATGTATAATATAATGCGTAAAATTAATAACTGACACACCATGGGTATCAGTTAAGCGCATCATTGCATTAACTGATCCCATGTTCTTAAGGCCATGTTTGGTTTGGCTATAAAATACTCCTTTTTAGTTTATTTTAATTAACTTGTTTATTATATAGTTTATTTGTCACACCTTAATTAATCAAATAATATTATTTAAATTTAATTAAATTAAAGGCAACATTACTCATTAAACCAATTTATCATATAATTAAAATTCTCATTTATTAATTCTGACAAATTATTAAATCTCTAATTAATTAGAACAACATTATAATTATTTAATAATTCATTTAATCTGATTATCCCAATTAAATTCACATTTCAAACTATAAAATTATTCCATATTAATTTAATTAGAGTCACATTTAATTAAATTAATATACAATAATTTCATCAAATATTTATTTAACTCAATAAATAAATTAACAAAATATTTGTTTAATTCAATAAATATTTAAAATTAATTATAAAAGTCTCGTTCGTCACATTCTTCCCTCCTTAAAAGGATTCTGTCCCAGAATCACGATTCAATTAATTCGTCCCATTACATTCTCCCCCCTTACAAAGATTCTGTCCCCATAATCGCTACACATATATTAAGCAAATAAATGAGCGTAATTATTTATCATCTGTTCTTCGAGTTTCCACGTAGCTTCTTTAGCATTGTGGTTCCCACGTAGCTTCTTAACCGTTGTGGTTCCTCCAGATTACCTTAACAGAAGATTTTACTTTATTTCTAAGTACTTGTTCTTTTCTGTCGACTATCTAAATAAGAACCTCTTCATAAGATAAATCTTTCTCAAATTGTAAGGGTTCATATTCTATAACATGCTTGTAATCGGGCTTATACGGTCGTAACATAGAAACATGAAAAACATTATGGATATGCCCTAATGCGGGAGGTAAGGCTACCTCATACGCGACTTCACCAATTCTCCTCAATACTTCAAAGGATCCAATTAACCTTGGGCTAAATCTAATTTTTCCTTTTCAAGGAGATACTTTCAAGAAAACAAAGCTACCAAATTGAAATTCTCGATTCTGTCGATGTTGATCGACATATTTCTTCTATCTGTCTTGAGCAGCTATCAACCTTGTCCTAAAAATCTTGACAATCTTGGCGGTCTGTTGTACCAATTCTGGTCCTAAAAATTGGCGTTCGCTAACTTCATCCCAATATAATGGTGTTCTGCACTTTCTGCCGTATAACGCTTCGTAAGGTGGCATGCCAATACTCGCGTGGTAACTTTTATTGTAAGCGAATTCCACCAATAATAGATGATCATCCCAATTTCTTTTGAAGTCCATGATACAAGCTCTTAATGTAAGACCCCGAATTTTATGAAATAAAAGTATTCAATTTTTCTTATAATTACAATTCAGTAAATGGTTAAATTGATAAAAAGGTAAAGTTATGGGTGAAATGTGAAAGTTTTTCAAAATAAACAAGTGGTTATAAAATAATCATTGTTGTCGGGGAATATTCGTTGGTCGTGGAATATTCTTTCTATCGGGGAATATTCGTACGACGGCACAACTATTTGTGGGCCCCATAACGAAAAACGGTCGGATGAAGATAATGACAAAAATTGAGTTTTTATAATTAACGGCGTAGTTGTTACCGTTAACATTGTTGGAATAGCCGGTGGTTAAAATACAGTAATACGCGTTATTGCACAGTAGCACACGGTATTGTACATTATTTTTGAAATTATTGATTCTTACGTAAGAAGGCACTACTGATAATTGTCACAGTAATTACTGTTCAATATTTTATTTTATTGATTCAATAATTGCTGCGTTGATATTTTATATTATTGTTGTTTCAATAATTGTTGCTGCACATCATCTCCATTATCAGATCAATAATTCATATTATTTGAATAATATTATTAGATAGCATTATTGGCAATGTCTTGAAAGTTCTGTCTAAGGAGAGATTTGATCATCTCATTGTGCGTCAGTAAGGAAAAATCCTTATTGGAAAGCCCCCTCTTTCCTGAGAACGGCCTGGTTGTCATAAATATGATTCTGTAATATTATTTGTGAATAATTAATTATTGATTTATATGATAATGAAATATTTATTTAATGTAGATATAAATGATGGATTTATTTATGTGGTTATAAATGAAAGAATTAATGTTGAGGTATTTTATCAGTATTTTGTCGGATTGGAGGTATTAAAAGATCAAATCAGTGTTCTTACAGCTTTATTGTGTGAATTATAATTTTTAATCTGACCGTTGGATCGTTATAATTTTTTGATATGTTATACATATATAAGTTGAGTATATGTCCACAAATTTTGAACCGTTAAAAATGAGCGTATGATTTGTTATGAATTTTAAGAGGTGACTGATTCGGAAATTAGGTTATAAATTATTTTGGTGGAAAATTTTGGAATTGGTGGGCCCCACTTTTGTTTGGTGAGAAATGTGCTCAATTGAATTTCAAATGTGGTGGGTGAGAATAGTAGCAGGTAAAGCCATCAGGTTGCAGGTTAAATCTGCTTCGGTGTAGTAATATTTTCCTATAAATATAGGGCTAAGTTAGAATTGAAAATTACACTAGAATTCATAAGTTTTCTCTCTTTTTCTCTCTAGATTATCGAGTGCATTTTATGAGTATTTAGATACTTGGTGAGTTGCTATTCATCAGTGCAAGTTTCCTTCAGCGTCATATCCGATATCCAGGCAGGAGTGCTGCTCTTTTGAGGTAAGAGATAGTAAGGAATTTTAAGGGTTGTTATTTTTTTCAGTTTTGTAATTTTTCTGACCTTCAGAAAATTCAGGAAAAATTTGAAATGATATTTTGATGAGTTTTATTGATTGTGTCCAAAAATGGTGATTTTTGGATGTATAGATTAAGAGTTATGAATTTTATGAGAAAAGACTATTTTAAAAGTAACCTCTTATAACTCCTTGTGGTTAACTCCAAAATTGATAAAATTTTTATTGGAAGTATATATATATATATAATATCAGTGTACTCTATGAATTTCGGAATTTTTGGATAAAAGTACAATTTATGATAAATGTCTAAATATTCGGCGGTTTTGGCCATATGAAAAATAGTAAATGATTTTTAAAAATTCTGAAAAAAATATATGTTCAATATGGGACTATATTCTACTAAATCTCATAAAAGAAAATTTGTTTGTACTGATTTGATATTTTTCATAAAAATAGACTAGTTATGAGTAAATGAATTAAATATGTTATGTGAAGTAAGAAAATTGAAAAATATGATTTTATGGCTTGAGAATTCTATATGAGGTATATGCAAATTTTTTTTGAGGGTTTTGGTTATTGGTGATGAAATCTTATGAGTTTAGAATTTTAGGATGATTAAATGCATTATTTAGTAAAGTGTAAACAATTAAAATAAATTATTTATAAGTTTAAGAAATGCTATTTCAATATCATTATACCAAAATATTGGTATGGATTTTATTGTGAAATTTCTACCTTTTTGTGTCGGGTTTACTATTCACGAGTTACTATTCACGAGTTACTATTCACGAAGTTACTATTCACGTGTTACTATTCACGAGTTACTATTCATGACAAAATTGGTTTTTTAACCAAATTATAGTTGATTTATGAATATTACTCTTGAGATTAAATCTAGAAGTTTTGATTATATTGATTTTACTATTATATATGACATTTTTATAATCCTAGTGAAGAAATTTCTCTTTGACTTAAGTGTAAAGATGGGTAGATTTTTGGTATGATCATGACTATGGGTTTCCTTTGGCCAATAGTACAAAGTTGAATTATTGACTGGTATGATCATGACCATTAAATTTATAATTGAATATCTTTAGCTTACGTGCAAAAGTGAAATGATCAACATGGTTATAATTATTGTTTATATAAATTCTGAAATGATTATATATTTCTTTGAGATATTAATATCTTTGGCCTGTAGTGCACAGATGAATTATTGATGAATATCTTTGGCCTGTAGTGCAAAGATGAACTGTTGATGAATATCTTTGGCCTGTAGTGTAAAGATGAATTATTGATGAATATCTTTGGCCTGTAGTGCAAAGATGAACTGTTGATGAATATCTTTGGCCTGTAGTGCAAAGATGAATTATTGATGAATATCTTTGGCCTGTAGTGCGAAGATGAACTGTCGTTGAATATCTTTGGCCTGTAGTGCAAAGATGGTTTGTTGATGAATATCTTTGGCTGTAGTTCAAAGATGGATTTATTAGCATGATTATGAACAGGAATTGTGATTTGGTATAACCATGATCTTTGATGTTTCAGGTAAAGACATATGATGAAAATATTCTTCGTCCTGGGTGCGAAGAAAAATTTAGAATCACAATTATGATTATGAGTTATTCATATGATTGTGGAAAGGAACTGTTGAGTGATGTTACAAGGATAGACTTTATGGTCTATTTGACTCTTTTAATGGATTACTCGTTCCGCTGCAACTATGGTTGAAAATTTTTATCATCTACCATATGTTCTAAATCTCTGATTTATTACTGTTAAAGGCTATTGATAAATTATTTATCTTTAGTCATGATATTTTTTACTGGGCTAGTTGTGCTCACCCTTTTGTTTCACAATTTCTTTCAGGTAATAAGAGTGTAGCTGGGTCGAGCGAGGGTAACGGGAAAATAGAACAGTGGTCTCTAGCTGTGGAGGTTCCCCCTAAGCAGTATAGAAAAGTGTTGTATACATCATTTAGTAGTTATATTTGGTGAATCAAATAGGGTGAGGCGAACCCAACGTTAGAAGGGTGTTTTGCCACTATCATACAAGATGTCTAATGACATACAACCTCGTGCCATCATAAGACAGGGTTGTGCTCATCCACTTGCTGAGTATATTTACGAGCACTACCTATATAATCTTGGTGTTTGTTTGAAGTATAATTCTCATTTAGAGACAGAGGAGATAATGATATGTCAAGAGAAGACTCACCATGGGGAAGAATATGATAGTAATCTTTTCATTTTTCTTTGGGGTCTATTGGGTCAACCAAGGATAATTCTGTGGCCATATGATATCTATCATAACCTAGACGCATGGCCTCCCATGTACGAAGGTTTCCTTGAGCACTTCCCAAAGATTCTAATTTCTAAAACAGTTTTTGACTATACATTTATGTAAGGTGTCATTGTGACGTGCTGTCCACGGTTGGGACATGTGTCACATTTGGTATATATTTGTATCCAAACTTACAGCATATGTGTTGTTGTATTTTGCATGACAATTGTTGTAATAAAGTTGTAGTTATTTTCTGTACCATGTATTTGGCGACTCAGAATAGGTTGGATGGAATGGACCTATTTTGGGGTTGTCACACTTAACATATCCTCTAATGTCTAAATTGCCTTTTCACTCTGCCCATCTATCTGAGGATGATATGCCGTACTTATTCTTAACTGCGTTCCCATGCATTCCTATAGTCGCTTCCAGAAGTTTGATGTGAAACGCAGATCTCGATCAGAAATAATAAACACTGGCACATCGTGCCTTGAAACAATCTCCTTCACATACAGCTTCACCAACTGATCTAGGTTGAATCTTATCCTAATCGGTAAGAAGTGCGCTGATTTTATCAATTGATCTACGATAACCCATACTGCATCAAAACCTTTCTGTGTTGTCGAAAGACCTACTACGAAATCCATTGTGATATGCTCCCATTTCCATTTTCGGATTTCTAATGGTTGTAACAACTCGGCCTTCGATGTTTTGCTTTAACTTTTTGACATGTCAAACACTTAGCCACACAATCGACAACTTCCTTTTTCATATTCGGTCACCAAAAATATTGTCGGAGATCCTGGTACATCTTCGTACTCTCCGGGTGAATTGAATACCTTGAACTAAGAGCCTCGCTCAAAATGTCCTCTTTAACCTTTTGTACTGGAGGAATCCAAATTCTTTCCTCGAATCTTAACATCCCTTTGTTATCAATCTTGAATTTCCCTTCATCTCCTTCAGATATTCTTTTCCTGATTTTTTCATAATCCTCATCTTTGAGTTGTGCTTCCTTAACCTTATGCACTAAAGTTGGACTGACTCCCAATTGAAACAATTTTTCGTCCGACTCCTTAGGATATTTGACCTACAACTCCAGTTTCGCCATTACTAAAATTAGCTCCTCCCGAGCAGTTAACATAGACAGTTTCTCCCGACCCTTTCTGCTTAAGGTGTCGGCAACAACATTCGCTTTACCCGGATGGTATAAAATCTCACAGTCATAATCCTTTATTAACTCCAACGATCTCCTCTGATGCATGTTCAAATCCTTCTGTGTGAAAATATATTTCAGACTCTTATGGTCTGTATATATATTTCACACTTCTCCCAGTAGAGATAATGTCTCCAGATCTTCAAAGCAAACACTACCGCAGCCAATTCCAAATCATGGGTCAGATACCCCTTCTCATAATCCTTTAGTTGGCGTGATGTATACGTAATGACCTTATCGTTCTGCATAAGCACACATCCTAGTCCTTTATGCGATGCATCACTATACACTACAAAATTTCTAGTGCTATTCGGAAGAGATAACACAGGTGCCGTACTCAACCTCTTCTTCAGCTCTTGGAAACTATCCTCACACTTCTCCGTCCAGACGAATTTCACCGATTTCCTAGTCAAATTCGTCAGCGGAGTCGCGATTTTGGAAAAATCTTGAATAAATCTTCCATAATAACCTGCCAATCCTAGAAAACTCCTTACTTCTGATGGTGTCTTCAACTGATCCCAGTTCATCACAGCTTTAACCTTCGATAGATCTACCGAAATCCCGTCCTTGTCAATCACATGTCCAAGAAATTGCACCCACTCTATCCGAAATTCACATTTTGAAAACTTGGCGTACAACTTCTCTCTTCTTAATGCTTCCAATGTCACCTTCAAATGTTCCACATGCTCTTCTTTGGTTTTGGAATACACCAGGAGATCGTCAATGAACACCACCACGAATTTATCTAAGAATGGCTTAAATACTCTGTTCATTAGGTCCATAAATGTTGCAGGCGCATTCGTTAGACCAAATGACATCACCAGGAACTTGTAATGACTGTAATGAGTCCTGAATGCTATCTTCGGTACATCTTCCTTCCTCACCTTCAATTGATGGTAACCACTTCTCAAGTCTATCATTGAGAAATATCTAGCTCCTTTCAACTGGTCAAACAGGTTGTCAATCCTTGGCAATGGATACTTATTCTTAATTAGTATTCTTAATTGTAACTTTGTTTAATTCTCTGTAATCAATGCAAAGTCGCATCAACCCATCCTTCTTTTTGACAAATTACACCGACGCTCCCCACGGTGATACGCTCGGCTGAATATATTTCTTGTCTAACAGTTCTTGCAGTTGCACCATCAACTCCTTCATCTCCATCAGAGCCATACGGTACGAGGCCTTCGATATTGGGGCAGTTCCTGGCACCAGGTCGATCACAAATTCTACTTCCCTGTCTGGCAAAAGTCCTGGCAAGTCATCTGGAAATACGTCCACAAAGTCTCTAATGACTGGTATTTTCTCTAATTTCGGACTCTCCTTTCGAGTATCGACTATGTTGGCTAAATATCCTACACAACCTTATCTCAACAACTTCCTGGCCTGCATCATCGTCAGATAACTCGCTTGTCTAGGGGACTTGCTACCATAAAATACCACCTTTGACGGAGTCATAAGGTTTACACACTTCTTTTCGCAATCAATTATCGCCCCATAATTAAATAGCCAATCCATTCCCAAAATAACGTCAAATTCCCCAAGTTTAATTGAAATTAAATCTACCATCATCTCGTGGCCCTTAATATCCACCCTATAGTTCTTGTGTACAAACCTAAGATGAATTACTTCCCTATTTGCAATCTCTATGTTCAAAGGGTAATCTAATTCCTCCTTAGGCAATTCTAGATTCTTAGCAAAGTAATCGGATATAGATGAGCAAGTAGCACCCGAATCAAATAATAAGTAAGCATTAATATCATTGATCGAAATGATACCTGACACCACATCTCATGACTGCACAATATCTTGCACGGTTATGTTGAAAGTTCAGGCGGTAGGTTGGTTAGACAATGTCAATCCAATGATAGTCAGAGTGCCACCACCGTTGTTCCCTTTACTTCCACTTTCTTCTGCTCCTCCTGCTGCCTTCTTGGGATAATCCCTAGCTAGATGATCCCTCGACCCGCAAGTGAAGCAAACGCCCTTCTTAGAATTAGGGCAATTTGGCGCTATGTGGCCTTCCTGACCATAATTATAGCAAACCCTCTTCCCCTTCATGCATACCCCCAGATGATTCTTTTGGCAGGTAGGACAAGCCTCCACATTCTTCTTCTGACTTTCTTACTTATTCTCAGTAGACATATTATCATTCCACTTCCTCTTTTGACTATGACGACCACCACTATTGCTGCCACTAGCTTTGTTGTTCTTACCCTCATTCTTCTTCTTCTTATGTTCTTGATTATACCTGGTTAGAGCATCAGTTCCACCTTCTGCAATGATTGGCTTCTCCAAAACTCCCGTAAAAGTGTTCAATTGGAACAATGACACCTTGTTGTACAACCATGGCTTCAACCCCTGTTCAAACCTCCTAGCTTTCCTCTCATCTGTATTCACCTTATAAGTTGCAAACCTACCCAACTCATTAAACTTCGTGACATATTCTGGCACCGGCATGTTACCCTGCTTCAACTCCAAAAACTGAAATCCTTAAACGAGATAGCTTGAGCTTGTGGCTGATTTGCAAGTGCTCTAGCTAACATGTTTATCAACTGATGAACAGGATTAGCGTTGGCATTGTCGTTCTTGTTGTTGTTGTTGTTCGTGGATCCTTCTTGAGCTTGTTGACGTGTTGGGAGTCTTCTAGGTGACATTTTTTGTTTAAGATATACGCTTATCAGATCATTACTTAATTTTTAAGTATTTAAGACTTAAGTTAAACATTTTAAGATTATCACTTAGCACATAACATCTTCAATAAATTCTGGTATTATTCATTCAAAAGTTTAAACATAGGAAAGATAACATCACTACTATTTACATCAACTATCCCGGGATAAAGAATCTTCAGGATTAAATCATCATATTCCATTGCTTATATCCACACTAGAATTTACATTATTAACTACTATAGATATTCACATAACTCATACTATTCCTATCACGGCCTACTAAGACGTCGAACAGCTTCTCTGTGCTCTTCTTCAATGATATGAAACATCGTCCTAAGATCCAACATGTACCAAGGTAAGTCCTCAAACTGGACTGGATAGTAAATAACTCAATCTTGAGCTCTGTTCATCGCAGTGTGGAAAACACAATCCATCTCTCCCGTCTTGGCCTTCTTTACCTGCACCTCTTCCTCGGCTACATCTGCACGTTGGGAAGCCTCTTCGTAAGCATCTTCAGCTCTGGCTCGCTTGGCAGACTCCTCTCTTAGATGACCCTTCAGCTTCTCATTCTCAGCCAATAGTTGCTCCTTTTGACTTTCTTCCTGAACTAACTTCCACTGCACATTCCCAAGATGTCCATAAAGATCCTGGATTTCCCTCATCTTTTTGATCTATAGTGGTCTAGCGTTCATGTGCCAGCTCCTCTAACTCTTTGACTCTATCATGTAGCTCTATATTATGGTCGTATATCTCATCATACATCCAAGCTGCAATAGAGTTCGGTGGGAACTCTTCTTCCTCCCCTTCCTCCTCAGGGTCTTCCTCCGTATCAAACTCAGCCTCACGCTCCTGACCCACAGCAGTGATCAATGGAGATGGCTCTCTCAGTACCAACTACTCCCGGACGACATGGATATATCGGGGCTCCTCCTCTTTAGGCACTTGGGGTTCCTCCTCCCCAGACCGACTAGATCCTTCATCTTGACAACAAAATTTTAAGTTTTAATTATTAATCGATACTCGCGAGCACATAAGTATATCACATAACACATAAAGTCTTCTATTATCTTCAATAAATTCCTTAATTCATTCCTTAGAACTCGTTAAAGAGTTTATCACCGCTATGTTATTAATCTCCTATAAGGCTACTACCTAAGGTTTTTCCCCACCTAAGGTTCATAACCTACATCTTTGATACCAACTTGTGACAACCCCAAATCCTGATACTTCAATTCCACACGATTTGGTGTTCACTGTCCAATTATAACACATCTAACTACCTATAAATAAATGAAACTCATAAATGAAATAGAAATTCTCTCATAAGGGTTACAACATCAAATGCGGAAACATTAAAAAAAACAAATAAGTCTTAAACATAACATAATAAGTTTTAAAATCAACATTCTCAAATAATAATAAACAAGTCTTTATCACTTGTTTGCTTTGCCTTTGCCCTTACTAGTAGATGGCTCATCAACCCTTTCAACCATGGCTGCAATGTTATTATGAAGAGTGAGAAACGATTGCCCACAAGTATAACAATAATAATAGTAATAATAACATGCGAAAAGGAAGGGATACTGGATACTAGAAAGCTCGACTTTTAAATCAAGATTAGAAAACAAGAATCAAAAGTACATTTGAGGGTCACAAGACCAAGAACTATATCCCAAGTTATCAAGTATTTCTACTTTAAACCTTTTACAGTCATAAGACTATATGGACCTTACTTCTCGTACTTAGGGAGATCATCCCTATGTACCATGTATGTGCACAACAACTTAACGCTATCGCATAATATAATCCCCCGTAATAGGGTTATTCATCTCAGCTTTGACATTAGAGTCCGCACCAAAGGAAGTTTGGTTTGGATTAACTTCAAGGGAAATTTAGAGTTCAATAATCATCAACTAAGGATTAGTAGAATCAATAAGGATTCACTAGCCATTCAAGGTTTCAATACGATAATGTAATCGATATTTAAATCAAAGATTGAATGTCAACTCTATACAATTGAATGAACATTGTATAACAGAAGTAATACTTCAAAAGAGTTAGAACATTTCATTTGGAATCATGAACTAGAATAATTAAGCTTTGAACAGTTTGAAATAAGAATATAAAGCTTGCTCAATAATAATAAAGTTAAAAACTTTATGACACCCCCAAAATAGGTCCATACAAACCATTCTAAGTTGCCAAATACATGATACAGAAACCAAATACAAACTTCATTAATACAATTATCGTGCAAAATATGACAACACATGTAGTGTGAGTTTTAGTACAAATATTATCTTGTAGACAATATCCAAACTCAAATAAATTCCTCATTAAAATTATTGATACACTATTTTACAAAATAGTGATGACTGCTATAATAACTGTCTTGAACTATCACTCCACATCCCGACTAGTTCCAGCTATATTCTCGCCTCCTGAGAAGAACAATGGAACTAAAAAGAAAAGGGTGAGCTCAACTAGCCCAGTAAAGAATATTATGACTAATATAATGTAGAAAAAATTATCCTTAGTCCTCAACAGGGAAAAATCTGATAGAATACAATAAACAACAAGTTTTAGATCAACAATTACAGCAGAAACAACAATCCATTAGAAGAGTCAAGTAGAGCATGATATCTACTATCTTATATGATTTAAAAGTCCATCATCAATATTTTATCCTTGTAACATCATTTAATAAATATTTCAAATCAACGAATTATCCATGCACTACGGGCTAAGGATATTCGTTCGTATCACCAGTGGTCATGATCATGCCAAACACCTGTCCATCTATGCACTACGGGCCAAAGAGGGCTTTCACCACAAACCTTATCTGTAACATTAAAGGTTATGATTGTACCAATACATAATTCCTGGTCATAATCATATTAATCAACAGTCCATCTTTGCACTACGGGCCAAAGATGACTTTCAGTATAAGCATGAGGATGATAACAATGATATAAAGATTCAATCAAGTGAGATAAAGGAAAAATATTTGGGAATTGTAATTCAATTTATCCAGAGTTCAAATATGTCCAAATTGTCAATATTATAACTTCTTTGTGGAGAAAAATTCAAGAATAATATTAATGTATCAAAAATAATTTGGACAAAAAAGAAATTAATTTTTGTCGTGAATAGTACCCCGGGTGAATAGTACTCGAGTGAATAGTATCCCGTGAATAGTACTTCATGAATAATACCCCGTGAATAGTGCCCCGACATGAAAAGATTAAAACTTAACAAGAATGTTCAGAAAAATATTTTTGTGAAATGATACTAGATGAAGTGCAAATTTCAAGGATATTCTACTAATTTCAGGAATTATATAAGCAATACTTACCGTAGTAAGTTTAAAATTAGGAATATGAAATGAAATAATTTCACTTTCATAATATGAAGTATGAAAGAAAATAATATTTTTATGAGTATTGAAATAAAATAGTATCCCTTACCTTAGTAGAAATTGGATTTGACTGGAATATCAGATATTATTCTGAGAAGATCTTGCACAAAAAGCTACACTCAAAGTATTCTTATACTCAAGAAAAATACTCACAATACTATAGAATAAGAATTTCTAATATTGAAGGTGTGTTTGAGGAAGGAAGGGTTACCCCATATTTATAGTGCAACGGAGGGAGAAAAAACAAAGCACTCTACCTAACATTTTTTTTCTCCGGGCCTAACTTCCTCATGCCTAACTCTTCTCATTTTTCCATATTTAGGGCCCACTAATTTGGTAACAAGTTTGCAGGCAATCGACCATGCACATCTTTGAAAATGTGAGAAGGAAACGTACATAAAAGGTATTCAAAATAAAAATGATAACCTTCTTTCCACTTTTACTCACATGCTGGAAATATATATATAATAATAATAATAATAATAATAATAATAATAATAATAATAATAATAATAATAATAATAATAATAATAATAATAATAATATGACCATTTAAATTGTAGACACTCAAAATTTTGCATTCCTGTTACTAACCTTGCAGGAGGGCAAAATCGTCTTTCAAAGATAACCCTGGAAGTCAAATCAGCACCGTCCCGGAGATAATCTCAATATACTCAGTTTGCCATCTCGGAGACAACCCCGAGATATTCAGTCCAATCCCAGAGAAATCCCCGGGATACTCAGTCTTTGCCATCTCGAAGACAACCCCGAGATATTCAGTTCCAGTCCCGGAGACAACCCCGGGAGTTTCAGTTTCAGCCTCAGAGACAACCTTGAGGAATGTAGTTCCAGTTTCGGAGACAATCCCGAAATCCTCAGTTCCATCTCGGAGACAACCCCAAGATCTTCAGTTCCAATCCCGGAGACAACCCTGGGAGTTTCAGACCCAACCTCGAAGATAACCCCGAGGCATTCAGTTGTAGTTTCGGAGATAACTCTGGAAATGCTTGTTTCAAACCCCATCGATCAGCTTCAACACTCGGTGATAGCCCCAAGACACTTAGCTCCAAACCCGAAGATAACCTTGGGAGGACATACATTCAGTACATGCATCAGCCCAATCTCAGAGATAACCCTGAGCAACGATTGCTAAATCAGCCCAAAACCGAAGATAACCCCGATCAGGGGCAAAATCATCATTTTGCTACCTCAATCCCACATTCGTTCCGTCTCAACATTTCAACATACATTATACACAAAAATGTCCTATAAGAACCAATAGCTCCAATCCCGAGTGACTACTACACAGGACAGCACACCGGAGAGAATTTGAAGACTTGAATATTCAGGGCATGGTCCCATCTTTTTGACTTCGTACAACCTCTACTCCCATGTCATTGTGTAGCTCTCGACAATAACATGCCGAAAAAGATCTTATGTACCTTGATCGGATGCCCAGATTGAAGTTCTAAAAGTTCGAGCGGACATCACGTTGCACGCGTGCACGTACTTCGAGACGATGGGAACCGCAGAGCCCGGGGCACCCCGGGCAGCCACAGATGCATCTACGGCTGTCGCAGGTGCATCTACGGCTGCCGCAGGTACACATGCAGCTCCCCCTCTCTATAAATAGAGGGTTTGGGGTAGGCATTTTACAACAGAACAAGGTGAGGAAGCCCTGTCCAATTTGCTCAGTACACACAATAAGTTGAGTGCCTTCTCATTTCAAACACTTGTGAGCTTATATTTGGCTATATTTTTACTGGCGAGAGCCGAGTGTTCATCCATTTAAAGCTATTGAAGACTTCTTCGACAGTCCACTGTAAGCATTCTTACATCATCTAAAGCCTTTTCTTCACCTCTTGCACACATTGTTATTCACGTTGAGAGTCGTGTTGCGTGTGTATGCCCGTACTTCAGTCCGTGGCTTTTTATTTCTTTTGTACATATATATATATATATATATATATATATATATATATATCATCGAGTTAAGCCTCGATTGAGTCTGGATTTACATCCGAGTATATCATAAACTGTTGTCGAACTTTGTTCGATGAGCCTGGATTTACATCCGGAGCGTTTATAATATATATATATATATATATATATATATATATATATATATATATTTTCTTCCTGGAGTTCACTTCGTGGCTTTTTATTACTTTATTTACATCCGAGCGTTTATTACTTCGTATATATACATATATATAAGCTTTTCGAACTTTTTCAATGAGCCTGGAGGTACATTCGAGCGTTTACTACTATATATATATATATATATATATATACATTTATATTTATAGCTTTTATATATATAATTGTTTACATCTTTCATACAAATTGCTATATCGTGTGAGCCTAGAAATCATGTGATCATAGATTCAGTCTTCTAAATCTAGATTCGGTTCCCGTGATGGACATTTTCAGCTGTACACGGTTTATAAATTATTCACGGTGTTGAATTTCCTTAGATGGCTCTCATGCCCACAAGGAGTTCGGCACTGCTATATATTTTATTTTCTCGAGGATGCCTCACATCTCGAAAATAAAAGCAATCAAGCCGAACATTTAATAAAATGGAAGTATCAAAGGCCTCAATTACTATTGAGCATAAGGTTTGAAAAACCTCTTTTACAAAACGTCATTGCTATATCTTGTTAAAACTGAACTTTTATACAAAATTCAAACCCTTTGTATATAGGTGCGAATGAGGCATAACACTACTTCCAAATAATTGTACATTGAGCCACACACATACACGCATTCATATAACAGTTTAATTAAAAAGTGGCGGTCACCGTGGTAACATGGACGTCGAGGGGGTGCCTAACACCTTCCCTCCATATAATCAAGCTCCCAGACCCTAACGAATCTCGATTTCACAGACCAGTTAAATAGTGTCACATCACTAAGTTAATGTGCAAACCTTCTTATTGGTTGCGTTGGTACAACCATTTAAAAATATCAACTGGCGACTCTTATAGTCTAATCGTCGACATATACATGTCGGACCTTTTCACAACTTATTTTTTCAAACAAATCTCATCTAACATGAGAACACCAAAAGACAAGAACAGAAGAAGGACAAATAAAACTCCCCACATTGACAGGCGACAACTCTGCTGGGGACATCCAGTAAGAGGGCTTAAGCTGCTATTACAAACTTTTCAAAACTGTTATATGCTTGCGTGTGAATGTTGCATTTACATTTTAATGAATGTGTACGAATGCATTTACTTATTTGCACTTAATGCTTAACACTATATCTGCTTGTGATATTAGTGCTTCGCACATGTCATCATTTTCATAAACGGTGAGACACGTTGTATGTGAATGTATGCTGTGTGATTCCTCCACCAGGAGGCTATCCTGTCGGTGTTTGATTATTGGACTCGTAGGGAGACTAATTCCAACGAGGCTCAGGAAAGGCACCACCCAAATTCGCTCCAGTTGAAAGACCGGATTAAATTCCGTTGAGTAAATTGCGATGATTTGGGAACCTTCATGCCAAAAAGCCGCGAGAGTAGCCTAAGATAGGTTAGCCTCTAATTAACCAAATGCGGAGGAAAGTCTCTTCACGCTTTTACATTTTAAATTACTTGTAAATTCAATTACTTGTAATTTTATTTCCATGCCAAACTCAATGTAATGGAAAATATGAAGGAACATGTGCACATACATTCCCTTTTATATCAAAACTTGACATGCTATCTTGTCATACAAACAACTAACATCCATTTTGCAGGATAATACTCCTAAAACAGATACACCACATAGCATGTAAACATTTCCACATTCCCTAAGACTAAACTACATAAGTCTTTTTGTAGGGAAACAATTGGACCTGTTACCCAATCAAAGTCCAAAAAGGCAACAAGCCTACAGCCAAGCATGGCTTCATCTGGCCAATCTAATCCTACTCCTGTCTCCCGTGAGGAGTTTGAAGGATTAAGATACCAAATAACAGAGTTGGCTGTTCTACTAAAAGAACTACATCAGTCCACTCAGGGTCCCCGAATGCCCATACATATAGAGTCCTCTGCACGTGGAGGAACTCAGGGAACAGACAAAGAAATTCTCACACCTAAGTTGGATACAACCAACAAAAATCCTGAAAACACCCATCTTAGAAAAGATCTAAGCACCGGTGACATCAGGAAAAAGGTCCTACATATGGAAGAGACCATTCGGTCTATCAAAGGGATTGGAGCACATGGGAGTGTTTCATATACAGACCTTTGTATATTCCCTGGTGTGCATTATCCAGAGAAATTTCCTGACTTCAAAAAGTACGATGGGTTAGGAGATCCTTACACACATTTAAAAGTCTTCATTGGGGAACTCGGATCATATGCCGAGGACGAAAAGCTTAGAATGCAGCTGTTTCAAAAGAGTCTGACTGGTGAAGCTAGATCATGGTATACCAGATTGGACAATTCTAAGATTCATAGCTGGGAAGAGCTAGCACATGCTTTTCCCAGCAGTATAGTTTCCAAACTCAGATGGTTCCTGACCGGTACCAAATTACTAAAGTCAGGAAACAAACCAATGAATCTTTCAGAGAGTATGCTCAAAGGTGGAGGCACCTTGCTGCTCAAGTTGTTCCCTCTATGACTGAGTCTGAGATGGTGATGGCCTTCATAGACATACAAGACGCTCCCTTCTACGAGAGAGTTTTAGCTGGCATTGGCAAACCATTCTTCGAAATGATCAAACATGGAGAAATGGCTGAGATGGGTTTAAAATCAGGAAAGATTCAAGACCTAGCCGCTCTGAAGCTATTGCTGAGCACATCCAGTCCAGAAATTATGGAAACAACCCCCGGAGGGTCCATAAAAAGAAAGAGGAGGATGTTTCCTTGATACTACAAGGTTAGAAAGGCAGTCAGAATATGCTTATCCAGAGGAGAAACTACTCCCCCTTTCAAGCGCAATCTTCAAACCCTTCACTACCAAAGAGTGGAGAAGTCAGACGCACTCGAGTGTTCACACCCTTAGGGGACTCACTCGAGAATATTCTCAAACTTCTGATAACTCAGAAGAAAATTACCCATCTTCTTACACCAGCCAACCCGAATGGGAAGGGTTTAAATGCTTGCCAGAATTGCGCTTCTCGTGCTGGAGCTCCAGGTCATGATAATCAGGATTGCTGGGCCTTGAAACACAAGATCCAGGATTTGATTGATAGCGGTGAGATCGTGGTAGCTACACTCGACTAACCCCACGTGCAAGACAACCCTCTTCCTCAACACAAAGAAGAAGAGGTTAACATAATTAATTGGAGTAATAGACAGACTTCCCATTACAGTGGTGGATCCTACCAGACCAGCAAGGATAGTGCTGACAAATGGGATTTTACACAGTTCCAGTTTACCATGGAACAGAAAATGAAGACTGTCTGTGAGTAAGTAGATCAATTGGCAGAACTGGTGAACCATCAGCACCAAGTCACACGCCAATTATTCAGTCAGGAGCATGCTAGCCTCCTTCCTTTCATTACAGGTACTTCATCGTCGACTTCAGATGGTGAATTATTGGAGGACAAAATTGCCAAAAGAGCAAATGCCAAAGCCCGTTGGGATTTTTCCAATCAAAGGGAATTTACATACCTAGGCCAATCGATGGAAGAGATTTTTTGGATGCTGATCAATGAAGGAAGAATTAAAACTCTGTTACCTCCAATCAACCCTCGTTCAAGATGGTTCAATTCTAATGGAGTGTGCCAATACCACTCCCACTCTCGCGGTCACAGCACAGAAGAATGCTGGGCACTCCGCCACCTTATTCAGAACTTAATTGACAGCGGTGTCCTGCAGCTGGCAGACAATGACACTGTATTACTTGAGAGTGGGAACACATTTCCTACAAAATGGAAGGAGGTCGTGGCAGTTATATCTTCTGATAAAGATTCAGCTACCCCCTCACATACGATTCAACCTATTCAACTCCAAGGGGTTAAAAATCCCTTGCAAGTGGCTGCACCAAGACCAATTATCTTGCCATTCAAACCACAATATCATGTTGTCAGCCTATAGAAAGTTCCATGAAATTATGGAGAGGTTGAAGGATCCACATCCCATACAACTGTGGCAGTGTCGAAAGCGAATCCACTGTATCTTCCCCAACGGGTGATGAAGCCTACCATCAAGTCAAAGGGGAAAGTACCCATGGAGAAAATCGAGGAATTTCTCTGTACTATGGACATAATGAAGCCAAGGTGGTTTCAAGCTTTAGAGAAGCTCCACAACAAATTTCTATATTAGACTTGGTTTTCTCTTCCAATGATCACATGAAGGTCTTGCTCAGGGTTCTGGAAGAAGCCCAATTGCCTAAGTCAGTAGATGTTGAAAAATTCTAGCATCTGGTGGATTACATTTTTAACAACAATGTGATATGTTTCACTGACGATGATATACCTCCCGAAGGGACGGGCCATTGCAAGCCGTTGCACATAGTGGTAATGTCCTCCGGATATGTGGTCGCAGTAGTATTGATAGAAGGAGGATCATCCCTGAATATCTACCCTTAAACCACTTTGGAGAAGATGAATATCAATCTCAAGAGAACTCGACGAAATGCTGTTGGAGAGATTGAACTACCTGTAGAGATTGTTCCACATAAATTTAGCGTATCCTTTCATGTGCTCAAAATAGCTACAAGATACAACTTGCTCTTAGGGAGACCGTGGATTCACATGGCTGGGGCCGTCCCGTCCACCCTACATCAGCAACTTAAATACATAATTAACAACAGCCTAGTCACTGTTAATGCTGAGCCATCATGTCCTATACATGGTGACATCCCGCTCATCAGTTTTAATAAAGTTGAGCGTGTCAACTTTCATGCCCTGAAGGTGAGCAACGCTGATTACCATCCTATTGGGGCGCCACCTTTGATACCCAAAATTTCTGTCGAAGTTATGTCGGCAAGCCAAGAAATCTTATCTTTGGGCTATCAACCTGGACAAGGGTTGGGCAAAGATTATCAGGGCATTAAGCACCCAATTCAAGTTCCCAGTCAAACAGGAACAGCCGAACTTGGCTATTCTGGTAGGTCCAGTCATAGGAATCCTCATAAGCACAAACAGGTTCCTTCATCCTCAGCCACACGACGTTTACGTAAACTTGTAGATGCTGAACCTATACAGACTTCAGTAAAGGTTCCTGCACATGTGATGACTATGTTATTTCCTAAGCCGATACTGGTCAAAGGAAAAGAAGTCTTGACACCGGATCCGGAGGCGGAGGAAAAGGACCGGAGGCATAAGCAAGACATTGTCAGGCGCTTATCAAACATGCTCATCATCGTCCATACGGACAGTACAAACAGGGTTATCCCAGATGATGATTGTCTAGATGTCATGGTCATAATTCGAGAGAAGGAGGACGATAACAACCCCTTCATCATAGCTATCCATCAGGACTTCACCTTTTCCAATTGGAACAACTGTCGGTTGATTTCACAATCAATGAATTTGTGCAAGTGTACACAGTCAACAAGTAATAAAGTGATAAGATAAAGTATCGATGCCACAGAGAATTTTAATCAATAAATTCTAACTACTAGCACTATATCAATCCAATTTTATTTAAACAACCATAAAGTGTGATTTTTCAAAATAAGAAAACTAAATTAAGCAATTAAAAGAGATTATTCTAAAATTAAATCAAATAAATAAAAACTGAGATTTGACAAATGAATTCAGATAAATAAGTTTAAGACTCTAATATCCCCAACTATGAACTATAAACCAATTATTCAATTATCCCAATTATTATGCCTACTGAATTGTTAACAAGAATTTTAAGTGTACAAAGCCATTTTCCAAGTGATCAATTAACTTTTATTTAATCCAATTAATCTTGCGATATTCCTATGCAAAATAATTAAATTAAACTCTTTAAGTTCTAATTCCCAATTTGTTACATGCAGTGAACAGATATTCCTATTCAATTCATGACCCTAATTATTCGTCATGCAAATAACTAAGCATACATGTTATCATGTCCAGTTCCAACCCTAGATTTAATCTCCCGAATCCTTTTAGAGTAACACGGTAATTTCTGGTCAAATAATTAAACAATAAGCGCAAGACAAGATAAATAATTCACTTTGACATAAATAATTGGAATAAATCGAATAACTAATTTATAGACATAAAAGGTTCAATTGTAGTCTTAATAAAAGAATTAGTTCATAACAGAATTTAAAACCCACAATCTTTTGAAAAACATCCTTAAGGAATTACACAAGTTGAAAATAAGGAGAAGAAGAAACTCTAAAGTAAATCCTTCAATCTTCAAGTAATCCCTTACTTAGCCTTCAATTCTTGTGTATCCTTTAATTCCAGCCAATTAGCCTTTATATACTATTTTCATCTAACCACAATCCTTTTCCCAATCAACAACTCAATTAAGTTCCTTATCCAAGTCAACTTTTCATCCCACGCGCGCCTCTTGGTCAACCATGGCTGGGCCTCAGCGCCCCGGCGCTGCTTGTAGTTCAATCCATAACGACCCATCGCTAGACTTCTAATTAATCACGAAAATGCCAATAAACAGCTCAAACTTCCCAATTTGCCCATGTGTCTCCTAAATCTGCAAAATAACAACTAAATACAGTAAAAATTCTTCCAAAAGACTCGAGAATTCCACAATTTAAGCCCATATATATCTAATTCATGGGTATATTACCCAATCATCAAATACCCCCAAACTTAAATCGTTGCTTGTCCTCAAGCAACAAAACACAAGACAACATGACAACTAAGCAAAACATGCAAATGCACCTAAAACTAACTACATGTATGTAATTCCAGCAATCAAATAGCACATCGTATATTCATTAGGCCTCAAAAAAATCACAAAAACATGTTAATTCATCATATTAAGGCAGATCAATAATATTCCCACAATCTATAAATCTAAATCTGTTATTACTGATATCGTGTGTTTGTGTTCAACAACAATGCTAACCAATAAAAAGTAAAATATGAAACATAATAAATTTCTTAGAAGGCATCATATAGTGCAATTTCAGAAACTCCTCAAATAAGCTAGATTTGGCCAAAATCAAACATTTACCAAAGTCCAAGGGTCAACATGGAATACTTGTGCTTTACTAAATGGTTTTATTAACGGGGGCTTTTTGCACTTTTCCCGTTTTATTATTATTTTTTTCTCATGGCTATGCATTGTCCTATTCTCTTAGGCTTTCCAGTGTTACCTTAATGAGCTTTTGACCAACGACTCCCAAGCCATTAAGACCTTAGGGCGCTAGGTGTAAAGACAATCCCATCGGGCTTACTTACTCAAGTAACAAAGGCCACAAAATTAGACAAGCTTGCCACATTTTTTTTAAAGCTTATATACTCCAAATATTTTTCCCCCAAACTTGAATTTATGTCTAAATTTAGCCATCACTAACTATTCAAATTGTGCCTTCATTTCACTAGCATTCATCCTTTAGAACTCTATTATCAATCCATGTAAACTTTCTTAGCCAATATGGTCATTTTTCAAAATGTGCTATCCTGATAATATCAGTGTCAAACAGATAAAGATTTAAATTATGTCAAGAAAATCACATCACTAGATTAACAACCCGTACTAGACTTGTTCATGCAATTTTAATTTCATCATTGGCCCCAAACATACTTAACTATTAAATAGCTGGAATTAATATGCAATCCTAAATGCAACCTTTAACCAACAATAAAAACACAAACTATCCACACACTACTGACAATCTACTAATACAAATAATTAAGCTACCCCCAAACTTATAAAGAACAATGTCCTAATGCGAAAAATTTAGCAATAGAAAAATAGAGGACTTCCCTGACGAGCTTATTCCTCAGGTGCATCATCATCATCCTCGCTCATCTCTTGATCAGAAGGGGGAAAAACAGGCAGAACAGGAGCAGTAGGAAAATGACTAAGATCAATTCCAGGGTATAGCTGAGCATACATCGTCTTCTGGGCGTGGAAGTAGTCGACCAAAAATTTGTAGATGACATCTTGACGTTCAGACATGCGGACATTCTGGGATTCTAGATTGTAGAACCATGTAAGACCTCGAATTTTATGAAATAAAAGTATTCAATTTTTCTTATAATTACAATTCAGTAAATGGTTTAATTGATAAAAAGTTAAAGTTATAGGTGAAATGTGAATTTTTTTCAAAATAAACAAGTGGTTATAAAATAATCATTGTTGTCGGGGAATATTCGTTGGTCGTGGAATATTCTTTCTGTCGGGGAATATTCGTACGATGGCGCAGCTATTTGTGGGTCCCATAACGGAAAACGGTCGGATGAAGATAATGACAAAAATTGAGTTTTTATAATTAACGGCGTAGTTGTTACCGTTAACACTGTTGGAATACCCGATGATTAAAATACAGTAATACGCGTTATTTCACAGTAGCACACGGTATTGCACATTATTTTTGAAATTATTGATTCTTACGTAAGAAGGCACTACTGAATAATTGTCACTGTAATTACTGTTCAATATTTTATTTTATTAATTCAATAATTGCTGCGTTGATATTTTATATTATTGTTGTTTCAATAATTGTCACTGCACATCATCTCCATTATCAGATAAATAATTCATATTATTTGAATAATATTATTAGATAACATTATTGACAATGTCTAGAAAGTTCTGTCTAAAGAGATGTTTGGTCATCTAATTGCGCGCCAATAAGGAGAAATCCTTATTGGAAAACCCCTCTTTCTTGGGAACGGCCTGGTTGTCATAAATGTGATTTTGTAATATTATTTGTGAATAATTAATTATTGATTTATATGATAATGAAATATTTATTTGATGTGGATATAAATGATGGATTTATTTATGTGGTTATAAATGAAGGAATTAATGTTTAGGTATTTTATCAGTATTTTGTCGGATTGGAGGTATTAAAAGATCAAATCAGTGTTCTTACAGCTTTATTGTGTGAGTTATAATTTTTAATCTGACCGTTGGATCGTTATAATTTTTGGATATGTTATACATATATAAGTTGAGTATATGTCCACAAATTTTGAACCGTTAAAAATGAGCGTATGATTTGTTATGAATTTTAAGAGGTGACTGATTCAGAAATTAGGTTATAAATTATTTTGGTGAAAAATTCTAGAATTGGTGGGCCCCACTTTTGGTTGGTGAGAAATGTGCTCAATTGAATTTCAAATGTGGTGGGTGGAATAGTAACAGGTAAAGCCATCAGGTTGCAGGTTAAGTCTGCTTCGGCGTGCTAACATTTTCCTATAAATAGAGGGCTAAGTTAGAATTAAAAATCACACCAGAATTCATAAGTTTTCTCTCTTTTTTTCTCTAGATTATCGAGTGTATTTTGTGAGTATTTAGATACTTGGTGAGTTGTTATTCATCAGTGCAAGTTTCCTTCAGCGTCATATCCGATATCCAGACAGAAGTGCTGCTCTTTTGAGGTAAGGGATAGTAAGGGATAGTAAGGGATTTTAAGGGTTGTTATGTTTTTCAATTTCGTAATTTTTCTGACCATCAGAAAATTCTGGAAAAATTTGAAATGATATTTTGATGAGTTTTATTGATTGTGTCCAAAAATGGTGATTTTTGGATGTATAGATTAAGAGTTATGAATTTTTTGAGAAAAGACTATTTTAAAAGTAACCGCTTATAACTCCTTGTGGTTAACTCCAAAATTGATGAAATTTTTATTGGAAGTATATATATATATATATATATATATATATATATATATATATATATATATATATATATATATAATATCAGTGTACTCTGTGAATTTCGGAATTTTTGGATAAAAGTACAATTTATGATAAATATCTAAATATTCGGCGGTTTTGGCCATATGAAAAATAGTAAATAATTTTTAAAAATTCTGAGAAAAATATATGTTCAATATGGGACTATATTCTACTAAATCTCATAAAAGAAAATTTATTTGTACTGATTTGATATTTTTCATGAAAATAGACTAGTTATGAGTAAATGAATTAAATATGTTATGTGAAGTAAGAAAATTAGAAAATATGATTTTATGGCTTGAGAATTCCATATGAGGTATATGCAGATTTTTTTGAGGGTTTTGGTTATTGGTGATGAAATCTTATGAGTTTAGAATTTTAGGATGATTAAATGCATTATTTAGTAAAGTGTAAATAATTAAAATAAATTGTTTATAAGTTTAAGAAATGTTATTTCAATATCATTATACCGAAATATTGATATGAATTTTATTGTGGAATTTCTACCTTTTTGTGTCGGGTTTACTATTCAGGAGTTACTATTCACGAGTTACTATTCACGAAGTTACTATTCATGGGTTACTATTCACGAGTTACTATTCATGACAAAATTGGTTTTTTAACCAAATTATAGTTGATTTATGAATATTACTCTTGAGATTAAATTTAGATGTTTTGATTATATTGATTTTACTATTATATATGACATTTTTATAATCCTAGTGAAGAAATTTCTCTTTGACTTAAGTGTAAAGATGGGTAGATTTTTGGTATGATCATGACTATGGGTTCCCTTTGGCCAATAGTGCAAAGTTGAATTATTGACAGGTATGATCATGACCATTGAATTTATAATTGAATATCTTTAGCTTACGTGCAAAAGTGAAATGATCAACATCGTTATAATTATTGTTTATATAAATTCTGAAATGATTATATATTTCTTTGAGATATTAATATCTTTGGTCTGTAGTGCAAAGATGAATTATTGATGAATATCTTTGGTCTGTAGTGCAAAGATGAACTGTTGATGAATATCTTTGGCCTGTAGTGCAAAAATGAATTATTGATGAATATCTTTGGCCTGTAATGCGAAGATGAACTGTTGTTGAATATCTTTGGCCTGTAGTGCAAAGATGGTTTGTTGATGAATAACTTTGGCTGTAGTGCAAAGATGGATTTATTAGCATGATTATGAACAGGAACTGTGATTTAGTATAACCATAATCTTTGATGTTTCAGGTAAAGACAGGTGATGAAAATATTCTTCGTCCTGAGTGCGAAGAAAAATTTAGAATCACAATTATGATTATGAGTTATTCATATGATTATGGAAATGAACTGTTGAGTGATGTTACAGGGATAAAACATTGTTGGTGTATTTTTAACATGGAGAAGATAATAGACTTTATGGTTTATTTGACTCTTCTAATGGATTGCTCATTCCGCTGCAACTATGGTTAAAATTTTTTATCATCTACCATATGTTCTAAATTTCTGATTTATTACTGTTAAAGGCTATTGATAAATTATTTATCTTTAGTCATGATATTCTTTACTGGGCTAGTTGTGCTCACCCTTTTGTTTCACAATTCTTTTTAGGTAATAAGAGTGTAGCTGGGTCGAGCGAGGGTAACGAGAAAATAGAACGGTGGCCTCTAGCTGTGGAGGTTCCCCCTAAGTAGTATAGAAAAGTGTTGTATACATCATTTAGTAGTTATATTTGGTGAATCAAATAGGGTGAGGCAAACCCAACGTTGGAAGGGTATTTTGTCACTATCATACAAGATGTCTAATGACATATAACATCGTGTCATCATAAGACACGGTTGTGCACATCCACTTGCTGAGTATATCTACGAGCACTACCTATATAATCTTGGTGTTTGTTTGAAGTATAATTTACGATTAAAGACAGTGGAGATAATGATAAGTCAAGAGAAGACTCACCATTGGGAAGAATATGATAGTAATCTCCTCATTTTTCTTTGGGGTCTATTGGGTCAACCAAGGATAATTCTGTGGCCATATGATATCTATCATAACCTAGACGCATGGCCTCCCATGTACGAAGGTTTTCTTGAGCATTTCCTAAAGATTCTAATTTCAAAAACAGTTTTTGACTATACCTTTATGTAAGGTGTCATTGTGAGGTGCTGTCCACGGTTGGGACATGAGTCACATTTGGTATATATTTGTATCCAAATTTACAGCATATATGTTGTTGTATTTTACACGATAATTGTTGTAATAAAGTTGTAGTTGTTTTTTGTACCATGTATTTGGCGACTCAGAATAGGTTGGATGGAATGGACCTGTTTTGGGGGGCGTCACAAACCAACCATCAATTTCATGTTGAACGGCCTCAGGAACAACACCACGGTGAGCTGCAGAGGAAGAACCATATGTGGGTGGGGCCGAAGGTTGTGAAGCTTGTGGAGCTTCAACTTGGGGAATTATAAAACCCAATCTCCTAGGGTGATTCTCACCACCAGTCCATACTCGATACCTACTAATCAGCTTGTGGTCCAACACCGGCATGGGGTTTTGAATCATCTCATCCGACTTCTATTTGACCCCAAATTTTGCACATAACACGCAAATGAGAGATGGATGGGGTAAACCTCTTGTGGTTCCTCCTCGAGCAGCTCGCAGGATGGATTGCTGAATTACGTGGCCGACATCTATCTTCAAGCCTTGAATAATGGAATACAGTAGTACAGCCCTCTCCTTGGTAATATGGCTAACATGTGTGCATGACATTAATTTTATGCAGATAATAGCATACCAAGCCTTTCCATATAAGCTGAGGCGCGAATGTGGGAAAGTCATGCTACCACGTTCATGTAATGTCCACGTGGTGCCCGGCTGACAAAGCTCGCGGATTATTTTTTTCATAGTCTGGCCCTTGACTCACAAAACTAGCATACTCATCGTTGTGTCCTTCTAATGGCAGTTGGTAGCAGCCGTTGATATCTTCTTCGCCAAATTCAATAGTCTTGCCTCTCACATACACCCCATAGTGGAAGTGCTCGAAAACATTGGCATAGAACTCTTTGACTACTGTAATCACTACTGGATCGGGTTGTGCGGTGAGTGTGAACCAATTTCGCTCAGCTATTATGACCGCTATGTCCCCGTCTTTGGATTGATCTGGCCTTAAGCATCGTTCGGGGATGAGAGAGCGGGTGGCCATCTTATTGTAGCGTTCCTGTGCCTCGGTGCTGACAAACCTTCGGCTATCAAATTTTGGAGGAGCTGAGGCAGTTCCGGAACGCTCTCCTCGTTGACGCTTCGATGCCATTGAGAAAAATCTGCACGAATCGCATTCACATGTATTTGCATTGGGCAGAAATCTAATATGTATAAATGTACCCGTAGCACTACCCCCAAACTTCAAAATAAGTTCACGTTGAGTACATGGTTGGGGGTGTGGCACAACACATAATAGCATGAAAATACAAAATTGTACCGATTAGTTGCAGTTTCTATTCAAATATTACAATTTGGCAAAGAAACACAAGGTATGCCCAAAGGATTTGACATGTAGAAGCATATTACGGCAAACGACTGCGTACCTTCAATACATGGGTAGCGTAAAATAATATAGGCTAAAATTTTGAGGAATTACGATCAAGACGTTAAGGTATGTGCAAATCCGACAAAGTAATAATCCCATAGAAATTTGACCCGAAATAAGCATCAATACAGTTTAGCCCCCCATACTAATTAGATATCCATTTAGCAGTTATCTTATGATATTGGGGTGGCAAGAATGCAAGCACAGTCAGTGTTGGATATGGCTGTATGCGAATTTCACCATGAACATTGAGTCAGGCAAAACATCAAATACCTTGCGTGAAATTCATATTTTTCTCGAAAAACTCCTATTTTTCTCGAAAAACTCCTATTTTTCTAGCAATTCAAACCCCAAACATGCAATCACCACTAATTACAACATAGGCATGATAGTTCAATCTCAGGTGAGTCATACGCATGCAGAAGGGGTTTTAAAAGATCAAAGGAAATTTGATACATACCTTAGAAACAGAAGATGAGAACGAAATCAAGTAGATCAAACAAAACCGATTGCAGCATAATACTTGTATTTATCACGTATGCAAGCTATTTAACGTGAATAGGGAGAGCAGTTAAACAACAGTGGATATCAAGTGTTCAAGTGGTGCACGTGGGACACGGTTAAGAAAAGTGAGATGTTGCCAAAGCAGGAATTATAAGTCGTTTAGGATTTTGAACCTCGTCCCAGCGCCGGGGCGCTAGGATGTACACTCTAAAGAGCGCCGGGGCATTGGCCTGCAGTAACTAAAGGTCAACCCTAGCGCCGGGGCGCTGGGATATAAGCTTAATATAGCGCCGGGGCACTGAAGTGCAGAAACTGAGGAACCCCTCTAGCGCTGGGGCGCTGATATTGTACTTAATGGGAGCACCGGGGCGCTGCATGACAGTGTCTGTTGAGTGAGTTAAGCGCAGGGGCGCTACGTTGGTACTCAAATCAAGCGCCGGTGCGTTGGCCCTTATACTCCTCGTGTGGCAACTGAATGCAGAAAGAATGTTAGGCAGAGTATACACTAACAACTAATACTAATAAATAAAAAAAATGAAATGGCTTAAAATAACAAATATATTAAATGAAGTAAAATAAAATAAAATAAACTAAAACTTATGGGGTTGCCTCCCGAAAGCGCTTGGTTTCAAGTCGTCAGCCCGACTTTTCTGTGTTACTCAATTGTCCACTGGATTAGAAAAGTATATGGCTGTAGTTTGTTGTTCGATGGGCCCACTCCAATAATGCTTGAGTCGTTGGCCGTTCACCTTGAATGTTCGCTTTGAATTCGGTTCCTCGACTTTAACATTTCCGTGTAGAGCGACGGATACAACCATGAAAGGGCCGGACCATTGAGATTTTAATTTACCGGGAAATAAACGCAATCTAGAGTTGAAAAGCAAGACTTGATGACCCAGTTCAAACTTTCAATCAATAATTTTCTTATCGTGCCAGAATTTGACTTTTTCCTTGTACAGCTTGGCGTTATCATATGTATTATGCCGAAATTCGTCCATTTCATTTAACTGAAGTAACCTCTTCTCACCAGCTGCTTGTAGGTCAAAGTTTAGTTTCCGAATAGCCCAATATGCACTATGCTCCAACTCGACTGAGAGATGACATACTTTTCTGTAAACCATCCTGTAAGGTAACATACCGATTGGATTCTTGTACGCCGTTCGATAGGCCCATAGGGCATCATCTAGTCTCATGGCCCAATCTTTTCGTGACTGATTGACCACCTTTTCCAGGATTCTCTTAACTTCCCGATTCGACACTTCTGCTTGACCATTGGTTTGGGGATGGTATGCGGCTGCAATTTTATGTCTGACCCCATATTTTGTAAGCAATTTGGTAAACTGCTTGTTGCAGAAGTGGGTTCCCTCATCACTAATTATCGCTCGAGGTGTACCGAATCGTGTGAAAATATTCTTCTTTAAGAACCGAAGTACCACCGTAGCATCGTTTGAGGGTAAGGCTACAGCTTCTACCCATTTCGAAATATAGTCTACCGCCAACATAATGTACTGATTATTGAGCGATGATGGGAAGGGTCCCATAAAGTCAATTTCCCACACGTCAAATAACTCCACTTCCAAAATGGTATTAAGCGGCATTTCATTGCGTTTGGAGATATTACCTACTCGTTGGCACCGATCACACTTCAACACATAGAGATATACGTCTTTAAATAGAGAAGGCCAAAAAAATCCCGATTGCAACACTTTGGCTGCTGTCCTATCACCCGCATAGTGACCTCCATAATCCGATGAGTGGTAATGACCTAATATGCTATCTATCTCCTCTGGTGGTACACAACATCTTATTATTTGGTCCGCACAAGTCTTATACAGAAATGGTTCTTCCCAAAAGTATTGTCGGATATCATGGAGGAATTTTTTTCGTTGATGCGAGTTCAAATCCGGAGGTCACACCTTACTAACCAAATAATTCATGTAATCTGCATACCATGGCAAAGTCGTTGTTACTCAAAGAAGTTGTTCATAAGGGAACCTCTCATTTATCTTGACGTTGTCTTTTTTCTAAACCTCCGCATTTTCCAACCGAGAAAGATGATCCGCCACATGGTTCTTGGTACCTTTTCTATCTCGGATCTCCAATTCAAATTCTTGTAGCAATAGTACCCACCGTATTAACCGCAGTTTGGCATCCTTCTTCTCAATTAAATACTTAATGGCTGAATGATCAATATAGACGATGACCTTGGTTCCGATGAGATATGCTCTGAACTTGTCGAAGGAAAACACAACCGCAAATAATTCTTTTTCGGTGGTCATGTAGTTCAACTGAGCATCCGTCAACGTCTTGCTGGAGTAGTAAATAGTATGAAAATTTTTATCGCGACGTTGTCCCAATACTGCTCCAACTGCGCAGTCACTTGCGTCGCACATCAATTCAAATAGTAAAGACCAATTGGGCGCCACTATAATTGGAGCTGAAACCAATTTCTTCTTTAATACTTCAAAAGCCTCGATGCATGACTAATCCATCTTGAACGGTACATCTTTCTCCAAGAGGGAACATAAGGGTTTTGAAATTTTTGAAAAATATTTAATAAAGCGTCTGTAGAAACCCGCATGTCCTAAGAAGCTCCGTTTTCCCTTCACCGATACTGGAGGAGGTAGTTTCTCAATCGTCTCAATCTTTGCTTTATCCACTTCTAACCCTGCTGCAGAAACCTTATGCCCCAAAATTATCCCTTCTTGCACCATGAAGTGACATTTTTCCCAGTTAAGAACTAGGTAAGTCTCCACACAACGCTTCAATACTAAGACCAAAATTTTTAAACATAAGTCGAAACTATTACCGAACACGGAGAAATCATCCATGAATACTTCCAAGTTCTGTTCTACCATATCTGAGAATATCGCCATCATGCACCGTTGAAAAGTTACCGGTGCATTACATAGACCAAAAGACATACGACGGAAGGCAAATGTACCGTAAGGGCATGTGAATGTAGTTTTTTCTTGATCTTCCGGGGCTATAGCAATTTGATTGTATTCGAAATATCCATCCAAGAGACAGTAGAACTGATGTCCCGCTAACCTATCCAACATCTGATCAATGAACGGCAAGGGGAAGTGATCCTTACGTGTGGCTTTATTTAGTTTGCGGTAATCCATGCATACTCTCCATCCTGTAACGGATCTAGTGGGGATGAGCTCATTAGCTTCGTTCTTCACCACTGTCATACCCCCTTTCTTTGGTACGCACTGTACATGACTCACCCATGAACTGTCCGAGATTGGATAAATAATGTCGGCATCCAACCACTTTATGATCTCCTTTTTCACCACATCCTTCATGATTGGGTTTAGCCTTCTTTGCTGCTCAATGGTTGGTTTTGCTCCGTCTTCCAATAAGATCTTATGCATACAAAATGATGGACTAATTCCTCGAACATCCGCTATAGTCCATCCGATTGCTGTTTTAAACTCTCACAATATCCTTAGCAGCTTCTCTTTTTACGTGTCAGTTAACTCTGTCGAAACAATGACTGGAAGGGTAGCATCTTTCTCCAAATAGGCATACTGTAGATGAGATGGTAACGGTTTTAATTCCAACACCGGTGGCTCTTCTATCGATGGTTTGAACTTTTTACCTTCCGTTTCAGGCCTATCAAGAGTGTCGAAGGCTTGATTATTTTTTCGGGTGGAAGGTAATGCATCTAGCCATTTGACATACTCAATTTCATCCTCAATACCATAGTCGTCCATTCCGAGCAAAACGGATTCTAGTGGGTCCTCTGAATAATTTCCGCTGAACTTGTGATTAACTAATTCATCTATGATATCCACCCGCAAACACTCACCTTTTTCTTTCGGATAAGACATCGACTTAAATACATTAAAGGTGACCTGTTGATCTTCAACTCGCATCGCCAATTCACCTTTTTGCACGTCAATCAATGTTCTCCCCGTTGCTAAAAATGGTCGCCCGAGAATAATTAGAATTCCTCTATCTACTTCACAATCCAAGATAAAGAAATCCACGGGGAAGATGAATTTATCCACTTTTACTAAAACGTCTTCAACGATACCTCGTGGATATGTAACGGACAGATCCGCCAGTTGCAAACTGACATTCGTCAATTTTGGTGCTTGAAGTTCAAACTGATTGTAGACAGATAATGGCATCAAGTTTATACTGGCCCCCAAATCACACAATGCTCGTCCCGAAAACTGATTTCTAATTTCACATGGAATAGTGAAACTACCTGGACCCTTGAGCTTCAGAGGTAACTTATTCTGGATAATTGCGCTGCACTCTTCGGTCAACGCCACTGTCTCAAAATCACCTAATTTCCTCTTTTTCGACAAGACTTCCTTCATAAACTTGGTGTAACTCGGCATTTGTTCCAAGGCTTCGGCAAATGGGATGTTGATATGCAATTTTTTGAAAATATCCAAGAATCTTAAAAACTGCTTATCTAACTTGGATTTCTGAAACCTTTGTGGATATGGTATGGGAGGTATTGTGAGGGTTTGTTCTGGGGCTTTCTTCTCTAACTCCTCATCTTGACGTTTTTCGGTTTCTAAAACTTCCTCTTTTTCCACTGTTACATTGTCCCTCTTTTCCTTATCCTTAATTGTCTCTGGCAAATCCTTTTCACTACGTAAAGTCACAGCCTTGCAATGCTCATCTCTGCTCGGATTTATTTCTATATCACTAGAGAGTGTTCCATGTGGACGGCTATTCAACGCTTGTGCTATCTGCCCCAATTGATTTTCCAAATTCTTTATCGAGGCACCTTGGCTTTTCACATTTATATCTACTTGACTCAATAACTTTTCTTGTTCACTGATCCTTTTGTCAGTAGCTAAAATGAATTTTTCCAAAGCTTCTTCCAAACTTGTTTTTCTCTCTAGCTGTTGTTGAGTCTGATTTTGAAATCTGGATGTGTTTTTCTATCTAGGTGCTTGAGCTTGATTATTACTCCATGAAAATCCCGGGTAATTTCTCCAACCTGGATTATATACATTTTGATTCGGATATGGTTGGGCTGATCGATTATAGCTCCCTACGAACTGAGCTGATTCAGAATTGATGGCACATTGATCTGTAGCATGACTCCTAGCACATAACTCACATAACATTGCTACTTGCTGCGTGGATGGTGGACTCCATGTTTCCATTTTCTTAGCTATTGCGGACACCTGTGCTGCCAATGCTATCACTGGATCCACTTCAAACTTTCCCGGTGTTTTCGGAGGATTAGACCTAGTCATGTGCCACTGATAGTTGTTGTTGGCCATCGTTTCTAGCAGTTGATAAGCCTCATCAAAGTTTTTAGACATGATCGCTCCACCTGCTGCTGCATCAATACTGGCTCTTGTGGGCGCGTGCAATCCATCACAAAATATCCCAACCTGCATCCACTGTGGGATTCCGTGATGTGGGCATTTACGGAGCATATCTTCTGAGTCAAACTGTGCGAAGGTGTGAATATCATTCCGTAGTTTTGCCGACTTCGCTGGTGGGAAAAATTTAGCTAGAAATTTTTGAGCTCAGTCGTCCCAAGCTGTGATAAAACCAGGAGGCAAAGAATGTAACCAACTCCGAGCTTTATCTTTCAATGTAAACGGAAACAACCTCAACCTTATAGCATATTCTGAAACATTATTGAACATGAAGGTGTCGCAAACTTCCAAGAAACTTAAGATGTGCTTGTTAGGATCATCTGTCGAACTACCCCCAAACTGGCATGCATTTTGGAGCATCTGTATCGTTCCCAGTTTGATCTCAAAACTATTTGCATTAATTGTCGGCCTCCGAATACTCGACTGTATATCCGTGACTGTCGGAATGGCATAATCCCTAAACGATTTTTGTTTTGCCCCTGCCATGTCTACTGGTATTTCTTGTGCCGCCAGATCTTCTTCCAAAAGTATAACCTCACTAGTCAACCAAAATTTCCAGAACTTCTTTTCGATATCGTCTGTATAAGGAAAAAGTTCCTTTTTAGCCCTTGATCTAGTGTGCATACACTCGCAAAGAATTCCTGCAAATACAAGAAGAAAAATAAATAACGTTGAAATTAAGACCGAATTGATTATAACTAATATGGAATTAATATTAATAAAGAATTCCCCGGCAGCGGTGCCAAAAACTTGTTGGTTAATTTCACAATCAATGAATTTGTGCAAGTGTACACAGTCAACAAGTAATAAAGTGATAAGATAAAGTGTCGATCCCACAGAGAATTCTAATCAATAAATTCCAACTACTAGCACTATATCAATCCAATTTTATTTAAACAACCATAAAGTGTGATTTTTCAAAATAAGAAAACTAAATTAAGCAATTAAAAGAGATTATTCTAAAATTAAATCAAATAAATAAAAACTAAGATTTGACGAATGAATTCAGATAAATAAGGTTAAGACTCCAATATCCCCAATTATGAACTATAAACCAATTATCCAATTATTCTAATTATTATGCCTACTGAATTGTTAACAAGAATTCTAAATGTCAAAAGCCCTTTTCCAAGTGATCAATTAAATTTTATTTAGAAAAACAATTAAATTAAACTCTTTAAGTTCCAATTCCCAATTTGTTACATCAGTGAACAGATATTCCTATTCAATTCATGACCCTAATTATTCGCCATGTAAACAACTAAGCATACATGTTATCATGTCCTGTTCCAACCCTAGATTTCATCTCCCGAATCCTTCTAGAGTAACACGGTAATTACTGGCCAAATAATTAAATAATAAGCGCAAGACAAGATAAACAATTCACTTTGACATAAATAATTGGAATAAATCGAATTACTAGTTTATAAACATAAAAGGTTCAATTGTAGTCTTAATAAAAGAATTAGTTCATAACAGAATTTAAAACCAACAATCTTTTGAAAAACATCCTTAAGGAATTACACATGTTGAAAATAAGGAGAAGAAGAAACTCTAAAGTAAATCCTTCAATCTTCAAGTCCGTTGCTCAGCCTTCAATTCTTGTGTATCTTTTAATTCCAGCCAATTAGCCTTTATATACTATTTTCATCTAACCAAAATCCTTTTCCCAATCAACAACTCAATTAAGTTCCTTATCCAAGTCAACTTTTCATCCCAAGCGCCTCTTAGTTAACCATGGCCGGGCCTCAGCGCCCCGGCGCTGCTTGTAGTTCAATCCATAGCGCCCCGGCACTAGACTTCTAATTAATCACGAAAATGCCATTAAACAGCTCAAACTTCCTAATTTGCCCCTGTGTCTCCTGAATCTGCAAAATAACAACTAAACACAGTAAAAATGCTTCTAAAAGACTCGAGAATTCCACAATTTAAGCCCACATATATCCAATTCATGGGTATATTACCCAATCATCAACAACACTCCTTGCATTGGTCGACAAGGGTAAAACGTGCAGAAACTCCCTTTGCCCTGTAGATATCAATAACGTGCTAACACTTTGTATGATTGAACAATTTTATATATTAAGTGAAAGTATATTTTGTTTCAGGACTCTGAACTTAGATGTGCATATACTTGCCGATGAGGTGCCTTTTCTCCACAAGGACTATAACTTTGATAAAAAGTTGGATTCAGACTTGATGGAAATACAAGAGGACATTGAGATACCTCAGGAGATCAAAGAATGGGTCGAAGAAAAACCCAAACCAAACCTTGATCAAACCACCTCATTCAATCTCAGAACCTTAGAAAGCCCTAAACTAATCCAGATTGGTACATACCTCACTTCAAACCAAAGGAATGACATGGTTACACTATTAACCCAATTCCAGGATGTATTTGCATGGTCTCATGTGTGACAACCCCAAAACAGGTCCATTCCACCCAACCCATTCTGAGTCGCCAAATACATGGTACAGAAAATAACTACAACTTTATTAAAACAATTGTCGTGCAAAATACAACAACACATATGCTGTGAGTTTGGATACAAATATATACCAAATGTGACTCATGTTCCAACCGTGGACATCACCTCACAATAACACCTTACATAAAGGTATAGTCAAAAACTGTTTTAGAAATTAGAATCTTTGGGAAGTGCTCAAGGAAACCTTCGTACATGGGAGGCCACGCGTCTAGGTTATGATAGATATCATATGGCCACAGAATTATTCTTGGTTGACCCAATAGACCCCAAAGAAAAACGAGAAGATTACTATCATATTCTTCCCAATGGTGAGTCTTCTCTTGACTTATCATTATCTCCACTGTCTCTAATTGAGAAATATACTTCAAACAAACACCAAGATTATATAGGTAGTACTCGTAAATATACTCAGCAAGTGGATGAGCACAATACTATCTTATGATGACACGATGTCGTATGTCATTAGACATCTTGTATGATAGTGACAAAACACCCTTCCAACGTTGGGTTCGCCTCACCCTATTTTCTTCACCAAATATAACTACTAAATGATGACCACCGTTCTATTCCCTCGTTACCCCCGCTCGACCCAGCTACACTCTTATTACCTGAAAGGAATTGTGAAGCAAAAGGGTGAGCACAACTAGCTCAGTAAAGAATATCATGACTAAAGATAATTCAATTATCAATAGCCTTCATCAACAATAAATCAGAGATTTAGAACATATGGTAAATGATAAAAATTTCAACCATAGTTGCAGCGGAACGAGCAATCCATTAGAAGAGTCAAATAGACTATAAAGTCTATTATTTTCTCCATGTTAAAAATCCACCAACAATGTTTTATCCCTGTAACATCAATCAACAATTCTGGTCCACAATCATATGAATAACTCATAATCATAACTGTAGTTCTAAATTCCTCTTCTCATCTAGGACGAAGATAATTTTCATCACCTGAAACATCAAACATCATGGTTATACCAAATCACAGTTCCTGTTCATAATCATACTAATAACTTCATCTTTGCACTACGGGCCAAAGATATTCATCAACAAGTCATCTTTGCACTACAGGCCAAAGATATTCATCCACAGTTCATCTTTGCATTACTGGCCAAAGATATTCATCTACAATTCATCTTTGCACTACAGGCCAAAGATATTCCTCAACAATTCATATTTGCACTACAGGCCAAATATATTCATATCTCAAAGAAATATATAATCATTTCAGAATTTATATACACCATAATTATAACCATGTTAATCAATTCATCTTTACACTTAAGCTAAAGATATTCAATTGTAAATTCAATGGTCATGATCATACCAGTCACAATTCAACTTTGCACTACAGGCCAAAGAGAACCCTAGTCATGATCATACCAATAATCTACCCATCTTTACACTCCAGTGAAAGAGAAATTCAACATCAGGGTTATAAAAATGTTATATATGATGATAAAAATAATATGATCAACATATAGTTTTAATCTCAAGAGTAATATTCGTAACTCATGAATAGTAAATCGTGAATAGTAACTCATAAATAGTAACCCCGACACAAAAGATAGAAATTCCACAATAAAATCCATACCAATATTTCGGTATAATGATATTGAAAGAATAACATTTCTTAAGCTTATAAACAATTTATTTAAATTGTTTACACTTTACTACATAATGCATTTAATCATTCTAAAATACCAAACTCATAAGATTTTATCACCAATAATCAAAACCCTCATCAAAAATCTGCATATACCTCATATATGATTTTCAAGCCATAAAATCTTATTTTCCAATTTTCTTACTTCACATAACATGTTTAATTCATTTACTCGTAACTAGTCTATTTTCATGAAAAATACCAAATCAGTTCCAAAAATATTTCTTTTCTGGAATTTAGCATAATATAGTCCCATATTGAACATAAATTTTTCTCAGAATTTTTAAAACTCATTTACTATTTTTCATATGGCCAAAATAGCCGAATATTTAGACATTTATCAAAAATTATACTTTTGTCTAAAAATTCTGAAATTTACAGAGTATACTTCTATCATATACATGTACTCCCAATAAAAATTTCATCAATTTTGGAGTTAACCACAAGAAATTATAAGCAGTTACTTTTAAAATAGTCTTTTCTCATAAAATTCATAACTCTCAATCTATACATCCAAAAATTACCATTTTTGGACACAATCAAGAAAACTCATCAAAATATCATTTCAATTTTTTCCAGAATTTTTGAAGGTCAGAAAAATTACAAAACTGAAAAACACAACAACCCTTAAAATCCCTTACTATCCCTTACCTCAAAGAGCAGCACTTCAGATTGGATATCGGATATGACGCTGAAGGAAACTCGCACTGATGAATAGCAACTCACCAAGTATCTAAATACTCACAAAATACACTCAATAATCTAGAGAGAGAAAGAGAGAAAGCTTATGTTTCTGGTGTGATTTTCAATTCTAACTTAGCCCTCTATTTATAGGAAAATTTTGGTAGGTTTGACCTGCAACCTGATGGCTTTACCTGCTACTATTCCCACCTACCACATTTGAAATATAATTCAGCACATTTCTTCACCAACCACAAGTGGGGTCCACCAATTCTAGAATTTTCCACCAAAATGATAAACTCCGAAAATTCAACAATTTCCGAACCAGTCATCTCGTAAAATTCATAATAAATCATACGTTCATTTTTAACGGTTCAAAATTTATGGACATATACTCAACTTATATATGTATAACATATCCAAAAATTACCACGATCCAACGGTCGGATTAAAAATTATAACCCCCGCAAAATATCTCAAAAACCTTGATTTTTAATACCTCCATTCCGACAAAAATACGGATAAAAATCTCAACATTAACTCCTTCATTTTTTAACCACAAAAATATATCCCTCATTTATATCCACATAAAATAAATATTTTCTTATCATATGAATCAATAATTAATTATTCACAAATAATATTACAGAATCACATTTATGACAACCAGGCCGTTCCCAGGAAAGAGGGGGCTTTCCAATAAGGATTTCTCCTTACTGGCGCGCAATTAGATGACCAAACCTCTCCTTAGACAGAACTTTCTAGACATTGCCAATAATGCTATCTAATAATACTATTCAAATAATATGAATTATTGATCTGATAATGGAAAATACTGTGCAGCAACAATTATTGAACAACAATAATATAAAATTTCAACGTAGAAATTATTGAATCAATAAAATAAAATATTGAACAGTAATTACTGTAGCAATTATTGAGTAGTGCCTTCTTACGTAAGAATCAATAATTTCAAAAATACTATGCAATACCGTGTGCTACTGTGCAATAACGCGTATTACTATATTTTAACCACCGGGTATTCCAACAGTGTTAATGGTAACAACTACGCCGTTATTTGTAAAAACTCAAATTTGTCGTTTTCTTCACCCGACAGTTATTCTGTTATGGGGCCCACAAATGGCTGCGCCGTCGTACGAATATTCCCCGACAGAAAGAATATTCCCCGACAACAATGATTATTTTATAACCACTTGCTTATTTTGAAAAAAAATCATGTTTCATTCATAACTTTAAACTTTTATCAATTTAACTATTTACTGAATAGTAATTATAAGAAAAATTGAATACTTTTATTTCATAAAATTCGGGGTCTTACATCATGAAGACATGGTGGGTTTGTCCACTGACATAGTTATTCATCGCCTTCCCATTAAAGAGGGATTCAAGCCAGTCAAGCAGAAGCTCAGGCGATTAAAACCTGAGTGGAGTTTAAAGGTTAAATAAGAAATTGTGAAACAATTTCAAGCAGGCATCATCATGGTGTCCACATACCCTGAATGGCTAACCAATATAGTCCCCATTCCTAAACCAGGAGGAAAGGTGCGAGTTTACATGGATTACCGGTATTTGAATAAAGCTTGCCTTAAAGAGAGCATTCCCGTGCCATTTATCCACATTCTTATTGACAATACTGCTCAATACGACATGTACTCATTTGCTGATTGCTTCGCGGGGTACCATTAAATCATGGTTGCTGAAGAGGATCATGAGAAAACTACATTCATCACGCCTTGGGGAACCTTTTGCTATAGACGATTGTCATTCAGCCTCATCAATGCCGGAGCTACCTACCAGTGAGTTATGTTGGCTCTTTTCCACAATTTAATGCACAAGGAGATAGAGATCTACGTGGATGACATTATTGTTAGATCTCGAAGGGAGGAAGACCACTTAAACCATCTCAAAAAAGCTCTTCAACAGGTTACGTGAGTACAACTTGAAGTTGAATCCAGCCAAGTACGCCTTTGGCTTTAAATCAGGCAAGTTGCTAAGATTCCTAGTCAGGCATAAGGGGATTGAGATGGATCCCACCAAAATCCAGGCCATCACGGAAATGCCCATTCCTCATATGGAGAAGGAAATACGGGGATTTTTGGGAAGAATCAACTTCATCAGCAGATTCATCTCCCAACTCACAGCAACCTGTGAGCCTATTTTCAAGTTGTTAAGGAATAACTCCTCCATGAAATGGAATGATGAGTGCCAGAAAGCCTTCCTTACAATCAAAGAGCAACTAGTCAGAGCTCCTATTTTGGTACCACCCAGGGATGATGTTCCCCTGTTCATGTACTTGTCCATTAATGACAATGCCATGGGCTGCATGCTAGGACAGAAAGACGATAGAGGCCAGGAGCAAGCTATCTACTACCTCAGTAAAAGATTCAGCAGCAGTGAACACAAGTACACTCTGATTGAGAAAACTTGTTATGCTTTAGCATGGGCTTCCATGAGGTTACAACATTACCTCCATGGTCACACAACCCATCTTATATCCCGTGTGGATCCTCTCAAGTACGTGTTCAATAAACCCATGCTGAATTGTCGACTGTCCAAATGGCAGTTGATCCTACAAAAATTTGACATCGTCTACATGACGCAAAAGTCTATCAAAGGTCAAGGAATTGCGGATCAACTAGCCGCCGCACCTTCAGGGGATTTCAAACCTTTGGAGACATACTTTCCCGATGAAGGGGTACTGACAGTCCAACAACACCATCAGTACGATACATGCCAAATATGGAAGATGTATTTTGATGGAGCTGTAAATATGGAAGGTTCTGGGGCTGGAGCAGTTCTAGTATCAGTTACGAGGGAGCAATATCCCATCGCCGTCACATTACAGTTTGCCAACACCAACAATACAGCTGAGTATGAAGGTTGTATTATGGGGCTAAACTTTGCTCAATCAATGGGCATCAGACGATTAACTATCTTTGGAGATTCTGAGTTGGTAATCAGACAAACCACAAGAATCTATCACACCAAAGAGCTACATTTGCTGCCTTACCATCGGCAGGTTCTACAGATGGCTTCGGAGTTTGAAGAGATATCCTTCCTCCACATTCCTCGGAATAGGAATGATTTTGCGGATGCACTAGCAACCTTGACCTCCTTGATCAACATCCTTGACAAGGAAAACATGCCAACCATCACGTTTGCCCGACAAAAGGCACCAGCTTATGGGAACTATGTTGGAGAAGTATCGAATGAGCTACCTCCCATCCAACACCCTTGGTATCAACATATCAAGGAGTATTTACGAGATGGATCTACACCCGCTGAGGCGAGCCCTACTGAAAGAAGGCGGATCCATCGACTGGCTATGAAGTTCTACCTGAGCGGAGATGCACTTTACAAATGAGATGCAGGACTAAGTCTCCTCAGATATTTGGACAAGGACCAAGCTCAGAGGCTCATGGATGAAATCCATGGTGGAGTATGTGGCCCACACATTAGCGGCCCTCTACTTGTTAAAAAGATCCTAAGAACATGGCATTACTGGATCTCTCTCAAGGCTGACTGTGATGATCACGTCAAGAGATGTTATCAATGCCAAATTTATGGGTATGCTATCCATGCCCCTTCAAGGGAACTCCACAATATGAGTTCGCCCTGACCCTTCTCAATGTGGGGAATGGACGTGATCGGGCCCATCGAGCCCAAAGCCAGTAATGGGCATCAGTTTATATTCACCATGATCGACTACTTAACCAAGTGGGTAGAAGCAGCCTCCTTCCCCAGGGTTACCAAAGAAGTCATCATTGCTTTTATCAGAAACAATGTCATCTGTCGATATGGACAACCAGAAGTAATTGTATCAGACAATGCTAAGAACCTCAACAAAAAAATGATGGAGGAGTTATGTAGTAAATTCCACATCAACCATCTTAAATCCATCATCTACCGTCCAAAGATGAATGGTGCTATTGAAGTAGCTAACAAAAACATCAAAAAGATCATGCAAAAGATGTTCGCTAATCACAAAGGATGGCCTGACTTATTGCCTCTGACTCTGTTAGCCTACAGAACATCAATGCGCACTTCCACTGGGGAAAGCCCCTACTCATTAACCTATGGGATGGAAGCAGTACTCCCCATAGAGGTAGAAATAGAATCCCTCAAAGTACTGATAGACGCTCAGCTGGATGAAGACCAATGGTTACTAGACAGGTATCACCAATTGTCTCTGATAGACGAAAGGCGAAGTGATGCTATTTTCCATGGTCAATTATACCAACAGAGGATTGACAGATCCTACAACAGAAAAGTCCGGCTATGACAGGTTAAACAACATGACTTCGTTTTGAAGAAGATCATTGACAACCAAGATCGGTCCAAAGGAAAATTCACCCCAAACTGGGAAGGCCCGTTTGTTGTCAAAGACGTATTGACAGCAGGTGCTCTCCGTTTGCAGGAAATGGACGGCGATGAATTTTCACAGCTCATCAACTCGGACGCCGTGAAACGGTACTATGTCTGAGGTTACCATCAAGCAAACATCCTCGTTTTGGATCACTAGATCCCCAGTCATTTCAGGTTTTCTATCCCTTCACTACATAGAACCTTTCTTCACACTCATTTACCCCATCAGGGACAAACACACTTTTCCAACCAGCAGCCTGGTTTCGGATTAATAGATCCTTCACACAACTTTGCCTTTAAAACTTTTCACACCCGCAGTTTTGTCCCATCAGGGATTAAAACTTTTCACACCTGCAGTATGTCCTGTACATAGGATCAAACTTTATCCCCCGCAGTTTGCCCTGAACATGGGATCAAACTTTTTATTGGCTGCAAACCGTCCTGAACATGGGGCGAACTATGCCGAGCTAATTTCCTTGATACATGGGAGTACGTAGGCAGCCATATTTTATATGGTTCGGTCGCAATAAAACAAAAACAACAAAAAACATTTCTACACCCTTCTCACTACAAAAACAAAAACAAAAACAAAAACACATCTTTACACCCTTTTGCTACATACAACATTGAACCTCTTACACCAGGTTCGAACTATGCAGACGTGATCTCCTCTTCAATAGGAGTACATAGGCAGTCATTCATGGTTTGGTCTTACCCCCTACCAAAACACTAACACTTGTTAACGGTACTGGGATCATCCTTCAATCCACCGCATTTCATCGGCTTCAGACCAAAGGGATGGAACTACTCGACCTCCTCACGTAAACGGGAGAATCAGCAACCATCTAAGCTGCGGTTGAATCCTCAAAGAGAAACACCAATCCATAAGAGATGGAACTAACTGGGCTCCCCCATACAAAGGAGTACTGGTGAACATCTGTGGTGCGGTCAACCTCAGAGAGGAAAGCCACACTCCTCTCCACACACCAGTCCCAAGACGCCAAAGATGGTAGGGAATACACACAGATCAACGATCTATTCTAAAAGATCCTGAGACATCTCAATGTCCATCCATCAAGGAGGAGTTCAGAATACATCGGGATTATAAGCCCTGAAGAAACAAATAAATATCAAGCAAGTAGCAATGCACAACTGTGACAACCCGAGAATTTGGACAATTTAATAAAATCTTAAAAGATAGAATAGATGTTAAATAATAGACCTAGACAGAAAATAAGTGAATGGATTTGGCATTTCTGTGAAGGAATTTTAAGAATTTCAAATTTTTGTGAAAGATTTTGGTGGGTTTAAAATCTTGTGGTAAAGACTTACAGGGTTAAGTATCTAAGGGTATATATGTTCTGTGTGTATGGTCATATATGTGTTCAGTATGTGGTTAAGGGTCAAGGGTTCGCCAGATAAGATATATCAGTGACAAACCCTAATTTCTAAATTAGAAACCCTAATGTACAATTAGGAAAAACCTAACTGTTAATTAAAATTTTTAATGTTAATTAGGAACCTTATCCTAATTTGCGAACCTTAATGTGATTAGAAAACCCTAATTATAAATTATAAATTTTAATTTTCTATTTTAAAACCTAATTAGTAAATGCTAGAAATTTAAATTTATAAAACCTTAGGGTTAAACCATAAGGGTCAAAACCTAAGGGTTGGTCAAGTTACATTTATGCTATTAAAATTACAAGTCAAATGTCCAAACTACCCTTCTTGCATTATTTAATAGATAACTTGTAGAACTTGCCAAAACTTTAGTGGTTGAACAACTCTAGCCTAGCCATATGCCTATAAACCAAACATATCAGCCACATTCACCAGCTATATACATTGTATCATGTTATATATATAGATCAAGAGAGGAAAAAACTCATAATTTTGCCTCATTTGTTCTCTTACTCTCAACCAAACTCTCTCCAACTCAAACCTACGAAAATTATAAGTGATTCAGTCCCTTATTAAGTCCCTAGAACATGAAAATCAGATCAGGACCCTAGAATCAAGAATTTGTCCAAAGTGAGGTATAACCCTAATTTAAAATCTGTTCTTATATGCCATGTTGGATTCCATGTTTTTGTGTTTAAATATGTTGTATGTAGTATTAATCAGTGATCTGGGTTGGTATATAGTAGATCTATAACATCTAGATGCACGAAATTGTAGATTTCAAAAATCTAGAAAACTGGAAAAATTTTGTCTGACAGTCAAATGTTAGGGCTCATAGATCCTTATGTGTTAGTTGTTTGTTGTGTTTTAAGTTATAGACTTGTAGTATGTTGTAAGGGATTTGATTTGGAACTTGAATCAAGGTCAGATCATTTCTAGAACTCAAGATATGAGTGGTCAAAGTAGGTTGACTGATTAGGAAAACTGAGTTTCTGGGCAACCCAGAAACCCAGATTTCGTTTGACAATGTTTCGCATACTCTAGATCTTGCTGTGTTTAATTGTTTAGGCCATGTTGTTGTTTGGGACTTGTAGTCTGACATGAAGACTACATACTAAAGCCTTTAGATCACTCAGATCCTTAATAGAATCAAATATAATGATGGTCAAACATAGGTTGACCGACTGCTCAAGAACATTTCTGGAAAACCCAAAACTGTTCAAGAACACGTTTCTGATAGTGTTTTGACTGGCCTATACTTCTCACTTGTGATGTTGTTAGACTGATATAGTGCATGATATTTGTAGTTCAACAGATGGACTACAAATATGAATCTTAATATCACACAAACAAAACTCAGAATCATAGATACAAAGCTTCAAAGTAGGACCCTTGTTACTGCTTGAGTTTCTGGGCAACCCAGAAACTCAAGAACACGTCTGACAAGCTTTTCTGGAGCCCAAATCTTGCAGCTTTGATGTGTTTGGGCTATGAAACTTGCTGAAGATTGTAGTATTACATCAATACTACAATCCTCCTACACTAGACTGTCTAGAAAACATTATGAACTAAGATCAAATGATGGTCAAACTAGCTACCTTGATAACTGCTATGAATGTTCTGGGTTTGATGAAGAACACCTATAGCGACAGTTCTATCGCTATAGGGCCCTTTAGTGACACTTTATTTCTAAAATTATTGTTTTATTAAATAAATAGAGAAAAATAGTTTTTAATTATTAAAAAAATCATAATAAATTCCTAAAAATTATTTTAAAGCCTAAAAATGGGTTTTTAATAATTTTGAATATATTTCATTAGTATTTAATAATTTTGGAATATTAATGATATTTAATTTATTTAATTATAATATTAAAAAAATTACTTAAAAATAAAAAATCATTTAAAAATTATATTATGGTGTTAGAAAATATTTTAAGTTATTTTAATATTTTGTAATGAATTTCATTAATAATTTGTTATTAATGGTAATTAATTTATTTAATAATTGTATTAAATAAATTATGGAAAAATAGAATTAATGATTTAAAAATCATATAAAAATAATTTAAAGGTTATAAAAATACTTTAAGTTATAAAATATAACTTTTGATATTGTCATGAAAAATATTAATATTTTAATATTAAGGACAATTATTTATTAATGGTTTTAAATATTTTAAAATCATTTAAAGTCAATAATAAAGTATTAAACATACTTTGAGATATTATAAATATATTATACTATTATTAATATTAAATAAATATTAATGATAATAGAATTAAGTGGTATTTAATTCATATAAATATGATATTTATGATTGAAAAATCATGATAAATGGTAATAATTATATGAAAATTATTATGAGTTAAGGAAAAACATTTTAACTGAATAATTAATCATCTAAGATATTTGTGAACCAGTTTAAGTGGAGTCTTAAGGAAATAGGCTCGATATTTGTCTGACTAGGCCGCTGGGATGTCGAAATAGTACTGAATTCAATTCAGACTGAAATAGTTTGACTTGATACTAGGTCTTATGTGCTGTATAGACTAATAGGATTATGTGGTAATGTGTTTAGGTTATTTTATACTGTGATGATATTATTCTAACTTGGAAATGAATATTATTAATATTAGGTCTTCAGATAAAGTTAAATAGATTGCGTAACAGTAGTCGGTGATAAAGGCAAGTTTCTCTTGAACTATTCTTTTAACTTGTGATTAATCATTGTTGATTACATCATGTCTATGAATTGTTGAATCGCACTTTGTGAATATTACATGTGTTCATCAGGTATGAAAGGCTGATCACCTTCATTACCATTTGGTCCAGATACAGTTATCCATGTTCATTATTCGTTCAGCTATGAAAATTGTTCATGTTAGTTCACAATGTATATATTATTGAATGTTAGCCAGCTTGTTATTCAATTCTTTCAATCATGATATATCTTCAATTAAACTTATACTTGATGGGCAAACTTGTTGCTCACCCTTGCTATATCATTATAAACATTGTAGATTAGGACGAATATGTCAGATACAAGAAAAGTCAAAGACAAGTTCAGCTTTGGAGTATATGTGCAGCTAAAATGTAATTGTATTATATGATAATAGCATTATATGTTAGATAAAATATTGAATCAAGTATTATGTGAAGGTTCTCGACCTTGGGATTAGTGTGTAAAGTTTATTGTATAAACAATATATGTTTATATCTTTTGCAATAGTTATAAAATTAGTGTACCAGATTCGTGGTGATTTGGAACCCGGATTTGGGGACGCTACAACAACTAAAAGGGAAGTGAATCAAAATATATTTCTTTGCTATATAAAATGTTGTTTGATATATACAATATGAGTTGTACATGACAAAATGGCTAAGCTAGTCTGTGCATGAAAATACAAGCCCATCTACAAGTCAGTGTATATGCGAGCTATCAAGTCTAACATGGCATTCCTCTCAGAAGAAGGAGGTAGCGCTGTGATCTCCTGTACAAGGGTCTACGCGAGCTAATAGATTCAAACCATCTGCATGGTGACACTGTGCTCATCAATATACGTACTCATCTTTGCAATGATGCCAGTAGTAAGGGACCTCACTGTAGTATTATCTATAACGGCTACATCCCGGGACTATCACTGTATCTCAGGCTGATCTGGCCTCATCTCGCTCAATAATAGCGGTATCTACACTAGCTAAGGCATCATTTCTCTCTAATAGAGCGACATCTCTCCCATCAATAGCTGTCAACATCAATGCCCTAGCCTGATCTCTCTCGAAGGTCATCAAATGCAAACTCTGCACTAAATACTCTGAAGGGGGAGTCATAGCTACAGAAGTACTGGGAGAGTCAACAAGAGCTGCTGTTGAACCAGTAAATAGCTCCTCCTCCTCAGTGGAGAAATAAACAGCCTCCATGGGCTCCTCACTGGCATACTCAATCCCCGACACTATGGATACTACCGTAGCTGATGAAGTCTATGTCCCCATCCACGCAGAATACTCTGATGAACAGCCCAGATGGCTAACAAAAAAATTAGCTCTTTCACGTTGATCCCAACAGGCATAAACCCTGGATCGGTCCTCTGTTGATAGATGGCAAGAAGCCACGTGCTGACCTAATGCCCCCTCAAAAGGATGGAAGTCCTAGAACTTGTCAAACTGTGACATCACAGCCAGTAAGTGGTAGGTCGTCATACCCCTCAAACCAGCCAGAGGGAGATAATCCATGCTAGGGGCACGAGTAATAAAACTATAGGGTGAATTGAGCCCTGTACATGGCAGAATGTAAAATAGATCTCCAATCCCTGCCAAGAACACCGACCAAGATGCTGCGCCTACACACTCCGCTGGTTGAAAGGAGTAGGACATGCCTATCTCATAGGAAAAATAGTACCCATGACATCGGAACATGCCAATTGATCTCAACTGTGACATAAACCACACATACAACAAGACTGAACTGCCTGTAAACACCTCTGCAGGGTAGGTGTTGCAAAACGTGGCTGATCTCAACGTCTCCGCCACAATCATTGGCACGATGGTATGACCCTCCCTGAGAGCTCTCACTACCATGATAATACCGATGTCCAGCTCATCCATATATCGTGGCATGTATACATACGCCGCTACGCACATCATGAGTACATCCACTCTGGCCACATGCCATTGATCCTCTAGTATGGTGAAATCCCCAGAGTGCTGCGCATAGCTATCCACTGAGCCAAATTTATCCATCAGCAAACGTTGGGGCAATACATGGCTGGATGTAATCTTATCCTCTACTACTCTACGCCGCAACCCGGTGAGGGTCATGAACTGCCGGCTCATATCTCCAACGGCCATCCAAGCGTAAGGTCTGTCTAAGGGTAAGGCCGTTAACCGCTCATACTTCTCCAAGGTAGGAGTCAACTCATGGGTCCCAAACTGGAAAACTTGCCTCTACGGTACCCAATGCTCTAGCATGCCATCTATGAAGCCCAATGGAACCTGGAATGTTAGGAGGGTCATGGAATACTGCAATAGCTGATCTACAATCACCCTGTCTGGAGGGGATACACTATCACACCAAGATCTCAGACGGGATGCCACCAATACTGGTAGGGTGTGATCAATATGACTGACTATCGAAGAAGACATCTGTGTGGGTAGTAACATAAGACCATCAAGGGGTCAATGCTGAATATCTCTGGACATACATATGCATGACATAGTACATGCATAACAGATAAAAGATGACAATATGATGTAGGGAATGGAAAAACAATACATACATTCCTAAGTACATCATCATCTAAATGCATCATCTCTGTACAACTAAAAAATACAGGGAAATGGGACATAGCCGCCCTACTACTAACAGAGGCCTATCAAAAGATATAGCGAGAATGGGGCACAACCGCCCTACTATCTAACAGAGGCCTATCAAAAGATATAACGAGAATATACATCAAAAGAAGACAATGGTGTCAATATCTATATCATCAATCCTGTCCACCTGATGTAACTCCTCCTCAGTCACTGAATCTTCATCAACGGGGATGTTAGGCCTATACAATGGAGGATCTACACTGGCAAAGCCATATGGGTCACCTGAGGGGCCAGCGCCTGAGCTGAAAGGATCAAAAGTATTTGCCTCTGAAGGATCTCTGCCCAAATGTCGGATGAAAAAATGTGTCGGATCCAACTGTCTGGTTAAACTATCAATCTGTGTCAAATGAGTCGGATCTCAGACACAGAACACCCAATCCGTCATCATCATAGATTCAACAACCATATCCTCTATGAACTGAGTGGCGCGGGTCTGGGCTTCGATAGTACGAGGGGACCACCAGCGGTATAATGCCTCCTGGGTATATGAACCCTCTGACAGAGTGTAACCGTCAATGCCCAACAACGGGATATCACTGACGGGCGAGTACGACACATGCCAATAACACCTAGCAGGAGGCAAGATCGGTACACAAATCTCGCCCGTGGTGTTCCTAATAGCACTCTCTCCTAAATAGAGCTCCCATCCTCCATCTATGAAGAGAGGAATCCTACGGGTGGATATCACGTGCTCGACACCAGTCGAGAATCCATCCTCAAAGCCAATAGTTAAATGTTCCCCAGAGTAAGGAACCCAAGTGATGACATCAGCTGTCAACAACTCCAACTATAGGCGATAATGGGTGAAACCCTTAGCTACAGGAACCTCCGCCAATATGGAGTGATGCCATCACCGTCCTCGTGGATAGGTCTCTAAACCTAGAACACTCACAAGACGCAAACATGGGAGCCTCTCATAGGACCAAAACTGCCAACACAAATGTAAACATCTGCTGTCAGTGAATACTCTTAACCTGTACATGGGAAATCAAAAGAGAAAAACTCACCAGCAGAAACGGGTAAAATCCTAGCCAAGCCTCTGTCAAGCCCTGTGAACGCATGCGCATTCCCCTGAGGAAATAGGCAAATGTGTAGGAGCCCCAATCATACTCTGCAATACTGTCCTCCTCCCGAGTGGCGCTAATCAAAGCGAATGACACTGTGGAAGAGTTGTCTGCTATGAAACAACCCTTGATAATCATCAGGAACAATCGCCCAAGAATGTGATCCCTAACTCTCACATCAGCGTGTATGGGCTCACTCAACAACCCACTCATAGCATCTACGCTCAAAGGACCTATACGAACGATTCTGCCTTTAAGTGCCTCAACCAAAACTCCTAACAAGGATCTGACGGTAGTCAGGGTAATGTTTGCCGTACATGGCACTGGCGCCCCTCCAAACTCCATACTGGTTATAAATCGCCAATCCATCGGCTTCATCATCACCTCACAATCCAACAAATAGAGCGACTGAGTCTGGTGAAACCAGCGCTCAGATAATGCCCTGAGGTAATCCCAGGGACAACGACGGGGAAGAATGGAAAAGAACACCCCAAAACCCCAATCATGCACAATACCTAGGTAATTTGGATGCAGAGCCTGATACAGGGAGTGTATGCTAAACTAGTTCCCTCGAGGCTGCATAAAGCCGGGAACCTACATCAAATACAAATCAAACATTAGAATCCTTGCTCCTCATCAATAGGAAAAAGGATGATCAAACCCAGCTTTTACCTCATTTTCATGCAAGTAAACCGAAGGGTGGCGACTCAAATCACCCAAAAGACTTGGAATGGCCACCTGAATGCCTGGAAGATCCCTATGAGGAACATTAGCTGTAGGAGCTGGAGCTAGAGCCGCAACTAGTACATCCTCCTCCTCGTCCTCAACATCCGGTACGTCAACCCGGATAGGACGGATCACCGCCTCCACCAAACGGTGAGGTTGTCTGACTGAACGGGGTCGAGGCACTTCAGAAGCCCTTATCTGTACACCTAAAGTGGTCCTGCGGTAACTACTCGGCTGATCTGGATCCATAAATATCTGGACACAAGTCTCCAAATCACCTCAGAAAGGGTGTGGTAAATTCTAACCTGAGATTTTTAAATGCATTTTATAACTATATGCATGAATCCATTACTTTAACATACGCCTACATTAGAGTTAAAAATGCATGACTACTCAATGCCTAGACTTTTGGAAAATTTTTGCCATAGTTTCCTTTGTAAACAGGACTATCCACATGCACATAGGCATGACTAGGTGGCCATTCAGTAGCACACCTACCCACAGTCACAAGCATCCTATATGCATATATTTGTCAAAGTCATAAATCCATAAGGGTAGCCTAATTACCAGGATTACTTTACTTTACTACCTTTTGCTCATTTGTCCTCAATTATGATAAGAAATAGCAGAAAAAGGTACTAATTTGATTGTTTCAAAAGTTAAATTTTTTTACATCATTATGTTCAGCATGGTTAAATACTAACATTTAATATGTTGATTATATTTTATCAAGACATATGAGCATGCATATTCACTACTATGTGTTTAGACGCATTTCATATGATAAGTCATTTTCCAACGGATAGAAATTGGAAAAGAAGACATTCATATGTTACCAGGATAGTGTAGAACACTTGTACGGTGATATAATTTGCTGAAAGACGCCCGAACTCAGTAGATCTGAAGAAGAGCTCTCGGATTTCCTGTGCGACGCAACTTGAAAATGACTTTTGAAAGCCACGACTGCCTTAAAGGCCACCCACGACTGGCCGCAAGTGTACCTGCGGCTCCCCTAGGTGGGGTCCATCTCTTCGGCTCGGTCCAGTTCGAGTTACAAAGGAGTTCTCACAAGCTAAAAAGGCCAAATCAGGAAAAAAGATGCTACGCAATTGAGCGAAAAAGCCTAAAATCCTAGTTTTCATGGACCAAATTATAGGTCTACATGTCATTTATTGGTATTCGCCCGGACACAGGCTCACTATACCAATGATCGCAACTGTTGCAAACTACATTCGGCAATACCTCACGAAGGTCCGATGCTGTTAATTTGGAGTCGCAACTCCAAAACACTTCTCCTCAGCGGGAACTTCATACATTTCATCCGTTGATGCACATGTCAATGAAGGTCAATCAACCTTGACAACACTCAGCCGATGGCAAGTAAATCCATCAAAGCATCAAAAACCATTCGATGATTTCAGCCGTTGATGCACACGTCGACGAAGGTCAAGCAACCTTGACGTCATCCCCAGCAGGGATTTTAGCCGTTGATGTACATTTCAGCGAGGGTCAGGCAACCCTGACAAACACAAATTGTTGGCAGTAACTCCGACAGACCATTGGGAAGACCTGGCGATACAAACCAGAGAAGAACATCTTGATCGAGGAAGATCAAAGATGGAATATGTTATACAACAAAAAGAATACATCCCCACATGTCTCTCGTACATGAGAGGTACATCCTTAATGGAAAGTTTATACCAAGGATTAAAGACTTTGGTGATAACCCCAATGTCAACATCCTGGAAGTTCCTGAGAACTTAAGAGCACACATCCAAGCAGTTCATCAGGGATATCTGTGATAAACTCCAGTCCCCATCACAAGTTATAGGAGCAAACAGTCCCATCACAAGTTATGGGAGCAAACGGTCGTCACATCCCATTGGAAAATGGTTTAACAAACCACATACATCATACATCTGCATCATGTTGCAGTACATTTCATCATAAATATCTTGTTATATTTCAAGTGTCTAGTATTCTTTATCCCTTCCACGCCATTACATTGCATGGATATGATAAAGAGGGGCATCTGTAGACACTCAAAATTTTACATTCCTATTACTTACCTTGCAGGAGGGCAAAATCGTCTTCCAAAGATAACCCTGGAAGTCAAATCAGAACCATCTCAGAGACAACCCTGGGATACTCAGTTTGCCATCTTGGAGACAACCCCGAGATATTAAGTCCAGTCCCAGAGACAACACCAGGATACTAAGTATTTGCCATCTCGGAGATAACCCCGAGATATTCAGTTCCAATCCCAGAGACAGCCCCAGGAGTTTCAATTTTAGCCTCAAGATAACCCCAAGGAATGTAGTTCCAGTTCCGGAGATAACCCCAGAATCCTCAGTTCCATCTCGGGGACAACCCCGAGATCTTCAGTTCCAATCCCGGAGACAACCTCGAGAGTTTCAGACCCAACCTCAGAGATAACCCCGAGGCATTCAGTTGTAGTTTCAGAGATAACTCCGAAAATGCTTGTTTCAAACCCCATCGATCAGCTTCAACACTCGGTGATAGCCCCGAGACACTCAGCTCCAAACTCGGAGATAACCTTGGGAGGACAGGCATTCAACACTTGTAGCAGCCTAATCTCAAAAATAACCCTGAGCAACAACTGCTAAATCAGCCCAAAACCGGAGATAACCCCGGTCAGGGGTAAAATTATCATTTTGCTACCTCAATCCCACATTCGCGTCGTCTCAATATTTTAACATATATTATACATAGAAATGTCCTATAAGAACCAATACCTCCAATCTTGAGTGACTACTACACAGGACAACACACCGGAGAGAATTTGAAGACTTGAAGATTCAGGGCATGGTCCCATCTTCCTGACTTCGTACAACCTCTACTCCCATGTCATTGTGTAGCTCTCGACAACAGCATGCTGAAAAAGGTCTTATACACCTTGATCGAATGCCCAGATTGAAGTTCTGAAAGTTCAAGCGAACATCACATTGCACACATACACGTACTTCAAGACGACAGGACCCGCGGAGCCTGAGGCACCCCGGGCAGTCGCAGGTGCATCTGCGGCTGCTGCAGGTACACTTGCGGCTCACCCCTCTATAAATAGAGGGCTTGGGGCAGCCATTTTGCAAGAGAAAAAGGCGAGAAAGTCCTGTCCAATTTGCTCTGTACACACTATAAATTGAGTGCTTTCTCATTTCAAACACTTGTGAGCTTATATTTGGCTATATTTTTACGGGCGGGAGCCGAGTGTTCATCCATTTAAAGCTATTGAAGACTTCTTTGGTAGTCCATTGTAAGCCTTCTTACATCATCTAAAGCCTTTTCTTCACCTCTTGCGCACACTGTTATTCACATTGAGAGTTGTGTTGCGTGTGCATGCCCGGACTTCGGTCTGTGGCTTTTTATTTCTTTTGTACATATATATATATATATATATATATATATATATATATATATATATATATATACTAACATCATCAAGTTATGCCTCGATTGAGCCTGGATTTACATCCGAAGCATTTATTGCTTTTATATAAATACATATATATAAACTGTTGTCGAACTCTGTTCGATGAGCCTGGGTTTACATCTGGAGCGTTTACTGCTTATATATATATATATATATATATATATATATATATATATATATATATATATATATATATATATAAATACTTATATATATGTTGTTGTCATCAAACTCTGTTTGATTGAGCCTGAATTTCACATCCGATGCGTTTACCGCTTATATATATATATATATATATATATATATATATATATATATATATATATTTCTGTCAGGTCTGGAGTTCACTTCGTGGCCTTTTATTACTTTATTTACATTCCGTCCCCCCTAGAGTTTACTTCTTGGCGGTTAATCGCTTTTACAACTTTATTTATATTTTTCAATCCCCTGTGGAGGTGCTTCGTGGTGGTTGATTGTCTGTACATATATATATATATATATATATATATATATATATATATATATATGTGTATATATATATTTACAACTTTTATATATATAACTGTTTACAGCTTTCATATAAATTGATATATCATGTGAGCCTAGGAATCATGTGATCACAGATTTAGTCTTCTAAATCTAGATTCGGTTCATGTGATGGACATTTTTAGCTGTACACGGTTTGTAAATTATTCATGGTGTTGAATTTCCTTTAATGGCTCTCATGCCCACAAGGAGTTCGACACTACTATATATTTTATTTTTTAGAGGATGCCTCGCATCTCGAAAATAAAAGTAATCTAGCCGAACATTTAATAAAATGGAAGTATCAAAGGCCTCAATTACTATTTAGCATAAGGGTTTGAAAAACCTCTTTTACAAAACGTCATTGCTATATCTTGTTAAAACTGAACTTTTATACAAAATTTAAACCCTTTGTATATAGGTGTGAACGAGGCATATCACTACTTCCAAATAATTACACATTGACCCACACACACACACACATGTATTCATATAACAGTTTAATTGAAAAGTGACGGTCACCGTGGTAACACGGATGTCGGGGGGGTGCCTAACACCTTCCCTCTGCTTAATCAAGCCCCCGGACCCTAACGAATCTCGGTTTCACAAACCAGTTAAATAGTGTCACACCACTAGGTCAATGTGCAAACCTTTTATCGGTTGCGTCAACCATTTAAAAATATCAACTGGCGACTCTTCCAGTCCAATCGTCGACATATACATCTCGGAACTTTTCACAACTTGTTTGTTCAAACAAATCTCACCTAACATGAGAACACCAAAAGACAAGAACAGAAGAGGGACAAATAAAAATCCCGACGTCAACATAAATTATAAAAAAAATTATATTATTATATTAGCACATTATTATAATGTAATATTATAATAATATATTTGAATAAACATTTTATCGGAGAAAATAATTGCCAAACTTGTAACAAATTCCTTCATTTATATCAAAATTGATCCAATATCCACCATATAATAATTATTCATAAATAATATTATAAACTCACAAAATTAACAACCAGATCATTTCCAGGAAAGAGGAGGCTTTCCGATAAGAATTTATCCGTATTGGCGCGCAATTAGATAACCTAACCCCTTTCCTCGACAGAATTTTTTAGACATTGCCAATAATGCTAACTAATAATATGAATAATTGTGTAGTGTCAATTATTGATTTAGTAATATAAAATATTATGCAAATGATACTGTGACAATAATTGAATCAATAATATGAGATATTGTGCAAAAATTACTGTGGCAATTATTGAATGAAACTGAGTGACTTCTTACGTAAGAATCAATAATCTGAAATATTGTGCTACTGTGCAACCACGCGTATTACTGTACTTTTATTACCGGGTATTTCAACAGTTAATGGTAAAAGTTTTGCCGTTATTTTTATAAAAGGTTATTTTTGTCGCTTTCTATATCCGATAGTTATTCTGTTATGTGGTCTACCAATGATTTCGCCGTCGTACGGATGTTCCCGAAAAAAGGAATATTTTCCGACCAAATGAATATTTTATGACCACTTGCTTACTTTGAAAAAGTTGCACATTTCACCCATAACTAAAGCATTATATCAAATCAACACCTTATTATTCAAAATAATAATTAAGGAAATTAAATTTTTATTCATAAAAAGTTGGGGTCTTACTCAAAACTCACAAATTTCACATACAACCTGCAGTAAATTTAACAAATCCAAAAGACATAGACTTCACATAGACGTCACCAAGCATGCATACATTGATTTTAAACAACAAAACAACAATATTCATCAGATTTAACCCTTTAAATTCACGTTCTTGCTAAAAACCCCATTTTTAGACATCCTTAGAGAATCATCTCACCATATATTCATTTCTTGATTAAGGCAGTTCGTATAACATGTATTGTTTTCGTATTTAAACATATGAACACAATCAATCATCAATTTACAGATTATAACATGGATTGAACACTAATTTTGGCTTTAAAATCAGCCTTTTTGTATATTTTATAATAAAACTCAAACTTCTTTTGTGAAACATGATTTCATGAATTAATTCACACCAAAAATCGTTTACAACCCACATATAACATATTATATTCATCTAACAACATAAACAACCATTATTCTAACAAATCATCAACTAAAACTCCAAGTTTGACTTCAAAATCATATATATGTCACTGTAAACTCAAAACTTCCTTTTAATCAAAATTTCATGGATTAATTCACCCAAAAATTGTTTATAAACATAACATATTAGATTATACATGCATATTAATAATTATAAACAATTTACTCATGGAAACTCAATTATGGAGAACTAAAAGTATATTTTCATTGAGAAAACTCAAGAACATGAATTAAACTTGAGATTAAGAAATTACCCTTGCTTTCTTGTTCAGATTATTCAGAGATAATAGAGATTCTTCATTAATTCAACAAACCTTCTTCTTCAATATTAAATTCTCTCAAGCTTTCTCTCTCTACTCTCTATTTTCTCAAGCTTAAGTCTTAGGAAATAAAGTACGTGAAAACATAAGACTGATATATAATATAATGCGTATAATTAATAACTGGCACAACATGGGTATCAATTAAGCGCATCATGGCCCTAACTGATCCCATGTTCTTAAGGCCATGTTTGGTTTGACTATAAAATACTCCTTTTTAGTTTATTTTAATTAACTTGTTTATTATATAGTTTATTTGTCACATCTTAATTAATCAAATAATATTATTTAAATTTAATTAAATTAAAGGCGATATTACTCATTAAATCAAATAATCACATAATTAAAATTCTTATTTATTAATTATGACAAATTATTAAATCTCTAATTAATTAGAACAACATTATAATTATTTAATAACTCATTTAATCTGATTATCCCAATTAAATTCACATTTCAAATTATAAAATTATTCCACATTAATTTAACTAATGTGACACATTTAATTAAATTAATCTACAAAAATTTCATCAAATATTTATTCAAGTTAATAAATAAATCAACAAAATATTTATTTAATTCAATAAATATTTAAAATTAATTACAAAAGTCTCGTTCGTCACCACCCACGATGATAGCCTCTTCTCTGAGATCATGGTATGGTAGTTTGCCTCCCACAGATCGGGTGACAGTTGATCAAATGTTGAGATATTTCATGACTATTTTGACGTTCCACCTACCATTGGGTTTTAGAGAGGGCATGCTATCTTGTTGGATACCTGAGAGACATGTTTTCAGATTTGATATCCACAAGCTGACTCCTACGTTAGAGGAGTATGAGAGCATCACTGTTTTACCCTTGGATCGACCTTGTGTTAGGATGGCTATCAGTGATATGAGACGTTAGTTTATGACACTGACCGACTTATGTCGCACATGTGGTGTCCTTGGATTTCTTGATTGATCAATTTAGATCACCGAACAACTATCTACATCATGCAGGAGACTTCACCATTGCTAAGGGTGAGTGGCAGGTTATCCGCGTAGATATTCTATTAATGTGCGTCGTGGCCTATATGTACATGCCGTAATACATGGACCATCTGGACATTAGCCTGATTGTAGTGATTCGTGCTCTCAGGGAGGGTTGCACTATCTTTCCTATGATATTGGCGGAGACCTTGAGGTCGGCCACATTTTGTCATACCCATCTTGTGGGGTTTTTTAGGGGCAGTGTTGTCTTGTTGTACGTATGATTCATGACCCATTTAAGACCGATAGACACTTTTAAACATCATGGGTACTGCTTCACTCATGAGATAGCCAGGTCTTATTCTTTTCGGCTGGCTGAGTTTACAAATGCAACATCCTAGTTGGCTTTTTTGACAGCGATCGAGGATCCATTTGCGATCTTGCCCTTTTCAGGACTCAACTCTCCTTATAGCTTTAGTACTTATACGGTTGGCATGGACTACTACCCTTGGCTGGTTTGAGAGGAGTGACCACGTATCATCTACTGGCTGTCATGGGATAGTTTGATCAGTTGCAGGATATTCACCCCTTTGATAGGGCCTTGAGTCAGCTACTATAAGCTCTATTTTTGTTAGCAGATGACTTGACCAGGATTTATGATTGTTGGACTCGTTGTGAGAGGGCTAATTTTTCGACTAGTCATCCGGGTTGATCTTTAGAGTATTCTGCATGGTTGGATGTAGATATTACATCGACTATGGTTGTTCACTCAGAGCCAAGCATTGATTCTGACAAGGAGGAGCCCACGGAGGACCCTAATTCTCCCACCGAGGATGAGCTATTTACTGGTTTGACAGCAGCCTTAGTCAATGACACCCTTAGCACTCCTACTATTATGGCTCCACCTTCTGTAGAGTCTTTAGAGTAGGTGATTCATCGGATGACCTTTGAGAGGGATCAGGCTATAGTACTGACGTTGACAACCCTTTTTTGGCTGAGATGCTGCTTTTACTGAGAGAGATGATGGTCGAGCTACTCGGGATACAACTTTTGTTGAGCGGGATGATGCCCGAGCAGCTCAGGACATAGCTTTTATTGAGAGAGATGAGGCTCGAGCAGCTCGATATGTTGCTTTTATTGAGCGGGATGAGGCTCGAGCTACCCGGGATGCTTCCATTGCTGATAGTACTGCACTTAGAGCCTACACGGCTAGCATTATTACAGATATGAGTGCATTCATAGATGATTATGGTAGCACTATGCAGATGGCTATGGATCTTCTAGCTCATATGAAGACCTTAGGGCATGAGCTTATAGATTTTCCTCCATCTTCTAAGAGGAATGCCATATTGGATTTGCTATTCTGTTTATTTGCGGGTTTATAGACTAGCTTTCATTTTCCTTCATAGACTAGGTTAGCCATTTTAGTCATGCAGAGGATACATTTTATATATATCAAATAGTATTATATGGCAAGGAAATATATTTTTATTCACTTCCCTTTTAGATATGTCTTGTAACTTGCTTGATAGTTGGTACTTTCCTTATGACTTATTAACTTGATGTATCACGAACTCTTCCTTGATAGATTGACATTAAGATGTCCTAGGATATCTTAGAATGGACCATTGATCTTTGGGCTTTTCGAGTGTGCCAACTTTTGGTGTCTTAGAATTGGTCCTTTAATATTGTTAAAGTTTAGACAAAGTGTTTGGCTTTTTTTTAGGGTTCGATCGCACCATAGATGGTTGCCTACGTACTCCTAGAGAGAGATCAGGTCTTATATAGTTCAGGCTTGGCTTGAATGGTTTTGAGTTTAAGCTTGGTTTGAGGGGTTTTTGGATTTTTTAATTTGATTTGAAGGGTTTTTTCTGGAATTTTTTTTCTGGTTTGACCGCACCATAGATGACTGCCAACGTACTCCCATGTATGAGAGATCAGGTCTTTTGTAGTTCAGGCTTTGTAGTGAAAATCGGAATTGACTTGATTAAATTTTTTTTTCAGGACCAGGATGGTGGTTTGCAAGCATTTCAGGCATAGTACCTCATCACGGGGTCTGAGTTGATAAGCTGGGGAAATTCTTCGCCGTTAATTTCTTGTAGTCTGAGGGCTCTTCCTGCCAATACTTCCTTGACAATGAAAGGGCCTTCCCAATTCGGGGTGAATTTTCATTTAGATTAATCTCGATTAGCAATGACTTTCTTCGACACCAAGTTATTCTCTTTAAATTGCCGAAGCTGGACTTTCTTGTTGTATGACTGAGCAATCCTCTACTGATATAATTGCCCATGAAAGATAGTTGAAGCCCTTTTCTCATCTATAAGAGATAACTGGTGGTACCGCTCTTGTAGCCAATGATCTTCCTCCATTTGAGCATCTATTAACACTCTTAATGACTCCATTTCTACTTCTATGGGGAGTACTACTTCCATGCCATAGACCAATGAGTAGGGGGTAGCCTCAGTAGAAGTGCGCATTTATGTTCTACTAGCAGCGTCAGAGGCAATAAATCAGGCCATCCCTTATGATTGGCGGACATTTTTTGCATAAATTTCTTGATATTCTTATTGGCTGCTTCGACAACACCATTCATTTTGGGACTATAGATGACAGAGTTAAGATGCTTAATATGGAACTTGCTGCATAATTCCTTCATCATTTGGTTGTTTGGATTCTTGGCATTGTCTGACACAATCACCTCCGGTTGTCCATATCGATAGATGACATTATTTCTGACGAAACCAATGATTACCTCTTTGGTGACCTTAGGAAAAGAGGAAGCTTCTACCTATTTGGTGAAGTAATTAATCATGGTAAAGATGAATTGATGACCGTTGCTGGCTTTAGGTTCGATTAGCCCAATCACGTCCATTCCCCATATTGAAAAGGGCCATGGCGAACTCATACAATGCAATTCATTTGGAGGAGCGTGGATGGCATTTCCATGGACTTGGCATTGATAGCATCTCCTGACGTGATCATCAAAGTTGGCTATGAGGGAAATCCAAAATGCCCTATTCTTAATATCTTCTTGTCAAGTAAAGGACCACTCATGTGTGGACCACATACTCCACCATGGACTTTATCCATGAGTTTTGGGGATTGATCTTTGTCCAGACATCATAAAAGACCTATTCCAGCATCCCATTTGTAAAGTGCATCTCAGCTCAAATAGAATTTTAGGGCCATTTTATGGATTAACTTTCTTTCAGCTTGACTTGCCCCAGCGGGCATAGATCCATCTCAAAAATTTTGTTTGATGTCATGATACCAGGGATGTTTGATGGGAGGCAGTTCATCTGATACTTCTCCAATGTAATTTCCATAGGCTGGTGCCTTTTGACTTGCTAATTTGATATCCGGGATTCCCATCCTATCAGATATGTGGATCAATGAAGCCAATGTTGCCAATGCATCAGCAAAGTCATTCCTACTTTGAGGAATGCAGATGAAGGTTATTTCCTCATACTCCATAGCAATCTTAATAACTTGTTGATGATATTGCAGCAAATGTAATTCTTTGGTATAATATTCCCCGGTAGTTTGTTTGATAACTAACTCGGAAGCACCAAAGACCACCAACCGTCTGATATGCATGGATTGGGCTAGTTTCAATCCCATTATACAACTTTTATACTCAGCTGTGTTGTTGGTGTTGACAAACTATAGTTTGATGGCCATAGGATACTGTTCTCATATAAGAGATACGAGAACTGTCTCTGCTCCGACACCTTCCATGTTTACGACTTCGTCAAAATATAATTTCCAAGATCGAACTGTATTTTCTCGATGGATCTGTTGAATTGTCATTATTCCATTATCCGGGAAATACGTTTCCAAGGGTTCGAAATGTGACGCCCCAAAAATTAGGTATACATCACCCATCTTGGGTCGTCAAATACATGGTACAGAATACAAATACAAAACTACTAATACAATTGTCGTGTACAATACGACAAAACATAACTGTGAGTTTGAATACAATTATTGTCTACTAGAGACTATACAAACTCAAAAGGAGTCTTCATTATAATTATTGTCACACTATTTAATAGAATAGTGAGAACTACTAATACTATCATCTGGTCCATCACTCCGTTCCCCGACTCGTCCAAACTATATTCTCATTTCCTGAAGAGAACAGTGAAAGAAAGGGTGAGCTCAACTAGCCCAGTAAGAAATATTATGACTAAGATAATGCAGAATAAATTATCATTAGCCTTCAACAGTGTTAAACTGATAAAATATAACGAACATCAAGTTTAACTACAGCGGAACAAGCAATTCACTAAAAGAGTCAAGTAGAGAATAAAATCTACTATCTTCTATGATTTAAAAGGTTTTTCAACACTGTTATCGCTGGGACTCAGCTTAATAAAATAATCCACATCATCGAATCACCCATGCACTATGGCCAAGGATATTCGTGTATTCATTAATGGTCATGATCATGCCAACAATTGTCCATCAATGCACTACGGGCCAATGAGGACTTTTACCACATCATTTGTAACATTACAGTCATGATTATACCGAATAATCCCTGGTCATAATCATACCAAGTCCATCTATGCACTATAGGCCACATATGACTTTCAACATTTTATAAACATGAGGATGATGACAATGATATAAGAATTCAATAAAACAAGTTCAAGAATTAATTTATCCAAGAATTAACAACGTCCAAATTGTCAACATGATACTGCTTTGTGGAGTAAAATTCAAGAATGCTTAGAATAATATTTTCATGAAAAGATACTGGATGAAACACAATTATCAAGGATATTCCACTAATTTCATGGAGTATAGACGTTAAAGCTTAACCAACTGAGTATAATAAAGAATGGAATAACAAAAGAAATCACCCGGCATGCGATAGACCGCACAGACAGGTTATTCTAACAGAATAATAAATAATAGAACCAGGTCCGGCGTAAGCGCACAGACAGGATATTCCGACAGAATAATAAATAATGGAACCAGGTCCGGCGTAAACGCACAGACATGATATTCTAAGAGAATAATAAATAATGGAACCAGGTCCGGTGTAAAACACACAGACAGGATGTTCCAACAGAATAATAACAAGATGGAACCAGGTCCGGTGTAAAACACACAGACATGATGTTCCAATAGAATAATAATAAAAACAGAACCAGGTTCGGTGTAAAACACACAGACATGATGTTCCAACAGAATAACAGAAGAATGTCACCAAGTATAGGGTAGACCGCGTATACAGGTTATTCCAACAGAATAATAAGAAATGGAATAACAACAGTTATCTTCATGAATAAGAAAGAATAACACCCCTTACCGTTTTAAAGAAGAACTGAAATAAGGAAGTAGTTAAGTAGCAGAATAATTTCCTTCTCTCTCTAGAGTTCAATGAATTCGTAAGAATCAATGAAGGAATGAGCTGCTATTTATAGAAAAATGGAATGCATAGTAACTAATCTATGAACGGTTCAGATTGATTACTTTAATCTGACGGTCCATATTTAAAGAAAAATCTTTTAAATAAAATATAATATATTCTATTTATAGAATAACTTTAATAAAGTATTCTGTTTTATATAAAAAGATGTTTCTGTTTTATATAAAAAGATGTTTCTGTTTTATTACGTTAATAATACGAATAAAACAAAACGTCATTATCGCTAAATAATTCATATTATTAACTGACAATAATTGAATCAAACTGAGTGACTTCTCACATAAGCATTAATAATCAATACTGCGTGCTACTATGCAACCACACGTATTACTGTACTTTTACTACCGAGTAGTTCAACAGTATCAATGGTAAAACTTCCGCCGTTATTTTTAATAAAATATTTTTGTCGTTTTCTCAATCCGACAATAATTCCGTTGTGGGGTCCACCAATGATTGTGTCGTTGTACGAATATTCCCTGTTAAAACGAATATTCACCGACCAATCGAATATTATATAACAACTTGCGTACTTTGCAAAATTTATAAATATTACCCACAACTATAACATTATATCAAATTAACTCCATAATATTCAAAAATGATATTTATAGAAAATTCATCTTTATTTATAAAAGTTCGGGTCTTACAACCTCCCCTTCTTATGAAATTTCGCCCTCAAAATTAGGGTACGTACCTGGTATGTCGAAGAGGGAAGGATACCTTGATTTTATTTCAGATTCTAATTCCCAAGTCATTTCCTCAACATCGTAGTTTCTCCACAAAACTTTGACTTGAGGTATAACCTTGGAGCGTAGAATATATTCCTTCTTATCCAAGATTTGAACAGGAACTTCTTCATACGTCAAATCTTCTGCTATTTCATCCGGTTCTAACTCAATAATGTGGTTCGGGTCTTCCACATATTTACGTAACATGGATATGTGAAAAACGTTATGAACACGAGACATACTTGGCGGTAAAGCGAGTCTATAAGCCACAGTTCCTACTCGATCGAGGAATAAAAATGGACCGATGAATCGAGGATTGAGCTTTCCTCTCTTTCCAAATCTCGTAACTCCTTTCCATGGAGCAACACGTAAGAACACATGATCTCCTATATCAAATTCCACGTCCTTTCGATGAAGATCAACATAACTCTTTTGTCGATCTTGTGAGATTTTTATATGTTGTCGGATCGTTTGAATCTTTTCTATAGTCATAAGTACCAACTCCGGTCCCAACAACATTGCTTCACCCACCTCATCCCAGCATACTGGAGAATGACATTTTCTTCCATACAATGCTTCGATTGGAGCCATGCCAATACTTGCTTGATAATTGTTGTTGTAGGAAAACTCCACCAATGGTAAGAACTTGTCCCAACTTCCCTTGAAGTCAAGGACACAAAGTCTTAAGAAATCTTCTAGAGTTTGAATAGTCCTCTCTGATTGTCCATCCGTCTGAGGATGATATGCCGAACTATATCGTAAATCCGTGCCCATAGCTTTTTGTAAACTAACCAAAAATCGTGAAATGAATCTTGGGTCTCGATCAGAAACTATGGATACTGGCATACCATGCAGTCTTACAATCTCGTTTATGTACATACGAGCAAGACGTTCAAGTATATAAGTTTCTCGTATCGGTAAGAAATGAGCAGACTTGGTCAATCTATCAACAATGACCCAAATCGTATCTATACCTTGAGAAACCTTAGGAAGATCGGTAACAAAATCCATGGTAATGTGCTCCCACTTCCATTCTGGAATTTCAAGTGGTTGCAATGGACCTTTTGGTACTTGATGCTCCTCTTTGACTCGTTGACAAGTTAGACACCTTGAGATAAACAACGCTATCTCTCTCTTCATATTGCTCCACCAAAATGTATGACGAAGATCATGATACATTTTGGTACTTCCAGGATGGATTGCAAACGGTGTGTTGTGCGCCTCCATTATAATTTCATACTTTAAATCAGGATTGTTAAAAACACAAAGTCTGGAGTTGACTCGAAGTGTTCCTTCTTTATCGATTCTTGCTTCCGGCATAGCACCTTCTTGCACTTTCTTCCTCATACGCATCAGCTCCAGGTCTGTAGCTTGAGCAGCTTTAACTTTATCGATTAAAGTTGGTTCTACTCGTATATTCGTAATCATCACATGGGTCCCTGGAGTCTTTAACTCTATCTTCATCCTTTGCAAGTCACACAAAATGGGCCTTTGTATTGACAATATCGCACTTGTACTTGCATATGATCTTCTACTCAATGCGTCAGCTACCACGTTCGCTTTTCCAGGATGGTATTGAATGGTATGATCATAATCTTTCAACAGTTCAAGCCAACGTCATTGTCGCATGTTGAGTTTCTTTTGAGTGAAGAAATATTTGAGGCTTTTATGATCCGTAAAGATCTCCACCTTGTCCCCATACAAGTAATGCCTCCAAATTTTAAGTGCAAAGACAATAACTGCCAACTCTAGATCATGAGTAGGATAATTCCTCTCATATTCCTTGAGTTGTCTTGATGCATAGGCTATGACTTTTCCATGTTGCATGAGAACGCATCCCAACCCTTTGCTCGAAGCATCACTGTAGATGACAAATCCCTCCGGGCCAGATGGTATTATTAGAACAGCTGCTGAAATGAGTCTCCTCTTGAGTTCTTGAAAACTCTTCTCACATTCTTTGCTCCAACCGAACTTTATATCTTTTCGAGTCAACTGAGTTAATGGAGTAGTGATTCGAGAAAATCCTTCCACGAATCTCCGATAATAACCAGCTAAACCAAGAAAGCTACGTACTTCGGTCACTGATTTAGATTGCTCCCAGCTTTGAATAGCTTCAATTTTTGCCGGGTCAATCGATATTCCACGACTTGATACTACGTGCCCAAGGAATGCTACCTCCTCCAGCCAGAACTCGCATTTCTTCAACTTGGCATAAAGCTTGTATTCACGAAGCTTTTGGAGTACCAGCCTCAAGTGTTGCTTATGATATTCACGGCTTTTGGAATAAATAAGGATGTCATCAATAAAGACGACCACAAAGTGATCTAAATATTCCTTGAATACCCGGTTCATCATATCCATGAAGGCAGCAGGAGCATTAGTCAATCCAAAGGACATGACTAGGAATTCATAATACCCGTACCGAGTTCTGAAAGCCGTCTTTAGAATATCCTCAGTTCTAACCTTCAGCTGATGATATCCAGAACGAAGATCGATCTTTGAAAAGAATTGTGCTCCTTGCAACTGGTCAAACAGGTCATCAATACGTGGCAATGGGTACCTGTTTTTTATGGTGACATGATTCAACTCTCGATAATCAATACAAAGTTGCATACTTCCATCTTTCTTCTTCACGAATAGCACAGGAGCACCCCAAGGAGAAGTACTAGGACGAAGAAAGCCAATGTCTAACAATTCCTGCAGTTAGATCTTTAACTCCTGAAGTTCAATAGGAGCCATTCGATATGGGGCTTTGGAAATGGGTTTTGTACCGGGTTCAAGGTCGATACAAAATTCAATTTCACGCTCTGGGGGTAGGCCAGGAAGTTCTTCAGGGAATACGTCAGGGAATTTATTAACAATAGAAATATTATTCAAAACTGACGTACTTTTTGTTTAGATTCGTGACATGAGCTAAGAAAGCTTGACATCCGTTTTTCAATAAACGAATAGCTTTATGGCTTGAGATGAAAGCGATTGATTTTAATATTTTGGTTGCTTGAATTCGCATAATAGGTCGATTAGGAATATGAAAGCTAACAATCTTACGAAAATAATCAATTTTTGCATGATGAGTAGTTAACCAATCAATCCCTAGAATCACGTCAAATGCAAGTATTTTTAATGAAATAAGATCGACAGGTAATGTGTGGGTACCAACTTGAACCAAACAAGGCTTATAAACTGTGGATGTAATGAAGGTTTCTCCCAATGGAGTTTCAACAGATAAGTCAAAGTCTAATTTCTCCGGAGTCAAATTTAATCAATGAGCGCAAGTAGGAGAAATAAAAGAATGGGTAGAACTGGTATCAAATAAAGTATAGACTTCGTTAGAGTTTATGATAAGCTTACCCGTGATGACCTCATTCGGGTTCCTTGCTTTCTGGGAGGTCACAACAAATGCTCTCTCTTGCACTACCAGTTTTGACTTTTCTGGGACGGCCTTTGGTGTCTCCATCTTGGCTGAACTTGTTTTTGGTAAACGACAAAATCGAGCTAAATGACCTTCTTTTCCACAATTATAACATGCTTTAAACGGCATCGCGCAGTTTGGACTGATGTGCCCCTCCCCTCTGCATTTGAAATATATGATATGTGGTCGTTCTCCTTCCTTAACAACGGGTGCTGGTGCTGACGTCTTTCCATTATTGTTGAATCTCCTCTTCTTGAAATGACCACTCTTATTATTTTGGCCTAGATTACCACGAAGTGGTTACCATTTCTGGCCTGTTGATTCCCTCCACGCTTGTTGTCACCGCTTCGCTGACTGCTCTCACTGGTATTATCATTTTGTCGACTGCTCTCTTTTGGTTGCGTTGACTCGTTATCGCGCTCCACTAACTGAGCCCTATTCACAACATCTAAATACAAACACAGTTTATGAGAAATAAGATGTTGACGTATCTCAGGTTTCAAACCTCGCAAAAACATTCGCGTCATTCGCTCTTCATTATCCGCCAATTGGGACGCAAATCGGGACAACACAGCAAATTTAGCCTCATACTGCGACACAGTCATATTATTCTGCTCTAATTTGATGAACTCCACCTCTTTCATGTGACGAACACTTTCGAAAAAGTATTTATCATTGAACAGCTCTTGGAACTTCTCCCAAGACATCTTCAGTGCGGCAGGTTGAGTACGCTTAATAGATTCCCACCAGTAATCTGCCTCTCCTCGCAATATAAAGGCGGCAAAGGGAATCTTTTGCTCCTCGGAGCATCCCAAGACATCAAATATCTTGGTGATCTGCTTTATCCATATTTTCGCTATAAGTGGTTTTGGCTCTTCCTTAAACTCCGGTGGTCCCAGCTCCTTGAACAGTTTAGCGGTGACCGACCGAGAGTTTTCAGTGTTTCTAACTATATTTTGGACAGGAGCCGCTCTCGCCTGCTGTTGTATGAACTGCATAAAGCTTCTGAACATTCCATCATTCATCATCTGGTCAGTGTTGTTGTTTGCATGAGGATTGTCACCTTCCTGATGCACATTATCCTGATTATTGATATGTGGTGAATCAACAGTCGCATGTGCTCCATTGCTATTCTCAACATTCTCAAATGCCATTTTCAGCTACTGCCACAAAACAAAAGTTAATTGATATGTCATATATTATCCTTATATTATGACCGACCAATTAAATACCATGCAAATAAACTTAGGTAGGTCATACTAGCGAATGAATTCCCCGTCTCTCCCCTCCTAGTTCTATTCTCACATCTTAGCCAGGGATCATATCCATAAGCTCTGATACCAACTGTGACGCCCCCAAAATTAGGTATACATCACCCATCTTGGGTCGTCAGATACATGGTACAGAATACAAATACAACTTACTAATACAACTGTCGTGTATAATACGACAAAATATTACTGTGAGTTTGAATACAATTATTGTCTACTAGAGACTATACAAACTCAAAAGGAGTCTTCATTACAATTATTGTCACACTATTTAATAGAATAGTGAGAACTACTAATACTATCATCTGGTCCATCACTCCGTTCCCCGACTCGTCCCAGCTATATTCTCATTTCCTGAAGAGAACAGTGAAAGAAAGGGTGAGCTCAACTAGCCCAGTAAGAAATATTATGACTAAGATAATGCAAAATAAATTATCATTAGCCTTCAACAGTGTTAACACTCTTAATGACTCAATTTCTACTTCTATGGGGAGTACTACTTCCGTGCCATAGACCAATGAGTAGGGGGTAGCCTCAGTAGAAGTGCGCATTTATGTTCTACTAGCAGCGTCAGAGGCAATAAATCAGGCCATCCCTTATGATTGGCGGACATTTTTTGCATAAATTTCTTAATATTCTTGTTGGCTACTTCGACAACACCATTCATTTTGGGACTATAGATGACAGAGTTAAGATGCTTAATATGGAACTTGCTGTATAATTCCTTCATCATCTGGTTGTTTGGATTCTTGGCATTGTCTGACACAATCACCTCCGGTTGTCCATATCGATAGATGACATTGTTTCTGACGAAACCAATGATTACCTCTTTGGTGACCTTGGGAAAAGAGGAAGCTTCTACCTATTTGGTGAAGTAATTAATCATGGTAAAGATGAATTGATGACCATTGCTGGCTTTAGGTTCGATTAGCCCAATCACGTCCATTCCCCATATTGAAAAGGGCCATGGCAAACTTATACAATGCAATTCATTTGGAGGAGCGTGGATGGCATTTCCATGGACTTGGCATTGATAGCATCTCCTGACGTGATCATCAAAGTTGGCTATGAGGGAAATCCAAAATGCCCTATTCTTAATATCTTCTTGTCAAGTAAAGGACCACTCATGTGTGGACCACATACTCCACTATGGACTTTATCCATGAGTTTTGGGGATTGAACTTTGTCCAAACATCATAAAAGACCTATTCCAGCATCCCATTTGTAAAGTGCATCTCAGCTCAAATAGAATTTCAGGGCCATTTTATGGATTCACTTTCTTTCAGCATGACTTGCCCCAGCGGGCATAGATCCATCTCAAAAATTTTCTTTGATGTCATGATACCAGGGATGTTTGATGGGAGGCAGTTCATCTGATACTTCTCCAATGTAATTTCCATAGGCTGGTGCCTTTTGGCTTACCAATTTGATATCCGAAATTCCCATCCTATCAGATATGTGGATCAATGAAGCCAATGTTGCCAATGTATCAGCAAAGTAATTCCTACTTTGAGGAATGCAGATGAAGGTTATTTCCTCATACTCCATAGCAATCTTGATAACTTGTTGATGATATTGCAGCAAATGTAATTCTTTAGTATAATATTCCCCGGTAGTTTGTTTGATAACTAACTCGGAAGCACCAAAGACCACCAACCGTCTGATATGCATGGATTGGGCTAGTTTCAATCCCATTATACAACTATAGTTGGTGTTGACAAACTATAGTTTGATGGCCATAGGATACTGTTCTCATATAAGAGATACGAGAACTGTCTCTGCTCCGACACCTTCCATGTTTACGACTTCGTCAAAATATAATTTCCAAGATCGAACTGTATTTTCTCGATGAATCTGTTGAATTGTCATTATTCCATTATCCGGGAAATACGTTTCCAAGGGTTCAAAATGTGACGCCCCCAAAATTAGGTATACATCACCCATCTTGGGTCGTCAGATACATGGTACAGAATACAAATACAACTTACTAATACAACTGTCGTGTACAATACGACAAAATATAACTGTGAGTTTGAATACAATTATTGTCTACTAGAGACTATACAAACTCAAAAGGAGTCTTCATTATAATTATTGTCACACTATTTAATAGAATAGTGAGAACTACTAATACTATCATCTGGTGCATCACTCCGTTCCCCGACTCGTCCAAACTATGTTCTCATTTCCTGAAGAGAACAGTGAAAGAAAGGGTGAGCTCAACTAGCCCAGTAAGAAATATTATGACTAAGATAATGCAGAATAAATTATCATTAGCCTTCAACAGTGTTAAACTGATAAAATATAACGAACATCAAGTTTAACTGCAGCGGAACAAGCAATTCACTAAAAGAGTCAAGTAGAGAATAAAATCTACTATCTTCTATGATTTAAAATATTTTTCAACACTGTTATCGCTGGGACTCAGCTTAATAAAATAATCCACATCATCGAATCACCCATGCACTATGGCCAAGGATATTCGTGTATTCATTAATGGTCATGATCATGCCAACAATTGTCCATCAATGCACTACGGGCCAATGAGGACTTTTACCACATCATTTGTAACATTACGGTCATGATTATACCGAATAATCCCCGGTCATAATCATACCAAGTCCATCTATGCACTATAGGCCACATATGACTTTCAACATTTTATAAACATGAGGATGATGACAATGATATAAGAATTCAATAAAACAAGTTCAAGAATTAATTTATCCAAGAATTAACAACGTCCAAATTGTCAACATGATACTGCTTTGTGGAGTAAAATTCAAGAATGCTTAGAATAATATTTTCATGAAAAGATACTGGATGAAACACAATTATCAAGGATATTCCACTAATTTCATGGAGTATAGACGTTAAAGCTTAACCAACTGAGTATAATAAAGAATGGAATAACAAAAGAAATCACCCGGCATGCGATAGACCGCACAGACAGGTTATTCTAACAGAATAATAAATAATGGAACCAGGTCCGGCGTAAACACACAGACATGATATTCCGACAGAATAATAAATAATGGAACCAGGTCCGGCGTAAACGCACAGACAGGATATTCCAAGAGAATAATAAATAATAGAACCAGGTCCGGTGTAAAACACACAGACAGGATGTTCCAACAGAATAATAACAAGATGGAACCAGGTCCGGTGTAAAACACACAGACATGATGTTCCAACAGAATAATAATAAAAACAGAACCAGGTCCGGTGTAAAACACACAAACAGGATGTTCCAACAGAATAATAGAAGAATGTCATTAAGTATAGGGTAGACCGCGTATACAGGTTTTTCCAACAGAATAATAAGAAATGGAATAACAACAGTTATCTTCATGAATAAGAAAGAATAACACCCCTTACCGTTTTAAAGAAGAACTGAAATAAGGAAGTAGTTAAGTAGCAAAATACTTTCCTTCTCTCTCTCTATAGTTTCTCTCTCTAGAGTTCAGTGAATTCGTAAGAAATAATGAAGGAATGAGCTGCTATTTATAGAAAAATAGAATGCATAGTAACTAATCCATGAACGGTCCAGATTGATTACTTTAGTCTGACGGTCCATATTTAAAGAAAAAACTTTTAAATAAAATATAATATATTCTATTTATAGAATAACTTTAATAAAGTATTCTGTTTTATATAAAAAGATGTTTCTGTTTTATTACGTTAATAATACGAATAAAATAAAACGTCATTATCGGTAAATAATTCATATTATTAACTGACAATAATTGAATCAAACTGAGTGACTTCTCACATAAGCATTAATAATCAATACTGCGTGCTACTATGCAACCACACATATTACTGTACTTTTACTACCGAGTAGTTCAACAGTATCAATGGTAAAACTTCCACCGTTATTTTTAATAAAATATTTTTGTCGTTTTCTCAATCCGACAATAATTCCGTTGTGGGGTCCACCAATGATTGTGTCGTTGTACGAATATTCTCTGTTAAAACGAATATTCACCGACCAATCGAATATTATATAACAACTTGCGTACTTTACAAAATTTATAAATATTACCCACAACTATAACATTATATCAAATTAACTCCATAATATTCAAAAATGATATTTATAGAAAATTCATCTTTATTTATAAAAGTTGGGGTCTTACACGAAATTCCCTGATGGTGCTTCGGCCAATTGATCCGTAATTCCTTGACCTTTGATGGACTTTTGAGTCACATAAATGATATTAAACTGTTAGAGGATCAATTGCGATTTGAACAATTGGCAATTCAACATGGGTTTGTTGATTACGTACTTCAGAGGATCCATGCGGGGTATGAGATATGTTGTGTACCCATGAAGATAATGTTGTAACATCATGTCGGCTTATGCTAACGCACAACATGTCTTTTCAATCAACGTGTACTTCTGCTCGCCATTACTGAATCTTTTGATGAGTCAAGCTGGAAAAAAACGGATCCATAAAATGACCATGAAATTCTGTAAGAACCGTGAATTTCATGAATAAATAATTATTTTGATATAATAAAAAAATAAGTATTTATTAGTATATAAATATTGATGTGTTGTAAAATGAATAATTCAGTTAATTTAAATTGAATTTATAAGAATATGGAGTTGTGATGAGAATTGTGAAAATGCCTTGTGTGGTATGAGAATGGAGATTTAAAGAATTAATTTAATTAAGAGATGAATAACTTAAGAAGTGAAGGATTAATTAATATTATATTATTAATTAATTGTTATTGTGAGCAAAGTGAATTACATAATTAGAGTATGTATTATCTATTTAATTAATGTGTAAGATATGTGTTAACATCTAGTTCCTACATTAAAAAGAAAGTGTATTGTGACACTTTAGTATAACTATATAATATATGGAAACTATATAATAAAGTGAAAGAAATTATAAGTTACACAAATAATTGCTTATGTGACACAAAGTATGTGTGGGACCATTAAAGATGTAATATATCAAAGAATTACAAATTATTTCAATAAGTGATTCTAATTGGAATAATGAAGTTTTAGGAGATAATGAATTATTAGTGGTCAATTAAATTGAGTCCATACTTATTATAAATATTAATCAGACTAAACTAAGGTACTTGAATTATATGATGTGGATACATAAATAATCCCTAACTTTACACTATGTAGTAGCATTAACACATTAAAATTATATTCTTGGAGTTTAAATAACCAAACTAAGCCTTATGTAATATAGTTACTGAGATTTAAAGCCTTGTCCCAATTTGATAGTCTCAGTCATTAGCATAGTATTAGGCTAATGGCCTATTCCCCTACTATTGCGTAAAACTCAGCAAAAACAAAAAGACTAAGAGGAGGATGATGATGCTAGAGAGCTGTGATGATAGCTACAAGGTGGGCAGTTGGCCAACTTCTGTATAACCATTGTTTCATCCTAATTTCCTTTGAATCAAACAATGGTGCAAGGCCATGAGCTGGACAATCAATTCTCTATTTATAGTACCCTCATCTTCTCATTCTCTGTTGCTTGAAATTATCTGATAAGTTGCATTAGAAAGTTGAGTTGCTGAGAATTAAGGAAGCATAATTAAAAAAGTGAGGGAGTTCAATGTAAGCTTCAAAAGGTATAAATTCTGTTTTTGTGTTCTTGAGCTTGAGTTTTGTCAAAATCTTGCAATTGTTTGAATTCTCTATTAATTGATATATAATTAATAGCATGACATTGTGTTGTTTGAGTTTGTATACATGTTTAGAAGCATGGTAGTTTGTCTGGCTACATGTTTAGCATGGTTTGTGTTGAGGCTTTGAAAAAGCAGAGCCATCATTTTTCATTCTACTCGAAGTGGCGCGGCCACGCCACTTCTATAGTGCATGACCGTGCGGCCGCGCCGGCTGCCAGTCATGTGTACTGATTTTGTGATCTTGTCCCATTCTGAGCATGCTACCTTGGTTAAAATATGCATATAAATGACCCTAACATGTAAAATGAGGTTGCTATGTGTATAGTAAGCCATGTTAGTTGATTTTACTTTGAATGTTTAAAGAAGACTTAAAGAGTTGGAAACTAGTTCTGACAAACATTGTGCAAAACATGTTCTGACTTTAAGTGAGAGTGTATTACGTTCTGATATGTCTTGACCTGTGACAATATGTTAGTTATATGGTTGAAGGTAATATAAGATATTCAAACATGATCTAAAGGGGAAATTTCAAGTAAAAGACTATATTGGCTATGTGTAAAGAAGCTATGTATACACTAAGTTTTTAAACTTCAAAACATGCTCATATGATCTATTGTGTAATTATGAAGCATGCAATAGAATATGTGGACTTAACTTACTTAAATAAGTTTTACTAATGGAAACTAAAAGTTTTAAATACAAACTTGATAAGCTATATATACCTTGATTTTGAAACTTGTGAGCATGCTTATGTGTCCTAGCTATGCATATAGTAAATGAAGTGACTTTGCATACTTGGTGATTTAACATGAAATTTTCACAAGAAACTTTGAAAACTAGTTTTGTCATTAACTACGTTATAAGTATTCTAGTATGTAACATCATGGTTAGGTGTGGCATGCATATGGATATGGTTAACATAAATACCTAGCTAGTCGTATGCATTGTAAATAGTTGAGCATGGAAAATGACAAGTCTAAATGATGTAAAACCTTATAACTTGAAATACATGACTAATCTAATGTAAGCATGTATAGTTGAGACCTATGGACCACATAGCATGTATTTAACGATTAACTGTAAGAAAATGGTGAATTGGACACTTAAAGTCTTGATTAAATGAGAATAAATGATGACCTATGTTGATATGTTGACACAGTAAAACCTCTATTTAGGAATAGACTTGGGTCCAAACTATTTGTATTCTAATTGAGAGGTTATTACTAAATAGAGGTATTGGTACAAAATATTTTTCGAACAACCAAAAATAGCCACTTTAACAAAAATATCAATAAGAACTCCCTAATAATTATTATTCAAAAAATATGTATGCAAAGTTGTTTGGATTTACTCTTTAGAGTTGTTACCACATCTTTTATAGGAAAATGTGATCTTTTATAGGAGAATATAGACCAATTTTTTTTATAATATTGTAGAGGTTATTCTTATATAGAATATTCCTAAATAGGGATTTTACTGTATAAGGTAAAAGTTAGTTATCCACATACTAACATGTGTGTTTTGCATGATTATTTATATACGTACAAGACGGGTGTACACTGACCTTTTACAGAAGTAGCCATGTCTTGGTTTGCACTAGGAGCAGCGCGGCCGCGCCACTCCTTAGTACAAACCAAGCGCGGCCACGCCAATCTGCAGTAGGATCAGATTTCTGTTGTTGATCTGAGGGTTGATGCATGTCTATATTGTTACTTTAATCAGTAGTACATGTCCAGTATAGTATACATGTATGAATAAGTATGATAATGGACGAATACTATAACTACACCCTTAAGTCAAAATGTGATGGCAAACTATGTTCTCTAAATGACATAACATCTTAGAAACTGATTTTAGTGTTGTGTGATGAAGTATGGGCAGAGTATACAACTAAGTTAGACGTTTATGTATGTGTTTAAACTTACATAACATGTATGAGTATACGTAACTAATGAATATCCTATACGTGTAACTATATTATGTTAGGTTTCAAAGAGTGTTGATAAGCTATACTTTGGTAAACTACACTTGAGGAAAGTACTCAAACCCTATTCTTTATTGAGCATTACTTGAGCTTGTACTATTATTGGTTGTACAAGTAAATCCTTGAAAGTATGATTCATATCTCATGACTTGATACTTCGTAAGTTTAGAAATGAAATTGTTTACAAACTTTGATTTCGAACGATAATTGTTCATGTATATACTTTAAAAGAAAGATGTCTAAGCCATTGATTCAGCTAGACTATTGATATATGATCGAAAGCTATCCAAACCAAATTAACTTGGTGCGGACTATTACAACTGAGATCCTCTTGGTAGGGGAATTACATATTGTCGGGAAACCGACATGCGCATATAAGAATGATTAAATGTTATGAATGACATAGGGTACTTTAGGTTGATCACCTGTTGTACTCGTTGTGTAGAATTATCAGTTTACTACTATTAATTCTAGGAGAAGTTCATAGTCCTTAGTGACTACTCAGTATTCATTACTTTGAAATCTTAATTTGGTTAAGCATTGAATCTTATTGATATTTTCTGTCCATAGCGACTATTGCTGATAATCATTAATACTTCTTGCTATCCTTAAACTATCATTATTGTTATACCCTTGAGAAGCTAAACTATATTGAGCACCTTATTACTATATTATTTGCTGGGTAAACTTGTTGCTCATTCTTGCTTTCCCTAAAAATATTTCAGTTAAGGCAGAGCAAGGCGGTCCCTCAGACATTGATAAGGGCAAGGGCAAAGCTACTGAGTAGTTTATATGTAGTGAAGATTATTATATTCATGAAATAACATAATTTGTACTATGTATTAGTTATATCTCAATTATGTTTAATTATGCTTAAGGTATGTAAGAGATGTTTAAGTTACGAACCCTTGGGATGAGAATAATTATATTATAACAATGTAATTTATTCTATTATTATGTTGTGATGATTTTAGATGTTATTAGAGTTAGTACGTGACAACCAGATTTGAGTTAAGTGTGGCCAGAATTTGGGGGCGTCACAGGTTAGTATCAAAGCTGTAGTTATAAACCATAGGAGCGAGAGTCCTTAGATTATAACTTAGGAGAATTTAGAAGATAGAGAGGGATGAAACTCATGTAGAGTTTTTCTAGAGAGAGACTTAGTGTGTTATGGAATGTAACTTCATTATACACAATGAACTTATGTTTATTTAACATTCTAATGGTGTTGTTGTTTGTTTGTCTTATATTGGTGGTTGTAGGATGACTGACATGGGAGGACCTAGCCCAGTAGTAGAGGAGGAGCCACATGATATACACGTGGTATTTGAGGTACCATTGATAGCAGAACGTATATCATCAGTGGCCCCTATCGATGATGATGATGAGGATGAGGAGATGGAGCCAATTCTCGAGGAGTCTGATCCAGAGGAGGAGCCTGAGCCCATGGAGGACTCCGATGAGGCTACTTTCGAGGATCGGATGTTGGGGGAGTATGAGGAGCAAATTCTGGAGTTAGGATATAGAGTTGAGGAGTTAGAGGCTGAGGCTAGAGAAAGGGAGTTCGAGTTCCAGAAACTGAAGGACGAGGACCATCAGAGAAAGTTAGTGATGCAGGAGATGGAAGTGGAGATTGCTCACCGCAAGGAGGCAGGGATCCAAATGGGGACTTTGTTTCACAGGTCGGTGGCTAGGAATGTAGAGTTGGTAGGGAAGTTGGAATAGATGGAGCAGAGAGAGTTGAGCGAGAGGATGGAGAAGGAGGCTTTCCGTACTCAGTTAGAGTTGGAGGTGATGGATAAGATCCACTTCGAGGAGAAGTGGGAAGACGCTAATGATCGGGCTAACAATTTAGAAGAGGAGGTGAGATGTAAGAGAAGGAAGATGATCAAGATGAATTACGCTTTGCGCACGGCCATGGAGAGGTTGATTGATGGGGTAAATCATTATAGAGCAGAGCAAGGACAAACCCAGCACACCATAAGCCGAGATTTGGTGGTGCACATTACTCAGAAGGAGTACCAGAGCACTGTGGAGCGTGGAATGTTAGATTGAGTCTATATGAAGAAGCTTAGTAGTTATAATATTTTATTTATGTGATGTTTAATCTGTTGTTGTAATCTCAGTCTTTTGTGTAAAATGTGAGATAGTGGTAAACCCCAAACTTTTGAAAAATGTTAGAGGGGTAGTATGATAGTGGTTGTCCCCGTCTTTTGTGATAATAGGGGATACATGTTGTCATTTATAGAAGTATACTAGAAAAAAATCATGTAATGTATCAATTTGGGCATATGAATATAAATGATCCTTTTCCAGAAATGTTTTATAAAATGTTATTCTTATTTGAGAAACTTTTAAGTAATATAGCTAGATAATAAAAATGGAAATTTTGTGATGCAGAAAAATGCTACCCAGACATAGAATAACTGCACCGGAGGAGTCGGTTAATGATGAGAGAGGACAAACAGACCCGATACAAAGACTAGTAGATTTGTTAGGAGAAGCTCTTAGGGGAAGAAACGAACCGGTACCACCTATTTCCCAAGCAGCTCCCGTCACAAATTTTAAGGATTTTAGGAGTATAGGACCTCCAGAATTCGTAGGTACTCAGACATGGATCAAAGAGATGGAGAAGGCTTTCACCATCGCTCGTGTGGGTGAAGACCAGAAGACGGCTTTTGCAACCTACATGATGAGAGGCGAAGCGAACTACTGGTGGGAGGCAAATCAGCAGAGAGCAGGAGAAGGGATAGTAACTTGAGAGAGAATTAAGACTCTGTTTTTTGAGAATTACTTCCCGAAGAGTATAAAAAATAGGATGGAGGTGAAGTTTTTGGAGCTTAAGCAAGGAGATATGATGGTGGCATAATACGCGGCTAAGTTCAATGTACTAGCTCGTTTTGCAAAACACCAAGTAGTGAGTGAAGAGAGGAAAGCTAGGCATTTTGAACAAGGACTGAAGCCTTGGTTGTTCAACAAGGTATTAGTTCTTCAGATCGATTCTTTTGCAACATTGTTAGAAAAGGCTATTATTGCAGAGGGAGGTAGTGAAGCTTTTAGTTTGTACAACAAAGAGAAGAAGAGTAAGAATACAGGCGGAGATAGTCGTGGGGGGAGCAGTAGTGGAGGAAGTAACTTAGGAAAAAGGAAGTGGGAGAACAACAACAACAACACGAATTTCAACAATCAAGTAGGGAAGTTTCGTGGAGAATTTAAGAAGAAGGCGGAGGGATGCCCGAAGTATGGGAGATATCATCAGGGCGAGTGTTGGAAAGGGTGCAGTGTTTGTTACAACTGCGGCCAAGAGGGGCATATTGCGCCAAACTACCCAAAGCCGAAGAAGATCAAAGGTTGTTTTGCATGTGGCTCGGCGGACCATCTCATCAAAGACTGCCCAAAGAAAAGGAGCGGCGGAGGGAGCAGTCAACAAGGAGGAAGCGAGAAACTGATGATTGGCGGACCGACGCCATCCAACCGTCCAACTGCCAGAACGTTTAATGTGACTTTCCAGGACGTAGTGGCTGCGAAGGACGTGGTGTTAGGTATCATTCTGATCAATGATATAAATGACTACGTATTATTTGATTTGGGTGCAACCTGTTCTTTTGTATCGGAGGAATTTGCTAGTCGACATAATTTACCCCGAGAACGATTAGGAAATCCCTTGAATATAGAAGTTACGAATAAGGAAGTAATCCATGTAGAATATGTTTATCGAAATTGTCGCGCAAACATTTGAAATCATGAACTAAGCGTAGACTTGATCCTGATAAGATTGGGAGAGTTTGACATAATATTAGGAATGGATTGGTCGTATAACCATGCTACGATAATTGATTGTCAGAATAAAAGTGTGAACCTTCAGACTCCGAATAAGTCTTAGGTGGTGTTTTATGGTAGATCATCGCTTAAGCAATTGTGTTGCCTTACGATGATGCAGACCAAGAAATTGTTAAGGAAAGGATCCGTGGGTTACTTAGTGTACATTGTTAATACACGAAAGAAGGGAGTAGAAATTTAGGATATACCTATAGTGAGAGAATTCCAAGATGTATTTTCGAACAATCTGCCTAGTCTTCTGCCAGACAGAGAAACCGAATTCGTAATAGACTTAGCATCGGGAACTGCACCGATTTCGAAAGCCCCATATCGTATGGCGCCAGTAGAAATTAAGGAATTGATGATACAACTATAAGAGTTGCTAGATAAGGGTTATATTCGACAATGTGTCTCCTTGGGGAGCACCGATATTGTTTGTAAAGAAAAAAGATGGATCGACGAGGCTCTATATCGATTATTGAGAATTAAACAGAGTAACAATTAAGAATATATATCCGTTATCAAGGATAGACGACCTTTTCGATCAACTGAAGGGAGCGAAGTGTTTCTCGAAGATAGATCTATGAACGGGTTATCACCAGTTGAAGGTACGAGAGGAGGACATATCAAAGACGGCGTTCCGAACTTATTACGGACATTTCGAATTTCTAGTAATGTCATTCGGGTTGACAAATGCTCCGGTAGCGTTTATGGACTTGATGAGCCGAGTCTTCAAGCCATTCTTAGATAAATTCGTAGCAGTTTTCATTGACGATATCTTGATCTACTCGAAGACGAAAGAAGAATACACCGAACATCTAAAGATGCTTTTGGAGGCACTGAGAAAAGAGAAGTTGTATGCGAAATTTTCTATGTGTCAATTTTGGATGGAAAAAGTTCAATTCTTAGGACATGTGGTGGATAAGGATGGAATTTTAGTAGACCCTACAAAGGTAGAAGCAGTGAGTAATTGGGAACAACCGAAGACGCCAACAGAAGTAAGAAGTTTCTTAGGGTTAGCTGGGTACTATCGAAGATTTATCCAGGATTTTTCTAAGAAAGCAACCCCGTTAACCAATCTAACAAGGAAGACGGTGAAGTTCGTATGGATGGACAAGTGTGAAGAGAGTTTCCAAGAACTGAAGAAGAGACAAAGCAAAACGCCTGTGTTATCATTACCAGATGATACGGGATTAACAACCCTCATTGAAGGGGAAATTATATAATTGTCGGGAAACCGACGTGCGCACATACTAGCATGTTTAAATGTTATGCATAACATAAGGTACTTTAGGCTGATCACCTGTTGTACTCGTTATATTGGATTTGCAGTATAATACTGTTAATTCTAGCAAGAGTTCTTAGTCCCTAATGACTACTCAGTGTTCATTCTTATTGAATTTTGAAACGATTAAACTGTTGAATCTTGTTGATATCTTTCAGTCAATAACGACACTTATTGAGAACCATTTATACTTCTTGTATTCTTGAACTATCATCTACTGTTATACCTTTGAGATTTAAACATTATAACTGTTTATTCTTATTGCTATATTACTTGTTGGGCAAACTTGTTGCTCATTCTTGCTTCCCTAAAAATATTACAGTTAAGGCAGAGCAAGGCGGTACTTCAGGAAAAGATAAAGGAAAGAGCAAGGCTACGGAATAGCTTAGTTCTTTAAGTGTAGAAGAATTATTATTATTATTATGTTATAATGTTGTATTAAGGGATAATCAAATTATGTTTAAGTCGTGTTAAGTTTATATTACTAGAATGTTGTAGTAACGGTCACGAGACCTTGGGACGCAAATATTTATATTATATCAATGTATATTATTCTATTATTTTGTTGTTGATTTTAGTATGATATTAGATTTAGCACATGACAAACCAAATTTGAGATATGAGTGTCTGAATTTGGGGGCGTCACGGGTTGGTATCAAAGCGTTAGGTTATAAATCTTAAGAGCGAGAATCCTTAGACTATAACCTTAAGAAGAACTTAGAAGATAGAAGGAGATAAAACTCATATAGAGTTTTCTTAGCGCTTTAGTGGAATTTATGAAATATATTTTCATTATGTGCAATGAATTTATGTTATAATGGAATTTGTTGTTTGTTGTCTTATGTTTATGGTTGTAGGATGACGGACTTGGGAGGACCCAGTAGAGTGGTAGAGGAGGAGCCACATGACATACACGTGGTGTATGAGGCACCATTGATAGCTGAGCCCATTTTGACAGTGGCTCTTATCGATGAGGATGGTGAGGAGGAGAAGATGGAGCTAGATCCCGTAGAGTCGGATCCCAAGGAAGAACTTATTAAGGATGAGCCCGTGGAAGATTTTGATGAGGCTACTTTCGAAGACCGAATGGTGGGGGAATATGAGGAGCGAATTTTGGAATTCGAATGCCGAGTTGAGGAACTAGATGCCCAGGTTCAAGAGACAGAAACCGAGATGCAAAAACTGAGGGAGGAAGACCATAAGAGGAAACTGAAGATACAGGAGATGGAGGTAGAGATTGCATATCGCAAAGAAGCAGGTATCCAGATGGGGACCCTTTTTCACCGATCGATATCCAAGAACGTGGAATTTGTGGGTAAGCTAGAGGAGTCTAAGCAGAAGGAGTTGAGTGAGAAAGCTGAGAAAGAGGCTCTTCGCACTCAGCTTGAGCTGGAGGTTATGGAAAGGATCCACTTCGAGAAGAAGTGGGAAGAAGCTAATGATAGGGCAGGAGACCTGGAAGATGAAGTGAGGTGTAAGAGGAGGAAGATGAACAAGATGGGCTATGCCTTGCGCACGACCATGGAAAGATTGATTGATGGTGTATATCATTACCCAGCGGAACAGGGACAGACTCGACATACCATAAGCAGGGACTTGGTGGCGCACATAACTCAAAAGGAATACAAGAGCGTTGTGGAGCGCAGAATGTTAGATTAAGGTCTAGATATTAGTAGTCTAGTTGTAGTAGTTGGTTTTTATCTATGATCTATTGTTGTAAACCCCAAACTTTTGTAAAATGTCAGAGGGGGTAGTATATTAGTGTTTCCCCATCTTTTGTGATATTAGGGGATAAAATTTAACGTTTAAAGAAGTATGTTAGGAATGATCATATCAATGTAATGATTTGGCATATGAATATAAATGTTCTTATTTCAGAAACTGTGTCGTAAAATTTTGTTTTCCTTTTCGCATTAAAGAAATACTTAATTAATACAATGAGCGACTGAGGATGAATTTTTGTGATGCAGAAAATGTCGCCCAGACGTAGACTAGCAACACCAGAAGAATCGGTCAATAGCGGGAGGTAACAAGTGGACCCTATCCAATGACTAGTAGACTTACTAGGAGAAGCCCTGCGGGGAAGAAACAATGAACCAGTACAAGCTAATCTCTAAGCGGTTCCAGTTACGAACTTTAAAGACTTTAGGAGTGTAGGACCTTCAAAATATTTGGGTACTACTGATCCTACCGTAGCACAGACGTGGATCAAAGAAATGGAGAAAGCCTTCGTCATTGCTCGTGTGGGTGAAGACCAGAAAACTGTGTTCGCTACAACCTGAAATGGTGCAGTAAAAGGCAGATGTGGTTAAGATAATACATACCCGACTGGTAGCAGCTCAAGATAGATAGAAAAGTATGCAGATCCGTATTAAAAGAAGAAAGAGTTTGAAGTTTGTTCGTATACATTCCTGAAAGTATCCCCTTGGAAAGGAAAGATACATTTTGGGAAGAAGGGAAAGTTAGCCCGAGGTTTATAGGACCTTTTGAGATATTAAAGAGAGTAGGAGAGGTGGCTTATGTTATAGCTTTACCTTCGAAGTTAGAGCATAAGCATAATGTTTTTCATGTTTCAATATTATGCCCTTATAAGCTAGATTATAAGCACGTAATAGAGTATGAACCTATTCAGGTTGATAAAGACTTAACATATGAAGAAATTCCGATTCAAATTGTTGATAAGAAGGAACAAGTCTTGAGAAGTAAAGTAATACCTTCAGTGAAGATAGTATGGAAAAACCATAATGTTGAAGAAGCAACATGGTAACTAGAAGATAAATTGAAGAAAAATTATCCTCATTTATTTGACTAACTTGTATCGAGATTCTGTGGACAGATTCCTTATAAGGGGGGAAGAATGTAACGACCGAGAATGTGACAACCCGAGAATTTGGATATTTATAAAATCTTAAAATATTGAATTAAGGTTAAATAATAAACCTAGACAGAAAATAAGTGAATGGATTCGATAATTTCAGGAAGGAATTTAGTGGATTTAAAATTTCTGTGGTGAATTATTTAGGATTAAGTATATAGGTGAATATGTTCTGTGTATATGGTATTATATGTGTACAGTATGTGGTTAAGGGTTAAGGGTTGACCAGATAAGCTATATCAGTGACAAACCCTAATATTATATTAAGAACGTCAACATTCAGTTAGAAAAATCTTACGATTTATAAGAAACCCTAAAATCGATTCTGGAAACCTTAATTTTAGTTCCGGGAATCCGAAACCCTAATTCGGAAGTTAAAAACCCTAATTTAGGAATACAAATGCTATGTATAAGGTTTTTTTGTGTATTAATCACAAATCTAATTAGGGATAAGCCTATTGATTAATTAGACATTCTAATAATTAGAAACATTAATTATTAGAAACCCTAAATTGTAAATTAGAAACCCTAATGTACAATTATGATCCTAATTTCTAAATTGCCAATTTTAATTAGGAATTATTAATCCTAATTAGCAAGCTTGAATTATGATTGGAAAATTTTAATAAAATTAGAAAACCCTAATTATAATTTAGAAATATTAATTTTCTATTTTGAAAACCAAAATTTGAAAATCATAGAAATTAAATTTCAAAAATTTAAGGGTTAAACCCTAAACCCTAAGAGTTTGGACAATTGACAAGTTAGCCATTAAATTAAAATTCAAATGACCATTATGCCCTTTTTAAATTTTTAATTGGTTGGAGTAAGAATATTGCCAAAGGGTGGAGTTGGTGACCAACTCTAACAACTCCATGTGACATAAAACTCCAGCATTCATTCATTTTATATCAGCCAACTTAGTTGCAACATGTTATTTATAGATTAAAGTGAGAGAAAACTCACTTTACTTAGCAAGTTAGCCAACCTCTTTTCTCTCTCTAAAATTTGGGACTAAGAGTGATAATGAGTGATGAGATAAGTCAATGTCAAACCATAGCTTATCAAGATCAGACTCCAAGGATCAGAATCAAATGATCAAAGCTAAAGTGGTATAAACCCTAAATCTTCAAAATCATGTGATCTTATGTTATATGTTGTAATTGGTTGTTTAATATTATGTATTAAGGTGTCATTCCGTGATCTGGGTTGTTAGATCTCAGATCCATAACATCAAAGTGCTCGAAATTGAAGTTTTTAGAAATCTAGAAAAATTGTAACAAATGGCCTAACAGCCATATGTCAGAGGCCTTAGATCTTTACCTGTTAATGGTTTGGTATGTTTTATATTTTAGATCTGTTCTATGCCATATATATTGTAATCTAGAGCTGGAAACAGTGTCAAATCATGTTTAGATCGTAAGATATGATCAGTCAAACCATGTTAAACTTCACGAAAATCAAATTCTGGGCAGCCCAGAATTCCAGTAACCTCTGACAACATTTTTATGGCTTCGGATCATACTGATTTTTGTTAATTTGGCCATGTTATTGTAATAGATTAGTAGAATGACATGTAGGCTACATATTTATGCATCCAGAACCCCCAGATCATACACTGAATCAAAGATAGGAAGGGTCAAAGTAGGGTTGACCGACTGTTCATGAAGATTTCTAAAAAACCCAGAAACCTTCATGTGCGATTTTTCTGACATGGTTTGACCAGCCTTAATCTGTCGTTTGCTTTGTTGTTATGATGATCTAATGTTATAGACTTATACCCTGACGTCTGGTCAACAGTTTTGAACCTTTAGAATGTAATTACCAATCCCAGAATGCAAACCATAAGGATCTAAACCTAGCACCCTCGACTGTTCTTCATTTTCTGGAAAACCCAGAAATGAAGAACAGCGTTGTCAGATATTTTAGAGGCTTGAATCTCTCAATTGTGATATGTTCTAACCATGCCAATTATTTGTAGTTGTGGTATTACATCCATACTACAATTCTAACACCATTAGCTGCCCAGAAATCAACAAGAACACTGATTTAATTTTGGTCAAAGTAGGCACCCGGTAAACTGACTGAAGTTATGGATTTGACCCAAGAACACCAATAGCGACGGATTTGTCGCTTAAAGCCCCTATAGCGACAGTTAATTTCTGAAATTAATTATTTTATTAAATAAATAGAAAAAATAGTTTTTAATTATTAAAAATACAAAATAAATTCCTAAAAATTATTTTAAAGTCTGAAAATGAGTTTTTAATAATTTTTTATATATTTCCTAAATATTTAATATTTTTGGGAATATTAATGGTATTTAATTTATTTAATTATAATATTAAATAAATTATTTAAAAATAATTTTTAATACTTGAAAAATCATGAAAAATTATATTATGGTATAAAAAAATATTTTAAGTTATTTTTAATGACTTTTGATATTTTGTGATGAATTTAATTAATTAATTAATACTAATGGTAATTAAATTATTTAAGAAACGTATTAAATAAATTATGGAAAAATAGAATTAATTATTTAAAAATTATATAAAAATGATTTAACTGTTATAAAAATATTTTAAGATATAAAATATAACTTTGATATTTTGTCATGAAAAATATTAATATTTAATATTAATGGCAATTATCAGATAATGAATTTAATTATTTAAAAATCATATAAATATGATTCTAAGGTATTAAAAAATACTTTGGTATATTATAAATATATTATAATATTATGTTAAGATTTTTATTAATATTTAGTATTAAATAAATATTAATGATAGAGGAATTATGTGGTATTTAATTTTTATAAATACGATATTAATGATTGAAAATTCATGATAAATTGTAATAATTATCTAAAAATTATTACGAGCTTATGAAAAATATTTTGACTGATAATATAATTATCCAAGATAAAGTGTTTAAGTAGAGTTTAATTGAACTTAAACTCGTTATTTGTCCGACTAGACCGTCGGGATGTCAGATTTGTACCGAACTCGACTTAGATTGTAAAGGTTTCACTTGAGGTGAAGTTTTATATGTGTTATAGACTGATATGGTTATGTGATAACGTGTTTAGGTTATTTTAAATATTATGATGATATCATTCTAAATTATAGATCAATATTATTTATAATAGGTCTTTAGGCAAAGCTTATTAAATTGCGTAATGATAATCAACGGAGCAGGCAAGTTTTCCTTAACTCAACTTTGAGTTGTTTATTCAAATATACTTGTGGTTAATCATTGCTGATTGTCATGTCTAAGAATTATTAAATCGCACTCTGTGCATAATGCATGTATTCATCATATATATATATATATATATATATATATATATATATATATATATGTTCATGTTTCATATTCGTTCAGGATGCTAGTTCACAATTATATTGTAGAACTGTAGCCTGCTTTTGTTCAATTCTTTCAATCATGATATATCCTTAATTTATTGAACTGAAACTTGTCGGGCAAACTTATTTCTCACCCTTGCTATATCATGATTAATATTGCAGATTAAGACGAATATGTCGGATACAGGAAAGGATAAAGCCAAGTTCATCTTGGGACTATGTGTGCAGCAAGATTTGAAACAGAATAGTATGATAATAACATTATATGTTAGATAGGTTATGAATTGTGTATAAGTTAAGGTTACTCGACCTTGGGGAATAGTGTGTAAAATGTAATGTATAAACAGCTTATGTTTATATCTTCTGCAAATAGTTGATGAATGATTGTACCAGATCCGCGGTGATTCGGGACCCAAATTCGGGGCTTTTACAGTTGGTATCAAAGCTGTAGGTTATGAACCTTAGGTAGGGTTACCTGAGACTAATAACCATAGTGATTATGATAAGTACTAACTCAAATAGAGTTAGTGAGTCGGTAAGATTCACAGACGAATCTCGACGAGTTGTGAAGATACAGAGTTCCCTAACTCTGATAATAAAGGTGAACAGTAGTGATGAATAGATATAGTCTAAAAGACTAAAAGTACAGTGATAGGAGATCGTAAAATAAAACGATCAAGAATTAGAAATGAATCATAATAAATACGATGAGATCACCCCGTGATCTGATAAGGTTATAGCATGGAGAAGAATTAAGTGAATGATTAAAAAGTTTACAGCAAAGATTGTTGTGAATTGGTACAGATTCAGGAAAGGATTATGAATACGGATTAAATAAAATTTGTATTGAGAAGGAAGTTAGAATTAGGTAGGGATTTCAATTGAGGACTCATGACAGCCGCTGAGTTGTATGATTCCTTGTTATGGGTGGGGAATTTTACTTGGTGTAAAAACCACTTAGTTTCTGGTACTGATAGTCATTGAAATGTATGTGTCGCGCTATTTGCTATATATCTGTTGAGAAGGTGATTCTTTTCTCAGGTGTATAACAGATAGGTAGGGTATAGTTAGAGAATATAAGGTTAAGTACGAATTCTTAAAACTCATACTTATGGTACGTTCGTGACTCATAATTATATGAAATGTTTATGAACCCCTCAGCGAATGGACGCCAAAGGTCTGTCTAGGACAAGTTCTTAAACTCATATGATTGTGGAAAGTTCCTAAACTCATAAGTGTGGTAAGTTTGATGAACTGAGTAAAGTTTTGTGTGAATAAAGTATTGAGGATAATAGGAATAGATAGTATTAATAGGCAATGGATTATTAGTGGAGACATAGGTTTTCTCAGATCTGCTAGCTATGCTAGACTTCAAAAATTTTTACATTAAGCTAAATACGCACTATGTGCTCTTTTGAAAATGAATTTTTATTCTCAACTTCTGGTGACCATTGTGTATGCATGGACTTCGGGACACCGACACATCGTTACCTGTTGAGATGATAACACTAATTTGTAATGATTTTTGAACGGTTTAAAGAATAGTCTATGCTACTTATTTCGGCTAGACGATAATGATTTGAAATATCAAAATATATTTTTATTTATCACTTATGTACCATGTAACCTGGTGCAGAGATGATAAAAAGTTGATGGAGTTGTAAATACAGGAATACTTCGTGTTGAATTTGATCTAAAATCGTTGTTCCACTATTTTAAGTTATAAAATATAACTTTTGATATTTTGTCATGAAAAATATTAATATTTAATATTAATGGCAATTATCAGATAATGAATTTAATTGTTTAAAAATTATATAAATATGATTTTAAGGTATTTAAAAATACTTTGGTATATTATAAATATATTATAATATCGTGTTATGATTTTCATTAATATTTAGTATTAAATAAATATTAATGATAGAGGAATTATGTGGTATTTAATTCTTATAAATACGATATTAATGATTGAAAATTCATGATAAATTGTAATAATTATCTGAAAATTATTACGAGCTTATGAAAAATATTTTGACTGATAATATACTTATCCAAGATAAAGTGTTTATGTAGAGTTTAATTGGACTTAAACTCGTTATTTGTCCGACTAGGCCGTCGGGATGTCAGATTTGTACCGAACTCGACTCAGACTGTAAAGGTTTCACTTGAGGTGAAGTTTTATATAAATTATAGACTGATATGGTTATGTGATAACGTGTTTAGGTTATTTTAAATATTATGATGATATCATTCTAAATTATAGATCAATATTATTTATAATAGGTCTTTAGGCAAAGCTTATTAAATTGCGTAATGATAATCAACGGAGCAGGCAAGTTTTCCTTAACTCAGCTTTGAGTTGTTTATTCAAATATACTTGTGGTTAATCATTGCTGATTGTCATGTCTAAGAATTATTAAATCGCACTCTGTGCATAATGCATGCATTCATCATGTATGAAAGGCTGATCACCTTCATTACCATTCGGTCTATATATATATATATATATATATATATATGTGTGTGTGTGTGTGTGTGTGTGTGTGTGTGTGTGTTCATGTTTCATATTCGTTCAGTGATGTAAAATTTGTTCATGCTAGTTCACAATTATATTGTAGAACTGTAGCCTGCTTTTGTTCAATTCTTTCAATCATGATATATCCTTAATTTATTGAACTTAAACTTTCTGGGCAAACTTATTGCTCACCCTTGCTATATCATGATTAATATTGCAAATTAAGACGAATATGTCGGATACAGGAAAGGATAAAGCCAAGTTTAGCTTAGGACTATGTGTGCAGCTAGATTTGAAACAGTATAGTATGATAATAACATTATATGTTAGATAGGTTATGAATTGTGTATAAGTTAAGGTTACTCGACCTTAGAGAATAGTGTGTAAAATTTAATGTATAAACAGTTTATGTTTATATCTTCTGTATGTAGTTGAAAAATGATTGTACCAGATCCGCGGTGATTCGGGACCCGGATTCGGGGATTTTACAGTTGGTATCAAAGCTGTAGGTTATAAACCTTAGGTAGGGTTACCTGAGACTAATAACCATAGTGATTAAGATAAGTACTAACTCAAATAGAGTTAGTGAGTCGGTAAGATTCAAAGACGAATCTCGGCGAGTTGTGAAGATATAGAGTTCTCTAACTCTGATAATAAAGGCGAACAGTAGTGATGAATAGATATAGTCTAAAAGACTAAAAGTACAGTGATAGGAGATCGTAAAAGAAAACGATCAGGACAGAGAAATGAATCATAATAAATACGATGAGATCACCCCGTGATCTGATAAGGTTATAGTATCGAGAAGAATTAAGTGAATGACTGAAAATTTTACAGCAAAGATTGTTGTGAATTGGTACAGATTCAGGAAAGGATTATGAATACGGATTAAATAAAATTTATATTGAGAAGGTAGTTAGAATTAGGTGGGGATTTCAATTGAGGACTCATGACAGCAGCTGAGTTGTATAATTCCTTGTTATGGGCGGGGAATTGTACTTGGTGTAAAAACCACTTAGTTTATGGTACTGATAATCATTGAAATGTATGTGTCGCGCTATTTGCTATATATCTGTTGAAAAGGTGATTCTTTTCTCAGGTGTATAACAGATAGGTAGGGTATAATTAGAGAATATAAGGTTAAGTACGAGTTCTTAAAACTCATACTTATGGTACGTTCGTGACTCATAATTATATGAAATGTTTATGAACCCCTCAGCGAATGGACGCCAAAGGTCTGTCTATAGGACAAGTTCTTAAACTCATATGATTGTGGAAAGTTTCTAAACTCATAAGTGTGGTAAGTTTGATGAACTGAGTAAAGTTTTGTGTGAATAAAGTATTGAGGATAATAGGAATAGATAGTATTAATAGGCAATGGATTATTAGTAGAGACATAGGTTTTCTCAGATATGCTAGCTATGCTAGACTTCAAAATTTTTTTACATCAAGCTAAATACGCACTATGTGACCATTGTGTATGCATGAACTTCGGGCCACCGACACATCATTACCTGTTGAGATGATAACACTAATTTGTAATGATTTTTGAACGGTTTAAAGAATAGTCTATGCTACTTATTTCGGCTAGACGATAATGATTTGAAATATCAAAATATATTTTTATTTATCACTTATGTACCATGTAACCTGGTGCAGAGATGATAAAAAGTTGATGGAGTTATAAATACAGGAATACTTAGTGTTGAATTTGATCTAAAATCGTTGTTCCACTATTGTATGATGTGTTATGACAAAGTCACTCGATGACGACATCCTCAGACGGGCTGTTAATACAGTACGACATCATGACGTTATTTTTAAACTATTTTTGAAAATTTTAATTTGCCAACGGGGTTTGGCTATACCTAAATATTTCGATTGAATTGAATTATTGATATGAGTCTAAGCTATTTGATTCGACTAGACCAACGTTTATGAACACTCTAATCGTTCTTTGAAAATTTTCTCGAACCAAATTGTTTTGGTACGGAATTCTGTTATAAGACTGAGGTAAAATTTTTGTGCCTATGGCAGAAATGAGAAACAGATCAAACCAGTATTACTGGACCAGTACAGGGCTGAACGGGCTGAACACCCACTACGTTCATAAGACCAGTGCGGTTTGCAGATGAATTTCAATAAAACCTTTGCGAAAATGACAAACAATAGTCTATATAACTTCCCAACAATATTTGAAATTTTTTATTCTTGTGAGGAATGTATTGGGTAGCATATGATGCTATGTTTGAATGGTGTATGGTGCGTGGTGTAAGGTGTAAGGTAAATTTCGGGGACGAAATTTTTAGAAGAAGGGGTGAATGTGACAACCCGAGAATTTGGATATTTATAAAATCTTAAAATATTGAATTAAGGTTAAATAATAAACCTAGACAGAAAATAAGAGAATGGATTCGATAATTTCAGAAAGGAATTTAGTGGATTTAAAATTTCTGTGGTGAATTATTCAGGATTAAGTATATAAGTGAATATGTTCTGTGTATATGGTATTATATGTGTAAATTATGTGGTTAAGGGTCAATGGTTGACCAGATAAGATATATCAGTGGCAAACCCTAGTATTATATTAAGAACGTCAATGTTCAGTTAGAAAAATCTTACGATTTATAAGAAACCCTAAAATAAATTCTGAAACCCTAATTTCAGTTTCGGGAATCCGAAACCCTAATTCGAAAGTTGAAAACCCTAATTTAAGAATGCAAATGCTATGTATAAGGTTTATTTGTGTATTAATCACAAATCTAATTAGGGATAAGCCTATTGATTAATTAGAAATTCTAATAATTAGAAACATTAATTATTAGAAACCCTAAATTGTAAATTAGAAACCCTAATGTACAATTATGATCCTAATTGCCAAATTAACAATTTTAATTAAGAAATATTAATCCTAATTAGCAAGCTTGAATTATGATTAGGAAATTTTAATAAAATTAGAAAACCCTAATTATAATTTAGAAATATTAATTTTCTATTTTGAAAATCAAAATTTAGAAATCTTAGAAATTAAATTTCAAATATCTAAGGGTTAAACCCTAAACCCTAAGGGTTTGGACAATTAACAAGTTAGCCATTAAATTAAAATCCAAATGACCATTACGCCCTTTTTAGATTTTTAATTGGTTGGAGTAAGAATATTGCCTAAGGGTGGAGTTGGTGACCAACTCTAACAACTCCATGTGACATAAACTCCAGCATTCATTCATTTTATATCAGCCAACTTAGTTGAAACATGTTATTTATAGATTAAAGTAAGAGAAAACTCACTTTACTTAGCAAGTTAGTCAACCTCTTTTCTCTCTCTAAAATTCGGGACTAAGACTTATAATGAGTGATGAGATAAGCCAATGTCAAACCATAGCTTATCAAGACCAGACTCTAAGGATCTGAATCAAAGGATCAAAGCTAAAGTGGTATAAACTATAAATCTTCAAAATTATGTGATCTTATGTTATATGTTGTAATTGGTTGTTTAATATTATGTATTAAGGTGTCATTTAGTGATATGGGTTGTTAGATCTCAGATCCATAACATCAAAGTTCTCGAAATTGATGTTTTTAGAAATCTGGAAAAATTGAAAAAAATGTCCTAACAGCTATATGCCAGAGGCCTTAGATCTTTACCTGTGAATGGTTTAGTGTGTTTTATTTTTTAGATCTGTTATATGCCATGTATACTGTGATCTGGAGCTGGAAACAGTGTCAAATCATGTTTAGATCGTAAGATATGATCAGTCAAACCACGTTGACCGTTCACGGAAATCAAATTCTGGGCAGCCCAGAATTCCAGTAACCTCTGACAACATTTTTGTGGCTTCGGATCTTACTGATTTTTATTATTTTGGCCATGGTGTTGTAACAGATTAGTAGAATGACATGTAGTCTACATATTTATGCATCTAGAACCACCAGATCATGCACTGAATCAAAGATAGGAAGGGTCAAAGTAGGGTTGACCGGCTGTTCATGAAGATTTCTGGAAAACCAAGAAACCTTCATGTGCGATTTTGTTGACATGGTTTGACCAGCCTTAATATGTCGTTTGTTTTGTTGTTATGATGATCTAATGTTATCAACTTGTACCCTGACGTCTGGTCTACAGTTTTGAACCTTTAGAATGTAATTACCAATCCCAGAATGCAAACCATAAGGATCTAAACCTAGCACCCTCGACTGTTCTTCATTTTCTGAAAAACCGAGAAATGAGGAACATCGTTGTCAGATATTTTGGAGGCTTGAATCTCTCAATTGTGATATGTTCTAACCATGCCAATTGTTTGTGGTTGTGGTATCCGTACTACAATTCTAACACCATTAGCTGCCCAGAAATCAACAAGAACACTGATTTAATTTTGGTCAAAGTAGGCACCCGATAAACTGACTTTTAAGTTTTGGGTTTGGCCCAAGAACATCAATAGCGACGGATTAGTCGCTTAAAGCCCCTATAGCGACAGTTAATTTTTGAAATTAATTATTTTATTAAATAAATAGAAAAAAATAGTTTTTAATTATTAAAAATACAAAATAAATTCCTAAAAATTATTTTAAAGTCTGAAAATGAGTTTTTAATAATTTTTTATATATTTCCTAAATATTTAATATTTTTGGGAATATTAATAGTATTTAATATATTTAATTATAATATTAAATAAATTATTTAAAAATAATTTTTAATACTTAAAAAATCATGAAAAATTATATTATGGTATAAGAAAATATTTAAATTATTTTTAATCACTTTTGATATTTTTTGATGAATTTAATTAATTAATTAATATTAATGGTAATTAATTTATTTAAGAAACGTATTAAATAAATTATGAAAAAATAGAATTAATGATTTAAAAATCATATAAAAATGATTTAACTGTTATAAAAATATTTTACGTTATAAAATATAACTTTTGATATTTTGTCATGAAAAATATTAATATTTAATATTAATAGCAATTATCAGATAATGAATTTAATTGTTTAAAAATCATATAAATATGATTTTAAGGTATTAAAAAATACTTTGGTATATTATAAATATATTATAATATTATGTTATAATTTTTATTAATATTTAGTATTAAATAAATATTAATGATAGAGGAATTATGTGGTATTTAATTCTTATAGATACGATATTAATGATTGAAAATTCATGATAAATTGTAATAATTATCTAAAAATTATTACGAGCTTATGAAAAATAGTTTGACTGATAATATAATTATCCAAGATAATTGTTAAGTGTTTAGACAGAGTTTAATTGAGCTTAAACTCGATATTCGTCTGACTAGGCCGTCGGGATGTCAGTTTTGTACAGAACTCGACTCAAACTGTAAAGGTTTGACTTGAGGTGAAGTTTTATGTGTGTTATAGACTGATATGGTTATGTGATAATGTGTTTAGGTTATTTTAAATATTATGATGATATCATTCTAAATTATAGATCAATATTATTTATAATAGGTCTTTAGGCAAAGCTTATTAAATTGCGTAATGATAATCAACGGAGCAGACAAGTTTTCCTTAATTCAACTTTGAGTTGTTTATTCAAATATACATGTGGTTAATCATTGTTGATTGTCACGTCTAAGAATTATTAAATCGCACTCTGTGTATAATGCATGTATTCATCATGTATGAAAGGCTGATCACCTTCATTACCATTCAGTCTATATATATATATATATATATATATATATATATATATGTGTGTGTGTGTGTGTGTGTGTGTGTGTGTGTGTGTGTGTGTGTGTGTGTTCATGTTTCATATTCGTTCAGCTATGTAAAATTTGTTCATGCTTGTTCACAATTATATTGTAGAACTGTAGCCTGCTTTTGTTCAATTCTTTCAATCATGATATATCCTTAATTTATTAAACTTAAACTTGCTGGGAAAACTTATTGCTCACCCTTGCTTTATCATGATTAATATTACAGATTAAGACGAATATGTCGGATACAAGAAAGGATAAACCCAAGTTCAGCTTGGGACTTTGTGTGCAGCTAGATTTGAAACAATATAGTATGATAATAACATTATATGTTAGATAGGTTATGAATTGTGTATAAGTTAAGGTTACTCGACCTTGGGGAATAGTGTGTAAAATGTAATGTATAAACAGTTTATGTTTATATCTTTCGCAAATAGTTGAAGAATGATTGTACCAGATCCGTGGTGATTCGGGACCCGAATTTGGGATTTTACAGTTGGTATCAAAGCTGTAGGTTATGAACCTTAGGTAGGGTTACCTGAGAGTAATAACCATAGTGATTAGGATAAGTACTAACACAAATAGAGGTAGTGAGTCGGTAAGATTCAAAGACGAATCTCTGCGAGTTGTGAAGATACAGAGTTTCCTAACTCTGATAATAAAGGTGAACAGTAGTGATGAATAGATAGAGTCTAAAAGACTAAAAGTACAGTGATAGGAGATTGTAAAATAAAACGATCAAGACATAGAAATGAATCGTAATAAATACAATGAGTTCACCCCGTGATCTGATAAGGTTATAGTATGGAGAAGAATCAAGTGAATGATTGAAATGTTTACAGCAAAGATTGATGTGAATTGGTACATATTCAAGAAAGGATTATGAATACGGATTAAATGAAATTTGTATTGAGAAGGGAGTTAGAATTAGGTGGGGATTTTAATTGAGGACTCGTGACAGCAGCTAACTTGTATGATTCCTTGTTATGGGCGGGGAATTGTACTAGGTGTAAAAACCACTTAGTTTCTGGTACTGATAATCATTGAAATGTATGTGTCGCGCTATTTGCTATATATCTATTCAGAATGTGATTCTTTTCTCAGGTGTGTAACCGATAGGTTGGGTATAGTTAGAGAATATAAGGTTAAGTACGAGTTCTTAAAACTCATACTTATGGTACGTTCGTGACACATAATTTTATGAAATGTTTATGAACCTCTCAGTAAATAGACGCCAAAGGTCTGTCTAGGAGAAGTTCTTAAACTCATATGATTGTGGAAAGTTTCTAAACTCATAAGTGATGTAAGTTTGACGAATTGGGTAAAGTTTTTTCTGAATAAAGTATTAAGGATAATAGGAATAGATAGTATTAATAGGCAATGGATTATTAGTGGAGACATAGGTTTTCTCATATCTGCTAGCTATGCTAGACTTCAAAAATTTTTACATCAAGCTAAATACGCACTATCTGCCTTTTTAAAAATGAATTTTTATTCTCAACTCTTGGTGACCATTGTGTATGCGTGGACTTCGGGCCACCGACACATCGTTACCTGTTGAGATGATAACACTAATTTGTAATGATTTTTGAACGGTTTAAAGAATAGTATATGCTACTTGTTTCGACTAGACGATAATGATTTGAAATATCAAAATATATTTTTATTTATCACTTATGTACCATGTAACCTGGTGCAGAGATGATAAAAAGTTGATGGAGTTGTAAATACAGGAATACTTAGTGTTGAATTTGATCTAAAATTGTTGTTCCACTATTGTGTGATGTGTTATGACAAAGTCACTCGATGACGGAATCCTCAAACGGGCTGTTAATACAGTACGACATCATGACGTCATTTTTAAACTATTTTTGAAAATTTTAATTTGCCAACGGGGTTTGGCTATACCTAAATATTGTGATTGAATGGAATTATTGATATGAGTCTAAGCTATTTGATTCGGTTAGACCAATGTTTATGAACACTCTAATCGTTCTTTGAAAATTTTTCCGAACCAAATTGTTTTGGTACGAAATTCTATTATAAGACTGAGGTAAAATTTTTGTGTCTATGGCAGAAATGAGAAACAGATCAAACCAGTATTACTGGGCCAGTACAGGGCAGAACGGGCTGAACACCCACTGCATTCATAAGACCAGTGCGTTTTGCAGATGAATTTCCATAAAACCTTTGCGAAAATGACAGACAATAGTCTATATAACTCCTCAGTAATATTTGAAAATTTTTATTCTTATGAGGAATGTATTGGGTAGCATGTGAAGCTATGTATGAATGGTGTATGATGCGTAGTGTAAGGCGTAAGGTAAATTTCAGGGACAAAATTTTTAGAAGAAGGGGTGAATGTGACAACCCGAGAATTTGGATATTTATAAAATCTTAAAATATTGAATTAAGGTTAAATAATAAACCTAGACAGAAAATAAGTGAATGGATCCGATAATTTCAGGAAGGAATTTAGTGGATTTAAAATTTCTGTGGTGAATTATTCAGGATTAAGTATATAAGTGAATATGTTCTGTGTATATGGTATTATATGTGTACATTATGTGGTTAAGGGTCAAGGGTTGACCAGATAAGATATATTAGTGGCAAACCCTAATATTATATTAAGAACGTCAACGTTCAGTTAGAAAATTCTTACGATTTATAAGAAACCCTAAAATCGATTCTGGAAATCCTAATTTCAGTTTCGGGAATCTGAAACCCTAATTTGGAAGTTGAAAACCCTAATTTGAGAATGCAAATGCTATGTATAAGGTTTTTTTGTGTATTAATCACAAATCTAATTAGGGATAAGCCCATTGATTAATTAGAAATTCTAATAATTAGAAACATTAATTATTAGAAACCCTAAATTATAAATTAAAAACCCTAATGTACAATTATGATCCTAATTGCTAAATTAACAATTTTAATTAGGAAATATTAATCCTAATTAGCAAGCTTGAATTATGATTGGGAAATTTTAATAAAATTAGAAAACCTTAATTATAAATTAGAAATATTAATTTTCTATTTTGAAAACCAAAATTTGGAAATCTTAGAATTAAATTTCAAAAATCTAAGGGTTAAACCCTAAACCCTAAGGGTTTGGACAATTGACAAGTTAGCTATTAAATTAAAATCCAAATGACCATTATGCCCTTTTTAGATTTTTAATTGGTTGGAGTAAGAATATTGCCTAAGGGTTGGTGACCAACTCTAACAACTCCATGTGACATAAAACTCCAGCATTCATTCATTTTATATCAGTCAACTTAGTTGCAACATGTTATTTATAGATTAAAATTAGAGAAAACTCATTTTACTTAGCAAGTTAGTCAACCTCTTTTCTCTCTCTAAAATTTGGGACTAAGAGTGATAATGAGTGATGAGATAAGTCAATGTCAAACCATAGCTTATCAAGACCAGACTCCAAGGATCAGAATCAAAGGATCAAATCTAAAGTGGTATAAACCCTAAATCTTCAAAATCATGTGATCTTATGTTATATGTTGTAATTGGTTGTTTAATATTATGTATTAAGGTGTCATTTAGTGATATGGATTGTTAGATCTTTGATCCATAACATCAAAGTGCTCGAAATTGAAGTTTTTAGAAATCTGGAAAAATTGAAAAAAATGTCCTGACAACCATATGTCAGAGGCCTTAGATCTTTACTTGTTAATGGTTTAGTGTATTTTATATTTTAGATCTGTTCTATGCCATGTATACTGTGATCTGGAGCTGGAAACAGTGTCAAATCATGTTTAGATCGTAAGATATGATCAGTCAAACCACGTTGACCGTTCACGGAAATCAAATTCTGGGCAGCCCAGAATTCCAGTAACCTCTGACAACATTTTTGTGGCTTCGGATCTTACTGATTTTTGTTATTTTGGCCATGGTGTTGTAATAGATTAGTAGAATGACATGTAGTCTACATATTTATGCATCTAGAACCACCAGATCATGCACTGAATCAAAGATAGGAAGGGTCAAAGTACGGTTGACCGGCTGTTCATGAAGATTTCTGGAAAACCCAGAAACCTTCATGTGCGATTTTTTTGACATGGTTTAACCAGCCTTAATATGTCGTTTGTTTTGTTGTTATGATGATCTAATGTTATAGACTTGTACCCTGACGTCTGGTCTACAGTTTTGAACCTTTAGAATGTAATTACCAATCCCAGAATGCAAACCATAAGGATCTAAACCTAGCACCCTCGACTGTTTTTCATTTTCTAGAAAATCGAGAAATGAAGAACATTGTTGTCCGATATTTTGGAGGCTTGAATCTCTTAATTGTGATATGTTCTAACCATGCCAATTATTTGTGGTTGTGGTATTAAATCTGTACTACAATTCTAACGCCATTAGCTTCCCAGAAATCAACAAGAACACTGATTTAATTTTGGTCAAAGTGAGCATCCGGTAAACTGACTTTGAAGTTCTGGGTTTGGCCCAAGAACATCAATAGCGACAGATTAGTCGATTAAAGCCCCTATAGAGACAGTTAATTTTTGAAATTAATTATTTTATTAAATAAATAGAAAAAAATAGTTTTTAATTATTAAAAATACAAAATAAATTCCTAAAAATTATTTTAAAGTCTGAAAATGAGTTTTTAATAATTTCTTATATATTTCCTAAATATTTAATATTTTTGGAAATATTAATGGTATTTAATTTATTTAATTATAATATTAAATAAATTATTTAAAAATAATTTTTAATACTTAAAAATTAATAAAAATTTATATTATGGTATAAGAAAATATTTTAAGTTATTTTTAATGATTTTTGATTTTTTGTGATGAATTTTATTAATTAATTAATATTAATGGTAATTAATTAATTTAAGAAACGTATTAAATAAATTATAGAAAAATAGATTTAATGATTTAAAATCATATAAAAATGATTTAAGTGTTATAAAAATATTTTAAGTTATAAAATATATCTTTTGATATTTTGTCAAGAAAAACATTAATATTTAATATTAATGGCAATTATCAGATAATGAATTTAATTGTTTAAAAATCATATGAATATAATTTTAAGGTATTAAAAAAATACTTTGGTATATTATAAATATATTATAATATTATGTTATGATTTTCATTAATATTTAGTATTAAATAAATATTAATGATAAAGGAATTATGTGGTATTTAATTCTTATAAATACGATATCAATGATTGAAATTTCATGATAAATGGTAATAATTATTTGTAAATTATTACGAGCTTATAAAAAATATTTTGACTGATAATATAATTATCCAAGAAAATTGTTAAGTGTTTAGGTAGAGTTTAATTGAACTTAAACTCGATATTTGTCCGACTAGGCCGTCAGGATGTCTGATTTGTACCAAACTCGACTCAGACTGTAAAGGTTTGACTTGAGGTGAAGTTTTATGTGTGTTACGTTATAGACTGATATGGTTATGTGATAACGTATTTAGGTTATTTTAAATATTATGATGATATCATTCTAAATTATAGATCAATATTATTTATAATAGGTCTTCAGGCAAAGCTTATTAAATTGCGTAACGATAATCAACGGAGCAGACAAGTTTTTCTTAACTCAACTTTGAGTTGTTTATTCAAATATACTTGTGGTTAATCATTGCTGATTGCTATGTCTAAGAATTATTAAATCGCATTTTGTGCATAATGCATGTATTCATCAGATATGAAAGGTTGATCACCTTCATTACCATTCGGTCCAGATATATATACATACATATATATATATATATATATATATATATGTTCATGTTTCATGTTCGTTCAGCTATGTAAAATTTGTTCATGCTAGTTCATAATTATATTGTAGAACTGTAGCCTGCTTTTGTTCAATTCTTTCAATCATGATATATCCTTAATTTATTGAACTTAAACTTTCTGGGCAAACTTATTGTCCACCCTTGCTATATCATGTTTAATATTACAGATTAAGACGAATACGTCGGATATAGGAAAGGATAAAGCCAAGTTCAGCTTAGGACTATGTGTGCAGCTAGATTTGAAATAGTATAGTATGATAATAACATTATATGTTAGATAGGTTATGAATTGTGTATAAGTTAAGGTTACTCGACCTTGGAGAATAGTGTGTAAAATGTAATATATAAAAAATTTATGTTTATATCTTCCGCAAAAAGTTGTAGAATGACTGTACCAGATCCGCGGTGATTCAGGACCCGAATTCAGAGATTTTACAAAGAAAATTGAATTATAATGTAAATGAATTTTTATTTGATTATATTGAATAAAATAATATTATATGTATTATTCTGAGTAAGGAAGTTAAAGGTCGTTCTATGACCTAGGATGGATGAATGAATGTGGTTAGTATTCTAGATGTGTGCTAGAATTAAATAGTATGAATTTCTAAAACGAAAATAAAAGTTTTTCGAGAAATTTTTGTAAAATCACTATTCATCCCTATCTGCTCAAGAATTATTTATGAAACTCCGAGAAATATATAATGATAGAATTCTGAGGAAAGATAGATTATCCGATAATAATTCAGTTGTGGCAAACACAGTTTTTTGTCTGCGTACTCAAAATCAAGAATGTTAGGGAAATAGAATTTCTAAGAAAATGAATGATTAAGTATAATAAGAAAGTTATTATAAGGGAAAAATACGAGTATAATACAAGGTATTGTACAAATATAATATGATGAATAATATGACGTATAATATATATACTAATGTTATACGAATATAATATGAAGAATAATACGACGTATAATACTAATGTTTAGGAGAGAGAATGTGTGAATAGTGGTTTTGTGGTCCAAATGACCATTTTTCCCCTAGCTTTGCAATTCTATAAAAGAGAAGCTAGCTAAACTCAAGAACAAGGTAAGAACACAAGAGGTAAAAGCTTTAAACCATGATCTTCATCTATTTTCTTTTTTTAAATTTAATAGAGAAATGAATTGGTGGTGTATGTATCATTCGATGATATAAGATGGATATTAGTGGACTTAAAACATTAATAACCATATGTTAAGTGAAATCATAATCAATGGTTAAGAATTTAATGAAGAACATATTAAAAATTTAGAACTTGTTGTTGATGGACAAGTTTAAAATCATCACGTATAATTTAGGTGCTATATGCATGGTTAGGATGATAGATGAATGAATGATGGATTTATTCCATTTGGAAATGAGTAAAAATTCGTAATAACGAAGTTATGGCGAAATTTTCAGTAAAAGACGTTAATTGTAGGAATCGTAATTAACTATGATTTCCAGACGAAAACGAAATATTGATAATGAACCGAAAAAACTTATGTTTCGCTAGAATATGGAAGAACATGAAGTTTATGAGTTATAGACTCAAGAACAGACGAATTCATACATTGGATGAACGAACGAACGAAGAACGTTAAAAGACGTAGAACGAACGAATAATAAAATGTAAGCCAAGTGAAATCCTTATTAACGGATTCTGAAAAATATTCTGTTTGGGGGAAAAATTTTAGTATGAAGAATAAGTAAGAAAATAACTTTGGAACGAAGTCATTCCGAGTTATAACGATCGAGTTATGAATTCGGGAAGTAATCAGTTTGAAATTTTTCCAACACTTAGAAAAATTTTCAAAGGAACTAAGGGGCGCCGCATGGCCTGTCAAAGAGGAAAAGGTGGCACCGCAGCGCCTAGTTGGAGCTCTAGTTCTGCTAATATACGTTGCAGAGCCAGGTTTATCAGAGGGTCACGGCGCTGCAGCGCCGGACCAGGGCAAAAGGCAGAGAATAACTTTTAACTGCTCAATTCTCGGGGAATGTTTAAGGATTGATTATATACTTTTATTAGACATAAAATAATATACTAAATAATGATTAAAACATTAAATTTAACAATCAAATATTGATTAAAGGTTATGAAATTATGAACACAAAGTACGAAAATGATATTCATGAACCGTATTCGCGTCGAACGAACGTCTGAGGTTTACATAGGTTATAATACCTAGATGTTGAACAAAGTTGGTAATGTATGACATTTAAATGTCATAAAGCCGTAATGAACGATAAATAACCTAACGAATATTATCAGTTGTAACGATTCGGATAGGTTATGATAGAAAGAAGGAGAAGATAGGTCAATGACAATATGTAACGATTGTTATGTGACCAAGTTATGTGTTAATGTGATTATATCATGTAGACATATAAAGATTGACTAAAAGTTGAATTAAAAGCTAGAATACGCTTGAGGCAAGTTTTCTAAACTCTTATCCATACTTTGTGTTAGACGAGCTTTGTGAATTCATGTAATGATATGCATGAATTGTTTAAGAAAGAGTTGATACCATTTTGTTTTATCTAGACAAATATTTAAAGTATTTTGTTAATTTATTTACAAATCTTTCAAAATATTATTGATGTTGCTATCGTATGCTAATTGCTTTGGTACGGATTCGAAGGTAAACCTGAGTATGAATAAACAAAGGTTTTTAAGTCGTAAATGGATTGGCACTTGAGTTTGCCAAAAAATAAATGTAAATACGTTTAACGGAGTAGTGTTGATCAACATAGAGTACTATAGGCTGATCACCTAGAAGTGCTCGTAAGGAATATCAAACTTACAGTCTTAGTGTCAGGTTGTCCTTTTCAAAGAAAGAAAGAATGGAATGTTCATGGTATTTGACATGACTCAAAATTTAATTGGTGTTTGTCATCGTTAAATGTTTTAAAAGAAAGAAAAGGGTTATTTTGATTATTTATAGTACTTCATAACTAATTGTTTAGTTATAGAAGATAAATCATATGATTCTTGATTTTGTTGTTGAAACATAAATGTTAAACTTGTTGAGCTTGTTAATGCTCATTCCTTACTTGAATTATATGATTGTAGCTAAGAACAAACAGATTGAAGGATCCGAAAAAGACAAAGTAAAGGCTAAGATGAATAAATAGTTATCCTGTAATAGATTATTATTACTTGTGTATTGACTTAATACTATAAACAAACGATGAATGTAATGGTTATAGAAACTTGGGAGAATGTTAAGATATGATGTAATAACAATTATATTCATGTCTTTAAGTTTATATAGATGAACGATTTTAAATGTTATAGCACCGTGTAGCACCATATCTAGGGTTGGAAGATACCTGGATTTCGGGGTGTCACACATAGTGATTTTACGTCTTTTTCGTGAAAATTTTATTTTTCTTCCACGAATCCACAACACTCATTAACACTTATATACACATTATTTGGGTCAAAATTCAACTTTCAATCACATAACCCATAATCATTTCCATAAAAATATTTATTTTATTAAATAAATAATAACAAGTCTTCTTACAAAGTTAAGCTTAATTCACAATCGTTACAGACGTAATATTTTGGGACAAATGTAATAGTTTCTGTAAATTAATTAAGATCGAGATGTAAGACTAATTATGAAATTAATGAAATATTTATGTAACTTAGCTTATATTTATTAGCTAGATATTGTGGATGTGGATAGATAGTGAAAACCAAGTTTGTTATAGCGAGTATATAAATACGGGGGCGTCACGTAGTTGATACATTAGGTCAAGTTTTATTGTTTATGTGACGCCCCCAAAATAGGTATACATCACCCATTCTGAGTCGCCAAATACATGGTACAGAAACAAATACAACTTCACTAATACAATTATCGTGCAGAATACGACAACACACATACTGTGAGTTTGAATACAAATATTGTCTACTAGAGAGTATACAAACTTAAAAGGAGTCCTCATTACAATTATGACACTATTTCACAGAATAGTGAGGACTACTAATGCAACCATCTGGACCATCAATCCATTCCCCGACTATTCCCAGCTATTCTCATTTCCTAAAGAGAACAATGAAAGAAAGGGTGAGCTCAACTAGCCCAGTAAGAAATATTATGACTAAGATAATGTACAACAAATTATCATTAGTTTTCAATAGGGAAAAATCTGATAAAATATAATAGACAACAAGTTTTAGATCAACAACTGCAGCGAAAAAAGTAATCTATTAGAAGAGTCAAGTAGAGCATAAAACCTACTATCTTCTATGATTTAAAAGATTTATCATCAATTTTATTTTTGAGATTCAGCTTAATAAATAATCCACATCATCGAATCATCCCTGCACTATGGGCCAAAGATAATCGTGTTTTCATCAACGACCATGATCATGCCATAAAATAATTCATCTTTGCACCCTTGGCTGAAGAGAATCCATGGCCATAATCATACCAAAAATTGTCCATCAATGCACTACGGGCCAATGAGGACTTTACCACATCATTTGTAATATTACGGTCATGATTATACCGAATAATCCCTGGTCATAATCATACCAAGTCCATCTATGTACTACAGGCCACAGATGACTTTCAACAGAATATAAACATGAGGATGATGACAATGATATAATAATTCAATTAAACAAGTTTAAGGATAAATTTTAAAGATTTATAATTTAATTTATCCAGAAATCAATAACGTCCAAATTGTCAACATGATACTACTTTGTGGAGTAAAATTCAAGAATAATACTCAGTTGGTCGTGTTCATCTCAATACCTGTTCATCTTTGCACTACAGGGCAAAGATATTCATCAGGTAATCATTCATCTTTGCACTACAGGCCAAAGATATTCAGTAATATCATCATTTAGGACTGAGGATGATGAAAAATATCTTAAAGAAAATGAATCCAATGAGATAAAAGAACAAATATTAGGGATTCGTATTACAGTTTATCCAAGTTCAATAATACTCCGAAATAACCAATTTTGAAGAAGAATTCCAAAATAATGATCAAAACATGGATTCAATCGAAGATAGTAACCATAATAGACATCTTGGTCAAAGAGAAAATTTTTATTTTTCGGTGAATAGTGCCGTATTCGTGAATAGTGCCGTATACGTGAATAGTACTGTATACGTGAATAGTAACCCCGACACAAAAAGTTCTAAATTTGATAAAAAGTTTAAACCCATATTTCGGCATGATATTGAAAGAAATAATATCATTTACGAAGAAAATAACATCCCTTACCTCAGAATAACCGTACTTCTGACTGAATTTTGGATATAGTGTTGACAAAAACTTGCACTGAATAGTAACTCTCAAAGTATCAAAATACTTACAAAATACGCTCGAGAATATAGAGAGAGAAAGAGAGAAAACTTATGAATTCTGGTGTGATTTTTAATTCTAACTTAGCCCTCTATTTATAGGAAAATGTTAGCACGCCGAAGCAGACTTCAACTGCAACCTGATGGCTTTACCTGCTACTATTTCCTCCCACCACATTTGAAATAAAATTCAGTACATTTCTTTACCAACCACAAGTGGGACCCACTCAATTCTAGAATTTTCCACCAAAATCATTTATAAACCTAATTTTTGAATCAGTCACCTCTTAAAATTCAAAACAAATCATACGTTCATTTTTAACGGTCCCAAATTTATGGACATATACTCAACTTATATATGTATAACATATCCAAAAATCACAACGATCCAACGGTCAGATTTAAAATTATAACTCACGCAATATATCTGAAAAATACTGATTTGATTTTTTAATACCTCCATTCCGATAGAAATACTGATAAAACACCTCAACATTAATTCTTTCAATAATAACCACATAAATAAATCCATCATTTATATCCACATCAAATAAATATTTTCTTATCATATAAATCAATAATTAATTATTCACAAATAATATTACAGAATCACAATTATGACAACCAGGCTGTTCTCAGGAAATATGGGGCTTTCCGATAAGAATTTCTCCTTACTGGCGCGCAATTAGGTGACCAAACCTCTCCTCAGACAGAACTTTTTAGACATTGCCAATAATGCTATCTAATAATATTATTCAAATAATATGAATTATTGATCTGATAATGGAAAATACTGTGCAGTAACAATTATTGAAACAACAATAATATAAAATATCAACGTAGCAATTATTGAATCAATAAAATAAAATATTAAACAGTAACTATTGTAACAATTATTGAGTAGTGCCTTCTTACGTAAGGATCAATAATTCAAAAATACTGTGCAAAACCGTGTCCTACTGTGCAAGCACGCGTATTATTGTATTTTAACCACCGGGTATTCTAACAGTGTTAACGGTAACAACTACGCCGCTATTTATAAAAACTCAATTTTGTCGTTATCTTCATCCGACCATTTTCCGTTATGGGGCCCACAAATAGCTGCGCCGTCGTACGAATATTCCCGACAGAAAGAATATTCCACGACCAAACGAATATTCCCCGACAACAATGAGTATTTTATAACCACTTGTTTATTTTACAAAATTTGCACATTTTACCCATAACCAAAATATTATATCAAATTAACACCTTATTATTCACAATAATAATTAGAGAAAATTTAATTTTATTCATTAATAAGTTGGGGTCTTACAACCTCCCCTCCTTATAAAATTTCGTCCCCGAAATTTACGTGCGTACCTGATATGCCGAACAGATGGGGATACCTCGTCAGATTCTAACTCTTGAGGTATAACCTTTAAGCGTAGAATATATTCCTTCTTATCCAATATTTTAACATGTATCTCCTTATACGTTAAATCTTCCACTATCTCGTCCGGTTCTTAATCAATAATGTGATTCGGATCATCCATATATTTACGTATCATCGATATGAAATAAATGTTATGAACACGTGACATACTTGGCGCTTAAACCCACACTCCTACACTAAGTCAACTCACCCATACACCACCCACATCTCCCTTTCTCTCTACTTCGACTTCTCCACTTCCACCATCCTTTCGTCTGCCCTCCTATCTCTCTCCTCAATGACTGATTAACTGTCCATGACTGAATGTCATTCTTAATCTTTGTTTCAGCCACCAATTGGGGAGACACGAGTTAAAGAGCTTGGAAAATGGGTGAGAAAGGAATTACGTGTCAGTGGTAACTGGTGGGATTCAAGTTCTATTGACATTGCAGCTGCAGGACTTGGTTGGTTTGCCATTGGACTGAAAGGAGAGGCTCTGTTAGGATACAACCTTGCATCATCTCTGGGATACATCGATACTGGTCTGATAGGATATAACATTATCTTCCGACTTGGGTAAAATCCGCACCCACATCTACATAATAATAACACTATATTTGTACTAATCCAACACATTCATCTGCGGATGTAAAAGACAACCCCTTAATACCTCTATGATTGAGCTCTGGGGGAGATATGAGCAAGCAGGGGGGTTTTCATGTCAACAGTGAACACTTGCTTCTCTAAAAGATCATGGCAACTGTTCTTTTCTTCCACGTTTCTTTTGGTCTTACATTAATTTCAACTGTATGTTAAAAAGATAAAAACCCATAATTATCACCATATTATCATAATTCATAAGTCTTCCTCCCCATCACCATTATTGAACTCAAGCCACTTCTTTGACTTGCAATACTTAATCAGAAAATAACATCCAATTGCCCCCAAAGTCATCAACCCACTGATCAAATAAACAATCTTTGTAGCAATTGTCATTATCAGTACCAGTCTACAACATACCTCCTTAACCAAATAAATGAAGCAAATTCCAATAACATACCCAAACTATACAAAAAAAATAGCTGCACCACTTATATCAGTAAATTCCAAATAGGAAACCCCCAATGTGATCACAGTAGCTAATAGTATCCCCACCCATAAACTATTAAACCATTTCGATCTTAACCCGAAAAATTTAGGCAAAAATACCAAATCCGTCATTCCCAAAAGCTTATAAGCATTGCTACTCAGTTGTGCTTCGAATAATCCGATGCCAGATAAAATAGCTCTGATTTCAATCCAGTATTATAACCATTTCCCAAAAATGGTTTGTGCTACATTGGCCATATACCCACTTTCCCATTCCATTTGGTCAACATTTACTGCTCCAGATACAGCCATTAATGGAATAATATAAGCTAAAAAAGTGAGAATCACAGCAGAAAATAGTGCAATGGGAAATATTTTTTTGTGGGTTGTCAACTTCACCGGCCATTGTACTAACATTATCCCAGAAATTCAAGTTCCAAAAGAGAGTATTGAAGAACATATTCCAGTCCTTTTTGACACCCTTTTGGCCTAAGCTGGTCCATTTTTTGGGATGAATATTGGGGATTATTATGAGGGACATGACGATAAAGAGGAGGAGAGAGATTAAACCGAGGAAAATGGTGACGTATCCGACGGTTGTCAGGCCGGTGAAATTGAGAAAGCTATGGAGTAAAGTGGAGAGAGAAATTGCGAGGTTTCTCGGTAGGCCAGAGGAGAAAATGGGGAAGAGTTTTTGCAGGTGTTGCCTCCGTTTCTGTTTAACAAAATAGACTCATGCAAGTATACACGGGTCAACAAGTAGTATAGAGTAAGAAAGTATCGATCCCACGGAGAAAGGTGAATAAATCTACACTAGCATGCAACAACCTTATCACTACTTCTATTTGCTTAAACGATCAATTAAAAAGTAGATTTATATCTAAATTAATTATCAACACAAAAATACTAATTAATAAATTAATGGAATCAGGTGGGGAGAAATGGGATCCTAATGTCATTTAATGTTTTATTCAAAATGCACGCCTCTTGTTATGCCTAATTATTTAATATGGACAGCTAGTCGAGAGCACAAAAGTGGAATATAACCATCTTTCGATATACTATGTCCAAATCACATAAAATCTAAAAAAAGATAGAATTCATGTAAGCATCAAAATATCCTAACCCACTATATGTCTATGTGAATTACAAGCAATAATGATTTAAGCTCAAGCTCTCTCAATGACTACACATGGTGAACCGGTATATGCCTATCCGGTTCACAAATCACAAAACCCAACATATGTAAGTCTCATGATCATATGCCAACATCATTAAATATGTGCTTATATTTCCTTTTTCAATTCCATATAAGTAATTAGGGTGAATGGTGATCAAGCATTCAAACATATAAGTGCAACCATGTTAGACAATCCAATATTAAACATACAAGCATCACAAATAGGCATACAAGTATGGACTACACATTAAACTTCATTAGAATCCCATAATGGAAGTTAGTTCATTGCTGAATCAATAGCCATTATGGGATTTAAGTCAAGCATTGAAATAAACAATGAAAGCAAGAGATATTAGGGAAATGAGGAATCAAATCTGGCAAAATATTGCTTCACACAGTGTCTTTAAGCTAGTTCAGGCCCACATTCATCAACAAAATTAAAACCCAGTCTTTACAATCGATCAATCTAGAGAGAGAAGCCCAAAATAGTAGAGAAAGACTATGGAATCTCTCTAGGCTATGAAACCCTAATAATAGTAATAATAATTGATCACATATGTCTTTTCAAACCATCCAATATATCTAAAATACAACAAACACGCTCCAGCATTACAAAATGTAAAGTCAACTTTTTTAAATTAAGCTTGACTGGCGCAGCCGCGCGGTATCACAATATAATTTGGGTACGGGCGCGCTACATGTGTTGTTGCCGAGTGCTTAGCGCAGGCGCGCCGTGTCCCTTTGCTAATTAGGCGCGGCCGCGCGCTGGCCTTATCTACTTCTGTCATCCCTCTAGCGCGGGCGCGCGCTGGCCTTATCTACTTCTGTCATCCCTCTAGCGCGGGCGCGCTGTGTCTTGCCTATAGGGCAGCGCGACCGCGCTGGTGCTGCATGTTGTATTCTGCTGTTGTTTGCTCTTGTGTTGCTGCTGCTTGCTTTTCACTTCTTTCTTCTTCACTTACTTACTTCAAATACCTTCTTCCATTGCTTTAGTTCAGCTCCAAATCTCCATCCTATCCATTACTCAATATGCTATGCCATTTCTAAGCCATCACCATGCCTTGTCATTCCTTAACCATGCCATTTCCATGCCTTAGGAGTTCTAACTATGCACACTACAAAACAAACACAAAAAGCAATAAAAACATTCTAAAAATACTTAAGTTGAGCAAAATTCCAGTAAGTTGGTGACCAATAAGTAGGTATAAAACCTACTCATCAGCAGGTAATTTATGTAGAGGGCTGGAAAAGCGACGATGTTGATGACCCCACTGAGGAATTTCCAGGATCCCATTAAGGATTCGAAGAATGGGCCGAAGGCCTGGTGGGCCCAGATGAAGAAGCCGTCGTTACCGAGGTACGCGGTGGAGAGTTCAGCGGTGATGAGGGCTTCCGGGATGGACTATATGATGGGGAAGACTAGGAAACCCAGGTTGGCGAGAGTGGGTCGGCGGCTTGAACTGCAGGCTCCTCGCAGTATGGGCCACCGGCGACTTCGAAGTAAATGAGGAAGATGAGTGGGATTAGTGTTTGTGGGCGGTGGTTGGAGGTGGTTGTTTGAGCTCAACTGTCATCGGATTTTTATGGTTTTGTAATTGGATCTCGGTAGCCATATGGAGGAGAGAGAAAACACATAATGTTGTTTTTGTTGATGGAGGAGGGAAAGAAGAGAGAGAAAAAGGATTTGAGGAGGGCAGAGACGCAGAGCGTGAGGATGAAGATGAACTAGGTCTCCATTTTTAGTGTGTCTCAGCTTAGATGATGAGTATAAATAAGATTGGCAAAATGTTGGAGAAGATAAGAAGGAAAAGACTTAAACACCCCTTCAGATCCACACGTGTGCCTTAGCCGGTCACTTTTGACCGGTTAAGTGAAGAAAATGTGCTTTCTATTACGTGTAATTGAAGTTTGGGGTGTACTTAGACACCTTTTTCGATTTGGGGTGCAAAAGTCAACATGAATGTAAAGTTTGGGATACAAATTTTCTTTTAGTCAATAATTTTCTCATAACTATCACCTCCTTAAATTTGTTATCATTTTTTTCTAATTAAATATAAATATAATAATAACTTTGAGTATAAGTATGATTTTTTTATCAGTTACGGTTATATATAAAGGATTAGAACAAAACAAATTTTTTAATGAGAATTATCTTACCTAAATTAATTTCTTGTTAATATTGAAATAAACATATTGATATAATAGTTTAATCACCTATATAATTTAATTATTAAATAAAAAATACTCTATTAATAAGAATTCAATAAATTTAAATTAAAAACATAATAGACCCTTTGTTCGATTCAAACGAGTCAAAAATAAGTATTAATAATATATTTTTACTTGAGAGAAATTGTTAGATCATATTACCTAATATTAATTTTTTATCATTATTAGACAAAACTTTATTGCTACTGAGATAATATATTTTGAAAAAAGATATAATTTTTTCACAAAGATAGCCTTATGTATCTTGAATTTGTTACTCCTTGTACTAACATATGTAAAATTATATTTTAAGTATATGTAACATTTTATTGTGACTTATAAAAGAGCAATATTTTTTATGAGGGCCATTTTTCTTAATATTAAATTATTATTATTATTACTATCAAAATATAATTATAAATATAACATATTGTATAATCATATGATTCAACTATTAAATAAAAGATAAAAGCAAATTATTCTAATTAATAATATATTTATTAAACTATAATAAAAATAAAAATGTATTATTACTCTTAAATAAAATTCTGGTTTGCAAGGGATATACATGTTAATACATGATAATAAATTTTAAAAATAATTAATTACTAATATGCTTTTTTTGGGTTAAAATTGGGCAAATATTTTGGGACTGCAGGAGTACATAATTTTGTAGTGTATTTGAAAACCGTTTTAAAATAATTGTGCACATTTTGCGGAAAAGGAAGCGAGACATGATAGTAGTGTGTTTGGAAATAATTTTACCCATTTTGTAGTGTGTTTGAAGTTTTTCCAATCCCCTTATTCTTTCAGTTTCACTCACACTACTAACATACATAGTATAACATTAACAACCATTAACAAACAAAAATTCATAGTGAACTAATATTTCCTTTTTAAATTGACCTATTATAATCCTTGATCTGATTTTTAAAAATAGTTTTAAAAAATTCACATAGCTCATACATAATATGTGTCAATTAAATAGAATTTGAATAAGCAAAATCTTAATCAACCATGCAAACAAATAATAATCCAAACATTATTTTTATGTCACATTCTTAACATTTTGAACACACAAATCTTGTTTCGAACAGAGTTACTGAAAATTACTAGAATTAAGCTGCTCATATATTCCTAATTAAGCACAACCAAGTATACAACAATTCATTCAATCAATTAAACATTTGAACCACATAAATTGACAAAAAATGGAATTGAATCAAAACCCACATGCTCTGAAACTACAATCAAAATTAAAGAGGTAAAGACGAAGAAAAACTACTTGCCAAAGATTCAAACATAACATACTACACACACATATATACATATCAAATATTTGGTCTAGAGTTTGGTACCTAACAACAATCGAAGGAGTAACAACAATCGAATGAGTAAAGTGAGTAGCAAGAGTAACAATCGTGGAGTGAACGAAAGAGAAACCAAGAAATTGACGGATCTAGTAAAGAGAGAGAGAGAGCAAAGCATATCAGATCTTCAATTTTAGCCATTGTGAAAAATGGTTTGTAATAACCTAGATTTTTGGAAATTATTAAACTAAGAATTTAATAAAAGAAAATTCTTATTAAATAATATGTTGTGTGATATTGTATTGCATAAGTGAATATGTGTTATGCAATATGTGATTTTGAGTATAATAAATATATTAGTAGTGTTCGGGTGTGATCTGTCGACCCTTTTATGGGCTAAAGGCCAAGATTGTGAAGGATCTGTTGAGCCCAATGGGTTGAAGAGAGTAAGGAGATTGGTGGTATTCGGGGTCGGGCTACCGAGTCCTTTGGGCCGCAGTCTAGATCTGATTGGTGGTGTTCAGGGTCGGGCGACCGAGTCTTTTGGGCCGGGGTCCAGATCGGTTTGGAGGGGATCGGGTGACTTGGGCCCATAGAGATGGTTATTCCTCGTATGGAGTCTGGTGTGATAAGGAGTTTGAATGGTTAAGGATTTCAGTCTTAATCATATTTATATACCAACTCTAGAGGTAGGTGTTAGGATTGTATCCAACTTCCACCTTTTAAGGAGATTGAGTTTGACCCAAACATAGGTAATTAACATGTTTAGGAGTTCAAATACAATTCAGAAATCAGCTTTAAGGTGATGAGATCAGCTATAAATACAATGCTTAACTTCAATTAATAGGTAATACAGTTTTAAGCACTAAACACTAAAGCCTCCGTTGTTAAATCTTGTTCGGCACGTACTCATTCTCACACTGGAGTTATCACCTGGCGGCATAAGTCATCAAACTTCATGTGTGATATCGTTACTATTCAAGTTCAAGCATGTGAATTTGGTGATTGCACGCGCAGGAAAAACTTGGCGTTAACATTGGCGCTAGAAGGGGGCGTTTTAGTGCCTTTACAATTACTCCAAATTTTTTCGGTTGAAAGTTATGGCAAGCAGGGACAGTGAGGCTTCAAAGCAGGAAAAATCAAGGACACATCATACGACCCAAATGAGAGGGTCAGTTAAAGATAGGCTGGGGTCAAAACACCAAGAAGGTGGTTCTGAGCAAGCCCCGTCGGCACGTCGGCTGCTGTTTTTGGCCAGTCAGCATACACCAGATCCCCTTAGTCGCGCCGAGGACAATCAGTCCCGAGGGCGTGAAAGGCGAGGAAAGGATCGGGTAGGTGACAGCCAGGACCAACGCCAGTTTATCTAATTGAAAAAGATGCAGCAGAACAAAGACGACATGGAGGCCCTGCGCCTACAGCAAATTGAATTGGAAGAACAGATGGCCAAAATGGACGGAGAATAGGAGGTTACATCAAAGTGTTAGGTTTTTAATATTCATGAATGCAATCAAATTGCACAAAATAAGTGGAAACGTGAAAAATCAGAGTTTTAAAATTTTACAAACCATATACCCGGATCATCCTTTATGCACAATTATTAATTAAACGAAAAGATAAAGAACAAGAATCATACCCTTGAAGATTCGAGCTTCCTCAGGTACAAGTTCACATCCACATCCTTTCGCGTTCAACTTTAATCTACCGGGTTTGATTCCTTCTTTTGATCAACGTTAGCCACCCAAGTGTTTGGCCTCTAGAGGTTATCCACCAAGGAAGAAGAAAGATTCAAGAAGGTGAGTGTTTGGCAAAACTCTAGTTTTTCTATCTCTCATAGAAAAAATGCGTACTCTCCAATAATTGGAATCACGTATGTTGTGAAAAAGTCAACAACAACTCTACACCCATAATAAGACTCATCTTATTTATAGATGTGGGCAACCCTCCTTAACAATTAAGGAATTGAGTTTTATTTTAATTAATTAAATTCCTTTAATTAATTAGGCTCCTAATCTTATTAGGAATAATTAATTAAACTTTTAATTAATTAGTCTCCTAATCTTATTAGGAATAAATGAGAGCACTTTTATTAATTAATTCACAAACTCCTTTAGGAATTAAATAATAATAATAGTAATAATAATAATAAGACTCCTCTTATTAATTTATATTTAATATTTCTAAAATATTAAATAATAAATCTTAAGCTATTTAATTTATTCTATCACCATAGATTAAATTAAATATATTTAACTTATTATTACGATTATGCCATTAAATTCTTAAATATTTATTCTTCCTTTTATGGTGTGACCCTTTAGGTTCTCCATATTAAACCGGTTGTGAATAAATCAATTAGAACAATTCTAATCTTATTTAAATAAATAAATTAAAATATTTATTTATTTAAATAAATAATATTTATTCTATAATAGGGATAAACCTCCCTAGCGATTAACGACTTTCCAGATAATATAGATTTCAACATTAATCATAAAAGAACCTTTGAGTAAATAGTTACCGTATAATTCAATCCTTCCGCCATACAATGTCCCAATTAAATATAAGACATGGAATTACTGTCAAGTCTTATTTTATTTAATTATATGTATTTTGATCCTTAAATGCACAACTTCAAATAATGCAAATTAGAAACTCCTTTAAAATTTCATTCTGCCTTGGCTAAGGACTACTGTGTTGTCATTTATCGAATCACATAGGATATTTCTCTTCTTTTACTAGAAGTGGTAGATTCTTTATTGATCATACATTATCTCCATTTACAACTTATTATACTCAAGCATACCATTTGATATACCCTAAGGGTATTAAGGAATAAGTCAAAGTATAACTCATCACACACAAGATACTATGATGATTTCAAGTCCAATGATCACTTGTACTACTATCACTACAGGAATTCCTATTGACAGACAAGTAAAACTCCATTAGGTATTCCTTAGCGGACCACGTTCAGTGAACTTATTCTCTAATAAGCACCTACATACTTACTTTAGTGTCTCCACATAAATGATCATGAGATCAATCATCCTCATCCAATGAGCAAGCAACGTATGTACCAATCTATCCGGATTCACTAATCCCCAGTTTAGTAATCCAACGATTGGGAACTATTTTAGTTATAAGCTTTCTAAGAATTTAGATCTTATTAGAATGATCATCATCATTATTCTAAAAGTATTGCTTAAAATTATGGGTTCATCACATATCATAAAATAGCATCATATAGATAATTAATAGCCTTTAATAAATTAATACTTTTTTATTAATAAATGAATAAGATTGTTACAAAGTATATGCTTTATCATCAAACATGATTGGCTTGTGTGCATACTACTTTCAGAAAGAATCCCAGACATCAGAGCCAATCCAAGACACCTCATCTAGACGGTTCTGATAGGAGCAGGAGTTGGCCTAAGAGTTGCTCTTGGGAAGGTAGGAACAGACGAAGGAGTCATTCCCAAGATGGGAAAATCGAGTACCCGGGCAGATCGGGATATAGGAGGAGGGTCGCACCTCCTGAATACTAGTGGGACATGCCTAGGTCGTCCCCTCGCAAAGAGGAATCTGAACCCCTTGCCAGAAGGGTTGTAGAGTGGAAAAGCTGCTGGAAGCTAAAAATCAGATGGGAGCACCATCGAGCTGCTCCAGTTCACTATTTACACCCAAAATCAATTAGGTCACAGCCGACTGGAAGAAAAATATGCCCCCGATGGAGACTTATTATGGATTGGGGGATCCCTATGTGTGACGCCCCCAAAATAGGTATACATCACCCATTCTGAGTCGCCAAATACATAGTACAGAAACAAATACAACTTTATTAATACAATTGTCGTACAAAATACGACAACACAATACTGTGAGTTAAAATATAAATATTGTCTAATAGACATTATTCAAACTCAAAAGGAGCCCTCATTACAATTATTGATACACTATTTTACAAAATAGTGAGGACTACTAAAACAACTATCCTAAACCATCACTCCATACCCTGGCTAGTTCCTACTATGTTCTCACCTCCTGAGAAGAAAAATGGAGCAAAAAAGAAAAAGGGTGAGCTCAACCATCCTAGTAAAGAATGTTATGACTAAGATAATATACAAAAAATTATCATTAGTCTTCAACAGGGAAAAATCTGATAGACTATAATAGACAACAAGTTTTAGATTAACAACTGCAGCGAAAACATCAATCCATTAGAAGAGTCAAGTAGAGAATGAATTCTACTATCTTCTAAGATTTAAAAGTCTATCATCAATATTTTATCCCCGTAACATCAATAAATATACATCTTGAATCAAATATTCATCTTTCAACTACAGGCCAAAGATATTTATTTGTATCACAAGTTGGTCATGTTCATCTCAACACATTTTCATCTTTGCACTACGTGCCAAAGATATTCATCAGTTAATCGTTCATCTTTGCACTACAGACCAAAGATATTCAGTAATACCATCATTTAGGACTGAGGATGATGAAAAATATCTTAAAGAAACTAAATCCAGTGAGACAAAAGAACAAATATTAGGGATTCATACTACAGTTTATACAAGTTTAAAAATACTTTATAATAATCAATTGTGGAGCATAATTCAAAAATAAAGATCAAAATATGTATACAATCAAAGATAGTAACCATACTAGACATCTTGGACAAAGAAGAGAAAATTTTATTTTTCTGTGAATAGTGTCATATTCGTGAATAGTGCCGTATACGTGAATAGTTACCCCGATACGAAAAGGTAGAAATTCCACAATAAAATTCATATCAATATTTCGGCATAATGAAATTGAAGAAAATAATATCATTTACGAAGAATAACATCCCTTACCTCAAAAGAACAGTATCTATGATTGAAATATCGGATATAATGCTGAAGAAAATTTGCACTGAATAACAACTCTCAAAGTATCTAAATACTCACAAAATACGATCGATAATATATATATATATATATATATATATATATATATATATATATATATAGAGAGAGAGAGAGAGAGAAACTTGTTTCTAGTGTAATTTTCAATTCTAACTAAGCACCCTATTTATAGGAAAATGCTTAGAATGCCAAAGCAGACTAACCTGCTACCTTATGATTTTACCTTCTACTATTCACGCCCACTACTTTTGAAATATAATTTTAGCACATTTCTCACTAACCAAAAGTGGGGTCCATCCATTCTAGAAATTTCTAAAATGTTTAAAAATTTAAACAATAATTTTAATAATTCATAATAAATAGCACTTTTATCAGAAAAATTCGAATCTCATGTCTATTCCATACGGGAGATTTTTAATACATCCATTCTGACAAAATACTGATAAAACACCTCAGCATTAATTCTTTCATTTATATCTACATAAAATAAATATATCCATAATTTATATCCACATAAAATAAATATTTCCTTATCATATAAATCAATAATTAATTATTCACAAATAATATTACAGAATCACAATTATGACAACCAGGTCATTCCCAGGAAAGAGGGGGCTTTCTGATATGGATTTCTCCTTACTTGGCACGCAATTCGGTGACCAAACCTCTCCTTAGACAGAACTTCCTTAGACATTGCCAATAATGCTATCTAATAATATTATTCAAATAATATAAATTATTGATCTGATAATGGAGATACTGTGCAGTGACAATTATTGAAACAACAATAATATAAAATATCAACGTAGCAATTATTGAATCAATAAAATATTGAACAGTAATTACTGTAACAATTATTGAGTGGTGCCTTCTTACGTAAGGATCAATAATTCAACAATACTGTGCAATATCGTGTAATAACTGTGCAACCACGCGTATTACTGTATTTTAACCACCAGATATTCTAACAGTGTTAACAGTAACGATTACGTTGTTATTTGTAAAAATTCAAACTTGTCATTTTTTCATCCGACCGTTTTCCGTAATGGGGCCTACAAATGGTTGCGTCGTCATACGAATATTCCCCGACAACAAGAATATTCCACGACCAAACGAATATTCTCTGACAACAATGAATATTTTATAACCACTTGCTTATTTTGCAAAATTTGCATATTTCACCCATAACCAAAGCATTAAATCAAATTAACACCTTATTATTCAAAATAATAATTAGAGGAAATTTAATTTTATTTATAAAAAAATTGGGGTCTTACAACATGACCATCCCGATGGGTACGATAGACTTATGACTTACTACGGGCATTCGGATGCTGCCAAGTGTCACATGTTTGCTACGACTTCGAAAAAGAGTGCTCGAGAATGGATGGGAACCTTGGCATCAGGATCTTTTGGCTCATGGAGCGATCTTCGGGAAAAGTTCCATGCTCGATTTGGGAGAAATAAAAGAAGAAGAAAGATCACTGCTTCTCTCATACAGGTGAGAAAACGTTCGGATGAAAGCCTCAGTTAGTATGTTAAGAGGTTTCGAGAGGCAGTGAGGACGATGGCAGAATTAAACTCACCACAGGCCTTAGGATTCTTCACAACGAGTCTGGATATAGGGAAATCAAAAAAGCTGATGAAAGACCTAGTTGTCAATCCCCCCAATGACCTAACAGAAGCTTTTCATCGAGTCGAGATGTGACGCCCCCAAAATAGGTATACATCACCCATTCTGAGTCATCAAATATATGGAACATAATATAAATACAAACTTAATTTATACAACTGTTAAGTGTCGTGTAGAATACGACACAACATAAGCTGTGAGTTTTAATACAAATATTGTCTTCTAGACAGTATTCAAACTCAAAATAAGTCCTCAATACATTTATTATCACACTATTTCACATAATAGTGAGGACTACTAATGCAAACATCTGGACCGTCACTCTGTTACCTGACTAGTCTCAGCTATATTGTCATTTCCTGAAGAGAACAATGAAAGCAAAGGGTGAGCTCAACTAGCCCAGTAAGAAATATTATGACTAAGATAATGCAGGATAAATTATCATTAGTCTTCAACAGTGTTAAACTGATAAAATATAATAAACATCAAGTTTAACTGCAGTGGAACAAGTAATCCATTAGAAGAGTCAAGTAGAGCATGATATCTACTATCTTCTATGATTTAAAAAGTTTATCAACAGTTTTATCGCTGAGACTCAGCTTAATAAATAATTCACATCATCGAATCATCCCTGCACTACGGGCCAAAGATATTCATTAGTATCACCAATGGTCATGATCATACCAACAACTGTCCATCAATGCACTACGGGCCAATGATGACTTTTATCACATCATTTGTAACATTACAAGTCATGATTATACCGAATAATCCCTGGTCATAATCATACCAATCAATAGTCCATCTATGCACTACGGCCAAAGATGACTTTCATCACAATATAAGCATGAAGATGATGACAATGATATAAGAATTCAATTTAAATGAGAGCAAGGATAAATTTTAAATATTTATAATTTAATTTATCCAGAATTCAATAATGTCCAAATTGTCAACATGATATTGCTTTGTGGAGTAAAATTTAAGAATAATATTGTATCAAAAATAATTTAGACTGAAAAAAATCAATTTTTGTCATGAATAGTACCCTAGGTGAATAGTATTCGAGTGAATAGTATCCCGTGAATAGTACTTTAGGAATAGTAACCCGTGAATAGTACCCCGATATGAAAAGATAAAAAATTATTAAGAATACTCAGAATAATATTTCCATGAAAAGATACTGGACGAAGCGTAAATATCAAGGATATTCTACTAATTTTATGGAGTATAGAAACAATACTTATCAACAAAAGTGTAGAATTAGAAATACGAAACGAAATAATATAACTTATATACTACAGAGTATGGAAGAAAATATTATTTCTTTCGAATATTGAACAAGAATAATATCACTTACGAATACAAAAGAAATAATACCTCTTACCTTAATAGGAGATTGGATACTGCAATAGTGTAGTAACAGAATACTCTTCTTCTTTCTATCTTATTCTCTCTATACTTTCTCTCTCTATAACTTGAATGAATTGGTAAAAAATAATGAAAAAATGAGCTTCTATTTATAGGCTTGGTAGAGTAAGGGAAAAATAGTCTTTTTGTCATAATTTATGACATCATAGCTTACATCATTGATCATATTACATCATTGCTTACCTCATCGTCCAATGACATCATCGCTTACCTCATCGTCTGATGACATCATCGCTTACATCATAGGAATTCAAATTCAATTTGTTCTCTTCCACCTCATTTTACTTTTATACCATGAATTTACTATAATAATGTTATCATTCAAATTATAAAAAATATACTATTATATAATCACATCATACTACTATAATGTAATATTATAATAACATATTTGAATGAATTATTTTATCGGAAAAGATAAAATACCAACTTTCAACAAATGTCACATGCTAAAAATTCCTCAGTTTAAATTCACATTGAATAAATATTTTCTTATCATATATATCAATAATTAATTATTCACAAATAATATTACAAAATTTCAATATTGACAACCAGGTCGTTCCAAGGAAAGAGGGAGATTTTCGATAAGGATTTCCTCAATAGAACTTTCTAGACATTGTCAATAATACAAATAATAATATTATTCAAATAATATGAATTATTAATTTGATAATTTGAAATACTGTGCAATGACAATTATTGAATCAATAATATAAAATATCAACGCAGCAATTATTGAATCAATAAAATAAAATATTGAACAGTAATTAATGTAACAATTATTGAGTAGTGACTTCTTACATAAGCATCAATAATCAAAGATACTGTACAATACCGTGTGCTATTATGCAACCACGCGTATTACTGTACTTTTATTACCGAGTATTTCAATAGTTAACGGTAAAACTTTTGCCATTATTTTATAAAAATGATATTTTTGTCGCTTTCTATATCCAATAGTTATTCCGTTGTAGGGCCCACTAATGATCGTACCGTCGTACAGATATTCCCCGATAAAAAGAATATTCCCCGACCAATCGAATATTTTATAACCACTTGCTTACTTTATAAAATTTATAAATATTACCCACAATTATAACATATCAAATTCCACACCATAATATTCAAAAATATATTTCGAGAAAATTAATCTTTATTCATAAAAGTTGGGGCCTAACAACCTCCCCTTCTTATGAAATTTCGTCCTCGAAATTAGGGTACGTTCTTGCTATGTCGAAGAGGTGAGGATACCTTGACTTTATTTCAGATTCTAACTCCCAGGTCATTTTCTCAACATCGTGGTTTCTCCACAAAACTTTGACTTGAGGTATAACCTTGGAGCATAGAATATGTTCCTTCTTATCCAAGATTTTAACAGGTACCTCTTCATACGTTAAATCTTCCGCTATTTCGTCTGGTTCTAACTCAATAATGTGGTTTGGGTCTTCTACATATTTATGTAACATGGATATGTGAAAAACGTTATGAACACAAAACATACTTGGCGGTAAGGCGAGTCTATAAGCCACAGTTCCTACTCGATCGAGGATTTTGAAAGGGCCAATGAATCGAGGATTGAGCTTTTCTCTCTTTCTAAATCTCGTAACTCCTTTCCATGAAGCAACTCGTAATAACACATGATCTCCAACATTAAACTCCACGTCTTTTCTATGAAGATCAGCATAACTCTTTTATCTATCTTGTGAGGTTTTTATACGCTGTCGAATCATTTGAATCTTTTCTATTGTCATGCACACCAATTCTGGTCCCAACAACATTGCTTCATCCACCTCCTCCCAGCATACTGGAGAACGACACTTGTGTCCATTCAACACCTCAAATGGAGCCATGCCAATACTTGCTTGATAACTGTTGTTGTAGGAGAATTCCACCAATAGCAAGAACTTGTCCCAACTTCCTTTGAAGTCAAGGACACAGAGTCTTAATAGATCTTCATGAGTTTTAATAGTCCTCTCCGACTGCCAGTCCGTTTGAGGATGATATGCCTAACTAAATCATAAATCTGTGCCCATAGCTTTTTACAAACTGACCCAAAATCGTGAAGTGAATCTTGGGTCTCGATCAGAAACTATGGATACTGGCATACCATGCAGTCTTACAATCTCATTTATGTACATACGAGCAAGACGTTCAAGTGAATAAGTTTCTCGTATAGGTATGAAATGAGCAGACTTGGTCAATCTATCAACAATGACCCAAATCGCATCTATGCCTTGAGAAACCTTGGGAAGACTAGTAACAAAATCTGTGGTAATGTGCTCCCGCTTTCATTCCAAAATTTCAAGTGGTTGCAATGGACCTTTTGGCACTTGATACTCCTTCTTGACACGTTGACACATTAAACACCTTGAGATAAACTCTGCTATCTCTCTCTTCATATTGCTCCACCAAAATGTGTGTCTAAGATCACGATATATTTTGGTACTTCCAGGATGGATTTACACCTCCATCATGATTTATACTTCAAATTAGAGTCGTTAGGAACACAAAGTCTGGAGTACACTCTAAGTATTCCTTCTTCATTGATTCTTGCTTCCGAAATAGTACCTTCTCACACTTTCTGCTTCATACGCATCAGCTCCAGGTCTGTAGTTTGAGCAACTTTAACTTTATCGAATAAAGTCAGTTCTACTCGTATATTTTCCATCATCACGTGGGTCCCTAGAGTCTTTATCTCTATCTCCATATGACGCCCCCAAATTCGGGTATCTTCCAATCTGACAATTGGTGCTACACGACACTCATAACTGTACATTCATTCTAATGAAACGACATCAAAATGTGTGTTCCAACGACATTCTTATTACATTAATAATAATAAATCTCGTTCCCAGGTTCTTAAAGCATTACATTCTTTGTTCATCATAATATAATACATATACTTACTAGTCTTTTACAAGATAAACTAATCATTCATCTTCGCCTTGCCTTTATCTCTACTGGAAACCTCTGTTCGCTCATCCTTAGCTGCATTCATATGGTTAAAGCAAGAGTGAGCATAACAAGCTCAACAAGTATAACAATTTCTTTTAAGCAACATGCTTGAAACATAGGAATCGTATATCTTCAATAACTGGATAATAGTTATGAAGTACTATCGATAATTCAAAATACCATTTCTTTTCCTTCAAAATATTTTACAATGACAATTTTCAGTAAAACATCAATTCTGGTCCAAGACCATGAGCATTTCATAATTTCTTTGAAAAGGACATCCCGGCACTAAGTCCGTAAGTTCGGCATAGCTTACGAGCACTTCTAGGTGATCAGGCTATAGTACTCTATATTGATCAACACTACATCCATTAAACGTATGTACGTTTAAGTTTTAGCAACCTCGCGTACCCATCGAATAATCGATGAAAAATATATTTGTTTATTCATACTCAAGCTTACCTTGAATCCGTACCAAACAATTGACGTAGGATAGCGTTATCAATTCTATATCGAAAGACTTATAAATAAATCAATCAATCTTCAAGATTAGTCTAGCCGAGTTAAAACTGGCATCGACCCTTTCTTTAAAACCATTCATGCGTCTCATAACATGAATCACTAAAAACCTGGCTAACATAAAGGTTAGACAAGCATTTAGAAAAACTTGTCTTTAGCGTCTGCTACAGTAAAATTACTTTTCCTTTGAGTTTTTACAGTCTCTACAACACATAACCATATAACATACCACATTAGGTCATGAATGAACATACATGGTTCCTAATGAATCCTACCATTCTTCTCAATCTAATCATATATTAGATTTGTTATTATTGGTTCTGACTTACCGTCGCTCTTTACATCGTTCTTACCAACCTCTTTCTCTTCTATATCTTAAGTGAATTTACTTCATTAATACCCCTCATTTCGAGTTAATCATCCATCCTCATGGCTTACTATCGTTCTTACGTTATTAATCGAAATTCGATCGTCATTGGTTAAGTACACTTATTTCATACCGTTCATGTTCACGTAACTTGTAACAATTTTTAGTTGTAATTCTCCACGTTATAGTCATCATCGAAGATACTACTTTAAGTTTATTAATTCATCATCAATTAACTATCTTTCATTTCGTATACTTAATCATACTTATTTCTTTAACAAAACTCGTTTTGAGTATTTATCTACCCTTATGGCTTATTATCGTTCATCGTTTTATTGTTAATAACTTACGTTCAATTAATCTTTCCTTCAATCTTTAGTCGATAATCTTAAGGTCTTCAACATCTTAATTGATGTTACTTTAGGTTTAGCATGGATATAATTTACCAGCTTTCTCTTTATCTTCAAAAACATTACTCTCTATGCTTTATTTAGTGCTGGCACTGCGGCGCCAGCTTCCCTTCTTGGATTCGCGCTGCGGCGCGGGTTTACAGTGTACAATACCCCAGCCTCGGCGCTACGGCTCCACTCTTTCTTCATTGTGTCACGCTGCGGTGCCAACTAACAGTATGCTATGGTTTGGCCTTGCGCTGCGGCACCGACCTTTCTTCTTTGAGTCACGCCGCGGCGCGGACTCTGTGCCTCAAAAAATTTTAACAGACTTTTGACTTTGTGAGATTCCCGGGCTCGTAACTTCTTCATTATAAGTCTGAATTGGCTCGTTCAAGAGCCTACGGTTCACAAATCACATACTCTACGTGTTCATGCAAGAATTTTATCTTTTTGACTTCGTTAACTTGAAATTCACCTTTTAGTTCATTTTAACGAAAACGATAAACGTTCATGAACATTCAACGCTCGTTTCTTCGTTCTAAGTCAGAATTCGGTCATTTTTGAGTCCGCAACTCTATAATGCCAAATAAGACTTGACTCCGTTGAAAACCAATGTTTCCAAGCTCAATATCAAAATTTGACTTCCATTCCGAGAATTTTACGAATTCGACGATTATCGTCCAAACTCGTGAATTCTGCCATAATTTCGTTACTTAAGATTTGTTCTTCGTTTCAAATGGATTCTATCCATCATATTAACATCTTAACCTACTCATTTCATTAACTTATTTACATGATAAGTTATTACTTGTTCTTTGTAAGTTTGTAACTTATAAAAGTATAAACTACTTACACTTTCATTTCACATGACTTGTTATGGTTCAAGACTTCTAACCTTCATCCTTGCCTTTTCTTATCATACCAACTTCATTAATATAAAACATGTTACAAGTTCCTACAAATTCTTCCTTGGTTCATAACTTCATTTATTGCTTATCTTACAACATGACCTAATTACGGCTTATTAAGACTTAAGCCCTTTGATTTATCATTCCTACTCCTTCTTAGCATACATGGTCTACCACTCCTCACTTTTCTAACAATGGAAGAGAAAGAGAATCATGGTTTAGGATTGCTTACACTTAAATATCACTTGGTTAATCTTTAATCTTCTTCTTGCTTCTTGAAATATAAACTCTAGCTTTTCTAGCTTTTTCTCTCAAGCCAATAAGCACCTTATAAGTTGGATGAAATAAAACAACCAACAAATAAAATCCTAAGCTTGATATTTATAGGAATCTCAAAGTGAGGGTAGTTTAGACATTAAACCAATCCCACCTCCTTACTATTCATTACTTCCTAATTAAGTTAACTTGATCACCACATATACTTGGCCATTAAGTTTACTTGTTAATCACCTAGCTTATCATTTGCTTGCTCATCACTTTTACTTAGCCATTAAGTATACTTGCTCCCTACTTTGGATCATCCATGGTTTGCCCCATGGTTCATACTTACCCATTGGATTCTTACTTTGGGCTTTACCTTATTTAACTTACTTATACATTGGGCTTGCATTAATTTACTTTGAACTTTACAATAACCAATATTTGAGCTTTAACATTAGTTTACATTGGGCTTAACCAATCCTACATTTGGGCCTTATCATACATCCCATTGGACTTTACAATTTCCTGCTCAATCCAACAAGTCCATTACATATGGCTTAAAGCTTTAGAACGTATTGTCTACGTATTATTCTCGTATTCTAACTTGTATACTTATTCATATACAACATACCATCATTCATACATACTCGTATAATACCTTGTATCATACTCGTATTCATTATCTCGTACAATACGTACGTATTATACGATCATCGCTTTAATTCATTATACACAATTACATTCCTTCTCGGAAATCACTTTCCCTAACCGTTAGATTTTAAGTTCGCATGCAAAAAACTGCGTTTTCCATAACTGAAATATTATTAGATATTCCATCTCACCTCGATATTCTATCGTTACTTATTTCTCAGAAATTCAAAAATAATTTCCGAGTAGAAATGCGTGAATAGTGTTTTTCAAAAAATTTCTCGAAAAGTTATTATTTTCGTCTTGGAAATTTAAACACTTTAATTCCTTCACGTAGCCAAAATACTATGACGTTCTGACATATCTAGGTCATAAAATGTCCTTCAATTAGCTTACTCCCATAAATAATTAATTAAATTCATTTAATCCACCTAATCAAATAAAAATTTAATTCTCATAAAAATCTAATTTTTTTGGGGCGTTACACTCCATCCTTTGCAAGTCATACAAAATGGGCCTTTGCGTTGACAATATCGCACTCATACCCGCATATGATCTTCTACTCAATGCGTTAGCTACCACGTTTGCTTTTCCAGGATGGTATTGAATAGTATGATTATAATCTTTCAACAGTTCAAGTCAACGTCGTTGTCGCATGTTAAGTTCCTTTTGAGTGAAGAAATATTTGAATCTTTTATGATCCATAAAGATCTCCACCCTCTCCCCATACAGGTAATGCCTCCAGTTTTAAAAACGAATACGACAGCTGCCAACTCTAGATCTTGAGTAGGATAATTCCTATCATATTCTTTGAGTTGTCGGGAGGCAGAGGCTATGACTTTCCCATATTGCATGAGAACACATCCTAAACCTTTGCCTGAAGCATCACTGTAGATGACATATCCCTCCAAACCAGATGGTATTGTGACGCCCCCAAATCCGGGTACTTGAAACCCGAACTCGGTGCTTCGCGATACCATTTCTATGAGCAGAATAATACTAATAATAATAACAATAATATAAAGATCAACTTAATTTACATGATTATCAGAGTCTAGCTCCCAAGTACGCAACCTTTAATACATTTATTACAACCCATGATAGATAATTAATATCATACTTGTCTTAATAATATCAAACTAATACATAAACTACCACAAATCTTATTTGGTTAGCTTTCCTTTCCCTTTGTTTCTGCATGAGCTTTCTGGTTCTTCACGCTTAGCTGAAAACATTTAAATTAAGCAAGGATGAGCATTTGAGTGCCCAGCAAGTAATATCAATTATAAATATAAACTGAAAGAATTTAAATGTTCTCTTTATACTACCCTTCTACAACAGATCAATAGTTGTGAAGTATCTATACCGATAATAACATAACAACCCTCTTTCAAATTTTTGAAACTACATAATGACTATAAATAGGTTTTAATTGACATACTATGAACATTATTTTCATTTTCGAAAAGGTTAAACAGAAATTCATCTGTAAACCGTCATAACTTACGGGCACGGGGGTGATCAGCCCGTTGTACCTTGCATTGATCAATACTACATGCAAGAACGAGGGTATCGTTCACTCTGTCCGCCTTGGGCGCATAAAAATTTTCCCGTGTAGGGATGTTCATACTTGTCTAGGTTCTAAATCAAAGGTTTTATCTTGTTCAACAATAATCTATAATTCAACATATATATATATATATATATATATATATATATATATATATATACGGGTAATTGACAAAGGTGTATCAACATGTGATTAAATACAACGATTATCCAAGTGGGGATACTTGTATAACCATTTATAGAAATTAACGAACTGAATATAAATCTGAATTATCATATACTAACATGTTGATAATCAATGAACGTATATAATATAAAATTAATAATCTGTACAGTAATAATATAATTCATAAATATTTTTACTCATGTCCATTGCATAAAGAAAATGCAAAGGAAAGATACTTGCCTGATGCGCTGCTTACAGTTCACAATTTAGTTTTATCGTTTATCTCACGACCTATCATTAATAAGATCGTTCGTTCGATTAGAACAATATACTATAACACATAGTTCTGCATTTCGCAGTCAACACATAACCTAATCACATTATTACCCATTTTATCAACCATTGAATCATAAATAAATACATATCTAATCAAAATATCTAAGTCCAGATCAATTTCTGAAACATGTCGGTGTACCGACGGCTTTATCGGGTAATTATCGAGTCTAAGACTCTGTCCTATAACTTAGTATCAGTCATATTAATTCTAAATGACGTAATATAATTTTAAAATATTTATTATAATTTATCATAAAATTTCAAACATCGGAATCATTATTAAATGATTTAAATATTAATCAATTCTATTATCATTAATATTTAATTAATATTAAACTATTAATGAAATCATTTCCAAAAAATTAAAGTTATTTATAATAACTTAGAATATTTTTAAAGTATTAATATTACCCTTAAATGATTTTTAAAACATTTAAAATCATTCTTAAATAATTACCATTAATATTAAAGTATTAATGCTTTATTTATCCAAATATTAAAAGTCATTAAGTATAACTTAAAATATTTTTAATTCATTTATATCCTTTTTAAATTAAAAAAATTATTTTTAAACTATTTATTTAATATAATTATTAAATAAATTTAATATCATTTAGTATTAAATTAATATCATTAATATTAAATTATTAATGAAACTATTCTTCAAATATTAAAAGTTATATTTTATAACTTAAAAAATCTTTAAACACTTTATTTATATTTAAAATGATTTTTATAATATTAAAATTATTTTTAAACTAATTTATTTAATATAATTATTAAATAACCTTAATATCATTAATAATAATTAATTAATGAAATTTTGCCTTTAAATATTGAAAGTTATATTTTATAACTTAAAATATTTTTAAATACCTTATTATTATTTAAAATAATTTTTAATATAATAAAATCATTTTTATTAATTTATTTAATTCATTTAGTAAATAACTTAAATATCATTAATATTAATTTATTAATGAATTTTATCACAAAATATTAAAAGTCATTAAAAATAACTTAAAATATTTTCTTATATCATAATACAATTTCAAATGATTTTTCATGTATTAAAATCATATTTAACTAATTAATTTAATAATATAATTAAATAAATTAAATACCTTTAATATTTCAAAAATATTAAATATTTATGAAATATATTTAAAATAATTAAAAACTAATTTTCAAAATTTAAAATAATTTTTAATAATTTATTTTGTATTTTTAATAATTAAAAACTATTTTTTTCTATTTATTTAATTAATTTAATTAATTTTCAGAAAATAAATTACTATCTGTCGCTAAAGACCGTCTATAGCGACAGAACCGTAGCTATATGTGTTCTTCATGTTCTTCATACAAACCCAGAATTCAATGTCAGAAACCGGGCTAGCTACTTTGACCGAGCTTAATGTTCTTTCTAAGTTGTTTCTGTCTAATCTAAAGCTCAGATCTTGTAGTACTCATGCAACACTACAAAACTCAACAAGAAAAATGAACAAATCACATAACAAGAAAGAGATCGAATTACCCAAAATAGCTGTCAGAGTTGTTCTTCATTTTCTGGGTTACCCAGAAATGAAGAACAGTTAGACAAGCCATATTTGAGCTTCCACAACTTGCAATCCGTGTAACCTTTTAGTGATACAAAGCTTTCAGGTTGTAGACCACATGTAGTACTACAGTTCTATATCATAAAATACCATTAGCATCAACAGAATCAACATTTATGATCCGGTCATACCATGTCAGTCGACATGTTCATATGTTTTCTGGGTTACCCAGAAAACAGAGAACATGCTCGAGTTGCTTGGTTTGACCGTCCACTACAATCACCCATTCTAATTATTAGGAGACTTTAAGGCATAAACATGGAGTTCATATACAAGATTACAACCTAGATGCAACACAAACAACAAACCAACAACAAACTGAAAGATCTAGCTGGTCAAAAGCGTGGTCAGGTCGTTTCTGGGTTACCCAGAAACACCCGGTCAACGCATTTTGACCTTAAATATCTTGCAATATATGATCGATACGACCCTGATTCAAGTTCTAGATCCTAGACCACATAACATACTACAAGTATAAACCTTTAAAACACAAAAATCACAAACAGGCTGAGATTTACAGCCTCTGACATTTGATGTCAGACCACAAAATAAATTTTTTCCAGATTTTGTAAAATGCTAAATCCGAGCCTCTAGATGTTATGGATCTAACATCTAGCAACCCAGATCACCAATAGACACTACTAACAACATATTCTAACACTCAAACATAACATCTAACATAGCAACTAAGATCAGATTTTTCAAATTAGGTTTATACCCTATATGAACAAGTTTTGATTATAGCTTCTGAATCTGTTCAAGGTGATCGTGGGGCTGGTCTTGTGACTGAATTTAGTAAAGGATTTCGTAGGTTTTAGAGAGAGAGGGTCTTGGATGGTTATTGTGAACAAATGAGCTAGCAAGTGACATTTTCTCTCTCTTAATCTATTTATATGACTTAGATTCAATGTATCTAACATGCAAGGTGACAATAGAGATAAGCTTGAATGAGTTTTAGGCATGTGCTATAAATCTAGAGTGATGACTTGCAAGATATGGATAATATTTGCAAAAAAATCTATTAAAATAAATCCAAAAAGGATATTTTAGTAAAATAATAAAATAATTTAAGGGTATTTTTATCCGTGATGCTTGAATCTAGGTTAAAATCAATAGATCTTAAACTTTAAGGTTTCCCAAATAATTTTTAGGGTTTGAAAAAATTAAGATTAAAGTTCAATAAGATTTTAATTAGAGCTTACTAATAAAAATTTAGGGTTTTTAAATAATTAGAGTTTTCTAAAAATTATTTAGGGTTTCTAAAATTTTAATTAGGGTTTACCTAATTAATCATTTAATACACAACATAAAATATATAACACAGTTATATAACAGTCTTAAACTCACAGTTGATTTTTCAATTAGGGTTTCCCCTAGTAAAATTTGGGTTTAATCAATTAATAAAAGGGTTTTGAAATTAAACACCATAATTGACTAATCATCATCAACACGTACATACAGTACATATTCATAGCACTGAAAAATCAAAATATAATTAATATTATATTATTATTCTCATACCTTGACAATAATCTAAAAATTAGGGTTTGGATTCCATATCTGATTTATTCTTCCATAATTAACCTTAATAATTAAGGTAAAATTATTAACTTAATAATCTGTACTAAAATTCATATAATAAAATAATTGTTATAATTATTCTACAAAATCACTCCATATATTATTTAAATAATATATGAATATATTTTCATAGAAAATAGTTAATAAAAATATTTTCACTATAAAATTAATTATTATAAAAATATACTTTATAAAAATTAATAATTCTAAAATAACTTTATTTATAAATATTTATGTAATAAATATATTTTTATTTACCATATAATTACATATACACATTATCTTGTACAAATCCTCATCCTTAAATTAAAAAAAAAGTATACACAAAATTTCTGATTTATTTATATAGAAAATATCGGGTTGTTACATTCACCCTCCCTTATAAAGATTCCGTCCCCGGAATTACCGTTTTAAAACCTATACATACACGGGTACATAACATACACAATCATCGCAAGTAGATCTCGATCAACTTTGATCGAACTGATCTTTAACTATTCACATAAAGCTTGTCTTTCTGATTAAATGGAAAAATTGGTTTCTAAAAGAACTCAAATTCCTCCTCAAAATTGTTTTAGAAATAATTTACTTTATATAGGAAAATCATGTATAATAAAAGTTATATGAATAATACCTGGAGTTCTAGTACCAGCTGCTGCCATATCCTGGACCGTCATGTTGAAAACTCTCGCAATAGATTTTGTTGGCTTACTTGACGAAGTTGGTCCGGTGATTGCTAAAGTCCCGCTGCATGTGCCAGTGTTCACACTACCTGCCTCCACCCTCCTGTTCGGACAATCTTTCACCCTGTGCTTTGTCGATCCGCACAGAAAACATCCACTATTCATCCTAGGATTGGGGCAGTTGGGAGAGATATGGCCCTCCTGCCCATACTTGTAACAAACAAACTTCCCCTTCAAACATTCTCCAGAGTGGTTCTTTCCACAAGTCTTACACGACACAGTCTGTTTCTTCATACCTTCTTGCTTCACCTGCACACTTCCAAAACTGCTCACCTTCCTCTTGCTACTATCACCCCTATTCCCACTATTAATTCCTACCTTCCCAGCTCCTTCAGTCTTACCCTTATTCTTTCTCTCCTTGTTGTAGAGGCTCATGGCCTCACTCCCCTCCTCAGCAATAACCGCCTTCTCCATGAGTACTGCAAATGTAGGGATCTGCAACACTGCCACCTTGTTGTAGAGCCAGAGTTTTAATCCCAGCTCAAACCTCCTTGCCTTTCTAGCCTCCGTATCAATTTGATGCGGGGCAAACCTAGCTAACTCATTGAATTTCGCGGCGTATTCTGACACCGTCATGTTTTCCTGCTTCAATTCTAAAAATTTTACCTCCATCCTAGCCTGCATACTAGGGGAAAAATAGTTTTCGAAAAATAATGTTTTAAATCTATCCCATGTGACTACACCTTCTCCTGCCCTCGCCTGATTCGCTTCCCACCAAAAATTTGCCTCACTCTTCATCATGTAGGTGGCAAAAGCAGTCTTTTGCCCCTCAGCTACCTTAGCTATTACGAATGCCTTCTCAATCTCCTTAACCCAAGTTTGGGCTTTAACAGGGTCAGCTGTACCTTTGAATTCTGGCGGTCCTACAGCCTTAAAGTCTTTAAAGTTAGCTAAGCGGTTGTCCAGCTGGTTCCCTGCAGCTGGTATTCCCTGTTGCATAGCCTGAGCTATCATGTTTGCGAAGTTCTGCATCGGGTCTGCTTGTTGTTGTTCTTCAACGTTGTTGACAGATTCTTCTGCCCTTTGATTGCGAGTTCGACGTCTTGGCGGCATTATCTGATTAAATAAAATCATAAATTTAACTTACATTCTAAACCTTATCATATAAGTTTAATATTTTAAACTTGTTTCATTACTCAAACATAGATTCATATTCATTTAACAAATATTTACATAACATAGCACATACTGCTTTTAACATCATTCATCCCTTTGTGACTACAAAAGTCGGGATTTACAACTTGATCATTACAAAAGTTTAAGAATATATCCTTACACATATATACTAATCACACATATTACATTAAACACACCTATATCACCGAACCTATACTACCTATTCGCTACGCCTTTTTCCTTGGACAACTTTTCGCCTGATGACCTTCTATCTCACAGATAAAACATGCTCCTGGTTTGTAGTCAGGACAATACAGAGTGGTATGTCCTTCATAACCGCAAAGATAACATATTTTTTTCCCTTTCTTCTTATCATATTTTCCTAAGTTATGCTCCTCTATCTTTCTTTTTCCCTTCTTGCTCGGAGCTGCACACGATGTGTTGCTTGTGGCTCCCATCTGATCAATTTGAATTTTAATCTTATCTTATTCTTTCATTGTTTCTATTAACGCTTGACACAACTGACTATTCAATAGCTTTTCTATTTTCCACAGCCTTTCCAGAGAAGAAACCTTGTTCCTCAGATTTTGTACCTCCGTTGATGCTTGATCAGCTTCAACTTTAGTGTCTGAATCACTATCTGTCAGCTCCACCATCTCCGAATCTTGTACTACATTTTCTATAATAACCACATCATCTGAGTTGTCTGCATTGTGAGCCTCTATTTCAGCTATTGGCTTTGATATCAGCTCGGGTATATGGGTTTGATCCTTCTTCATGCTATATACATATAACAAGCCTTTTCCACCAGACATCAACACATATAAATTATCCTGATTAGCATATAGTATATACACACAACAAACAGTAGTTTTATATAAGTTATCTTTTATTTTGTTTGACGATAAATTTATTCAATTCATCTCTTTTTAAACTCTATATGAGTTATTTATATTTTTAACGTTTCCCTCTGCTCTAAGGTTATAGCCTAAGGTCTAACCCACCTAACGTTTTTAACCCTAAGCTCTGATACCATGATGTGACGCCCCCAAATTCGGGTACTTGAAACCCGAACTCGGTGTTTCACGATACCATTTCTATGAGCGGAATAATACTAATAATAATAACAATAATATAAAGATCAACTTAATTTACATGATTATCAGAGTCTAGCTCCCAAGTACGCAACCTTTAATACATTCATTACAACCCATGATAGATAATTAATATCATACTTGTCTTAATAATATCAAACTAATACATAAACTACCACAAATCTTATTTGGTTAGCTTTCCTTTCCCTTTGTTTTTGCATGAGCTTTCTGGTTCTTCACACTTAGCTGAAAACATTTAAATTAAGCAAGGATGAGCATTTGAGTGCCCAGCAAGTAATATCAATTATATATATAAACTGAAAGAATTTAAATGTTCTCTTTATACTACCCTTCTACAACAGATCAATAGTTGTGAAGTATCTATACCGATAATAACATAACAACCCTCTTTCAAATTTTTGAAACTACATAATGACTATAAATAGGGTTTAATTGACATAATATGAACATTATTTTTATTTTCGAAAAGGTTAAACAGAAATTCATCTTCAAACCGTCATAACTTACGGGCACGGGGGTGATCAGCCCGTTGTACCCTGCATTGATCAATACTACATGCAAGAACGAGGGTATCGTTCACTCTGTCCGCCTTGGGCGCATAAAAGTTTTCCCGTGTAGGGATGTTCATACTTGTCTAGGTTCTAAATCAAAGGTTTTATCTTGTTCAATAATAATCTATAATTTAACATATAAATATATATATACGGGTAATTGACAAAGGTGTATCAACATGTGATTAAATACAATGATTATCCAAGTGGGGATACTTGTATAACCATTTATAGAAATTAACGAACTGAATATAAATCTGAATTATCATATACTAACATGTTGATAATCAATGAACGTATATAATATAAAGTTAATAATCTGTACAGTAATAATATAATTCATAAATATTTTTACTCATGTCCATTGCATAAAGAAAATGCAAAGGTAAGATACTTGCCTGATGCGCTGCTTACAGTTCACAATTTAGTTTTATCGTTTATCTCACGACCTATCATTAATAAGATCGTTCGTTCGATTAGAACAATATACTATAACACATAGTTCTGCATTTCGCAGTCAGCACATAACCTAATCACATTATAACCCATGTTTAACAACCATTGAATCACAAATAAATACATATCTAATCAAAATATCTAAGTCCAGATCAATTTCTGAAACATGTCGGTGTACCGACGACTTTATCGGGTAATTATCGAGTCTAAGACTATGTCCTATAACTTAGTATCAGTCATATTATTTCTAAATGACTTAATATAATTTTAAAATATTTATTATAATTTATCATGAATTTTCAAACATCGGAATCATTATTAAATGATTTAAATATTAATCAATTCTATTATCATTAATATTTAATAAAACTATTAATGAAATCATTTCCAAAAAATTAAAGTTATTTATAATAACTTAGAATATTTTTAAAGTATTAATATTACCCTTAAATGATTTTTAAAACATTTAAAATCATTCTTAAATAATTACCATTAATATTAAAGTATTAATGCTTTATTTATCCAAATATTAAAAGTCATTAAGTATAACTTAAAATATTTTTAATTCATTTATATCCTTTTTAAATAAATTTTAAATTAAAAAAATCATTTTTAAACTATTTATTTAATATAATTATTAAATAAATTTAATATCATTTAGTATTAAATTAATATCATTAATATTAAATTATTAATGAAACTATTCTTTAAATATTAAAAGTTATATTTTATAACTTAAAAAATCTTTAAACACATTATTTACATTTAAAATGATTTTTATAATATTAAAATTATTTTTAAACTAATTTATTTAATATAATTATTAAATAACCTTAATATCATTAATAATAATTAATTAATGAAATTTTGCCTTTAAATATTGAAAGTTATATTTTATAACTTAAAATATTTTTAAATACCTTATTATTATTTAAAAAAATTTTAATATAATAAAATCATTTTTTATTAATTTATTTAATTCATTTAGTAAATAACTTAAATATCATTAATATTAATTTATTAATGAATTTTATCACAAAATATTAAAAGTCATTAAAAATAACTTAAAATATTTTCTTATATCATAATACAATTTCAAATGATTTTTCATGTATTAAAATATTTAACTAATTTATTTAATAATATAATTAAATAAATTAAATACCTTTAATATTTCAAAAATATTAAATATTTATGAAATATATTTAAAATAATTAAAAACTAATTTTCAAAATTTAAAATAATTTTTAATAATTTATTTTGTATTTTTAATAATTAAAAATTATTTTTTTCTATTTATTTAATTAATTTAATTAATTTTCGAAAAATAAATTACTATCTGTCGCTAAAGACCACCTATAGCGACAGAACTGTAGCTATATGTGTTCTTCATGTTTTTCATACAAACCCAGAATTCTATGTCAGAAACCGGGCTAACTACTTTGACCGAGCTTAATGTTCTTTCTAAGTTGTTTCTGTCTAATCTAAAGCTTAGATCTTGTAGTACTCATGCAATACTACAAAACTCAACAAGAAAAATGAACAAATCACATAACAAGAAAGAGATCGAATCGCCCAAAATAGCTGTCAGAGTTGTTCTTCATTTTCTGGGTTACCCAGAAATGAAGAACAGTTAGACAAGCCATATTTGAGCTTCCACAACTTGCAATCCGTGTAACCTTTTAGTGATACAAAACTTTCAGGTTGTAGACCACATGTAGTACTACAGTTCTATATCATAAAATACCATTAGCATCAACAGAATCAACATTTATGATCCGGTCAAACCATGTCAGTCGACATGTTCATATGTTTCCTGGGTTACCCAGAAAACAGAGAACATGCTCGAGTTGCTTGGTTTGACCGTCCACTACAATCACCCAGTCTAATTATTAGGAGACTTTAAGGCATAAACATGGAGTTCATATACAAGATTACAACCTAGATGCAACACAAACAACAAACCAACAACAAACTGAAAGATCTAGCTGGTCAAAAGCGTGGTCAGGTCGTTTCTGGGTTGTTTCTGGGTTACCCAGAAACACCCGGTCAACGCATTTTGACCTTAAATATCTTGCAATATATGATCGACACGACCCTGATTCAAGTTCTAGATCCTAGACCACATAACATACTACAAGTATAAACCTTTAAAACACAAAAATCATAAACAGGCTGAGATTTACAGCCTCTGACATTTGATGTCAGACCACAAAATAAAATTTTTCCAAATTTTGTAAAATGCTAAATCCGAGCATCTAGATGTTATGGATCTAACATCTAGCAACCCAGATCACCAATAGACACTACTAACAACATATTCTAACACTCAAACATAACATCTAACATAGCAACTAAGATCAGATTTTTCAAATTAGGTTTATACCTTATATGAACAAGTTTTGATTCTAGCTTCTGAATCTGTTCAAGGTGATCGTGGGGCTGGTCTTGTGACTGAATTTAGTAAAGGATTTCGTAGGTTTTAGAGAGAGAGGGTCTTGGATGGTTATTGTGAACAAATGAGCTAGCAAGTGACATTTTCTCTCTCTTAATCTATTTATATGACTTAGATTCAATGTATCTAACATGCAAGGTGACAATAGAGATAAGCTTGAATGAGTTTTAGGCATGTGCTATAAATCTAGAGTGATGACTTGCAAGATATGGATAAGATTTGCAAAAAAAATCTATTAAAATAAATCCAAAAAGGGTATTTTAGTAAACTAACAAAATAATTTAAGGGTATTTTTGTCCGTGATGCTTGAATCTAGGTTAAAATCAATAGATCTTAAACCTTAAGGTTTCCCAAATAATTTTTAGGGTTTGAAAAAATTAAGATTAAAGTTCAATAAGATTTTAATTAGAGCTTACTAATAAAAATTTAGGGTTTTTAAATAATTAGGGTTTTCTAAAAATTATTTAGGGTTTCTAAAATTTTAATTAGGGTTTACCTAATTAATCATTTAATACACAACATAAAATATATAACACAGTTATATAACAGTCTTAAACTCACAATTGATTTTCCAATTAGGGTTTCCCCTAGTAAAATTTGGGTTTAATCAATTAATAAAAGGGTTTTGAAATTAAACACCATAATTGACTAATCATCATCAACACGTACATACAATACATATTCATAGCACTGAAAAATCAAAATATAATTAATATTATATTATTATTCTCATACCTTGACAATAATCCAAAAATTAGGGTTTTGATTCCATATCTGATTTATTCTTCCATAATTAACCTTAATAATTAAGGTAAAATTATTAACTTAATAATCTGTACTAAAATTCATATAATAAAATAATTGTTATAATTATTCTAAAAAATCACTCCATATATTATTTAAATAATATATGAATATATTTTCATAGAAAATAGTTAATAAAAACATTTCCACTATAAAATTAATTCTTATAAAAATATACTTTATAAAAATTAATAATTCTAAAATAACTTTATTTATAAATATTTATGTAATAAATATTTTTTTACCACATAATTACATATACACATTATTTTGTACAAATCCTCATCCTTAAATTAAAAAAAAAATTATTCACAAAATTTCTGATTTATTTATATAGAAAATATCGGGTTGTTACAGGTATTGTCAGAACAGGTGCTGAAATGAGTCTCCTCTTGAATTCTTGAAAACTCTTCTCACATTCCTCGCTCCAATCGAATTTTATATCTTTCCAAGTCAGCTGAGTTAATGGAGTTGCGATTCGAGAAAATCCTTCCACAAATATCCGATAATAACCAGCTAAGCCCAGAAAACTACGGACTTCGGTCACTGACTTAGGTTGCTCCCAGCTTTGAATTGCTTCAATCTTCATTGGGTCAACAGATATTCCGTGATTTGATATCACGTGCCCAAAGAATGCTACTTCCTCAAGCCAGAACTCGCACTTCTTCAACTTGGAATATAGCTTGTTTTCACGAAGCTTTTGGAGTATCAGCCTCAAGTGTTACTCATGATCTTCACGGCTTTTGGAGTATATGAGGATGTCATCAATAAAGATAACGACAAAATGATCCAAATATTCCTTGAATACTCTGTTCATCATATCCATGAAGGCAGCAGGAGCATTAGTCAATCCAAAAGATATGACTAGGATTTTGTAATGCCCGTACCGAGTTCTGAAAGCAGTCTTTGGAATATCATCAGTTTTAACCTTTAATTGATGATATCCGGAACGAAGATCGATCTTTGAAAAGAATTTGACACCTTGCAACTGGTCAAACAGGTCATCAATACATGGCAACGGGTACCTATTTTTGACGGTGACATGATTCAACTCCCGATAATCAATACAAAGTCGCATACTTCCATCTTTCTTCTTCACGAATAGAATAGGAGCACCCCAAGGAGACGTACTAGGACGAATGAAACCGATGTCTAACAATTCCTGTAGTTGGGTTTTTAACTCCTGAAGTTCAATAAGAGCCATTCGATATGGGGCTTTGGAAATGGGTTTTGTACCGGGTTCAAGGTCGATACAAAATTTAATTTCACGCTCTGGGGGTAGGCCAGGAAGTTCTTCAGGAAATTCGTTAGGAAATTTGTTAACAATAGAAATATCATTCAAATCTGATGTATTTTTATTTAAATCCGTGACATGGGCTAAAAAAAACTTGGCATCCGTTTTTCAATAAACGAATAGCTTTCTGGCTTGATATGACAGTGATTGACTTTAGTGGTTTGGTTGCTTGATTTCGCATAATAGGTTGGTTAGGAATATGAAAGCTAATAACCTTACGAAAATAATTAATTTTTGCATGATGAATAGTTAACCAATCAATCCCTAAAATCACACCAAATACAAGTATTTTCAAATAGATAAGATGGACAAGTAATGTGCGGTTATCGATTTGAATCAAACAAGACTTATAAACAGTGGATATAATGAAGGTTTCTCCTAATAGAGTTTCAACAGATAAATCAAAGTCTAATTTCTCCGGAGTTAAATTTAAACGTTGAGCGCAAGTAGGAGAAATAAAAGAATGGGTAGAACCGGTATCAAATAAGGTATAGACTTTGCCAGAGTTTATGATTAGCTTACCCGTGATCACCTCGTGCGGATTTCTCACTTTTTGGGAGGTTACGACAGACGCTCTCCCTTGAACTACCGATTTTGTCTTGTCTGGGACGGCCTTTGATGCCTCCATCCCAACTGGAATTAACTTTGGTGCACGATAAAATCGGGCTAGGCGACCTTCTCTTCCACAATTATAACATGCTTTGGACTGCTGCGTACAGTTTGGACTAATGTGTCCCTCCCCTCCATATTTGTAACATACGACCGACGGTTATTCTCCTTCCTTAACAACAGGTGCTGGTGCTGACGTCTTTCTATCATTATCGAATTTTCTCTTCTTGAAATTTTTGCTTCTATTATTTTGGCCATGATTACCACCGAAGTGGTTACCATTTCTGGCATGTTAATTTCCTCCACGTTTGTTGTCACCACTTCGATGACTGCTACCACCGATATTATTACTTTGATGACTGCTATCTCTTGGTTGTGTTAACTCATTATCACGTTCTAATAACTGAGCCCTATTTACAACATCTGAATATAATCACAGCTTGTGACAAATTAGGTATTGACGTATCTCGGGTTTTAAACCACTTAGAAACATCCGCGTTATTCTCTCCTCATTATCAACCAAGTGGGGCACAAACCGGGACAACTAGGCAAACTTAGCTTCGTACTATGACACGGTCATATTGTTTTGCTCCAGCTTGATAAACTCTACCTCCTTCATGTGACGAATACTTTTGGAAAAGTACTTGTCGTTGAACAGTTCTTGGAACTTTTCCCAAGACATCTTCAGTGCGGCAAGTTGAGTACGCTTTACAGATTACCACAAGTAATCTGCCTCTCCCCGCAACATGAAGGTGGTAAAGGAAACCTTTTGCTCCTCGGAGCATCCCAAGACATCAAATATCTCGGTGATCTGCTTTATCCACGCCTCCACCTTAAGTGGTTTTGGCTCTCCCTGTAAGACCCCAACTGTTATTAATAATGATGAATTTTCTATAATTATCATTTTTTTGAATATTAAGGACTGAATTTGATATAATGTTATAGTTGTGGTAATATTTAAAAATTTTGCAAAGTACGCAAGTTGTTATATTATATTCGATTGGTCAGGAAATATTCATTTTAACAGAGAATATTCGTACGACGACACAATCATTGGTGGACCCCACAATGGAATTATTGTCAGATTGAGAAAACGACAAAAATATCTTTTTATAAAAATAACGGCGAAAGCTTTACCGTTAATTGTTGAAATACCCAGTGTTAAAAATACACTAATACGCATGGTTGCATAGTAGCACACAGTATTAATTATTGATACTTACGTGAGAAGTCACGCAGTTATATTCAATTATTGCTATAGTAATTGTTGTATAGTATCTCACGTTATTTGATTCAATTATTGTCGATATTTTATATATTATTAAATCAATAATTGAGATGATATAGTTATTCATATTATTATTTGCAATATTGACGATGTCTAGAAAGTTCTGTCGAGGTGAGGTTTGGTCACCTAATTACGCGCCAATAGGGAGAAATCCTTATTGAAAAGCCCCCTCTTTCCTGGGAACGATCTGGTTGTTAAATATTGTGAATAATAATAATGATGATAAATGTTGTTAAAAATATTGAGGAAATTTTTATAAAGTATTTAATGTAAATTTTGCTTATCTTATGGACCCCCATTTATCTATTTTTTAAAATAATCGATAGAAAATTATTTATTATAATAAAGGTAGGGCCCACATGTTGGGGCCACATGTGGGGCCCATAAGTGTAGAAAAATTGAAATGGGAAATGGGGGGGGGAGGGGATGGAACTTACATATAAGTAAGGTAATGTATTATTATATTTATATATATATATATATATATATATATATATATATATATATATATATATATATATATATATATATATATATATATATACGGTCCGGATTTTAAGCTCACCCGAGCTCACCCCCCTTTAGCGACGGACCCGGCGAAGGTTCGGTCATACAACCGTCGTCTATACTTTTAGCGACGCTATATGTTGTCCGTCGCTAAAAGTATAGACGATGGTTGTATGACCGAACCGTCGCCGGATCTGTCGCTAAAGGGGAGTGAGCTCGGGTGAGTTGGATAAGGGGTGAGCTTAAGATCCGGACTATATATATATATATATATATATATATATATATATATATATATATATATATATATATTATAAGTTTTGTTTTATTTGATTATAAATATAATATATTATATTTTATTTAAAGTTTTTGTTTTATTAGAATATTTTATTGCACAATAATGAATAGTAAAATCAAATTTTTAGAAAATTTTCGCTGGTTGAGCGCCCGTGCATTCTTCACTGTTGGTCCGTGAATTTTTTTTCTAAATAGTATCCTTCCATTCTCCTATAAATAGGAAGCTTAGTTAGAATTGAAAAACACGCCAGAATCAGAGAATTCTTCTTCTATAATATTGAGCATACTTCTTTAGAGTTTTAAGAAGCTTTGAGCGTAGAAAACAGTGAAAGTTTTCTTCAAGAATATCGTCACTATACTAGTTGGAATACTCATCTTTTCAAGATAAGGGATATTATTTTTATTCAGTATTCGTATAAAATAATATTTTCTTCTATACTCTATAGTATGTAAGTAATATTATTTCGTTTCAAATTTCGAATTCTATACTCATTTTGTTAAAGTTTTAGCTTCTATACTCCATGAAATTAGTAGAATATCCTTGATATTTGCATTTTATCCAGTATCTTTTCATGGAAATATTATTCTAAGCATTCTTGATAAGTTTTAACTTTTTCATGTCAGAGTATTATTCACGGGGTTACTATTCCTGAAATACTATTCACGAGATACTATTCACTCGATTACTATTCACCCGGGGTACTATTCATGACAAAAATTGATTTCTTTTCAGTCCAAATCATTTTTGATATAATATTATTCTTGAATTTTACTCCAAAAAGCAGTATCATGTTGACAATTTGGACATTATTGAATTCTGGATAAATTAAATTATATATCTTTAAAAATTTATCCTTTGCTTTCTTTTAATTGAATTCTTATATCATTGTCATCATCCTCATGCTTATATTGTTATGAAAGTCATCTTTGGCCGTAGTGCATAGATGGACTTGGTATGATTATGACCAGGGATTATTCGGTATAATCATGACCGTAATGTTACAAATGATGTGGTAAAAGTCCTCATTGGCCCGTAGTGCATTGATGGACAGTTGTTGGCATGATCATGACTATTGATGAAAACACGAATATCCTTGGCCCGTAGTGCATGGATAATTTGTGGTCGTGATACTAATGAATATCCTTGGCCGTAGTGTAGGGATGATTCGATGATGGGGATTATTTATTAAGCTGAGTCTCAGCGATAAAACTTTTGATAAACTTTTTAAATCATAGAATATAGTATATATCATGCTCTACTTAACTCTTCTAATGGATTGCTTGTTCCGTTGCAGTTAAACTTCATGTTTATTATATTTTATCGGTTTAACACTGTTGAAGGCTAACGATAATTTATTCTTCATTATCTTAGTCATAATAGTTCTTACTGGGCTAGTTGAGCTCACCCTTTGCTTTCATTGTTCTCTTCCGGAAATGAGAATATAGCTGGGACTAGTCGGGGAACGGAGTGACGGTTCAGATGGTAGCATTAGTAGTCCTCACTATTCTGTGAAATAGTGTGACAATAAATGTAATGAGGACTTATTTTGAGTTTGAATACTGTCTAGAAGACAATATTTGTATTAAAACTCACAGCTCATGTTGTATAATTAAGTTTGTATTTGTATCAAGTACCATATATTTGGTGACTCAGAATGGGTGATGTATACCTATTTTGGGGGCGTTACAATTGTTATCAAAGCTTAGGGATATGATCACTGGATAAGATGTGAGACTAGAACTAGGGGGGAGAGACGGGAAAATCCTTCGGTAGTATGACCTACCTAATTTATTTGTTATTTAATTGGTCGGTCAGAATATATGGATAATATGTTGTATGTCAATTAACCCTTGTTTTGTGGCAGTATTTGAAAATGACATCCGAGAATGTTGAGAATAGCAATGGAGCACATGAGACCGTTGAATCACCAACGAATAATAACCAGGAAAACGTGCATCAGGAAGGTAACAATCCTCATGCAAACAACAACACCGACCAAATGATGAACGACGGAATGTTTAGGGGCTTTCTGCAATTCATGCAACATCAGGTGAGAGAAACTGCTGTCCAAAATACAGGTGAAAACACTGGCAACTCTCAGACGGTCACCGCTAAGCAGTTCAAGGAGCTGGGACCACCGGAGTTTATTAAAGAGCCAAAATCACTTAAGGCGGAGATGTGGATAAAGTAGATCACTAAGATATTTGATATTTTGGGATGCTCCGAGGAGCAAAAGTTTTCCTTTGCCACCTTTATGTTGCGAGGAGAGGCAGATTACTGGTGGGAATCGGTAAAGCGTACACAGCCTGCCACACTCAAAATGTCTTGGGAGAAGTTTTAAGAACTGTTCAACGACAAGTACTTTTCTGAAAGTATTCGTCACATGAAAGAGGTAGAGTTCATCAAGCTAAAGCAGTACAATATGACCGTGTCACAGTATGAAGCTAAGTTTGCTGTGTTATCCCAGTTTACGCCCCACTTGGTTGATAATGAGGAGAGAATGACGCGGATGTTTCTAAGAGGTTTGAAACCCGAGATATGCCAATACTTAATTTCTCACAAACTGTGTTTGTATTCAGATGTTGTAAATAGGGCTTAGTTATTGGAGCGCGATAACGAGTCAACCCAACCAAGAGAGAGCAGCCGACAAAATGATAATATCAGTGGTAGCAGTCATCGAAGCGGTGACAACAAACGTGGAAGGAATCAACATGATAGAAATGGTAACCACTTCGGTGGTAATCATGGCCAAGACAATAAAAGTGGACATTTCAAGAAGAGGAGATTCAACAATGATAGAAAGACATCAGCACCAGCACCCGTTGTTAAGGAAGGAGAACGACCACCTATCATATGCTTTAAATGCGGAGGAGAGGAACACATCAGTCCAAACTATGTGCAGCAGTCCAAAACGTGTTACAATTGTGGAAGAGAAGGTCACCTAGCTAGATTTTGTCATACGGGGAAGCCAAGTCCAGTCGGAACGGTGACACCAAATGTCATCCCAGACAAGTCAAAACCAGTAGTTCAAGGGAGAGTGTTTGTTGTGACCTCCCAAAAAGTAAGAAACCTGAACGAGGTCATCACGGGTAAGCTTATCATAAACTCTAGTGAAATCTATACCTTATTTGATACTGGTTCTACCCATTCTTTTATTTTTCCTACTTGCGCTCAACGTTTAAATTTGACTATGGAGAAATTAGACTTTGACTTATCTGTTGAAACTCCGTTGGGAAAAACTTTCATTACATCCACTATTTATAAGTCTTGTTTGGTTCAAATTGGTACCCTCACATTACCTGTCGATCTTATTTTATTGAAAATACTTGCATTTGAAGTAATTCTAGGGATTGATTGTTAACTACTCATCATGCTAAAATTATTTTTTTTCGTAATGTTGTTAGCTTTCATATTCCTAACCAACCTATTATGCGAATTCAAGCAACCAAACCATTAAAATCAATCACTGTCATCTCAAGTCATAAATCTATTCGTTTATTGAAAAACGGATGTCAAGCTTTCATAGCTCATGTCACAGATTTAAACAAAAATACGTCAGTTTTGAATGATATTTCAATTGTTAATAAATTTCCTGACGTATTCCCTGAAGAACTTCCTGGCCTACCCCCAGAGCGTGAAATTGAATTTTGTATCGACCTTGAACCTGGTACAAAACCCATTTCCAAAGCCCCATATCGAATGGCTCCTATTGAACTTCAGGAGTTAAAGACCCAACTGCAGAAATTGTTAGACATCGGTTTCATTCGTCCTAGTACGTCTCCTTGGGGTGCTCCTGTTCTATTCGTGAAGAAGAAAGATGGGAGTATGCGACTTTGTATTGATTATCAGGAGTTGAACTATGTCACTGTCAAAAATAGATACCCGTTGCCTCGCATTGATGACCTGTTTGACCAGTTGCAAGGCGCCAAATTCTTTTCAAAGATTGATCTTCGTTCTGGATATCATCAGTTAAAGATTAAAATCGATGACATCCCAAAGACTGCTTTCAGAACTCGGTACGGGCATTATGAATTTCTAGTCATGTCTTTTGGATTAACTAATGCTCATGCTGCCTTCATGAATATGATGAACCCAGTATTCAAGGAATATTTGGATCACTTTGTAGTCGTCTTTATTGATGACATTCTTATATATTCCAAAAGTCGTGAAGATCATGAACAACACTTGAGGCTGATACTCCAAAAGCTTCGTGAAAATAAGTTGTATGCCAAGTTGAAGAAATGCGAGTTCTGGCTTGAGAAAGTTGCATTCCTTAGGCACGTGATATCAAATTACAGAATATCTGTTGACCCAACAAAGATTGAAGCAATATAAAGCTGGGAGCAACCCAAATCAGTGACCGAAGTACATAGCTTTCTCGGCTTAGCTGGTTATTATCGGAGATTAGTAGAAAGGTTTTCTCGAATCGCTACTCCATTAACTCAGCTGACTCAGAAAGATACAAAATTCAGTTAGAGCGAGGAATGTGAGAAGAGTTTTGAAGAACTCAAGAGAAGACTCATTTTAGCACCTATTCTGACAATACCATCTAGCTCGGAGGAATTTATCATCTACAGTGATGCTTCGGGCAAAGGGTTAGGATGTGTTCTCATGCAACATAGAAAAGTCATAGCCTATGCCTCTCGACAACTCAAAGAATATGAGAGGAATTATCTTACTCATGATCTAGAGTTGGCAGCTGTTGTCTTCGTACTTAAAATTTGGAGGCATTACTTATATGGGGAGAAAGTGGAGATCTATACGGATCATAAAAGCCTCAAATATTTCTTCACTCAAAAGGAACTCAACATGCGGCAACGATGTTGGCTCGAACTGTTGAAAGATTATGATCATACTATTGAATACCATCCAGGAAAAGCAAACGTAGTAGCTAACACATTGAGTAAAAGATCATATGCAGGTATGAGTGCGTTATTGTCAACACAAAGGTCGATTTTGTATGATTTGCAAAGGATGGAGATAGAGTTAAAGAATCCAATGACCCATGTGATGATGGCAAACATACGAGTAGAACCGACTTTAATCGATAAAGTTAAAGTTGCTCAAGCTACAGACCTGGAGCTAATGCGTATGAAGAAGAAAGTGCAAGAAGGTGTTATTCTGGAAGCAAGAATCGATGAAGAAGGAATACTCCGAGTCAACTCCAGACTTTGTGTTCCTAATAATTCTGTCTTGAAATATAAAATTATGATGGAGGCGCACAACACATTGTTTGCAATCCATCCTGGGAGTACCAAAATGTATCGTGATCTTCGACATACATTCTGGTGGAGCAATATGAAGAGAAAGATAGCGGAGTTTATTTCAAGGTGTTTAACTTATCAACGAGTCAATGTGGAGCATCAAGTACCAAAAGGTCAATTGTAACCACTTGAAATTCCAGAATGGAAGTGGTAGCACATTATCATAGATTTTGTTACTGGTCTTCCTAAGGTTTCTCAAGGCATAGATGCAATTTGGGTCATTATTGATAGATTGACCAAGTCGGCTCATTTCTTACCTATACGAGAAATTTATTCACTTGAGCGTCTTGCTCGTATATACATAAATGAGATTGTAAGACTGCATGGTATGCCAGTATCCATAGTTTCTGATCGAGACCCAATATTCACTTCACGATTTTGGGTTAGTTTGCAAAAAGCTTTGGGCACAGATTTACGATTTAGTTCGGCGTATCATCCTCAAACGGACGGACAGTCGGAGAGGACTATTCAAACCCTTGAAGATTTATTATGACTCTGTATCCTTGACTTCAAAGGAAGTTGGGACAAGTTTTTACCATTGGTAGAATTTTCCTACAACAACAGTTATCAAGCAAGTATCGGCATGGTTCCATTTGAGGCGTTGTATGGAAGAAAGTGTCGTTCTCTAGTATGCTGAGACAAGGTGGGTAAAGCAACGTTGTTGGGACCGAAATTGGTATGCATGACAATGGAAAAGATTTAAATGATCCGGCAACGTATAAAAATCTCATAAGATCAACAAAAAAGTTTTGCTGACCTTCATCGAAAAGACATAAAATTCAATGTTAGAGAATATGTGTTATTACGTGTTACTCCATGGAAGGGAGTTACAAAATTTGGAAAGAGAGGAAAGCTCAATCCTCGATTCATTGGTCCATTTGAAATCCTTGACCAAGTAGGAACTGTGGCCTATAGACTCATGTTACCGCCAAGTATGTCCAGTGTTCATAACGTTTTTCATATATCCATGTTACGTAAATATGTGGAAGACCCGAACCACATTATTGAGTTAGAATCGGACGAAATAGAGGAAGATTTAACGTATGAAGAGGTTCCTATTAAAATCTTTGATAAGAAGGAACATATTCTACGCTCCAAAGTTATACCTCAAGTCAAAGTTTTGTGGAGAAACCAAGATGTTGAGGAAATGACCTGGGAGTTAGAATCCGAAATGAAATCAAGGTATCCTTACCTCTTCGTCATACCAGGTATGTACCCTAATTTCGAGGGCAAAATTTCATAAGAAGGAGAGGTTGTAAGACCCCCAACTTTTATGAATAAAGATGAATTTTCTATAAATATCATTTTTTTGAATATTAAGGAGTGAATTTGATATAATGTTATAGTTGTGGGTAATATTTATAAATTTTGCAAAGTATGCAAGTTGTTATATTATATTCGATTGGTTAGGAAATACTCGTTTTGACATGGAATATTCGTACGATGACACAATTATTGGTAGACCCCACAACAGAATTATTGTCGGATTGAGAAAATGACAAAAATATCTTTTTATAAAAATAACGACGAAAGCTTTATCGTTAACTGTTGAAATACCCAGTGTTAAAAGTACAGTAATACGCGTGGTTGCATAGTAGCACACGGTATTGATTATTGATGCTTACGTGAGAAGTCACTTAGTTATATTCAAATATTGTTATAGTAATTACTGCATAGTATCTCACATTATTTGATTCAATTATTGTCGATATTTTATATTTTATTAAATCAATAATTGAGACGATACAGTTATTCATATTATTATTTGCAATATTGACGATATCTAGAAAATTCTGTCGAGGAGAGGTTTGGACACCTAATTGCGCGCCAATAGGGAGAAATCCATATTGGAAAGCCCCCTCTTTCCTGGAAACGATCTAGTTGTTAAATATTGCGAATAATAATAATGATGATAAATATTATTAAAAATATTGAGAAAATAATCGGTAGAAAATTATTTAATATAATAAAGGTGGGGGCCACATGTGGGGCCCATATGTGTTAAAAAACTGAAATGGGAAATGGGGGTGGTGGAACTTACGTATAAGTAAGGTAATGTAATATATATATATATATATATATATATATATATATATATATATATATATATATATATATATATATATATATATTTTATAAGTTTTGTTTTATTTGATTATAAATAGAATATATTATATTTTATTTAAATTTTTTATTTTCTTAGAATATTTTATTGCACAGTAATGAATAGTAAAATCAAATTTTCAGAAAATTTTCGCCGGTTGAGCGCTCGTGCATTCTTCACTGTTTGTCCGTGAATTTTTTTTCTAAATAGTATTCTTCCATTCTCCTATAAATAGGAAGCTTAGTTAGGATTGAAAAACACACCAGAATCAGAGAATTCTTCTTCTATAATATTGAGCGTATTTCTTTAGAGTTTTAAGAAGCTTTGAGCGTAGAAAATAGTGAAAGTTTTCTTCAAGAATATCTCCGCTATACCAGTTGGAATACTCTTCTTTTCAAGGTAAGAGATATTATTTTTATTCAGTATTCGTATAAAATAATATTTTCTTACATACTCTGTAGTATGTAAGTAATATTATTTCGTTTTAGATTTTGAATTTTATACTCATTTTGTTAAAGTTTTGGCTTCTATACTCCATGAAATTAGTAGAATATCATTGATATTTGTGCTTCATCTAGTATATTTTTATGAAAATATTATTCTGAGCATTCTTGATAAGTTTTAACTTTTTCATGCCGAAGTACTATTCACGGGGTTACTATTCTCGAAATACTATTCACGAGATACTATTCACTCAGTTACTATTCACCCGGGGTACTATTCATGACAAAAATTGATTTCTTTTCCGTCCAAATCATTTTTGATACAATATTATTCTTGAATTTTACTCCACAAAGCAGTATCATGTTGATAATTTGGACATTGTTGAATTCTGGATAAATTAAATTATAAATCTTTAAAAAATTATCCTTTACTTTCTTTTAATTGAATTCTTATATCATTGTCATCATCCTCATGCTTATATTGTTATGAAAGTCATCTTTGGCCGTAGTGCATAGATGGACTTGGTATGATTATGACCAGGGATTATTTGGTGTAATCATAACCGTAATGTTACAAATGATGTGGTAAAAGTCCTCATTGGCCCGTAGTGCATTAATGGACAATTGTTGGCATGATCATGACCATTGATGAAAACACGAATATCATTGGCCCGTAGTGCATAGATAATTTGTGGTCGTGATACTAATGAATATCCTTGGCCGTAGTGCAGGGATGATTCGATGATGGGGATTATTTATTAAGCTGAGTCTCAGCGATAAAACTTTTGATAAACTTTTTAAATCATAGAAGATAGTAGATATCATGCTCTACTTGATTCTTCTAATGGATTGCTTGTTTCGCTGCAGTTAAACTTGATGTTTATTATATTTTATCGATTTAACACTGTTGCAGGCTAACAATAATTTATTTTTCATTATCTTAGTCATAATATTTCTTACTGGGCTAGTTGAGCTCACCCTTTGCTTTCATTGTTCTCTTCCGGAAATGAGAATATAGCTTGGACTAGTCGGGGAACGGAGATGGTAGCATTAGTAGTCCTCACTATTCTGTGAAATAGTGTGACAATAAATATAATGAGGACTTATTTTGAGTTTGAATACTGTCTAGAAGATAATATTTGTATTAAAACTCACAGCTCATGTTGTATAATTAAGTTTATATTTGTATTCAGTATCATGTATTTGGCGACTCAGAATGGGTGATGTATACCTATTTTGGGGGCGTCACACTCCCAAAAACTCCGTTGGTCCCAGCTCCTTGAACTGCTTAGCGGTGACCATCCGAGAGTTGCCAGTGTTTCCACCTGCATTTTGAATAGGAGTTTCTCTTGCCTGATGTTGCGCGAATTGCAAAAAGTTCCTAAACATTCTGTCGTTCGCCAATTGGTTAGTGTTGTTGTTCACCTGAGGATTATTGCCTTCCTGATGCACATTATCCTAGGTATTGATCATTGGTGACTCAACAATCTCATGTGCTCCATTGCTTAACTCAACATTTTCGGATGCCATTTTCAAACACTGCCACAAAACAAGGGTTAATTGACATGCCACATATTATCCCTATATTATGACTGACTAATTAAATAAAAAATAAACTTAGGTAGGTCATACTAGCGAAGGATTTTCCCTTCTCTCCCCCTAGTTCTAGTCTCACATCTTAGCCAGGGATAATATTTCTAAGCTTTGATACCAACTGTGACGCCCCCAAAATAGGTATACATCACCCATTATGAGTCGCCAAATACATGGTACAGAATACAAATACAAACTTAATTTATACAACTGTTAAGTGTCGTGTAGAATACGACACAACATAAGCTGTGAGTTTTAATATAAATATTATCTTCTAGACAGTCTTCAAACTCACAATAAGTCCTTAATACATTTATTATTGTTGAGTAAAATCTATATACGCACAACACGCAAGTATACGTGGTCAACAAGTAATAAAGTGATGAGTAGAGTATCGTTCCCACAGCGATCAACTAGCAATAATCTTAACTTACAATTACCAATTTTCTATTAATCCTAATTTTATTAAACTATTCAACTCAATGTTTATAATTAAAGATTCTAAATTAATGAATAACAAACTACCACAAAACAATCACAAATATCAAAATCTGGAATTTCAAATAATTAATGGAGAATTAGACTTATGATTTCATCTTAAGCTTCACTCTGATTTTAACACCTTTATTCCAATTCAATTCATTATCCCAGTTTATTACTCAAGAACACGAATGTAGTATTAACCACCTCTCGATGCACTAATACCGTATTAACTTAAATCCATAATTAAGATAGAAACAAGTTAAACACCTTAATTAATTAACTCACTATATCTCTATGTGAATTACAATTAAAGAAGGTTTAAGAATAAGTTCTCTATCCAATTACATGCGATGTCAAGCATATCTCTACCTTAACATTCATCAAGATTCTGCTATTCACAAAATTCATGAACACACGCTATATAAACTAGGTCTAGATTTGAATATCCTCTCTCGATTCCATACAAATCCATAAAGAATTGTTGATCAGGCAATTCATAAATGCAAGCTCAAATTAATATTGATAAACTGGAAATAGATTATTGAAATGGAAATCAAAGTTATAAAATCATCGATTCACTCAAAGATCCATTATAAGCCTCAAAAGTGAATTAGCTCATCATAAAAGAAATAAACACTGAATAAATCATAGAGAACATTCTTTCAATTACAAATAATATCCTAAGACAAAGAATATTGAAAAACACCCTTCTCGAAGCCTAAATTGCAATCGTCTTGAAAATCTCCTCGAAATACTCCTCCCAAGCTTAATATGAAAAACTAAGATTAATCTTCGTAATGTGTCTTCTGTCTCGTTGAATTCGTTATTCTTTTTGTAAGTAGCCTCCCACACACAAGTACCAGCCAAAATCCTCTCCTTTTCAGAGTCCATATGCTACCAGAATGCTCAAAGTTACATTCCAGCAGAGTTCAAAAGGCAGCAGGAGTGTCCAGATGTCGCGACCCCCCGCCCCCGTGAGGGTCTATGCCTAAAAAGGGCCCACCCCGGCGGGCACCCTTTCTGCTAATTTCCAAAGAAAAAAAAAACTGTCGAGTGCTTTTTTTTCTTCCTTCAAGCATTCTTCCCGAAATGATCCCAATTGACTACAAATCTCGTTAAATGCTACAATGACCACCCTACACATAAAAGAACACAAAACAAATATGAAAACAAGAAAATAGCAACAATTAAGCCTAAAATGGACAACGATTCGTGGATATGAAATCCACTTATCAATTATCACACTATTTCACAAAATAGTGAGACTACTAATGCAAATATCTGGACCGTCACTCCGTTTCTCGACTATTCCCAGCTATATTCTCATTTCCTGAAGAGAACAATGAAAACAAAGGGTGAGCTCAACTAGCCTAGTAAGAAATATTATGACTAAGATAATGCAGGATAAATTATTGTTAGCCTTCAACAGTATTAAACAGATAAAATATAATAAACATCAAGTTTAACTGCAACGGAACAAGCAATCCATGAGAAAAGTCAAGTAGAGCATGATATTTATTATCTTCTATAATTTAAAAAGTTTATCAACAGTTTTATCGCTGAGACTCAGCTTAATAAATAATCCACATCATCGAATCATCCCTGCACTACGGGCCAAGGATATTCATTAGTATCACCTATGGTCATGATCATACCAACAACTGTCCATCAATGCACTACGGGTCAATGATGATTTTTACCACATCATTTATAACATTACGGGTCATGATTATACCGAATAATCCCTGGTCATAATCATACCAATCAGCAGTCCATCTATGCACTACGGTCAAAGATGACTTTCATCACAATATAAGCATGAGGATGATGACAATGATATAAGAATTTAGTTTAAATGAGAGCAAGGATAAATTTTAAAAATTTATAATTTAATTTATCCAGAGTTCAATAATGTCCAAATTGTCAACATAATACTGCTTTATGGAGTAACATTAAATAATAATATTGTATCAAAAATGATTTGGACCGAAAAGAAATCAATTTTTATCATGAATAGTACCCTGGGTGAATAGTATTCGAGTGAATAGTACTTCGGGAATAGTAACCCGTGAATAATACCCCGACATGAAAAGATTAAAAATTATCAAGAATGCTTAGAATAATATTTTCATGAAAAGATACTAGATGAAGCGCAAATATCAAGGATATTCTACTAATTTCATGGAGTATAGAAGCAATACTTATCAACATATGTATAGAATTAGAAATATAAAACGAAATAATATTACTTACATACTACAGAGTATGGAAGAAAATATTATTTCTTACGAATATTGAACAAGAATAATATCACTTACGAATACCAAAGAAATAATACTCCTTACCTTAATAGGAGATTGGATACTACAATAGTGTAGTAACAAAATACTTTTCTTCTTTCTCTCTTATTATCTCTATACTTTCTCTCTATATAGCTTGAATGAATTGGTGAAAAATAATGAAGAAATGAGCTTCTATTTATAGGCCTGGCAGAGTAAGGGTAAAATAGTCTTTTTACCATAATTTATGACATCATCGCTTATATCATCGATCATATTACATCATTGCTTACCTAATCGTCCAATGACATCATCGCTTACCTCATCGTCCGATGACATCATCGCTTACATCATAGGAATTCAGATTCAATTTGTTCTCTTCCACCTCTTTTTACTTTTATACCATGAATTTACTATAATAATGTTATCATTCAAATTATAAAAAACATACTATTATATAATCACATCATACTACTATAATGTAATATTATAATAATATATTTGAATAAATTATTTTATCGGAAAAGATAAAATACCAACTTTCAACAAATGTCACATGCTAAAAATTCCTCAATTTAAATCCACATTGAATAAATATTTTCTTATCATATATATCAACAATTAATTATTCACAAATAATATTACAAAATTTCAATATTGACAACCAGGTCGTTTCCAGGAAAGAGGTGAATTTCCGATAAGGATTTCTCTCTATTGGCGTGTAATTAGGTGACCAAACCCCTTTCCTCGACAGAACTTTCTAGACATTGTCAATAATACAAATAATAATATTATTCAAATAATATAAATTATTAATTTGATAATTTAAAATACTGTGCAATGACAATTATTGAATCAATAATATAAAATATCAACGTAGCAATTATTGAATCAATAAAATAAAATATTCAACAGTAATTAATGTAACAATTATTGAGTAGTGATTTCTTACGTAAGTATCAATAATCAAAGATACTGTACAATACCGTGTGCTACTTTGCAACCACGTGTATTACTGTACTTTTATTACTGGGTATTTCAATAGTTAACGGTAAAACTTTTGCAGTTATTTTATAAAAATAATATTTTTGTCGCTTTCTATATCCGACAGTTATTCCGTTGTGGGGTCCACCAGTGTTCGTGTCGTCATATTGATATTCTCCGACAAAAAGAATATTTCCCGACCAATAAAATATTTTATAACCACTTGCTTACTTTATAAAATTTGTAAATATTACCCACAATTATAACATTATATCAAACTCCACACCATAATATTCAAAAATATTTTCGAGAAAATTAATCTTTATTCATAAAAGTTGGGGCCTTACACGAGGGGTTCATCTCCATAGAGGAAGCTTTGGGAAACTTCAAGCCACACTCACAGTCTTTTAAAAAGTCTAAGGATCAAGACAAGCAGACTTACCAATGGTCGGACAATAATAAAGGGAGATCAGATAATCAGGGAAAGAAAAATTACAACAGTGGGGGTTCGGGCAGTGGCCGACCGCCATTCCTGAATAGGAATGTTAACAAAGTATATACTCCTCTCAATACCAATCGGGCCAAGATATTGGAAGAGATCCAAAACAAACCGTTTTATGAACCTTGCTCGACAACCTCGAAGCTTGGGAAGAGGAATCAGGATAAATTCTGTTAATATCATCAGAACTCGGGACATACGATGGACAAATGCTATGATTTGAGGGATCTGATTAAGAAGAATGTGCAGAATGGCCAGTTGGTCAAGTAAGTAGTAGGTCATGAGAATGCCGACGCACAATAGAGGGAGGAAAATAGAGGGCAGACATGGGACACAGTTAAAATAGAACCAGCCTATTCTAGGCGTAGTTGATGTTATCTCGGGCGGTTCTATAGGGTGTGTGACCTAAAAAAAGAGGAGTGATCATCTAGATGTAGTATTATTAGTATTAGGATCATCAATTAGAAGGGATCGAGCTTTCCTGGGGACAGTCATTTCCTTCTTGGATGAAGACTATCCTACAGATCTCATAGAACCACATGATGGGGCGTTGGTGATAACTGCTCAGGTCGGACCGGTGGATATGATAAGAATGATGATCGACAACGGGTCCTCGGTCGACATATTGTATACACATGCCTATCAGAGGCTAGATTTAGATGGGAGGAAGATGGAATTGAGGCAGGAAGGCCCCCTATACGGGTTCAACGGAGATTTGGTGCATGTGTCGGGCACGATCAAGTTACCTATTAGGTTCGACACAACACCTTAGCAAATGGAAATAATGGTCAGATTCTTTGTGGTCCAAGTGGATTCAGCGTATAATGCAATCTTAGGAAAGCTGACCCTGGCAGTGTTGTAGGCAGTTACTTCTATATCCCACTTCAAGATCAAGTTTCCTACACCAAACGAGATTTGGGAGGTAAAAGGTGATCTTGATATTTCCCAAAGGTGTTATCGAAACACATTGATCTCATCGGGAGTTGGGGTAAGCAAGCACAAGCAGGCTATGGTCATCGAGATAGAGCCATTTATTAAGGGTAGTACGAAGCCACTTGCCTTGCCCACTGAAGAAATAGAAGAAATAGAGTTGATTCCGGGGAATAAGGAGAAGATGGTAAAGATTGGTTCGGGATTGACAGAACCATCTCGGTCTGGGCTGATCGATCTATTTCGGGTGTACGTCGATATCTTTGCTTGGTTACCTAGTGACATGACAGGGGTATACGGATAGGTCGCATTGCACAGGTTGCACGTGGATCCCAAAAAGAAACCGATTATACAAAAAGAAGGATTTTTACCCCAAAAAGACAGAAAATCATAGACGAAGAAATTGCTAAGCTTCTGGAGGCAGATTTCATTTTTGAGATTGACTACCTGGAATGGCTAGTAAATGTGGTGTTAGTGCAGAAGCAGAATGGAAAATGAAGGTTGTGTATCGATTACACGGATTTGAATAAGGCCTACCCGAAGGACTTCTATCCTTTACCTAATATCAACCAGCTGATCGATACCACCTCAGGATATGGGATGTTGAGCTTCATGAAGGTATCTTTAAAGTCGACAGTTTCATATTCTTGAAGGTATCTCCATGGAAGGGAAAGACCCGTTTCGGCAAGAAAGGAAAACTGAGTCCAAGATTCATAGGACCGTTCGAGATATTGAAGCGAGTGGGCAAAGTGGCATATAAAGTTGCATTACCACCCGAGTTGGAGCACATCCACAACGTGTTCCACATTTTTGTGTTACGACCATACCAGACCGACTACAAGCACGTGATTTCTTACGAGCCCATTCAAGTAGAGAAGATCTTAGTGTATGAAGAAATTCATGTCCAAATTCTAGATAAGAAAGAGTAAAATTTAAGGAACAAAGTCATTTTTTCTATAAAAGTACTTTGGCGTAACCACGATGTCGAGGAGGCTACGTGGGAGTTAGAAGATAGGATGATAAGGGATTATCCCCATCTATTTGTGTAACCTTGTAGCAATTTCGGGACGGAATTTTTATAAGGGGGGAGGATGTAATACCTGAGAATTTCCACATCTTATTAAATAAATATATTAATGGAAATACATATTTATTTGAATATAAATATTGATGTATGGTAAGATAAGTGATTCAATTAGTATAAATTGAAGTTATAAGTGTGAAGTTGTGATGAGAATTGAGTAATGCCTTGTGTGGCATGAGAAGGGAAATTTAAGCGATTAAACCAAGAGGAAGATTAATTATGTATGATTATGTGATTCAATGTAAGGAATGAATACACTCTTAGATTACTAATATCACTCATGTGGACGTTAATTCATGTCATGTAAAACTAGTATGGCGATAGAAGTTGAAACTGACTTGAAGCTAAACCAGTTTGGCACTGCTAGGGTCCGGCGCAGCTGCGCCCTCCCAGCAGTACAAACTGGTGCAGCTGCGCCAGTGTTCAGTTTGAGATAATTAGTTTTTCTACTATAACAATGAAATGAAACACTTTTGTTATATGTGTGACATTAATAAATCATAGGATAAAAGTACATTATGTTGATATGAAGTATTAAGTAGTACAGTGAAGTCATATGTAATTGTAATACATAAATAATTAAATATATGTGTATTCTAAAAACTGGGAAATGAATTAAATATTTAAATAAACATTAATATTAAATAATGTTATTATGTGGTTAAGAGATTAGTAAAAATGATTATGGGAGATACCCGGGCAATAATACCAAACTGTGTTATTTTATTGCATGTTTTTAATGTACATAGATTATATGATGTGAGTATATATTTAATCCCTAATTTCCTAATATGGTAACAATTGTACATTAAGATTACATTTTGGGAATTAAAAGAACCAACCCAAGCCTTAAATGATTAATTGCTGAGATTTTTGCTCTTGTCCCAAATTGAGTGACACAATGGTACAATGAACAATGACATGAAGCTAGATTACGTAACTTCCAAGTGGCTAAGTATAGGTGATGATGGCTAGAAAATTGGTGGTTGGCCAACTCTTGGTTAACTATTGTTCCCTTCCAATACACCATGGATTCTAACTTCCATGTAAACCCTAAATTCAGTCCAAGTTTCTTCTATAAATACAAGCTCCAAATTTCAATTTTTGTGTTGCTAGAAATTATTGATAAGTCTAAGTTGGAGAGTTCTAAGTTGCTAAGCTATTATAGAAGCCTACTCAGTGTGTAAGGATTTCAATACAAGCTAAAGATGTATAAATTCTAATTGTGTTCTTGAAATGGGTCTTGTTTAGTTCTTGAATTTACTTGAATTTCTATGTCAATTGATATGAATTAACATGTTGTAACGTGTTTAAGAAGTATGCTTACATGTATGAACTCTTTAATGTTGGTTTCGAACAAGTTTAAATCGATAGTAATCAAGTTGGTTGTTACTCTGCAAAACAGAGTCAGCTACTGCTTCTGGTCCCGACATGGCACAGCTGCGCCCTGTTTATACTAGGGTGCAGCGCAGCTGCGCTGTACCTCAAAAGTAGTTGCTAATTTTGTTCATGCTAGGTGTTGAGAACTTGATATCATAACTTATATTTATACCTAAAAAGGGGTATAGCATGAGGTATAAAGCTTTCTTATATAGTATGAAGTAATCAACATGTTTTAGTGAGAGATTTGTAATAAAAACTTAAAGTTTTGAAAACAAACTTTGAAGTAATTCATGTTCTACAAGTTCTGGACTTAGTGATTCAAACGCATGATTGATTTCAAATATATAAGTATATTAACCTAATGTGAGCATGTTTTACAAGATTAGCATACATGATGAACGAAAGCGTATAGTTTAAAATGAATTTAGAACTTTAGAAATGAACTTGATATGTATGTATGCCATGTTTATATACTGACTTTACAAACATGTTGGTATGGTTTAGAAATTCATGAATAACCCGTTAACTTGTGTTTATATGATTCGTAAGGAAGCATGAACATGTTGGACTTATTAGTAAGCTTTACTAATGAAAATACGAACTTTGAACGTGAATGTTAACATGCTACTTTGAGAGTTAGAATCTGACATTTATGAACATGTTTGATGGTACTTTTAGACTTGCTAATGTATCATACATATATGCCTACTATGTTAGAAGTTGTGAAATCAAGTTAAGACTAATAAAGCATATTTTCAAAAGAATAACTAAAATAGTTACATGTATGCAATATGAATACTCATAAGCATGCCTAATATGAGTTATAGGACTACCTTCTATATTTAAAAAGCAAACATGTTAGACTTTGTGGTTTCATGACCTTGAATGGCCTTAACTTGTTGAAATATTCAACTTAGAACCATATTATGAAAGAAGGGACCTAGATTGACTTAAGAGACACGAAAGGACCTTTGACATGATAATATATATTATGTGTGAATGTTGTGTTCATGCCGGACAGAAATCACAAGGCAACAGCTTAGCCTTGGCTTGGCCAGAGGGCTGCGCAGCTGCGCCAGCCCTAGGCTTTGCCATGGCGCAGCTGCGCCGGCCTAGAATCAAAAGTCATGCAATTTGACAATATGATTTTGAACAGTTAGCTTATATGATGCCTACATTGCTAGAAATGGTTTACACCCTACTGATACGTGTATATATGTGATGATTAAGTACTAAGATAGTGTTTGCCTTATATAATGAAAGTTCATGCATAAAAAGGTCTTAATCTTGAGCATTTTAATTTTGCTTATGAAGTAACTAGGTACTGGATTTCATCATAAACCTATAAGCTGATTTTGTACCGTATGTGTATACTTGAATCATATCAAGCTTAAATAACGAATGTGTAACGCCCCCTAAATAGGTATACATCACCCATTCTAAGTCGCCAAATACATGGTACAAAATTCAAATACAACTTAGTTATACAACTATCGTGTAAAATACGACAAAATATAAGCTGAGAGTTTTAATACGAATATTGTCTTCTAGACAGTATTCAAACTCAAATGGAGTCCTCATTACATTTATTATCACACTATTTCACTGAATAGTGAGGACTACTAATGCAAACATCTAGACTGTCACTCCATTCCCCGACTAGTCCCAACTATATTCTCATTTCCTGAAGAGAACAATGAAAACAAAGGGTGAGCTTAACTAGCCCAGTAGGAATTATTATGACTTAGATAACGCAGAATAAATTATCGTTAGCCTTCAACAGTGTTAAACTGATAAAATATAATAAATATCAAGTTTAACTGCAGCGAAACAAACAACCTATTAGAAGAGCCAAATAGAGCTTGATATCTACTATCTTCTATGATTTAAAAAGTTTATCATCAATTTTATCGCTGAGACTCAGCATAATAAATAATCCACATCATCGAATCATTCCTGCACAATGGCCAAGGATATTCATTAGTATCACGACCATAAATTATCCATGCACTACGGGCCAAGGATATTCTTGTTTTCATCAATGGTCATGATCATGCCAACAACTGTCCATCAATGCACTACTGGCCAATGAAGACTTTTACCACATCATTTGTAACATTACGGTCATGATTATACCAAATAATCCCTGATCATAATCATACAAAGTCCATCTATGCACTACGGGCCACAAATGACTTTCATCATAATATAAGCATGAGGATGATAACAATGATATAAGAATTCAATTAAAAGAAAGCAAAGGATAAATTTTTAAAGATTTATAATTTAATTTATCCAGAATTCAATAATGTCCAAATTGTCAACATGATACTGTTTTGTGGAGTAAAATTCAAGAATAATATTGTATCAAAAATGATTTGGACCGAAAAGAAATTAATTTTTGTCATGAATAGTATCCCGTGAATAGTACTTCGGGAATAGTAACCCGGTGAATAGTACTCTGGCATGAAAAAGATTAAAACTTATCAAGATTGCTCAGAATAATATTTTCATGAAAAGATACTGGATGAAGCGCAAATATCAAGGATATTTTACTAATTTCATGGAGTATAGATGTCAAAAATTTAACAAAATGAGTATAAAATTCAGAATCTGAAACGAAATAATATTACTTACATACTACAGAGTACGGAAGAAAATATTATTTCTTACGAATATTGAACAAAAATAATATCTCTTACCTTAAAAAGAAGAGTATTTCGACTGGTAGGACGGTGATATTTTTGAAGAAAATTTATACTGTTTTCTACTCTCAAAGCTTTCTAAAACTCGAAAGAAATACGCTCAATATTATAGAAGAAGAATTCTCTGATTCTGGTGTGATTTTCAATTCTAACTAAGCATCCTATTTATAGAAGAATGGAAAGACACTATTTGAATTAGAAAATCACGGGCGCACAGTAATTTTTATTCACGGGCGCAACCGGCGGAAGATTTTTTGAATTTTGATTTTACTGTGCATTACTGTCCAATAAAATATTCTAATAAAACAGAAACTTTAAATAAAATATAATATACATATAAAATATATATATATACATATAAATATATATATATATACACGGTAAGGATCAAGAGCATTCTCTTTAAAGAGCATTCCTTCTTAAATAGCACTCCTTTATTAAAACTACGTCGTTTTGGAGGGGACGCGGTGGCACTTTTGTAAATACGCGGTGACATTTTTTTCATTTATTTATAAAAATGCCACCGCGTCCCCTCCAAAACGACGTAGTTTTAATAAAGGAGAGCTATTTAAGGAAGAATACTCTTTAAGGAGAATGTTCTTTATCCTTACCGTATATATATATACTTCCCTCCACCATTCCACCATCACTTTCACCCACCACCACACACACACTCTTACACACACGTAAACACACACACACTCTTACATACACGTAAACACACACACACACACACACACACACACTCTCTTACACACACGTAAACACACACACACGCTTACACACACGTAAACACACACACACTCTTACACACACGTAAAAACACACACACACATGTCAAATATATATATATATATATATATATATATATATACTTTATAACTTCCTTCCAATTATTTTGAAAAATAAGTAAGTGGGGGTCTAAATAATATGCCAAAATTTATAACAAATACCTCATAAAAATTACTCAATATTTTCAAGAACATTTATTCATCATTATTATTATTCACAATATTTAACAACAAGGTCATTCCCAGGAAAGAGGAGGCTTTTTGAAAAGGATTTCTCCCTATTGGTGCGCAATTAGGTGACCAAACCTCTCCTCGACAGAACTTTCTAGACATCGTCAATATTGTAAATAATAATATGAATAATTGTATCGTCTCAATTATTGATTTAATAAAATATAAAATATTAACAATAATTGAATCAAATAACGTGAGATACTATGCAGTAATTACTATAGCAATAATTGAGTATAATTGAGTGACTTCTCATGTAAGCATCAATAACCAATACCGTGTGCTACTATGCAATCAGGCGTATTACTGTACTTTTAACACCAGGTATTTCAACAGTTAATGGTAAAACTTTTGCCGTTATTTTCATCAAAAGATATTTCTGTCATTTTCTAACTCCGACAATAATTCTGTTGTGGGGTCTACTAATGATTGTGCCGTCGTACGAATATTTTATGTTAAAACAAATATTCCCCGACCAATCGAATATTATATAACAACTTGCATACTTTGCAAAATTTATAAATAATACCCACAACTATAATATTTTATCAAAACCACACCATAATATTAAAAATGATATTTATCGAAAATTCATCTTTATTCATAAAAGTTGGGGTCTTACAACCTCCACTTCTTCTGAAATTTTGCCCTCGAAATTAGGGTACATACCTGGTATGACGAAGAGGTGAGGATAATTTGATTTCATTTCAGATTCTGACTCTCAGGTCATTTCCTCAACATCGTGGTTTCTCCACAAAACTTTGACTTGAGGTATAACCTTGGAGCGTAGAATATGTTCCTTCTTATCCAAGATTTTAACAGGTACCTCTTTATACGTTAAATCTTCCTCTATTTCGTCCGGTTCTAACTCAATTATATGGTTCGGGTCTTCCACATATTTACGTAACATGGATATGTAAAAAATGTTATGAACACGAGACATACTTGGCGGTAAAGCGAGTCTATAAGCCACATTTCCTACTCGGTCAAGGATTTCAAATGGGCCAATGAATCGAGGATTGAGCTTTCCTCTCTTTCCAAATCTTGTAACTCCTTTTCATGGTGCCACACGTAACAACACATGCTCTCCAACATTGAATTCCATGTCTTTTCGATAAAGATCAGCATAACTCTTTTGTCGATCTTGGAGGTCTTTATACGTTGCCGGATCATTTGAATCTTCTCCGTAGTCATACGTACCAATTTCGGTTCCAACAACGTGGCTTCACCCACCTTATCCCAACATACTGGAGAACGACACTTGCATCCATACAACGCCTCGAATGGAGCCATACCGATACTTGCTTGATAATTATTTTTGTAGGAAAATTACACTAATGGCAAGAACTTGTCCCAACTTTCTTTGAAGTCAAGGACACAAAGTCTTAATAGATCCTCAAGAGTTTTAATAGTTCTCTCCGACTGTCCATCTGTCTGAGGATGATATGCTGAACTAAATCGCAAATCCGTGCCCATAGCTTTTTGCAAACTAACCCAAAATTGTGAAGTGAATCTTGGGTCTCGATCAGAAATTATGGATACTAGCATACCATGCAGTCTTACAATCTCATTTATGTATATACGAGCAAGACGTTCAAGTGTATAAGTTTCTCGTATAGGTAATAAATGAGAAGACTTGGTCAATCTATCAACAATGACCCAAATTGCATCTATACCTTGAGAAACCTTGGGAAGACCAGTAACGAAATCTATGGTAATGTGCTCCCACTTCCATTCTAAAATTTCAAGTGGTTGTAATGGACATTTTGGCACTTGATGCTCGTCCTTGACTCGTTGACAAGTTAAACACCTTGAGATAAACTCCGTTATCACTCTCTTCATATTGTTCCACCAAAATATATGTCGAAGATCACGATACATTTTGGTACTCTTAGGATGGATTGTAAACGGTGTGTTGTGCGCCTCCATCATGATTTTATACTTTAAATTCGGGTTGTTAGGAACACAAAGTCTGGAGTTGACTCGAAGTATTTCTTCTTCATCGATTCTTACTTCCGGAATAGCACCTTCTTGCACTTTCTTCCTCATACGCATCAGCTCCAGGTCTGCAGCTTGAGCAGCTTTAACTTTATCGATTAAAGTCAGTTCTACTTGTATATTTGACATCATCACGTGGGTTCCTAGAGTCTTGAACTCTACCTCCATCCTTTCCAAGTCATACAAAATAGGCCTTTGCGTTGACAATATCGCACTCATACCCTCATATGATCTTCTACTCAATGTGTCAGCTACTACGTTCGCTTTTCTAGGATGGTATTGAATGGTATGATCATAATCTTTCAACAACTCGAGCTAACATTGTTGTCGCATGTTGAGTTCCTTTTGGGTGAAGAAATATTTGAAGCTTTTATGATCCGTATAGATCTCCACATTCTCCCCGTACAGGTAATGCCTCCAAATCTTAAGCATAAAAATGACTGCTGCCAACTCTAGATCATGAGTAGGATAATTCCTCTCATACTCTTTGAGATGTCAAGAGGCATAGGCTATGACTTTCTCATGTTGCATGAGAACACATTCTAACCCTTTGCCTGAAGCATCACTATAAATGACAAATCCCTTCGAGCCAGATGGTATTGTCAGAACAGGTGCTGAAATAAGTCTTCTCTTGAGTTCTTGAAAACTCTTTTCACATTCCATGGTCTAACTGAATTTTATATCTTTTCGAGTCAGCTGAGTTAATGGAGTAGCGATTCAAGAAAATCCTTCCACGAATCTCCGATAATAACCAGCTAAACCCAGAGAGCTACGTACTTCGGTCATTGACTTAGGTTGCTCCCAGCTTTGAATTGCTTCAATCTTTGTCGGGTCAACAGATATTCCATGATTTGATATCACGTGCCCAAGGAATACTACTTCCTCAAGTCAGAACTCGTAATTCTTTAACTTGGCATATAACTTGTTCTCACGAAGCTTTTAAAGTATCAGCCTCAAGTGTTGCTCATGATCTTCACGACTTTTAGAATAAATGAGGATGTCATCAATAAAAACAACTACAAAATGATCCAAATATTCCTTGAATACTCGGTTCATCATATCCATGAAGGCAGCAAGAGCATTAGTCAATTCAAAAGACATGACTAGGAATTCATAATGCCAGCACCGAGTTCTGAAAGCCGTCTTTGAAATGTCATCAGTTTTAATCTTTAATTGATGGTATCCAGAACGAAGATCGATCTTTAAAAAGAATTTAGCGCTTTGCAACTAGTCAAATAGGTCATCAATACGAGGCAACGGGTACCTATTTTTGATGGTGACATGATTCAACTCTCGATAATCAATACAAAGTCCCATACTTCCATCTTTCTTCTTCACGACTAGAATAGGAGCACCCCAAGGAGACGTACTAGGAAGAATGAAATCGATGTCTAACAATTTCTGTAGTTGGGTTTTTAACTCCTAAAGTTCAATAGGAGTCATTCGATATGGGACTTTGGAAATGGGTTTTGTACCGGGTTCAAGGTCGATACAAAATTTAATTTCACGCTCTGGGGGCAGGCCAAGAAGTTCTTCAGGGAATACGTCAGGAAATTTATTAACAATAGAAATATCATTCAAAACTGACGTATTTTTGTTTAAATCCGTGACTTGAGCTAAGAAAGCTTGACATCCATTTCTCAATAAACGAATAGCTTTATGGCTTGAGATGACAGTGATTGATTTTAATGGTTTGGTCGCTTGAATTCGCATAATAGGTTGGTTAGGAATATGAAAGCTAACAACCTTACAAAAACAATCAATTTTAGCATGATGAGTAGTTAACTAATCAATCCCTAGAATTACTTCAAATGCAAGTATTTTCAATGAAATAAGATCGACAGGTAATGTGAGGGTACCGATTTGAACTAAACAAAATTTATAAACAATGAATGTAATAAAGGTTTCTCCCAACGGAGTTTCAATAGATAAGTCAAAGTCTAATTTCTTCGGAGTCAAATTTAAACGTTGAGCGCAAGTAGGAGAAATAAAAGAATGGGTAGAACTGGTATCAAATAAGGTATAGACTTCGCTAGAGTTTATGATTAGCTTACTCATGATCACCTCGTTTGGGTTCCTTACTTTTTGGGAGGTCACGACAAACGCTCTCCCTTGAACTATTGGTTTTGACTTCTCTGGGACAGCCTTTGGTGCCTCCATCCCAGCTGAACTTGGCTTCACTGTATGACAAATTTGAGCTAGGTGACCTTCTCTTCTGTAATTATAACATGTTTTGGACTGCTGCGTACAGTTTGGACTGATGTATCCCTCCCCTCCATATTTGTAGCATACGATCGTTAATCGTTCTCCTTCTTTAACAACTGGTGCTGACGTATTTTCATCATTATTGAATCTCCTCTTCTTGAAATTTTCACTCTTATTGTCTTGGCCATGATTACCACTGAAATGGTTATCATTTCTGGCATGTTGATTCCCTCCACGTTTATTGTCTCCGTTTCAATGACTGCTATCACTTGTATTATCATTTTGTTGGCTACTCTCTCTTGGTTGGGTTGATTGGTTATCGCACTTCAATAACTGAGCCCTATTTTTAACATCTGAATACAAACACAGTTTATGAGAAATTAGGTATTGACGTATCTCGGGTTTTAAACCTCTTTGAAACATCCGTGTCATTCTCTCCTCATTATCAACCAAGTGGGACGTAAACCAGGACAACTCGACAAACTTAACTTCGTACTGTGACATGGTCATATTGTTTTGCTCCAGCTTGATGAACTCTACCTCCTTCATGTGACGAATACTTTCGGGAAAGTACTTGTCGTTGAACAGTTCTTGGAACTTCTCCCCAGACATCTTCAGTGCGGCAGGTTGAGTACGCTTTATAGATTCCCACCAGTAATCTACCTCTCCTCGCAACATGAAGGTGGCAAAGGAAACATTTTGCTCCTCGGAGCATCCCAAGACATCAAATATCTTGGTGATCTTCTTTATCCACGCCTCCGCCTTAAGTGGTTTTGGCTCTCCCAAAAACTCTGGTGGTCCCAGCTCCTTGAACTGCTTAGCGGTGACCATCCGAACATGAATTGCATAAAGCCTCTGAACATCCCACCGTTCATCATCTGGTCAGTGTTATTATTTACCTGAGGATTATTGCCTTCCTGATGTACATTATCCTGGGTATTGATCATCGGTGACTCAGCGGTTTCATTTCCTCCATTGCTTATCTCAACATTCTCGGATGTCATTTTCAAACACTGCCACAAAACAAGGGTTAATTGACATGCCACATATTATCCCTATATTCTGACCAACCAATAAAATAATAAATAAACTTAGGAAGGTCATACTAGCGAAGGAATTACCCGTCTCTCCCCTCCTAGTTCTAGTATCACATCTTAGTCAGGGATCATATCCCTAAGCTTTGATACCAACTGTGATGCCCCCAAAATAGGTATACATCACCGATTCTGAGTCGCCAAATACATGATATAAAATTCAAATACAACTTAATTATACAACTATCGTGTAAAATACGACAAAACATAAGTTGAGAGTTTTAATATGAATATTGTCTTCTAGACAATATTCAAACTCAAATGGAGTCCTCATTACATTTATTATCACACTATTTCACTGAATAGTGAGGACTACTAATGCAAGCATCTGGACTGTCACACCATTTCCCGACTAGTCCCAACTATATTCTCATTTCCTGAAGAGAACAATAAAAACAAAGGGTGAGCTCAACTAGCCTAGTAAGAATTATTATGACTAAGATAACGAAGAATAAATTATCGTTAGCCTTCAACAGTGTTAAACTGATAAAATATAATAAATATCAAGTTTAACTACAGCGGAACAAGCAATCCATTAGAGGAGTCAAGTAGAGCATGATATCTACTATCTTCTATGATTTAAAAAGTTTGTCATCAATTTTATCGCTGAGACTCAGCGTAATAAATAATCCACATCATCGAATCATCCATGCACAACGGCCAAGGATATTCATTAGTATCATGACCATAAATTATCTATGCAATACGGGCCAAGAATATTCGTGTTTTCATTAATGGTCATGATCATGCCAACAACTGTCCATCAATGCACTACGGGCCAATGAGGACTTTTACCACAACATTTGTAACATTACGGTCATGATTATACCGAATAATTCCTGGTCATAATCATACCAAGTCCATCTATGCACTACGTGCCACATATGACTTTCATCATAATATAAGCATGAGGATGATGATAATGATATAAGAATTCAATTAAAAGAAAGCAAAGGATAAATTTTTAAAAATTTATAATTTAATTTATCCAGAATTCAATAATGTCCAAATTGTCAACATGATACTGCTTTGTGGAGTAAAATTCAAGAATAATACTGTGTCAAAAATAATTTGGACCGAAAAGAAATCAATTTTTGTCATGAATAATACCCCATGAATAGTACTTCATGAATAGTAACCTTGTGAATAGTACTCCGGCGTGAAAAAGGTTAAAACTTATCAAGAATGCTCAGAATAATATTTCCATGAAAAGATACTGGATGAAGCGCAAATATCAATGATATTCTACTAATTTCATGGAGTATAGAAGCCAAAATTTTAACAAAATGAGTATAGAATTCAGAATCTGAAACGAAATAATATTACTTACATACTACAGAGTATGGAAGAAAATATTATTTCTGACGAATATTGAACAAAAATAATATCCCTTAACTTCAAAAGAAGAGTATTTCGACTGGTAGGGCGGTGATATTCTTGAAGAAAATTTATACTATTTTCTACGCTCAAAACTTTCTAAAACTCGAAAAAAATACGCTCAATATTATAGAAGAATAATTCTCTGATTCTGGTGTGATTTTCAATTCTAACTAAGCATCCTATTTATAGGAGAATGGAATGACACTATTTGAATTAAAAAATCACGGGCACACATTAATTTTTATTCACGGGCGCAACTGGCGAAGATTTTCTGAATTTTGACTTTACTGTGCATTATTGTGCAATAAAATATTTTAATAAAACAAAAACTTTAAATAAAATATAATATATATATATATATATATATATATATATATATATATATATATATATATATATATATATATATATATATATTACATGTGTGTGTGTGTATTTTATTATGGTGGGGGATGTCATGATAGAAAAAAAGGGAGGTGGGTTGATGTTGCCGTGTATATATATATATATATATATATATATATATATATATATATATATATATATATATATATATATATATATATATATAATACACATATATACTTTATAACTTTCTTCCGATTATTTTGAAAAATGAGTAAGTGGGGTTCCAAATAATACGCCAAAATTTATAATAAATACCTCATAAAAATCTCTTAATATTTTTAACAACATTTATTCATCATTATTATTATTCGCAATATTTAACAATCAGATCATTCCCAGGAAAGAGGGGGCTTTCCGATAAGAATTTCTCCCTATTGGTGCGCAATTAGGTGACCAAACCTCTCCTCGACAGAACTTTCTAGACATTGTAAATATTGCAAATAATAATATGAATAACTGTATCGTCTCAATTATTGATTTAATAATATACAAAATATTGACAATAATTGAATCAAATAACGTGAGATACTATGCAACAATTACTGTAGCAATAATTGAGTATAAATGAGTGACTTCTCACGTAAGCATCAATAACCAATACCGTGTGATACTATGCAATCACGCGTATTAATGTACTTTTAACATCGAGAATTTCAACAGTTAACGGTAAAACTTTCGCCGCTATTTTCATAAAAAGATATTTCTGTCGTTTTATAACTCCGACAATAATTCCGTTGTAGGGTCCACCAATGATTGTATCGTCGTACGAATATTTCCTATTAAAACGAATATTCCCCAACCAATCAAATATTATATAACAACTTACATACTTTGCAAAATTTATAAATAATACCCACAACTATAATATTTTATGAAAACTACACCATAATATTAAAAATAATATTTATAGAAAATTCATCTTTATTCATAAAAGTTGGGGTCTTACAAATGTGTTAGCTAATGGGAATCCTATACTTATAATACACTATAAATAGGATTCGAAAGCGTTGATTTCTTAACGTGGATAAACTACGCTTAAGGCAAGTATCATAAACCCTTGCATTACTTTATTTGACGAATATCGTAAGCAAGTATCTAAATCTTATCTCTTTGAATGCAAGTTATCTTACTTACTCGTTCAATTGAGCTAGTATGTTTAAACTCTTATGAAAACTAACATTCATGTTGAACTTGGTATTGTTCTTGAATATTGTAAAATTTTTTATGCCATTTGATTCGGCTAGATTATATACATGTTTATAAAACTGTCCAAACCAATTGACTAATGCGGAAATCTTGAAAGCTGAGTTGAACAACCCTTATGGTAAAGGGAGTGTATATTGTTGGAAGCCCCAATACACGCGTGAATATTACTTTGGTGTTATGCATAACATAGAGTATTGTAGACTGATCATCTATCGTACTTAATTCTTTTTGGGTTATCAGTTTAATATTGGTAATTCTAATAGATGTTCAATAGTCCTTAGTGACTGCTCAGTATAAATTATTTTATCCAGTTGGATACGTTGATAGCTTTGAATTTATATATATCTATTGATCTATATTGAACTGTCATTTCATATTCCAAAGATTTGATTCGAGAATTGTTGATACTCATTGTTCATGATATTATTCTAAGACTCTGAACTATCTTGGAGACTATACCTTGCTATTTCAAACTCGTGATATAATACTCATTACCCTTGTTGTATATTACTTGTTGGGCAATTTGTGCTCATTCTTGCTTATTTAAAACCTTTCAGTTAAGGCAGAACAGGGAAGTGTCTCTGGGAAAGATAAGGGCAAGGGCAAGGGCAAGGGCAAGGCTACTGACTAGCTTGTTCCTTTATGTTTAAAAGTGTTATGTTAAGACTGTCTTCAGACTATGTTTAAGCTTAAGTAGGATTATGTAATAAGTCTTTATTTGATATTATTATGTAATCTATTAAGTACTGCAGGTTACGAGATTTAGGGGAATAATTATAATAAATTATTGTATATTATTCTAGATTAGATCTTCCGCTGTGAATGTGTGATTTTAGTCATTACTGTATTACCATGAGCACGTGACGAACCGAATTTGAGTGACCAAGTGGCGGTCCAAATTTAGGGGCGTTACAGTTTGCCTATGCTTTAATCATTGCAAGCAGAAAGCTTCGGCAATATTTCCAGGGTCGGTTGGTGGTGGTATATACTAATCAGCCGTTGAAGAAAGTGTTGTACAGGCCAGAAGTCTAAGGTCGGCTCGCTGCGTGGGCAATGGAATTGACTCAATTCGTCCTGGAATACAATCCCTGAACGGTAATCAAAGAACAAGCTTTAGGAGACTTTGAAGTAGAATGTTCTTTCTCAGAGCCAGATGTGGGTTCGGTTACAGAGACGCAATCAGTGCAAACTTTATGGACTCTCCATATGGATGGGTCTTCGACTTCGAACGTCAGCAGAGCGGGGGTTATTCTGACAAGTCTCGAACGGTTTAGGGTCCAACAAGTCATACAATTTCAGTTCAAAGCCACAAACAATGAAGCGAAATATGAAGCAATTTTGGTTGGACTTTGGTTGGCCCGAAGCTTAGAGGTACAGCGGTCGGTTATATTTAGTGATTCTCAACTGGTTGTCAAATAGATATCGGGAGAATATGAGGCTCAGGGGGCCAGGATGACCAAATATCTAGCCAAGGTAAAAGATAAGCTTAATTACTTCAGTTCACGTAATTGCCAAGGAATTGATCGGTCAGACAACACAGTAGCAGATGCTTTGGCTCGATTGGCAATAATTGAAGCAAGTTCCTTTAACGGCTCAGTATATTTAGAAGTCTTAGAAAGACCTAATGTTTAGAAGAAGGATGTTTTAGCTTTGTATCGGTTGGATTGCTGGCTCACACCGTACATCTCTTATCTGGCTGGTGGGGTTCTGCCTTTGGATCGCATATATGCAAGGAAGATCAAACACAGGAGCATGAATTTCATCATTATCGATGGGGATTTGTACTGAAGGGCTTTCAGTTCTCCATTGCTCAAGTGTTTGACACCGTCGAAAGCTGACTACACTCTTCGAGAAGTACATAAAGGGGTTTATGGAGATCATATGGGAACCAAATCGGTGGTGATGATGGTGTTACATTTAAGGATGTTGTTAATAACTGGATTTTGCTCAGTGTTTGAGGTGGATGGAATGCTAGAATCTGCCATTGAAGCTTGAATGGAAAAGATGGGATGATATGTGGAAAGAAAAGCTTTGATCGAAGAAAACTGGTGAGGATGGTGCTTCGCTAGAAAATGAAATTGCAGAGAAAATGAGAGAGAAAATTTCTGGAAAGAGTGACGGTCGTGTGTTCGGTGGGGGTTTTATATTTGTGTGTGGCATGAATCCCTAAAGCAGCTAATGATGATGTGTGGGCCCCATTTCTTGGGTATCGTATGTTATTTAAAAGGACCATTTGGATTCCCCAAGCTTCACTTTAAGTCTCTCATTATAAATTTTCTATAACAAGAGATTGGGGGCAATGTTCGGGTGTGATCTGCCGACCCCTATATGGGATGAAGGCCTGGATTGTGAAGGATCTGTTGAGCCCAATGGGCCGAAGCCAGTAAGGGTGTAAGACCCCAACTTATTATAAATAAAATCGAATTTTCTCTAATTATTATCTTGAATAATAAGGTGTTAATTTGATATAATGCTTTGGTTATGGGTGAAATGTGCAAATTTTACTAAATAAGCAAGTGGTTATAAAATATTCATTGTTGTCGGGGAATATTCGTTTAGTCATGGAATATTCTTGCTATCGGGAAATATTCGTACGATGGCGCAGTCATTTGTGGGCCCCATAACGGAAAACGGTCAGATAAAAAAATGACAAGTTTGAGTTTTTATAAATAACGGCGTAATTATTACCGTTAACGCTGTTGGAATACCTGGTGGTTAAAATACAGTAATACGCGTGGTTGCATAGTAGCACACGATATTGCATAGTATTTTTGAATTATTGATTCTTACGTAAGAAGGCACTACTCAATAATTGTTACAGTAATTACTGTTTAATATTTTATTTTATTTGTTCAATAATTGCTGCGTTAATATTTTATATTATTGTTGTTTCAATAATTGTCACTGCACAGTATTTTCGATTATCAGATCAATAATTCATATTATTTGAATAATATTATTAGATAGCATTATTGGTAATGTCTAAAGAAGTTCTGTCTAAGGAGAGGTTTGGTCACCTAATTGCGCGCCAGTAAGGAGAAATCCTTATTGGAAAGCCCCCTCTTTCCTGGGAACGACCTGGTTGTCATAATTGTGACTCTGTAATATTATTTATAAATAATTAATTATTGATTTATATGATAAGAAAATATTTATTCTATGTGGATGAATAGGGAAAATTTATTTTGTGTGGATATAAATGAAGGATTTAATGCTGAGGTTATTTATCAGTATTTTGTCAGAATAGGGGTATTAAAAATCGTCAGTATGTGGAGTTCGGGCATTTTTCGTTTGAAATTTAAAAAAACTTAAAGCTACAAAGTTATAGAGAATTTGATTTCCTATGGAATGGACATAAAATTTGTGACGCCCCTAAAATTAGGTATACATCACCCATCTTGGGTCGTCAGATACATAGCACAGAATACAAATACAACTTAATAATACAACTGTCGTGTACAATACGACAAAACATAAACTGTGAGTTTGAATACAAATATTATCTTCTAGAGAGTATTCATACTCAAAAGGAGTCCTCATTACATTTATTAACACACCATTACATAGAATAGTGAGGACTACTAACTAATACTATCATTCGGACCATCACTCCGTTCCCCGACTTGCCCCAGCTACGTTCTCATTTCCTGAAGAGAACAGTGAAAGAAAGGGTGAGCTCAACTAGCCCAGTAAGAAATATTATGACAAAGATAATGCAGAATAAATTATCATTAGCCTTCAACAATGTTAAACTGATAAAATATAATAGACATCAAGTTTAACTGCAGCGGAACAAGCAATCCATTAAAAGAGTCAAGTAGAAAATAAACTCTACTATCTTTTATGATTTAAAAGGTTTTTCAACACTGCGATCGCTGAGACTCAGCTTAATAAAATAATCCACATCATCGAATCACCCCTGCACTACGGCCAAGGATATTCGTGTATTCATTAATGGTCATGATCATGCCAACAACTGTCCATCAATGCACTACGGGCCAATGAGGACTTTTACCACATCATTTGTAACATTACGGTCATGATTATACCGAATAATCCCTGGTCATAATCATACCAAGTCCATCTATGCACTACATGCCACAGATGACTTTCAACATTTTATAAACATGAGGATGATGACAATGATATAAGAATTCAATAAAACAAGTTCAAGAATTAATTTATCCAGGAATTAACAACGTCCAAACTGTCAACATGATACTGCATTGTGGAGTAAAATTCAAGAACGCTTAGAAGAATATTTTCTTGAAAAGATACTGGATGAAACGCAACTATCAAGGATATTCCACAAATTTCATGGAGTATAGAAGTCAAAACTTAACCAACTGAGTACAATAAAGAATGGAATAACAAAAGAAATCACCATGCATGCGATAGACCGCACAGACAGGTTATTCCAATAGAATAATAAATAATGGAACCAGGTCCGGCGTAAACGCACAGACAGGATATTCCGACAGAATAATAAATAAGGGAACCAGGTCCGGTGTAAAACACACAGACAGGATATTCCAACAGAATAATAATAAAACGGAACCAGGTCCGGTGTAAAACACACAGACAGGATGTTCCAACAGAATAATAAACGGAACCAGGTCCGGTGTAAAACACACAGACAGGATGTTCCAACAGAATAATAGAAGAATGTCACCAAGTATAGGGTAGACCGCGTATACTGGTTATTCCAACAGAATAATAACAAATGGAATAACAGAAGTTCTCTTCATGAATATAAAAGAAATAATATTCCCTACCTTAAAAGAACTGGATATTGGAAAAGTGATGTAGCAGAATACTTTTAGTCTCTCTCTCTTATTCTCTCTATACTTTCTCTCTCTATAGCTTGAATGAATTCGTGAAAAATAATGAAGCCCTAGGCCTCTATTTATAGAAAAACTGAGGGTGGCTCTTGGTCTTAACGAAGGGTCAAATGACTCTTGGTCTTAACGAAGGGTCAAATGACTCTTGGTAATATTGAAGGGACAACTACTATTGACGAAAGTAATTACTATTGACCAAGGTAAATACTATTGACGAAGGTAATTACTATTGACCAAGGTAAATACTATTGACGAAGGTAATTACTATTGACCAAGGTAAATACTATTGACGACGGTAATTACTATTGATGACGGTAATTACTATTGACGACGGTAATTACTATTGACGAAGAGACTCTTAGATGATGACATATGGCCCCCCATAAAATAACCAAACTTACCACAACGTCTCAATAATATAACATATTATACAGATGATACTATGACAATAATTTAAGAGATATGATGCAGCAATTACTGTAGCAATAATTGAGTATAGCTGAGTGACTTCTCACGTAAGCATCAATAATCAATACCGTGTGCTACTATGCAACCACGCGTATTACTGTACTTTTACTACCGAGTAGTTCAACAGTTTTAACGGTTTTAACGGTAACACCTCAGCCGTTATTTTTATAGAAAGATAATTCTGTCGTTTTTTCAATCCGACAATAATTCCGTTGTGGGGTCCACCAATGATTGTGCCGTCGTACGAATATTCCCCGACAAAAAGAATATTCTCCGACCAAACGAATATTTTATAACAACTTGCTTACTTTGCAAAATTTATAAATATTACCCACAACTATAACATTATATCAAATTAACTCCATAATATTCAAAAATGATATTTATAGAAAATTCATCTTTATTTATAAAAGTTGGGGTCTTACAAAATTCGTATTTTTTGATAAAAGAGCTATTTATTATAATTATTAAAGTTTTGGAGATAAATGTTTTTATTAAAAACATGGGTGGGCCCCACTTTTGTTTTCAGTGAAAAAATGTGCTGAAATTTTTTATTCCAAGTTGATGTGCTGGTCTTGGTCTTTGGGCATGCGTAGAATTGGTTTTAAAAAAATTAATATTTTATTAATTTAGTCTGCTTTGGCGTTCTAGTATTTTCTTATATATATGCGCTTAGGTTAGAATTGAAAATCACACCAGAACCAAGTTTTCTTTCTCTCTATATTATCGAGCGTAATTTTGTGAGTATTTAGATATTTTGAGAGTTACTATTCAGTGCAAGTTTCCTTCGGCTTTACATCCGATATTTCGATTAGAAGTACGGTTCTTTTGAGGTAAGGGATGTTATTTTCTTAGTAAATGATATTACTTCTTTTAATATCATTATGCCGAAATATTGATATAAACTTTATTGTGGAATTTCTACCTTTTTGTGTTGGGGTTACTATTCACGTATACGGCACTATTCACCGAAAAATAAAATTTTCTCTTTTTTGTCTCAGATGTCTATTATGGTTACTATCTTTGATTGTATCCATGTTTTGATCTTCATTCTTGAATTTTACTCCATTATAATTTATTATGGAGTATTTTTAAACATGAATTATCTAAAGCATGAATCTCTAATCATGTCCTTTTATCTTACTGAATTCGTTCTCTAAAATATTTTTCATCATCCTCAGTCGTTAATGATGATACTTGATAAATATCTTTGGCCTGTATGTAACGACCCCAAAACAGGTCCACTCCATCCAACCTATTCTAAGTCGCCAAATACATGGTACAGAAAATAACTACAACTTTATTACAATAATTGTCGTGCAAAATACAACAATATATATGCTGTAAGTTTGGATACAAATATATACCAAATGTGACTCATGTCCCAACCGTGGACAGCACCTCACAATGACACCTTACATAAATGTATAGTCAAAAATTATTTTAAAAATTCGAATCTTTGGGAAGTGCTCAAGGAAACCTTCGTACATGGGAGGCCATGCGTCTAGGTTATGATAGATATCATATGGCTACAGAATTATCCTTGGTTGACCTAATAGACTCCAAAGAAAAACGAGAAGTTTACTATCATATTCTTTCCAATGGTGAGTCTTCTCTTGACATATCATTATCTCTGCTGTCTCTAATTGAGAATTATACTTCAAACAAATACCAAGATTATATAGGTAGTGCTCGTAAAGATACTCGGCAAGTGGATGAGCACAACCCTGTCTTATGATAACACGAGGTTGTATGTCATTAGACATCTTGTATGATAGTGACAAAACACCCTTCCAACGTTGGGTTCGCCTCACCCTATTTTATTCACCATATATAACTATTAAATGATGACCACCGTTCTATTCCCTTGTTATCCCCACTCGACCCAGCTACACTCTTATTACCTGAAAAGGAATTGTGAAACAGAAGGGTGAGCACAACTAGCCCAGTAAAGAATATCATGACTAAAGATAAATAAATTATCAATAGTCTTCATCAGTAATAAATCAGAGATTTAGAACATATGGTAGATGATAAAAAATTTCAACCATAGTTGCAGCGGAACGAGCAATCCATTAGAAGAGTCAAATAGACCATAAAGTCTATTATCTTCTCCATGTTAAAAATCCACCAACAATATTTTATCCCTCTAATATTAATCAACAGTTCCTTTCCACAATTATATGAATAACTCATAATCATAATTGTAATTCTAAATTCCTCTTCGCATTCAGGACGAATATAATTTTCATCACATGTCTTTACCTGAAACATCAAAGATCATGGTTATACCAAATCACAGTTCCTGTTTATATTCATACTAACAATTTCATCTTTGCACTACGACCCAAGATATTCATCAACAGTTCATCTTTGCACTACTGGTCAAAGATATTCAACAACATGTCATCTTTGCATTACGGGCCAAAGATATTCATCAATAATTCATCTTTGCACTACAGGCTAAAGATATTCCTCAACAGTTTATATTTGCACTACAAGCCAAATATATTCATATCTCAAAGAAATATATAATCATTTCAGAATTTATATACACCATAATTATAACCATGTTAATCAATTCATCTTTACACTTAAGCTAAAGATATTCAATTATATATTCAATGGTTATGATCATACCAGTTAACAATTCATCTTTGCACTACAGGCCAAAGACATTCCTCAGTCACGATCATACCAATAATTTACCCATCTTTACACTCAAGTGAAAGAGAAATTCAACATCATGGTTATAAAAATGTTGTATATGATAATAAAAATAATATGATCAACAACTGCATTTATTTTCGAGAGCAACAATCATAAATCAATGATAATTTGGTCAGAAAAAGAAACTAATTATTGTCGTGAATAGTACCCGTGAATAGTAACTCATGAATAGTAACTCGTATTCGTACATTATACCGTATACGTAAATAATGTCATATATGTAAATAGTGTCATATACGTGAATAGTGCCGTATACGTGAATAGTAACCCCGACTCAAAAAGTTCCAAATTTGATAAAAAGTTTATGCCAACATTTCGGTATAATGATATTAAAGAAAATATCATTTTAAGAAGAATATAACACCCCTTACTATCCCTTACAATCCCTTACCTCAAAAGTACGGTATTTTTTACTGGAATGCAAAGCCGAAGGAAACTTGCACTGAATAGTAACTCTCAAAGTATTTAAATACTCACAAAATACACTTCATAATATAGAGAGAAAGAGAGAAAGCTTATGTTTCTGGTGTGATTTTCAATTCTAAGTTAGCCCTCTATTTATAGGAAAATGTTAGCACGCCGAAGCAGACTTAACCTGTAACCTGATGGCTTTACCTGCTACTATTTCCACCCACCACATTTGAATAAAAATCTCAGCACATTTTCTCACCAACCAAAAGTGGGGCCCACCAATTCTAGAATTTTCCACCAAAATGTTAAACTCCGAAAATTCAATAATTTCTGAACCAGTCATCTCGTAAAATTTATAACAAATCATACGTTCATTTTTAACGGTTCAAAATTTGTGGACATATACTCAACTTATATATGTATAACATATCCAAAAATTACAACGATCCAACGGTCGGATTAAAAATTATAACCACCACAAAATATCTCAAAAATTCTGATTTTTAATACCTCCATTCCGACAAAAATACTAATAAAAACCTCAACATTAACTCCTACATTTTTAACCACAATAAATATATCCAATATTTATATCCACATAAAATAAATATTTCCTTATCATATGAATCAATAATTAATTATTTATAAATAATAATACAGAATCACATTTATGACAACCAGGCCGTTCCTAGGAAAGAGGGGGCTTTCCAATAAGGATTTCTCCTTACTGACGCGCAATTAGATGGCCAAACCTCTCCTTAGACAGAACTTTCTAGGCATTGCCAATAATGCTATCTAATAATATTATTCAAATAATATAAATTATTGATCTGATAATGAGAAATATTGTGCAGTAACAATTATTGGAACAACAATAATATAAAATATCAACGCAGCAATTATTGAATCAATAAAATAAAATATTAAACAGTAACTACTGTAACAATTATTGAGTAGTGTCTTCCTCCGTAAGAATCAATAATTCAAAAATAATGTGCAATCCGTGTGCTACTGTGTAACAACGCGTATTACTGTATTTTAACCACCGGATATTCCAACAGTGTTAACGGTAACAACTACGCCGTTAATTATAAAAACTCAATTTTTGTCGTTATCTTCATCCGATAGTTATTCGTTATGGGGCCCACAAATAGTTGTGCCGTCGTACGAATATTTCCCGACAGAAAGAATATTCACGACCAAACGAATATTCCCCGACAACAATGAATATTTTATAACCACTTGCGTATTTTGAAAAATTTCATATATTACCCTTAACTTTAACTTGTTATCAATTTAACCATTTACTGAATTGTAATTATAAGAAAAATTGAATACTTTTATTTCGTAAAATTTGGGGTCTTACACTATAGTGCAAAGATGAATGATTAACTGATGAATATCTTTAGCTCGTAGTGCAAAAATGAACAGGTGTTGAGATGAACATGACCAACTGGTGATACAAATGAATATATTTGGCCTGTAGTGCAAAGATGAATATTTGATTCAAGATGTATATTGATTGATGTTACAGGGATAAAATATTGATGATGGACTTTTAAATCTTAGAAGATAGTAAAATTCATTCTCTACTTGACTCTTCTAATAGATTGTTATTTCCGTTGCAGTTGTTGATTTAAAACTTGTTGTCTATTATATTCTATCAGATTTTTCTCTGTTGAAGACTAATGATAATTTGTTGTATATTATCTTAGTCATAATATTCTTTACTGGGCTAGTTGAGCTCACCCTTTTTTTTTTCATTTTTCTCAAGAGGTAAGAACATAGCAGGAATTAGTCGGGGTATGGAGTGATGGTTCAGGATAGTTGTTTTAGTAGTCCTCACTATTTTAAAAAATAGTGTATCAATAATTGTAATGAGAACTCTTTTTGAGTTCGAATACTGTCTATTAGACAATATTTGTATTTAAACTCACAGTATTGTGTTGTCGTATTTTGCACGACAATTGTATTAATAAAGTTGTATTTATTTCTGTACCATGTATTTGGCAACTCAGAATGGGTGATGTATACCTATTTTGGGGGCGTCACAGTTGGTATCAGAGCTTAGGGATATGGTCTCTGGCAGAGATTGGGGAATAGAACTAGGAAGGAGAGATGAGTAAATCATTCGCTAGTGTGTCCTACCTAAGCTTATTTGTTGGTCGGTCATAATATTGGGATATTATGTGATATGTTAATTTGTTTAATTAATGTAAGACCCCGAATTTTATGAAATAAAAGTATTCAATTTTTCTTATAATTATTATTCAGTAAATGGTTAAATTGATAAAAGTTAAAGTTAATGGTGATATATGAAATTTTTTTCAAAATACGCAAGTGGTTATAAAATATTCATTGTTGTCGGGGAATATTCGTTTAGTCGTGGAATATTCTTTCTGTCGGAGAATATTCGTACGACGGCGCAGCCATTTGTGGGCTCCATAACAGAATAACTATCGGATGAAGAAAACAATAAATTTGAGTTTTTATAAATAACGGCGTAGTTGTTACCGTTAACACTGTTGGAATACCTGGTGGTTAAAATACAGTAATACGCGTAGTTGCACAGTAGCACACGGTATTGCACAGTATTTTTTCAATTATTGATTCTTACGTGAGAAGAAACTACTCAATAATTGTTACAGTAATTTCTGTTCAATATTTTATTTTATTTAATCAATAATTGATGCGTTGATATTTTATATTATTGTTGTTTCAATAATTGTCACTGCACAGTATCTCCATTATCAGATCAATAATTCATATTATTTGAATAATATTATTAGATAGCATTATTGGTAATGTCTAGAAAGTTCTGTCAAGGAGAGGTTTGGTCACCTAATTGCGCGCCAGTAGAGAGAAATCCTTATCGAAAAGTCCCTCTTTCCTGGGAACTGCCTGGTTGTCATTATTGTGATTCTGTAATATTATTTGTAAATAATTAATTATTGATCTATATGATAATGAAATATTTATTTGATGTGGATATAAATTATGGATTTATTTATGTGGTTATAAATGAAGGAATTAATGTTGAGGTATTTTATCAGTATTTGATGTGGATATATGATAATCAAATCAGTGTTCTTACAGCTTTATTATGTGAGTTATAATTTTTAATCTGACCGTTGGATCGTTGTGATTTTTAGATATGTTATACATGTATAAGTTGAGTATATGTTCACAAATTTTGAACCGTTAAAAATGAACGAATGATTTGTTATAAATTTTAAGAGGTGACTGATTCGAAAATTAGGTTTATAAATAATTTTGGTGAAAAATTCTAGAAATGGGTGGGCCCCACTTTTGGTTGTTGGGGAAGATGGCTAATTTTTGGTGGGTGGAATAGTAGCAGGTAAAGCCATCAAGTAGCAGGTCAAGTCTGCTTCGGCGTGCTAACATTTTCTTATAAATAGAGGGCTAAGTTAGAATTAATAATCACACCAGAATTCATAAGTTTTCTCTCTTTTTCTCTCTAGATTATCGAGTGTATTTTGTGAGTATTTAGATACTTGGTGAGTTGCTATTCATCAGTGTAAGTTTCTTTCAGCGTCATATCCGATATCCAGTCAGAAGTGCTGCTCTTTTGAGGTAAGGGATAGTAATAGATTTTAAAGGTTATTATGTTTTTCAGTTTCGTAATTTTTCTGACCTTCAAAAATTTTGGAAAAATTTAAAATGATAATTTGATGAGTTTTCTAGATTGTGTCCAAAAATGACGATTTTTGGATGTATAGATTAAGAATTATGAATTTTATGGGAAAAGACTATTTTAAAAGTAAACCCTTATAACTCCTTGTGGTTAACTCCAAAATTGGTAAAAATTTTATTGGGAGTACATATATATAACAGAAGTATACTCTGTAAATTTCGAAATTTTTGGACAAAAGTACAATTTATGATAAATGTCTAAATATTTGGCAGTTTTGGCCATATGAAAAATAGTAAATGAATTTTAAAAATTCCGGAAAAAATATATATTCAATATGGGACTATATTCTGCTAAATCCTAGAAAAGGAATATTTTTGGGACTGATTTGGTATTTTTTATAAAAATAGACTAGTTATGAGTAAATGAATTAAATATGTTATGTGAAGTAAGAAAATTGGAAAATAGAATTTTATGGCTTGAGAATCCTTTATGAGGTATATGCAGATTTTTGATGAAGGTTTTGATTATTGGTGATGAAATTTTATGAGTTTGGCATTTTAGAATGATTAAATGCATTATTTAGTAAAGTGTAAACAATCAAAATAAATTGTTTATAAGTTTAAGAAATATTATTTCAATATCATTATACCAAAATATTGGTATGGATTTTATTGTAAAATTTCTACCTTTTTGTGTCGGGTTTACTATTTATGAGTTACTATTCATGAGTTACTATTCACGAAGTTACTATTCACGAGTTACTATTCACGAGTTACTATTCATGACAAAATTGGTTTCTTTTTCTAACCAAATTATAGTTGATTTATGAATATTACTCTTGAGATTAAATCTAGATGTTTTGATTATATTGATTTTACTATTATATATAACATTTTTATAACCCTAATGCTGATATTTCTATTTGACTTGAGTGTAAAGATGGGTAGATTTTTGGTATAATCATGACTATGGGTTCCCTTTGGCCAGTAGTGCAAAGTTGAATTGTTGACTGGTATGATCATGACCATTAAATTTATAATTGAATATCTTTAGGTTAAGTGCAAAGGTGAAATGATCAACATGGTTATAATTATTGTTTATATAAATTCTGAAATGATTATATATTTATAATTGAAATGGTTATAATATGAACTGTTGAAGAATATCTTTGGCCTGTAGTACAAATATGAACTGTTGATGAATATATTTGGCCTGTAGTGTAAATGTGAACTGTTGAGGAATATCTTTGGCCTGCAGTGCAAAGATGAATTGTTGATGAATATCTTTGGCCCGTAGTGCAAAGATGACTTGTTGTTGAATATCTTTGGCCAGTAGTGTAAAGATGAAATGTTGACGAATATCGTTGGCCCGTAGTGCAAAGATGAATTTATTAGTATGATTATGAACATGAACTGTGATTTGGTATAAACATGATCTTTGATGTTTCAGGTAAAGACATTTGATGAAAATTATCTTCGTCCTGGGTGCGAAGAGGAATTTAGAATCACAATTATGATTATGAGTTATTCATATGATTGTGGACCAGAACTGTTGATTGATGTTACAGGGATAAAACATTGTTGGTGGATTTTTAACATAGAGAAGATAATAGACTTTATGGTCTATTTGACTCTTCTAATGGATTGCTCGTTCCGCTGCAACTATGGTTGAAATTTTTTATCATCTACCATATATTCTAAATCTCTGATTTAATTCTGTTGAAGGCTATTGATAATTTTTATCTTTAGTCATGATATTCTTTACTGGGCTAATTGTGCTCACCCTTCTGTTTCACAATTCATTTCAGGTAATTACAGTGTAGCTGGGTCGAGCGGGGGTAACAGAGGAATAGAACGATGGTCATCATTTAGTAGTTATATTTGGTGAATCAAATAGGGTGAGGCGAACCCAACGTTGGAAGAGTGTTTTGTCACTATCATACAAGTTGTCTAATGACATACAACCTCGTGTCATCATAAGACACGGTTGTGTACATCCACTTGCTGAGTATATCTACAAGCACTACCTATATAATCTTGATGTTTGTTTAAAGTATAATTCTCAATTAGAGACAGTGGAGATAATGATATGTCAAGAAAAGACCTACCATTGGAAAGAATATGATAGTAATCTTCTCATTTTTCTTTGGGGTCTATTGGGTCAACCAAGGATAATTCTGTGAACATATGATATCTATAATAACCTAGACGCATGGCCTCCCATGTACGAAGATTTTCTTGAGCACTTCCCACAGATTTTAATTTCTAAAACAGTTTTTGACTATACCTTTATGTAAGATGCCATGGTGACGTGCTACCCAGGTTGGTGTCAAGAGTCACAGTTGATATATATATATATATATATATATATATATATATATATATATATATATATATATATATATATATTTGTATCAGAACTCACAACACATGAGTTGTTGTATTTTGCACAACAATTGTTGTAATAAAGTTGTAGTTGTTTTCTGTACCATGTATTTGGCAACTTAGAATTGGTTGGATGGAATGGACCTATTTTGGGATTGTCACAATTAACCCTTATTTTATGGCAGTATTTAAGAATGGTAGCTAAGAACGTTAACAATGGAGTGTATGAGACCGTGGAAACACCTTTAACCACAAACCAGGAGAACGTGCAACAGGAAGGCAATATTCCTCCTGTAATCAACACTATCGAATAAACGATGAATGATGGAATGTTTAGAAGCTTTTTGCAGTTCATGCAAAATCAGACGAGGGAGACTCGTGTACAAAATACGGGTGGAAATGATAGTAACGCGCGGTTTATCACAGCCAAGCAGTTTAAAGAGTTGGGACCACCAGAATTCTGGGGAAAGCCGGATCCGATTAAGGCAAAAATGTGGGTCAAGCAAATTACCAAGATATTCGATGTCTTGGGATGCACGGAAGAATAGAAGGTTCCATTCACCACCTTTATGTTCCGTGGTGAGGCAGATTACTGGTGAAAATCTGTGAAGCGTACCCAGCCAGCCGTACTCAACATGTCTTGGGAAAGATTTCAGAAATTGTTTAATGATAAGTACTTTCCTGAAAGTATTCGTCATATGAAGGAGGTAGAGTTTATCAGACTAGAACAAAACAACATGACAGTATCCCAGTACGAGGTGAAGTTCGCAGAGTTATCCAGGTTTGCACCACATTTGGTAGAGAATGAGGAACGAATGACACGGATATTTTTGAGAGGTCTAAAATCCGAGATTCGACAATATCTTATATCTCATAAATTTTATTTATATTCAAATGTTGTAAACAGGGCTCAATTATTAGAGCGAGATAATGAGTATGTTCAACCAAGGGACCACAACCATGGTCATACCAGTGACAGCAGTCATCGGAGCGATGATAACCAGCACAGAGGAAAAAATACGGACTAAAGCGGTAACCACTCGGGTGGTAATCGTGGCCATGATAATAGAAGAGGTGAGCCAAGTGAAAATTTCAAAAAGAGGAGAATCAACAATGACGGGAAGACATCAGCAGCAGCACCAGCACCAACAACAAATTCTAGGGGAGGAAAACGACCGCCAGTTAGATGCTACAGATTCGGAGAGGAGGGACACATAAGTCCAAACTATTCACAGCCTTCTAAGGTGTGTTTTAATTGTGGAAAAGACGGTCATATAGCCCAGTTTTGTCCGGTAGGAAAGTCAAGTCCAACTGGGACGGCAGAACCAAAGGCGACTACAGACAAAATAAAGTCGGTGGTTCAAGGGAGGGCGTTTGTTGTGACTGGCCAAAACGTAAGAAACCCGAACGAGGTAATCACGGGTAAGCTAATCATAAATTCTTGTGAAGTTTATACCTTATTAGATACCGGTTCTACCCATTCTTTTATCTTTCCTGCTTGTGCTCAACATTTGAACTTGACTCCGGAGAAATTAGACTTTGACTTATCTGTTGAGATTCCGTTAAGAGAAACTTTCATTACATCTACTGTTTATAAATCTTGCTTGATCCAAGTTGGTACCATCACATTACCTGTCGATCTTATTTCTTTAAAAATACTTGCATTTGATGTGATTTTAGAGATTGATTAGTTAACTACTCATCATGCCAAAATTGATTATTTTTGTAAGGTTGTTAGTTTTCATATTCCTAACCAACCTGTTATGCAAATTCAAGCAACCAAATCACTAAAGTCAATCACTGTCATATCAAGCCATAAAGTCATTTGTTTATTAAAAAATGGATGTCAAGCTTTCCTAGCCCATGTTATGGACTTGAACAAAATCACGTCAGATTTGAATAATATTTCTGTTGTTATTCAATTTCCTGACGTATTTTCCGAAGAACTTCCCGGTCTACCACTAGAACGTGAAGTTGAATTCTTTATTGACTTTGAACCTGGTACAAAGCCCATTTCTAAAACCCCATATCGAATGGCTCCTATTGAACTTCAGGAGTTAAAGGTCCAACTACAGGAGTTGTTAGACATCGGGTTCATTCGTCCTAGTACATCTCTATGGGGTGCTCCTGTTTTATTCGTAAAGAAGAAAGACATGAGTATGCGACTTTGTATTGACTACCGGGAAGTAAACCATGTCACCATCAAGAATAGGTATCCACTACCTCGCATTGATAACCTGTTCGACCAGTTGCAAGGAGAATAATTCTTTTTAAAGATCGATCTTTGTTCCGGATATCATCAATTGAAGATTAAAACTGATGATATTCCAAAGACTGCCTTCAGAACTCGGTACGGGCATTAAAAATTCTTAGTCACATCTTTTGGATTGACTAATGCTCCTGCTAGTTTCATGGATATGATGAACTGTGTATTCAAGGAATATTTGGATCAGTTTGTTGTTATCTTTATTGATGACATCCTCATCTATTCCAAAAGCCGTGAAGATCATTAGCACCATTTGAAGCTGGTACTGCAAAGGCTTCGTGATAACAAGCTATATGCCAAGCTGAAGAAATGCGAGTTCTGGCTTGAGGAAGCAGCATTCCTTGGGCACGTGGTGTCAAAACATAGAGTATCTGTTGACCCGGCGAATATTGAATCCATACAAAGTTGGGAGCAACTGAAGTCGGTGACCGAAGTACGTAGCTTTCTGGGCTTAGCTGGTTATTATCAGAAATTCGTGGAAGGATTTTCTCGAATCGCTACTCCATTAACTCAACTAACTCGGAAAGATACAAAATTCGTATGGAGCGAGGAATGCGAGAAGAGTTTCCAATAGCTTAAAAGGAGATTCATTTCGGCACCTGTTCTGACAATACCATCTAGTTCGGATGGATTTGTTATCTACAGCGATGCTTCAGGCAAAGGGTTAGGATGTGTTCTCATGCAACATGGAAAAGTCATAGCCTATGCCTGGCGACAACTCAAAGAATATGAGAGGAATTATCCTACTCATGATATAGAGTTGGCAGCAGTTATTTTCGCATTGAAGATCTGGAGACACTACTTATATGGGGAGAAAGTGGAGATTTATACGGATCATAAGAGCCTTAAATATTTCTTCACCCAAAAGGAACTCAACATGCGGCAACGACGTTGGCTTAAGCTGTTGAAAGATTATGATCATACCATCCAATACCATCTTGAAAAAGCAAACGTGGTAGCTGACGCATTGAGTAGAAGATCATATGCGGGTACGAGTGCGATGTTGTTAACACAAAGGCCCATTTTGTATGACTTGTGAAGGATGGAGATAGAGGTAAAGGCTCCAAGTACCCACGTGAGGATATCAAATATACGAGTAGAACCGACTTTAATCGATAAAGTTAAAGCTGCTCAAGTTACGGACCTGGGCTGATGCGTATGAAGAAGAAAGTGCAAGAAGGTGCTATTCTAGAAGCATGAATTGATGAAGAAGGAATACTTCGAGTCAACTCCAGACTTTGTGTTCCTAACGATTCTGACTTGAAGCATAAAATCATGATGGAGGCATACAACACACCATTTGCAATCCATCCTGGGAGTACCAAAATGTATCATGATCTTCGACATACATTTTGGTGGAGCAATATGAAGAGAGAGATCGCGGAGTTTATCTCGAGGTGTTTAACTTGTCAACGTGTAAAGGTGGAGTATCAAGTGCCAAAGGGTCCATTGCAACCACTTGAGATTCCAAAATGGAAGTGGGAACACATTACCATGGATTTTATTACGGGTCTTCCCAAAGTTTCTCAAGGCATAGATGTGATTTGGGTTATTGTTAATAGATTAACCAAGTCTGCTTATTTCTTGCCTACACGTGAGACTTCTTCCCTTGAACGTCTTGCTCGTATGTACGTAAATGAGATTGTGAGATTGCATGGCATGCCAGTATCCATAGTTTCAGATTGTGACCCAAGATTCACTTCACAATTTTAGGTTAGCTTGCAGAAAGCTATGGGCACGGATTTACAATTCAGTTCGGCATACCATCCTCAAACGGACGGACAATCGGAAAGGACTATTCAAACCCTTGAAGATCTATTAAGACTCTGTGTCCTAGATTTCAAAGGAAGTTGGGATAAGTACTTGCCATTGGTGGAATTCTCCTACAATAACAGTTATCAGGCAAGTATAGGTGTGGCTCCATTCGAAGCATTATATGGACGAAAGTGTCGCTCTCCAGTATATTGGAATGAGGTGGGTGAAGCAACATTTTTGGGACCAGAGTTGGTACGTATGACAACGAAAAAGATCCAAACGATTTGACAACGTATACAAACGGCACAGGATTGATAAAAGAGTTATGTGGATCTTCATCGAAAGGACGTAGAATTTAATATTGGGGATCATGTATTATTACGTGTTGCACCATGGAAGGGAGTTACAAGATTTGGGAAGAGAGGAAAGCTCAATCCACTATTTATTGGTCCATTTGAAATTCTTGACTGAGTAGGAAATGTGGCCTATAGACTCGCATTACCTCCAAGTATGTCTCGTGTTCATAATTTTTTTCACGTATCTATGCTTCATAAATATGTGAAAGACCCAAACCACATTATTGAGTTAGAACCAGATGAGATAGCCGAATATTTAACGTTCGAGGAGGTACCTATTAAGATCTTGGATAGGAAAGAGCATGTCCTACGCACCAAGATTATACCACAAGTTAAAGTTTTGTGGAGGAACCATGCTATTGAGGAAATAACTTGGGAGTTGGAATCGGAAATGAAAGCGAGGTACCCTCACCTTTTCGAAACACCAGGTACGTACGTCAATTTTGAGGACGAAATTTCATAAGGAGGGGAGGTTGTAAGACCCCAACTTATTATAAACAAAATCGAATTTTCTCTAATTATTATCTTGAATAATAAGGTGTTAATTTGATATAATACTTTGGCTATGGGTGAAATATGTAAATTTTACAAAATAAGCAAGTGGTTATAAAATATTCATTGTTATCAGGAAATATTTGTTTGGTCGTGAAATATTCGTACGATGGCTCAGTCATTTGTGGGCCCCATAACGGAAAATGATCGGATGAAGAAAACGACAAGTTTGAGTTTTTATAAATAACGACGTAATTATTATCGTTAACACTATTAGAATACCTGGTGGTTAAAATACAGTAATATGCGTGGTTGCACAGTAGCACACGGTATTGCATAATATTTTTGAATTATTGATTCTTACGTAAGAAGGCACTACTAAATAATTATTACAGTAATTATTGTTTAATATTTTATTTTATTGGTTCAATAATTACTGCGTTGATATTTTATATTATTGTTGTTTCAATAATTATCACTGCACAGTATTTCTCATTATCAGATCAATAATTCATATTATTTGAATAATATTATTAGATAGCGTTATTGGGAATGTCTAAGGAAGTTTTGTCTAAGGAGAGGTTTGGTCATCTAATTGCGCGCCAATAAGGAGAAATCCTTATCGGAAAGCCCCCTCTTTCTTCGGAACGACCTGTTTGTCATAATTGTGATTCTGTAATATTATTTATGAATAATTAATTATTAATTTATATGATAAGGAAATATTTATTCTATGTGGATGGATAGGAAAATATTTATTTTGTGTGGATATAAATGAAGGAATTAATGCTGAGGTGTTTTATCAGTATTTTGTCGGAATGGAGGTATTAAAAATCGTCCGTATGTGGAGTTCGGACATTTTTCGTTTGGAAGTTGGAAAACCTTAAAGCTACAAAGTTGTAGAGAATTCAATTTTCTATGGAATGAACATAAAATTCGTATTTTTCTGATAAAAGGGCTATTTATTATTAATTATTGAAGTTTTGAAAATAAATATTTTTATTAAAAACATGGGTGGGCCCCACTTTTGTTTTTTGTGAAAAAATGTACTGAAAATTTTTGTTCCAAGTTGATGTGCTGGTCTTGGTCTTTGGGCATGCATAGAATTGGTTTTTAAAAAAATTAATATTTTATTAATTTAGTCTGCTTTGGCGTTCTAGCATTTTCCTATAAATAGGCGCTTATGTTAGAATTGAAAATCACACCAGAACCAAGTTTTATTTCTTTCTATATTATCGAGCATATTTTTGTGAATATTTAGATACTTTGAGAGTTACTATTCAGTGCAAGTTTCCTTCGGCTTTACATCCGATATTTCGATCAGAAGTACTGTTCTTTTGAGGTAAGGGATGCTATTTTCTTAGTAAATGATATTATTTCTTTTAATATCATTATGTCAAAATATTGATATGAACTTTATTGGGGAATTTCTTCCTTTTTGTGTTGGGGTTACTATTCACATATACGTCACTATTCACCGAAAAATGAAATTTTCTCTTCTTTGTCCCAGATGTCTATTATGGTTACTATCTTTAATTGTATCCATGTTTTGATCTTCATTCTTGAATTTTACACCATTATGGTTTATTATGGAGTATTTTTAAACTTGAATTATCGAAAGTACGAATCTCTAATCTTTGTCATTTTATCTTACTGGATTCGTTCTCTAAAATGTTTTTCATCATCCTCAGTCGTTAATGATGATACTTGATGAATATCTTTGGCCTGTAGTGCAAAGACGAATGATTAACTGATGAATATTGTGACGCCCCCAAAATTAGGTATACATCACCAATCTTGAGTCGCCAGATACATGGTACAGAATTCAAATACAACTTAATAATACAACTGTCGTGTACAATACAACAGAACATAAACTGTGAGTTTGAATACAAATATTATCTTCTAGAGAGTATCCATACTAAAAAAGAGTCCTCATTACAATTATTATCACACTATTACATAGAATAGTGAGGACTACTAATGCTATCATCTAGGACCATCACTCTGTTCCCCGACTAGTCCCAGCTACGTTCTCATTTCCTGAAGAGAACAGTGAAAGAAAGGGTGAGCTCAACTAGCCCAGTAAGAAATATTATGACTAAGATAATGCAGAATAAATTATCATTAGTCTTCAACAATGTTAAACTGATAAAATATAATAGACATCAAGTTTAACTGCAGCGGAACCAACAATCCATTAAAAGAGTCAAGTAGAGAATAAAATCTACTATTTTTTATGATTTAAAAAGTTTTTCATGACTTTTATCGCTGGGACTCAACTTAAAAATAATCTACATTATCGAATCACCCCTGCACTACGGCCAAGTATATTCTTTAGTATCATGACCACGAATTATCCATGCACTACGGCTAAAGATAATCATATTTTCATCAACGGTCCTGATCATGCCATAAAACAATTCATCTCTGCACTACGGCTAAAGAGAATCCATAGCCATAATCATACCAAAAATTGTCCATCAATGCACTACGGGCCAATGAGGACTTTTTCCACATCATTTGTAATATTACGGTCATGATTATACCGAATAATCCCTGGTCATAATCATACCAAGTCCATCTATGCACTATAGGCCACAGATGGCTTTCAACATAATATAAACATGAGGATGATGACAATGATATAAGAATTCAATAAAACAAGTTCAAGAATTAATTTGTCCAGGAACTAATAACATCCAAATTGTCAACATGACACTGCTTTGTGGAGTAAAATTCAAGAATGATCAGAATAATTTTCCATGAAAAGATACTGGATGAAGTGTAAATATCAAGGATATTCCACTAATTTCATGGAGTATAGAAGTCAAAGTTTTAACCAACTGAATATAATAAGGAATGGAATAACAAAAGAAATCACCATGCATGCGATAGACCGCACAAGCAGGTTATTCCAACAGAATAATAAATAACGGAACCAGGTCCGGCGTAAAATGCACAGACAGGATATTCCAACAGAATAATAAAGAATGGAACCAGGTCCGGCGTAAACACACAGACGGGATATTCCGACAGAATAACAAAGAACAGAATAATAAATAATAGAACTAGGTCCGACGTAAACGCACAGACAGGATATTCCGACAGAATAATAATAAAATGAAACCAAGTCCAGTGTAAAACACACAGACAGGATGTTCCAACAGAATATTAATAAGACGGAATCAGGTCCGATGTAAAACACACAGACAGGATGTTCCAACAGAATAATAAAGACAGAATAATAGAAGAATGTCACCAAGTATAGGGTATTCCTCGTATACAGGTTATTCCAACAGAATAATAAAAAAATGGAATAACAGAAGTTCTCTTCTTGAATACAAAAGAATAATATCCCTTACCGTTTTAAAGAAGAACTGAAATAAAGAAGTAGTTAAGTAGCAGAATACTTTTCTTCTTTCTCTCTATAGTTTCTCTTTATAGTTTCTCTCTCTAGAGTTCAGTGAATTCGTAAGAAATAATGAAGGAATGAGTTCCTATTTATAGAAAAATAGAATGCATAGTAACTAATCCATGAACGGTCCAGATTGATTACTTTAATCTGACGGTCCATATTTAAAGAAAAATCTTTTAAATAAAATATAATATATTCTATTTATAGAATAACTTTAATAAAGTATTCTGTTTTATATAAAAAGATGTTTCTGTTTTATTACGTTAATAATACGAATAAAACAAAACGTCATTATCGCTAAATAATTCATATTATTAACTGACAATAATTGAATCAAACTGAGTGACTTCTCACATAAGCATTAATAATCAATATTGTGTGCTACTATGCAACCACACGTATTACTGTACTTTTACTACCGAGTAGTTCAACAGTAACAATGGTAAAATTTCCGCCGTTATTTTTAATAAAATATTTTTGTCGTTTTCTCAATCCGACAATAATTCCGTTGTGGGGTCCACCAATAATTGTGTCGTTGTACGAATATTCCGTGTTAAAACGAATATTTCCCGACCAATCGAATATTATATAACAACTTGCGTACTTTGCAAAATTTATAAATATTACTCACAACTATAACATTATATCAAATTAACTCCATAATATTCAAAAATGATATTTATAGAAAATTCTTCTTTATTTATAAAAGTTGGGGTCTTACAACCTCCCCTTCTTATGAAATTTCGCCCTCGAAATTAGGGTACGTACCTGGTATGTCGAAGAGTTAAGGATACCTTGATTTCATTTCAGATTCTAACTCCCAAGTCATTTCCTCAACATCGTGGTTTCTCCACAAAACTTTGACTTGAGGTATAACCTTGGAGCGTAGAATATGTTCCTTCTTATCCAAGATTTGAACAGGAACTTCTTCATACGTCAAATCTTCCGCTATTTCGTTCGGTTCTAACTCAATAATGTGGTTCGGGTCTTCCATATATTTGCGTAACATGGATATGTGAAAAACGTTATGAACACGAGACATACTTGGCGGTAAAGCGAGTCTATAAGCCACAGTTCCTACTCGATCGAGGATTAAAAATGGACCGATGAATCGAGGATTGAGTTTTCCTCTCTTTCCAAATCTCGTAACTCCTTTCCATGGAGCAACACGTAAGAACACATGATCTCCTACATCAAATTCCACGTCCTTTTGATGAAGATCAGCATAACTCTTTTGTCGATCTTGTGAGGTTTTTATACGTTGTCGGATCGTTTGAATCTTTTCTGTAGTCATACGTACCAACTCCGGTCCCAACAACGTTGCTTCACCCACCTCATCCGAGCATACTGGAGAACGACATTTTCTTCCATACAATGCTTTGAATGGAGCCATGCCAATACTTGCTTGATAACTGTTGTTGTAGGAAAACTCCACCAATGGTAAGAACTTGTCCCAACTTTCCTTGAAGTCAAAGACACAGAGTCTTAATAGATCTTCAAGAGTTTGAATAGTCCTCTCTGATTGTCCGTCCGTCTGAGGATGATATGCTGAACTAAATCGTAACTCCGTGCCCATAGCTTTTTGTAAACTAACCCAAAATCGTGAAGTGAATCTTGGGTCTCGGTCAGAAACTATGGATACTGGCATACCATGCAGTCTTACAATCTCGTTTATGTATATACGAGCAAGACGTTCAAGTGTATAAGTTTCTCGTATCGGTAAGAAATGAGCAGACTTGGTCAATCTATCAACAACAACCCAAATCGCATCTATACCTTGAGAAACCTTAGGAAGACCGGTAACGAAATCTATGGTAATGTGCTCCCACTTCCATTCTAGAATTTCAAGTGGTTGCAATGGACCTTTTGGTACTTGATGCTCCGTTTTGACTTGTTGACAAGTTAGACACCTTGAGATAAACAGCGCTATCTCTCTCTTCATATTGCTCCACCAAAATGTATGACGAAGATCATGATACATTTTGGTACTTCCAGGATGGATTGTAAACGGTGTGTTGTGCGCCTCCATCATGATTTCATACTTTAAATCAGGGTTGTTAGGAACACAAAGTCTGGAGTTGACTCGAAGTATTCCTTCTTCATCGATTCTTACTTCCGGCATAGCACCTTCTTGCACTTTCTTCCTCATACGCATCAGCTCCAGGTCTGTAGCTTGAGCAGTTTTTACTTTATCGATTAAAGTTGGTTCTACTCGTATATTCGCCATCATCACATGGGTCCCTAGAGTCTTTAACTCTATCTCCATCCTTTGTGAGTCACACAAAATGGGCCTTTGTGTTGATAATATCGCACTTGTACTTGCATATGATCTTCTACTCAATGCGTTAGCTACCACGTTCGCTTTTCCAGGATGGTATTGAATGGTATGATCATAATCTTTCAACAGTTCAAGCCAACGTCGTTGTCGCATGTTGAGTTCCTTTTGAGTGAAGAAATATTTGAGGCTTTTATGATCCATAAAGATCTCCACCTTCTCCCCATACAAGTAATGCCTCCAAATTTTAAGTGCAAAGACAACAGCTGCCAACTCTAGATCATGAGTAGGATAATTTCTCTCATATTCCTTGAGTTGTCTTAATGCATAGGCTATGACTTTTCCATGTTGCATGAGAACGCATCCCAACCCTTTGCTCGAAGCATCACTATAGATGACAAATCCCTCCAAGCCAGATGGTATTGTTAGAACAGGTGCTGAAATGGGTCTCCTCTTGAGTTCTTGAAAACTCTTCTCACATTCTTCGCTCCAACCGAACTTTGTATCTTTTCGAGTCAGCTGAGTTAATGGAGTAGCGATTCGAGAAAATCCTTCCACGAATCTCCTATAATAACCAGCTAAACCAAGAAAGCTACGTACTTCGGTCACTGATTTAGGTTGCTCCCAGCTTTGAATAGCTTCAATCTTTGTCGGGTCAACAAATATTTCACGACTTGATACTACGTGCCCAAGGAATGCTACCTCCTCCAGCCAGAACTCGTACTTCTTCAACTTGGCATAAAGCTTGTATTCACGAAGCTTTTGGAGTACCAGCCTCAAGTGTTGCTCATGATCTTTACGGCTTTTGGAATAAATAAGGATGTCATCAATAAAGACGACCACAAAGTGATCCAAATATTCCTTGAATACCCGGTTCGTCATATCCATGAAGGCAGCAGGAGCATTAGTCAATCCAAAGGATATGACTAGGAATTCATAATACCCGTACCGAGTTCTGAAAGCCGTCTTTGGAATATCCTCAGTTCTAACCTTCAGCTGATGATATCCAAAACGAAGATCGATCTTTGAAAAGAATTGTGCTCCTTACAACTGGTCAAACAGGTCATCAATACGTGGCAATGGGTACCTGTTTTTGATGGTGACATGATTCAACTCTCGATAATCATTACAAAGTCACATACTTCCATCTTTCTTCTTCACGAATAGAACAGGAGCAACCCAAGGAGAAGTACTAGGACGAATAAAGCCAATGTCTAACAATTCCTGCAGTTGGATCTTTAACTCCTGAAGTTTAATAGGAGCCATTCGATATGGGGCTTTGGAAATGGGTTTTGTACCGGGTTCAAGGTCGATACAAAATTCAATTTCTCGCTCTGGGGGTAGGCCAGGAAGTTCTTCAGGGAATACGTCAGGGAATTTATTAACAATAGAAATATCATTCAGAACTGACGTATTTTTGTTTAAATCCGTGACATGAGCTAAGAAAGCTTGACATCCGTTTTTCAATAAACGAATAGCTTTATGGCTTGAGATGACAGCGATTGATTTTAATAGTTTGGTTGCTTGAATTCGCATAATAGGTCGATTAGGAATATGAAAGCTAACAACCTTACGAAAACAATCAATTTTTGCATAATGAGTAGTTAACCAATCAATCCCTAGAATCACATCAAATGCAAGTATTTTTAATAAAATCAGATTGACAGATAATGTGTGGGTACCAACTTGAACCAAACAAGACTTATAAACCGTGGATGTAATGAAGGTTTCTCCCAATGGAGTTTCAACAGATAAGTCAAAGTCTAATTTCTCCGGAGTCAAATTTAATCGATGAGCGCAAGTAGGAGAAATAAAAGAATGGGTAGAACCGGTATCAAATAAAGTATAGACTTCGTTAGAGTTTATGATAAGCTTACCCGTGATAATTTTATTCAGGTTCTTCGTCACGAAAAAAAACGCTCTCTCTTAAACTACCGGCTTTGGCTTGTCTGGGACATCCTTTGGCATCACTATCCCAGCTGGACTTGACTTCATCATACGACAAAATCGAGCTAGGTGACCTTCTCTTCCGCAATTAAAACACGCTTTGGATTGCTGCATACAGTTTGAACGGATGTGTCCCTCCTGTCTGCATTTGAAACATACGACCGGTGGTCGTTCTTCTTCCTTTGAAACGGGTGCTGGTACCGATGTCTTCACGTCATTGTTGAACCTTCTCTTCTTGAAATGTCCATTCTTATTATTTTGGCCATGATTACCACCGAAGTGGTTACCATTTCTGACATGTTGATTCCCTCCATGCTTATTGTCACCGCTTTGATGACTGTTATCACCAGTATTATCATTTTGTCGATTGCTCTCTTTTGGTTGTGTTGACTCGTTATCGCGCTCTACTAACTGAGCCCTATTTACAATATCTGAATACAAACACAGTTTATGAGAAATCAGATATTGACGTATCTCCGGCTTCAAACCTCTTAAAAACATCCGCGTCATTCTTTCTTCATTATCAACCAAGTGGGATGCAAATCGGGATAACTCGGCAAGCTTGGCTTCGTACTACGACACGGTCATGTTGTTTTGCTCCAACTTGATAAATTTCACCTCCTTCATGTGACGAATGCTTTCGGGAAAGTACTTGTCGTTGAACAGCTCCTGGAATTTCTCCCAAGACATCTTGAGTGCGTCAGGCTGGGTACGTTTTACAGATTCCCACCAGTGATCTGCCTCTTCACGCAACATAAAGGTGGCAAAGGAAACCTTTTGCTCATTGAAGCATCCCAAGACATCAAATATCTTGGTGATCTGCTTTAACCACGTATCCGCCTTAAGTGGTTCTGGCTTTCCCAAAAACTCTGGTGGTCCCAGCTCCTTGAATTGCTTAGCGGTGACCAACCGTGGGTTGCCATTGTTTCCTCCTGCATTATGAACAGGAGCCACCTTCGCCTGATGTTGCATGAATTCTAAAAAGCTTTTAAACGTACCGTCGTTTGTCAATTGATCAGTGTTGTTGTTTACAGGAGGATTATCGTCATCCTGTTGCACATTGTCCTGATTATTGATCTGTGGAGACTCAACGGTCTCCTGTGCTCCATTGTTTATCTCAATATTTTCAGATGCCATTTTCAAATACTGTTACAATATAAGGGTTAATTAATATATCACATATTATCTCTATACTCTGACCGACTAATTAAATAACAAGTAAACTTAGGTAGGTCATACTAGCGAAAGAATTCCCCGTCTCTCCCTTCCTAGTTCTATTCTCACATCCTAGCCAGGGATCATATCCCTAAGCTCTGATACCAACTGTGACGCCCCCAAAATTAGGTATACATCACCCATCTTGAGTCGCCAGATACATGGTACAGAATTCAAATACAACTTAATAATACAACTGTCGTGTACAATACGACAGAACATAAACTGTGAGTTTGAATACAAATATTATCTTCTAGAGAGTATCCATATTCAAAAGGAGTCCTCATTACAATTATTATCACACTATTACATAGAATAGTGAGGACTACTAATGCTATCACCTAGGACCATCACTCTGTTCCCCGACTAGTCCCAGCTACGTTCTCATTTCCTGAAGAGAACAGTGAAAGAAAGGGTGAGCTCAACTAGCCCAGTAAGAAATATTATGACTAAGATAATGCAGAATAAATTATCATTAGTCTTCAACAATGTTAAACTGATAAAATATAATAGATATCAAGTTTAACTGCAGCGGAACCAACAATCCATTAAAAGAGTCAAGTAGAGAATAAAATCTACTATCTTTTATGATTTAAAAGGTTTTTCATGACTTTTATCGCTGGGACTCAGCTTAAAAATAATCCACATAATCGAATCACCCCTGCACTACGGCCAAGGATATTCTTTAGTATCACAACCACGAATTATCCATGCACTACGGATAAAGATAATCATGTTTTCATCAACGGTCCTGATCATGTCATAAAATAATTCATCTCTACACTACGGCTAAAGAGAATTCATAGCCATAATCATACCAAAAACTGTCCATCAATGCACTACGGGCCAATGAGGACTTTTTCCACATCATTTGTAATATTACGGTCATGATTACACCGAATAATCCCTGGTCATAATCATACCAAGTCCATCTATGCACTACAGGCTACAGATGACTTTCAACATAATATAAACATGAGGATGATGACAATGATATAAGAATTCAATAAAACAAGTTCAAGAATTAATTTGTCCAGGAACTAATAACATCCAAATTGTCAACATGACACTGCTTTGTGGAGTAAAATTCAAGAATGATCAGAATAATATTTTCATGAAAAGATACTGGATGAAGTGCAAATATCAAGGATATTCCACTAATTTTATGGAGTATAGAAGTCAAAGCTTTAACCAACTGAATATAATAAGGAATGGAATAACAAAAGAAATCACCATGCATGCGATAGACCGCACAAGCAGGTTATTCCAACAGAATAATAAATAACGGAACCAGGTCCGGCGTAAAATGCACAGACAGGATATTCCAACAGAATAATAAAGAATGGAACCAGGTCCGGCGTAAACGCACAGACATAATATTCCGACAGAATAACAAAGAACGAAATAATAAATAATAGAACCAGGTCCGGCGTAAACGCACAGACAGGATATTCCGACAGAATAATAATAAAACGGAACCAGGTCCGGTATAAAACACACAAACAGGATGTTCCAACAGAATATTAATAAGACGAAATTAGGTCCGGTGTAAAACACACAGACAGGATGTTCCAACAGAATAATAAAGACAGAATAATAGAAGAATGTCACCAAGTATAGGGTATTCCGCGTATACAGGTTATTCTAACAGAATAATAAAGAAATGGAATAACAGAAGTTCTCTTCTTGAATACAAAAGAATAATATCCCTTACCGTTTTAAAGAAGAACTGAAATAAAGAAGTAGTTAAGTAGCAGAATACTTTTCTTCTTTCTATCTATAGTTTCTCTTTATAGTTTATCTCTCTAGAATTCAGTAAATTCATAAGAAATAATGAAGGAATGAGCTGCTATTTATAGAAAAATAGAATGCATAGTAACTAATCCATGAACGGTCCAGATTGATTACTTTAATCTGACGGTCCATATTTAAAGAAAAAATCTTTTAAATAAAATATAATATATTATATTTATAGAATAACTTTAATAAAGTGTTCTGTTTTATATAAAAAGATGTTTCTGTTTTATTATGTTAATAATACGAATAAAATAAAACTTCATTATCGCTAAATAATTCATATTATTAACTGACAATAATTGAATCAAACTGAGTGACTTCTCATATAAGCATTAATAATCAATACCGTGTGCTACTATGCAACCACGCGTATTACTGTACTTTTACTACCGAGTAGTTCAACAGTATCAATGGTAAAACTTCCGCCGTTATTTTTAATAAAATATTTTTGTCGTTTTCTCAATCCGATAATAATTCCGTTCTGGGGTCCACCAATGATTGTGCCGTTGTACGAATATTCCCTGTTAAAACGAATATTCCCCGACCAATCGAATATTATATAACAACTTGCGTACTTTGCAAAATTTATAAATATTACCCACAACTATAACATTATATCAAATTAACTCCATAATATTCAAAAATGATATTTATAGAAAATTCGTCTTTATTTATAAAAGTTGGGGTCTTACAAATATCTTTGGCCGTAGTGCAAAGATGAACAGGTGTTGAGATGAACATGACCAACTGGTGATACAAATGAATATCTTTGGCCTGTAGTGCAAAGATGAATATTTGATTCAAAATGTATATTGATTGATGTTACCGGGATAAAATATTGATGATAGACTTTTAAATCTTAAAAGATAGTAGAATTCATTCTCTGCTTGACTCTTCTAATGGATTGTTGTTTCCGATGCAATTGTTGATCTAAAACTTGTTGTCTATTATATTCTATCAGATTTTTTCCTGTTGAAGACTAATGATAATTTGTTGTATATTATCTTAGTCATAATATTCTTTAATGGGCTAGTTGAGCTCACCCTTTTCCTTTTTGTTCCATTTTTCTCAAGAAGTGAGAACATAGCAGGAACTAGCTGGGGTATGGAGTGATGGTTCAGGATAGTTGTTTTAGTAGTCCTCACTATTTTGTAAAATAGTGTATCAATAATTGTAATGAGGACTCCTTTTGAGTTTGAATACTGTCTATTAGACAATATTTGTATTTAAACTCACAGTATTGTGTTGTCGTATTTTGCACGACAATTGTATTAATAAAGTTGTATTTATTTCTGTACCATGTATTTTGCGACTCGGAATGGGTGATGTATACCTATTTTGGGGGCGTCACAAAGGGGATTGGTGGTGTTCGGGGTCGGGCGACCGAGTCCTTTGGGTCGGAGTCCAGATCTAATTGGTGGTGTTCAGGATCGGGCGACCGAGTCTTTTGGGCAAGGGTCCAGATCGATTTGGAGGGATTCGGGTGACTTGGGCCCATACAGATGGTTATTCCTCGTATAGAGTCTGGTGTGATAAGGAGTTTGAATGGTTAAGGATTTCAGTCCTAACCATATTTATATACCAACTCCAGAGGTAGGTGTTAGGATTATCCAACTTCAATATTTTAAGGAGATTGAGTTTGACCCAAATATAGGTAATTACCATGTTTAAGAGTCCAAATACAATTCAAAAACCATCTTTAAGGTGATGAGATCAGCTATAAATACAAGGCTTAACTTTAATTAACAGGTAATACACTTTTGAGCACTAAACACTAAATCTCCTGTTGTTAAACCTTGTTCAGCCTGTACTTATTCTCACACCAGAGCTATCACCCGGTGGCATAAGCTATCAAGCTTCTTGTGTGATTTCGTTACTGTGCAGGTTCAAGCGCGTGAATTTGGTGATTGGACGCACAGGAGAAACTTGGAGTTAACAAGTATTATATGTTTATTACATGTAAATAAATTATAGAAGTAATTTATTAAAGGAAATGAGATGGGTAAAATGTAAAATAATTTATAATATTAAATTATTTTAATGTGGTAGATTAATGGAATTAAATATACTTAATGTATGACCACTATTTTTTTTTTGAAGAAATCATAGATTACATTATTGAGTGTAATGTATGCATGTTTTAATGTAGTGCATATATTATTATATTTATTACAGTTAAATTGTTGAAAACAATTTATAGAGGGAAAAAGAAAATAACTAGTTTAAGTATATAAAGATTATTGTATACTTTAAATAAAGGATATTAAAATAAATTCTAGCATTGAATTATTTTAATAATGAGATAATATTATTTTAATTATAATATCTTATTCATTGAATAAATTTCCAATTATATGGAAAATATGAAAGACATATATTTTTTCTCATATGATGAAAAGGTATATTATATTGGAATTCAATTAGTATTCTAGGTGATACATAATGTAGCAATTTGAAATTTAGGAATTCAATTATATATATGGCTTGTATGATTTAATATGTATGTTTGCGTAATATGGTAAATATATTAAGTTATAGTTGCTATATTTAATAAATTGAGATAAACAATTTATAATGTGAGAAAATAAATTTATTATTTATTTTCTATATGTGATATGTGCATGTTTGGTATAACATGTAATTGAGAGTTAATAAATATATATTATATATGTATTTATTACGTGATAAAATAAAATTGTTGAGAACAATTTGAGTAATGAAATGAAGAAGATGGTTTAAGTAAGTAAGATTTATATATACTTTACCTAAGGATATTAAAATAAATTCTTAAATGAATTTATGTTAATGAGTCAAGGATATTATATTTATTATAATATCTTAGATAAATAAATAATTGTATTTGTGTGAGGAATTATGTGTAGCATATTTATTTTGTAATTATAAAATAAATATGTAATTTATGTACGTTATCATGGGTTATATAAATTATATGTTTCCAAGAGAGTAAAATATTTTAAGGAGGTTTATGTAGTAACTTATTTAATTAAATTAAGTTACTAAGGTTGGGTAATTAGATTACTTAATAAAATCATTAAAAGAATAATTGGTCTAATAAGTTAATTAAGCAAATTGGTTTATTCCTTAATTAACTAGAGCACTATTACAAGATTAATTCCCAAGGTTGGTCAATTTTTTTTGTTAGCCGTGTACGGGAAGGAGAAGGAGGAGTATGGGTTACTAAAATTGCAAGCTTGGACACCAAGTTGGGTCGACCAAAAATTAAGAAAAAGTCTCCCTTATTTTCTTCTCCATAATCGTGGCCTCTCTCTCCCTTAATTCCTAGAGATTTGAAATTTTCTAAGTATGGGAAAAGTGAGGAAATAGCGAGTTAGGAGAGTTTTAGCCAAAATTGAAATCAAGTGTTAAGATAATTGGGAGATATCAAAGCTTGGAATAAGAGAATATTATGAGCATAAGGTATAATTCCTTATGTAAGTTTGAATTTTTTCAAAGTTATATGATTATGTAGATTTTGTTGCTAAATTTCAATTTTTGAAAGTTTAGTGGCTTATGATGAAATTCTTTATGGAGTTTCTTTATAATAAATCAATATTTGATATATGTATATGGAGTATGTGATTAGAATTGATTTTTGAATCAATAAATGAAAATTTAATATTGTTAGTAAACTATATTTTACTAAAAGTCATTTTAGTTTAATACGGATCTTGAATTTATTAAAAGGAATCATGGATATAGAGACTTGGTGGATAGATTGGGATTATGGGATGTTATAAGGATAAATTTGTGGCAAAATCGCTAACAAATCGATAAGAAACCAAGTCCAATGAGTATTGTGCATTTTATGTTTGTTAAATGGCCTTAAAGAACCAACGCGGCTAAAAACTTGGAATTTAATTAAGTCTATACCTTAGACGAAACTTAATATGTTAAATAAGACTTAGTTGTAAAGCGAATCGGGTTAAAACGGAACGAGGCGACTTTTGAACTAAAATCGCAACGTGAAAAAAAAATATTAGTGCGAACTGTCAATTTGGGCACACTATTTTGGCAGCTTAAAATCCGAAAATTTCAGTGGTAATATTTTTTAAAAATACTTTGATATGCCAAGTATAACATATCCAAAATTGGGATTAATCCGATTAACGAGCAGCACATACGAAATTGTGAAGTGGTTGTCTCAGGATGCGCAGCAGCAGCTGGCAACACCCGCGTGCGCTAGGGCGCTGCTGCGCGCGCCTGCCCAGCGGTGTGTGTTGACTGCTGCTTTACGTTCTTTTCATGCGTGGTTTTGATGGATTTTCGAGATCTGTTTTCGTAGTGTGAAATTTTTCTAAAATACTATGACATGAGGTCTATAACATACCAAAAATTTGTTGTTATATAACTTATAGTTTGAGAATTAAAAATAGGCAAACAGACATGTCAGAACTAAAATTTGAGTGACGCCGAGCGTCGGCGTGCCGAGCGATTTTGACATTCGACGTTCCGAAGCGTGTTCGGGTGAAAGATTAAGTCATAATAAATCTAATAAAGTCCCATGGGAAAAGTTTTGACTATAAGAGATATTTTATGCTATGAAACTTCCTTTCGGGCATTAGTTAAGCAATAAAAATATGTAATTTACATATTTAAGTGTAAGAAAACCTAAGGTTGCTTATAAAATTATTGTATGGTTCAACGAAGAGCGAGAAACCTTTAAAAATTTGTATTAATCATAAAAATAATATTTTGAGTTTTCGGGGTTTAAAATGACATTTTTGAGCCAAGATATATATATATATATATATATATATATATATATATATATATATATATATATAATGAAAATGTGAATAATTGCAAAGCGAAAAATGCTGTCAGTGTTTTAGCAGGATAAAATGTTTATAAATGTGACAATGGTTCGAGTTGACTTATGGGTGGACAAAATGGTATAAAAATATTTATATTAAATAAATAATATAGTAAATTGAGTTTTACTATAAAAGCTATATATTAGCTGTTTAAATTCTGAATTAACGAGTAAGAGTATAAAATATTTCTAAAGTGGAATATATATGATTTCTATTTGAGGTGTAAAGTATTTACATACTAAAATGTGAGGGACCTTTATTAGGCATAAAAATGTTAAAACGAATTAAAATTTTAAAATAAACTAGTATTTGTTTTGAGTAAAAATTAATAATATTAGCTTGTATAAAACTAATAATTATTATTAGTGATTAACATGCATGTTTTGTGACATATTTAATTATCTAATATGTGTGTGCATGTAAAAATAATTGTGTATAAATTGTGGATTAACGCTATATTAAATTTTGTGGTAATCTTCAATCAAGACAATCAGTTCTGTTATGTTTGTGGATTATATGTGATTATGTGGTGAGTTACATACCATGTTTTATGAATTGTTAAAGTCAAAATATGACTAAGTCGATTGGGTTATGGAACTCAAATTATATGTGATATGTGATAACACATGTTGTATGATGTAACTTGATAATTAGAAATGTATAATGAATGAATTTATGCAATGTGAAGAATTATTGATGCATGTAGAATTTGCATAGTAAGAAAATATGTTGCATGTGCTATGTGAAGCATGATAAATTGTTAAATTTGCTGGGCTGTCGAGCTCAATCTTGAAAACACAAACTTTTTTCATGTTAATGATGTTATGCAATATTATTTGTTATGCGGATGATGAAGGATGAAGGATGTACAAAATTAATACATTCTCTTGAATTAGAAATGGTATAAAGCTCTGATGTATAGTTCTGATATACGTAACTAACATCTATGTATAGTTTAAAATATTCAATAAAGAATATTTACTCTGGATGTATTGTAATGAATACTTTATAAAAATAGAGTAATATAATGACATTACTATATAAGAAAGAATTCATATTGAGTTCTGTATATATATATTTAACTCTAAAAGAATAAATCATAAAATGAATATGATTTCAGTACAAAGAAGAATCGTAAAGGTTGAGATTCAGGGAATGAATGAATGACAAAAATATAAAAAAAATTATTTTGCATAATAATTTTTTAAAGTTAGAACAAGTTAGTATTAATGCACAAGATTAGGAAGAGAAATAGTTCTAATTTTGGGGTCGTTACAATGTTTATGTTATGTAGACACTCAAAATTTTGCATTCATGTTGCTAACCTTACAGTAGGGCAAAACCGTCTTCCAGAGATAACCTTGGAGGTCAAATCAGCTCAATCCCAGAGACAACCCCGGGATACTCAATTTTCCATCTCAGAGACAACCCCGAGATACTAAGTTCCATCCCGGAGATAACCTTGGGAGAAACAGTTCTAACCTCGGAGATAACCCCGAGGGATGCAGTTTCAATTCCGGGGATAACCCCGGAAAAGCCCTTTCTAATTTCCAGAAGTCAGCTTCAACCTCGGAGATAGCCCTAAGGTGCTCAGTTTCAACCCCCAGACATAACTCTGGGAGGTCAGGCACACCTCAGAGACAACCCTGAGGACATTCAGTAATTACAGCAACCCAATCTCAAAGATAACCCTGAGTAACGACTGCTAAATCAGCCCAGAACTAGAGATAACCCTGGTGAAGGGCAACATCGTCATTTTTCCACCTCAGTCCCACATTCACGCCGTCTCAACATCATTTCACACCACATTCTACACATAAGTGTCCTACAAGAACCATAGCTCAAAATCTGGAGTGACTACTACGCAAGAAAGTACACCGGATAGGATTTGAAGACTTGAAGATTTGGTTATGGACTCATCTTCCCGGCTTCATACAACCTCTTATCCCATATCATTGTGTAGCTCTCAACAACAGCATTCTGGAAAGGTATTATACGCCTCGATCGGATGCCCGGATTGAAAGTTATGAAGGTTCGAGCGGATAACGCATTGCATGCGTGCACGTACTTCGAGAGGCAGGGCCCACAGAGCCTGGGGCACCCCGGGTAGCCGTAGGTACACCTGCGGCTCCCCCATCTATAAATAGAGGGCTTGGGGTGGCCATTTTATAAAGAGAAAAGGTGAGGAAGCCCTGTCTATTTTGCTTTGTACACATTTTAAACTGAGTGTTTTCTCTTTCCTAACACCTGTGAGCTGTGTTTTGCTATATTTTACAAATGGAAATCGAGTATTCAATCATTTAAAGCTATCTGAAGTCTTCTTGGCAGCCTACTGTAAGATATCTCAGATTTCTTAAAGCATTTCTCCACTTTTATTCATACACAGTTATTCACGTTGAGAGTCGTGTTGTGACGCCCCCAACTCCGGGTATCTTCCAACCCGACATATGGTGCTACACGGTGCTACAGTTCACATATACATTCCATTGAAATACCTCAAAAGAGTGAATATGTCTTCTATATATTACAAATTTATATTTCCCTTCCCAGGTTCTTTGTAACCATTACATGTATTCTTTGTCATAGTATCAAATAAATACAAAATTCATACTATGCTATTTCAAGACAACTACTAGTATGCCTTAGCCTTTCCTTTATCCTTACTAGATCCTTCAGTCCGTTCGGTCTTAGCTACATTCATATGATTCAAGCAAGAGTGAGCATAACTAGCTCAACAAGTATGACAATTTTATTTAAGCAATATGTTTGAATCATATGAATCGTATATCTTCTAAAACTGAATCAATAGTTATGAAGTACTACAGATAATTCAAAATAGCACTTCTCTTTTCTTCAAAATGTTTAACCATGCACAACATATGTTAAACATCAATTTTGGTCCAAGACCTTGAGCATTTCATTCTTTCTTTGAAAAGGACAACCCGACACCAAGTCCGTAAGTCCGGCATTTCTTACGAGTACGTCTAGGTGATCAGCCTATAGTACTCTATGTTGTACAACACTACTTCATTAAATGTATCTACGTTTAAGTTTTGGCAACCTAACGTGCATGTCGATTGACGATAAAACTTTTGTTTATTCATACTCAGTCTTTCTTTGAAATCTATACCAAAACAGTTGACATAAGATAGCAACATTGATATGATTTTGATAGATTATAAGAAAATCCACAAAACACATTAAGTCTAACCGAAGGAATTGGCTTCGACTTCGTTATACATCAATTCATGCGTAAGATACATGAATTACAAAGCTTGTCCATAAAGAACATAGACAAGGGTTTAGAACACTTGCCTTCAGCGTCTTCTACAGTTAATTCACTTTTCTTTTATGTCTATAAGGATTCTACAATACATAATCACATAATATACCACATTAGGTCATCAACAATCAAGTATGGTCACTAATCTATCTTCCCTTTCTTCTCAATCTAATCATTCATTAGATTGGTTAACGTTCGTTACGGTTTAACGCATTACTTTATGTTTATATGCAAGTAACCTTTCGTCAACTTTTAAATCGTTAAACTTAAGGTTATAATCATATTTAATGATGTTACTTTAAGTTAATTAAGGTAATAATTCACCTTCAATCAACTTACATTTCTTTACATTCATTGCTATTCCTTACTATCTATTTCCTAGTGTTGGCACTGCGGCGCCAGCTTCCTTTATATGGCTCGCCCTGCTGCGCGAGTTAGTAGTGTCCATGTCTGGGTCTCGGCGCTGCGGCACCACATCCTTTACTATGGGTCGCGCTGCGGCGCCACTTAACAGTGGGTTGGGGTTTCGTCTTGGCACTGCGGCGCTAACTTTAGAACATTGGGCGGCGCTGCGGCGCCGACCCTGCCTCAAAGAAAATTTCTAAGTTTTTCCACTAAAATCCTTTCCGGGCTCATAACTTACTCATTATAAGTCAGAATTGGCTCGTTCAAAAGTCGTTATCTCACATATCTTATGTTCTACGATTTCATTAGGACATTTTTTATTTTTGAATCTGTTAACACGGAATTCACCGTTTAAGTTCTTTATTACATGTTCGTTAAACGTTCGTGAACGTTCATAGCTCGTTTCTTCGTTTTAAGTCAGAATTTGACCATTCTCGAGTCTGCAACTCTAAAATGCAAAGTTATACTACACGCCATCGAAAACCAAGGTTTTTGAGTTAAACGGCAAATTTTAACTTGCATTCCAAGAATTTCACGATTTCGACGATTATCGTCTAATCTCGTAAATTTCGTCATATCTTCGTTACTTGAGATTTTTACACCATTCAAAATGGATTCATTCCATACTTCTATCATCTTAACCAAACATATATCATCTAATCCTATACACGATAGTTTTAAACTTGTCCATCAACAACAAATGAAAATTCTTCATGTGTTCTTCATTAGTTCATAATTCTATGATCATGATTCCACTTGTAACATGGTTTATTAAGGTTTAAGTCCACTAATAGACATCTTTGTTACTCCTTATGATACATGCTCCACCAATATTCACTTCTCTATCAAATTACAATTGAAGAGATGAAGAATAATGGTCTAGGATTCCTTACCTTTGTGTTCTTAACTTGATTCTTCTTCTTTTCTTCTTGAATTAGCAAGACACTTCTCATTTTTCTCTCAATATAATTGTGCTAAGATGTTTGTGTTTTTGAACAGGGCAACAAATGAAGCAACAAGCTCTCTATTTATAAGATTTTCAAAGTGAGGGCATTATGGTCAATTAGTCATCCCACCTCCATACTTTTCCACCTCCTTACTATTCATTACATGCCCACCACAAATCCTATCCTTTGCTTGACCATCAAGGTGGCTAGCCATGATTCATCATGGGAGACCTACATGGGTTGCCCCATGGGTTTTTCTCACCCGATGACCCATCGGTTCGATCCACGGGTCCGGTTCTTGGTTCGGGCTTAGGTTTTATTAACTTTAGGCCTTACGTTGGGCTTGCATTACTAATCTTTGGGCCTTAACAAGATTTCACTTGGGCTTGCCCAATTCATACACAAATCCTACTAGTCCATTACAATTGGCTTAAGCTATTAACGTATAATCCTTGTATTCTTCTCGTATACTAATTCATATAATCATTCATCATATACGTTATGTTATCTTTCATATATACTAGTACAATACCTCGTATGTGACGCCCCCAAAATAGGTATACAACACCCATTCTGAGTCGCCAAATACATGGTACAGAAAGCAAACTACAACTTCAATAATACAATTATCGTGCAAAATACGACAACACATACTATAAATTTAAATACAAATATTGTCTTCTAGACAATATTCACACTCAAATAAGTCCTCATTACAATTATTCAAACACTATTTTACATAAATAGTGAGGACTGCTAAAACATCTTTCTAGAACCATCACTCCATACCCCGACTAGATCCTGCTATGTTCTCACCTCCTGAGAAGAAAAATGGAACAAAAAGGAAAAGGGTGAGCTCAACTAGCCCAGAAAAGAATATTATGACTAAGATAATATACAACAAATTATCATTAGTATTCAACAGGGAAAAATATGATAGAATATAATCGACAACAAGTTTTAGATCAATAACTGCAGCGGAAACAGCAAACCATTAGAAGAGTCAAGTAGAGAATGAATTCTACTATCTTCTAAGATTTAAAAGTCCATCATCAATATTTTATCCCTGTAACATCAATTAATAATCATCTTTAACCAAATATTCATCTTTGCACTACAGGCCAAAGATATTCATTTGTATCACCTGTCAGTCATGTTTATCTCAACACATGTTCATCTTTGCACTACAGGCCAAAGATATTCATCAAGTAATCATACATCTTTGCACTACAGGCCAAAGATATTCAGTAATATCATCATTTAGGAATGAGGATGATGAAAAATATCTTAAAGAGAACGAATCCAGTGAGACAGAAGGACAAATAGTAGGGATTCGTATAACAGTTTATCCAAGATCAATAATACTTCATAATAATCAATTGTAAAGCAGAATTCAAAAATAAAGATCAAAACATGGATACAATTAAAGATAGTAACCATAATAGACATTTTGAAAAAAAGGAAAATTTTATTTCTCGGTGAATAGTTCTGTATTCGTGAATAGTGCCGTATACGTGAATAGTAACGTATACGTGAATAGTAACCCCGACACAAAAAGTTCCAAATTTGATAAAAAGTTCATATCAATATTTTAGCATAATGATATTGAAGAAAATAATATCATTAAGAAAAAATAAGATGCCTTACCTCAAAATATCAGTACTTCGGGTCGGAATACCGGTATAAGGCTGAAAGAGACTTGCTCTGATGAATAGAAACTCTCAAAGTATCAAAATACTCACAAAATACACTCAATAATCTAGAGAGAGAAAGAGAGAAAACTTGTTTCTGGTGTGATTTTCAATTCTAACTTAGCCCTTTATTTATAGGAAAATGTTAGCACGCCGAAACAAACTTGACCTGCAACCTGATGGCTTTACCTGCTACTATTCCCACCCACCACATTTGAATAAAAATCTCAGCATATTTCTTCACCAACCAAGAGTGGGGCCCACCAATTCTAGAATTTTCCACCAAAATGATTAACTCCGAAAATTCAACAATTTCTGAACCAGTCATCTCGTAAAATTCATAATAAATCATACGTTCATTTTTAACGGTTCAAAATTTGTGGACATATACTCAACTTATATATGTATAACATATCCAAAAATTACCACGATCCAACGGTCGGATTAAAAATTATAACACCCGCAATATTTCTCAAAAACCCTGATTTGATTTTTAATACCTCCATTCCGATAAAAATACTGATAAAACACCTCAACATTAACTCCTTTATTTTTAACCACAATAAATATATCCAATATTTATATCCACATAAAATAAATATTTCCTTATCATATGAATCAATAATTAATTATTCACAAATAATATTACAGAATCACATTTATGACAACCAGGCAGTTCCCAGGAAAGAGGGGGTTTTTCAATAAGAATTTTTCCTTACTGGCGCGCAATTAGATGACCAAACCTCTCCTTAGACAGAACTTTCTAGACATTGTCAACAATGTTATCTAATAATATTATTCAAATAATATGAATTATTGATCTGATAAAGGAAAATATTGTGCAGTGACAATTATTGAAACAACAATAATATAAAATATCAATGCAGCAATTATTGAATCAATAAAATATTGAACAGTAACTACTGTAACAATTATTGAGTAGTGCCTTCCTTCGTAAGAATCAATAATTGGTGTAATACCGTGTGCTACTGTATTTTAACCACTGGGTATTCCAACAGTATTAACGGTAACAACTACGCCGTTATTTATAAATAACTTATACTTGTCGTTTTCTTCATCCAATCTCTTCCCAAATCTTGTAACTCCCTTCCATGGTGCAACACGTAACAATACATGATCCCCAATATTAAATTCCACGTTCTTCCGATGAAGATCCGCATAACTCTTTTGTCGATCCTGTGCCGTTTGTATACGTTGTCGAATCGTTTGGATCTTCTCTGTAGTCATGCGTACCAACTCTGGTTCTAACAATGTTACTTCACCCACCTCGTCCCAGCATACTGGAGAACGACATTTTCTTCCATACAACGCCTCGAATGGAGCCACACCTATGCTCGCCTGATAACTGTTGTTGTAGGAGAATTCCACCAATGGTAGGTACTTATCCCAACTCCCTTTGAGATCTAGGACACAGAGTCTTAATAGATCTTCAAGAGTTTGAATAGTCCTCTCTGATTGTCCGTCCGTTTGAGGATGGTATGCCGAACTGAATCGTAAATCCGTGCCCATAGCTTTCTGCAAGCTAACCCAAAATCGTGAAGTGAATCTTGGGTCACGATCTGAAACTATGGATACTGGCATGCCATGCAATCTCACAATCTCGTTCACATACATACTAGCAAGACGTTCAAGAGAATAAGTCTCACGTATCGGTAAGAAATGATCAGACTTGGTTAATCTATCAACAATAACCCAAATCGCATATATGCCTTGAGAAACCTTGGGAAGACCTGTAACGAAATCAATGGTAATGTGTTCCCACTTCCATTTCGGGATCTCAAGTGGTTGCAATGGACCCTTTGGCACTTGATGCTCCACCTTTACACGTTGACAAGTTAAACACCTCGAGATAAACTCCGCGATCTCTCTTTTTATATTGCTCCACCAAAATGTATGTCAAAGATCGTGATACATTTTGGTACTCCCATGATGGATTACAAACGGTGTGTTGTGTGCCTCCATCATGATTCTATGCTTCAAGTCAAAATCGTTAGGAACACAAAGTCTGGAGTTGACTCGAAGTATTCCTTCTTCATCGATTCTTGCTTCTGGAATAACACCTTCTTGCACTTTCTTCTTCATACGCATCAGCTCTATGTCCGTAGCTTGAGCAGCTTTAACTTTATCGATTAAAGTTGGTTCTACTCGTATATTTGATATCATCATGTGGGTACTTGGAGCCTTCATCTCTATCTCCATCCTTTGCAAATCATACAAAATGGGCCTTTGTGTTAACAACATTGCACTCGTACCCGCATATGATCTTCTACTCAATGCGTCAGCTACTACGTTTGCTTTTCCAGGATGATATTGGATGGTATGATCGTAATCTTTTAACAGCTCAAGCCAACGTCGTTGCCGCATGTTGAGTTCCTTTTGGGTGAAGAAATATTTGAGGCTTTTATGACCTGTATAGATCTCCACTTTCTCCCCATACAGGTAGTGTCTCCAGATCTTCAACGCGAAAACGACTGCTGCCAACTCCAAATCATGAGTAGGATAATTCCTCTCATATTCTTTGAGTTGTCGTGAGGCATAGGCTATGACTTTCCCATGTTGCATGAGAACACATCCTAACCCTTTGCCTGAAGCATCGCTGTAGATAACAAATCCATCCGAACCAGATGGTATTGTCAGAACAGGTGCCGAAATGAGTCTCCTCTTGAGTTCTTGAAAACTCTTCTCACAATCCTCGCTCCAACCGAATTTTGTATCTTTACGAGTCAGCTGAGTTAACGGAGTAGCGATTCGAGAAAATCCTTCTACGAATCTCCGATAATAACCAGCTAAGCCCAGAAAGCTACGTACTTTGGTTACCGACTTCGGTTGATCCCAACTTTGTATGGCTTCAATCTTCGCCGGGTCAACAGATACTCCATGTTTTGACACCACGTGCCCAAGGAATGCTACTTCCTCAAGCCAGAACTCGCATTTCTTCAGTTTGGCATATAGCTTGTTTTCACGAAGCTTTTGCAATACCAGCTTCACATGGCGCTCATGATCTTCACGGCTTTTGGAATAGATGAGGATGTCATCAATAAAGACGACAACGAACTGATCTAAATATTCTTTGAATATACGATTCATCATATCCATGAAAGCAGCAGGAGCATTAGTCAATCCAACAGACATTACTAAGAATTTATAATGCCCGTACCGAGTTCTGAAGGTAGTCTTTGGAATATCCTCAGTTTTAATCTTCAGCTGATGATATCCAGAACGAAGATCGATCTTTGAAAAGAATTGTGTTCCTTGCAACTGGTCAAACAGGTCATCAATACGAGGTAGCGAATACCTATTCTTGATAGTGACATGATTCAATTCTCGATAGTCGATACAAAGTCGCATACTCCCGTCTTTTTTCTTTACGAATAAAACAGGAGCACCCCAAGGAGATGTACTAGGATGAATAAAACCGATGTCCAACAACTCTTGTAGTTGGACTTTTAACTCCTGAATTTCAATAGGAGCCATTCGATATGGGGTTTTAGAAATGGGCTTTGTACCGGGTTCAAGGTCAATAAAGAATTCAACTTCACGTTCTGGGGGTAGACCAGGAAGTTCTTCAGGAAATACATCGAGAAATTCTCTAACAATAGAAATATTATTCAAATCTGACTCGTCTTTGTTCAAATCCATAACATGGGCTAAGAAAGCTTGACATCCATTTTTCAATAAACGAATAGCTTTGTGGCTTGATATGACAGTGACTGATTTTAGTGGTTTAGTAGTTTGAATTCGTATGACAGGTTGGTTAGGAATATGAAAACTAACAACCTTACGAAAACAATCAATTTTAGCATGATGAGTGGTTAACCAATCAATTCCTAAAATTACATCAAAAGCAAGTATCTTTAAAGAGATAAGATCAATAGGTAATGTGATAGTGCCAACTTGGATCATGCAAGATTTATAAACTGTAGATGTAACGAAGGTTTCACCCAACGGAGTTTCAACAGATAAGTCAAAGTCCAATTTCTCCGGAGTCAAGTTTAAACGTTGAGCACAAGCAGGAGAGATAAAAGAATTGGTAGAACAGGTATCTAGTAAAGTATAAACTTCGCAAGAATTTAAGATTAGCTTACCCGTGATCACCTCGTTCGGGTTTCTCGCGTTTTGGCCAGTCACGACAAACGCTCTTCCAGGAACCGCTGATTTTGACTTATCCGGGACAGCTTTTGGAGTCACCATCCCCACTGAACTTAGTTTTGCTACAGAACACTCTCGAGTTATATGACCCTCCTTTTCACAGTTATAACATACCTTAGATTGTTGTGGGCAGTTTGGGCTGATATGTCCCTCTTTCCCACATTTGTAACATACGACCGGTGGTCGTTCTCCTCCCCTAGAAACAGTTGATGTTTGTGTTGACGTCTTCACATTATCATTGTTGTACCTTCTCTTCTTGAAATCTCCTCCTGACTCGCTCCTTTTATTATCACGACCACGATTACCACCAGAGTGGTTACCGCTTTTGTCCGAATGTTTTCCTCCCTGCTAGTTTTCATTGCTTCGATAACTGCCGCCACCGGTATGACCCTGGTTGTGGTCCCTCGGTTGCACATACTCATTATCTCGCTCTAATAATTGAGCCCTATTTACAACATCTGAATATAAAGAAAATTTATGAGAGATAAGATATTGTCGAATCTCGGGTTTTAGACCTCTCAGAAACATCCTTGTCATTCGTTCTTCATTTTCGACCAAATGAGGTGCAAACCTGGATAACTCTGCAAACTTCGCTTCGTACTGGGACACCATCATGTTGTTTTGTTCTAGTCTGATAAACTCCACCTCCTTCATATGACGAATACTTTCAGGAAAGTACTTATCATTGAACAGTTTTTGAAATGTTTTCCAGGACATGTTGAGTGCGTCAGGCTGGGTACGCTTCACAGACTCCCACCAGTAGTCTGCCTCACCGCGGAACATAAAGGTAGCGAATGGAACCTTCTGTTCCTCCGTGCATCCCAAGACATCGAATATCTTGGTAATTTGCTTGACCCACGTTTCCGCCATGATCGGATCCGGCTTTCCCTTAAATTCTGGTGGTCCCAATTCTTTGAACTGCTTGGCTGTGACAAACCGCGCGTTGTTATCATTTCCACCTGTATTCTGTACACGAGTCTCCCTCGTCTGATTTTGCATGAACTGCAAAAAGCTCCTAAACATTCCATCATTCATCGTTTGTTCGGTAACGTTGTTTACAGGAGGAATATTGCCTTCCTATTGCACGTTCCCCTGGGTGGTGATCAAAGGTGTCTCCACGGTCTGATTTACTCCATTATTAACGTTCTCAGCTGCCATTCTTAAATACTGCCATAAAATAAGGGTTAATAGTCATGTCATATATTATCCCTATACTCTGACCGACCAAATAAACACCAAATAAACTTAGTCAGGTCATACTAGCGAAGGAATTCCCCGTCTCTCCCCTCCTAATTCTTGTCTCACATCTCAGCCAGGGATCATATCCCTAAGCTCTGATACCAACTGTGACGCCCCCAAAATAGGTATACAACACCCATTCTGAGTCGCCAAATACATGGTACAGAAAGCAAACTACAACTTCAATAATACAATTGTCGTGCAAAATACGACAACACATACTGTGAGTTTAAATACAAATATTGTCTTCTAGACAATATCCACACTCAAATAAATCCTCATTACAATTATTCAAACACTATTTTACAGAAATAGTGAGGACTGCTAAAACATCTTTCTAGAACCATCACTCCATACCCCGACTAGATCCTGCTATGTTCTCACCTTCTGAGAAGAAAAATGGAACAAAAAGGAAAAGGGTGAGCTCAACTAGCCCAGTAAAGAATATTATGACTAAGATAATATACAACAAATTATCATTAGTATTCAACAGGAAAAAATATGATAGAATATAATCGACAACAAGTTTTAGATCAACAACTGCAGCAGAAACAGCAAACCATTAGAAGAGTCAAGTAGAGAATGAATTCTACTATCTTCTAAGATTTAAAAGTCCATCATCAATATTTTATCCCTGTAACATCAATTAATAATCATCTTTAACCAAATATTCATCTTTGCACTACAGGCCAAAGATATTCATTTGTATCACCTGTCAGTCATGTTCATCTCAACACATGTTCATCTTTGCACTACAGGCCAAAGATATTCATCAAGTAATCATACATCTTTGCACTACAGGCCAAAGATATTCAGTAATATCATCATTTAAGAATGAGGATGATGAAAAATATCTTAAAGAGAACGAATCCAGTGAGACAGAAGGACAAATAGTATGGATTCGTATAACAGTTTATCCAAGATCAATAATACTTCATAATAATCAATTGTGAAGCAGAATTCAAAAATAAAGATCAAAACATGGATACAATCAAAGATAGTAACCATAATAGACATCATGGAAAAAAAGGAAAATTCTATTTCTCGGTGAATAGTTTCGTATTCGTGAATAGTGTCGTATACGTGAATAGTAACGTATACGTGAATAGTAACCCTGACACAAAAAGTTTCAAATTTGATAGAAAGTTCATATCAATATTTTAACATAATGATATTGAAGAAAATAATATCATTAAGAAGAAAATAAGATCTCTTACCTCAAAATATCAGTACTTCGGGTCGGAATACCGGTATAAGGCTGAAAGAAACTTGCTCTGATGAATAGAAACTCTCAAAGTATCAAAATACTCACAAAATACACTCAATAATCTAGAGAGAGAAAGAGAGAAAACTTGTTTCTGGTGTGATTTTCAATTCTAACTTAGCCATCTATTTATAGGAAAATGTTAGCACGCCGAAGCAGACTTAACCTGCAACCTGATGGCTTTACCTGCTACTATTCTCACCCACCACATTTGAATAAAAATCTCAGCACATTTCTTCACCAACCAAGAGTGGGGCCCACCAATTCTAGAATTTTTCAACAAAATGATTAACTCCGAAAATTCAACAATTTCTGAACCAGTCATCTCGTAAAATTCATAATAAATCATACGTTCATTTTTAACGGTTCAAAATTTGTGGACATATACTCAACTTATATATGTATAACATATCCAAAAATTACCACGATCCAACGGTCGGATTAAAAATTATAACACCCGCAATATTTCTCAAAAACCCTGATTTAATTTTTAATACCTCCATTCCGATAAAAATACTGATAAAACACCTCAACATTAACTCCTTTATTTTTAACCACAATAAATATATCCAACATTTATATCCACATAAAATAAATATTTCCTTATCATATGAATCAATAATTAATTATTCACAAATAATATTACAGAATCACATTTATGACAACCAGGCCGTTCCCAGGAAAGAGGGGGCTTTCCAATAAGAATTTTTCCTTGCTGGCGCGCAATTAGATGACCAAACCTCTCCTTAGACAGAACTTTCTAGACATTGCCAATAATGTTATCTAATAATGTTATTCAAATAATATGAATTATTGATCTGATAAAGGAAAATACTGTGCAGTGACAATTATTAAAACAACAATAATATAAAATATCAATGCAGTAATTATTGAATCAATAAAATATTGAACAGTAACTACTATAACAATTATTGAGTAGTGCCTTCCTTCGTAAGAATCAATAATTGGTGTAATACTGTGTGCTACTGTATTTTAACCACCGGGTATTCCAACAGTATTAATGGTAACAACTACGCCGTTATTTATAAACAACTTATACTTGTCGTTTTCTTCATCCAATCGCTTTCCGTTATGGGGCCCACACAAGGCTGCGCCGTCGTACGAATATTCCCCGACAGCAAGAATATTCCACGACCAAACGAATATTCACCGACAAAATGAATATTTTATAACCACTTGCTTAGTTTGCAAAATTTGCACATTTCACCCATAACCAAAGTATTATATCAAATTAATCCCTTATTATTCACAATAATATTTAGAGAAAATTTAATTTTATTCATTAATAAGTTGGGGTCTTACATCGTATCATACTCGTATCCATTGCCTCGTATAATACTTTCTTATTATACGATCATCATTCATTCAAATCTTTACCTTCCTTAACATTCTCAAACTTAGTACGTAGGCAAAAAACTACGTTTGTCATAATCGAATTATTATTACAAAATACATCCTCCCTTATCATTCTATCATTACGTATTTCTCGGAAGTTCAAAAATAATTTCGAGCAAAAATGGATGAATAGTATTTTTCAAAGAATTTCTCGGAAAGCTTTTATTTTCGTCTTGAAAATTTAAACACTTTAATTCTATCACGTAGCCAGAATACTACAACTTTATTCCATGTTTAGGTTATGAAATAACCTTCATATTGCTTACTCGTTATAAATAACATATATTATAATTTTATTCATTATTTATTCAAATAAAATTATTTTACAATTAATCCGATTTTCTCGGTCGTTACATTCTCTCCCCCTTATAAGGATTCTGTCCCCAGAATCTCGCTATAAATTAATTAAAGAATTGAGGGAAATTCTTCTTCATCTTTTCTTCAAGTTCCCACGTTGTTTCTTCAGCATCGTGGTTCCTCCATATCACCTTCACCGAATGTATAACTTTATTCCTCAGAACTTGCTCCTTTCTATCAACGATTTGAATAGGCATTTCTTCATATGTCAAGTCTTTCTCAATATGAATAGGCTCATACTCTATTACGTGCTTATAATCTGGCTTATAAGGACGTAACATAGTTACATGAAACACATTGTGAATACGTTCTAGGTCTGGAGGTAATGCTACCATGTAAGCTACCTCTCCTACCCTTTTTAAGATCTCAAAAGGTCCTATAAATCTTGGAATTAACTTTCCCTTCTTTCCAAAGCGTATCTTTCTTTTCCAGGGAGATACCTTTAGAAACACATACGAGCTTACTTCAAATTCTCTGTTCATTTGATGTGAATCTGCATACTTTTTCTGTCTGTCTTGAGCTGCTACTAAAAGTAGTATGCACACAAGCTAATCATGTTTGATGGTAAAGCATATACTTTGTAACTATCTTATTCATTTATTAATAAAAAGTATTGATTTATTAAAGGCTTTTAATCATCTACATGATGTTGCTTTATAATATGTGATAAACTGATGAGTGAGTTTTATACACATGAATTGAGTGTATTTGAGCTTAATATTTTGTATGTTTTTAAGTTTTTGTGCCTATTCAACCATGTTTTACATTGTTTTGTAGGAATTGGGACAAAAGTTACTTGGATCGACGTTTGGGGTGGCTATATTCGCATTTTCGGCTTATCATTTACATAGTAGTTACTTCAAAGCCAATTTCAACATTTCTCCAAACCTTATTTCTAAAAATACAAAGAATGAAAGTTGTAGATCCACATCTCCTCTTTCCGGAACATCTTGAATCATCGAAATCGGAGTTCGGACGAAGAAGTTATGACCATTTTTCCAAAGGACGTCGGAGCAAAAAATTTCCAAAAAAGACCCCAGCGCTGGTGCGCCCAAACAAGGCCTATGTCCAGCGCCAGGGCTCTAAGAGGCAGTGTGCCAGCGCCGTGCCCAGCGCCGGGGCACTGAGGAAGAGTTTGGTCAAGCTTGGACACATTTTGGGGCGAATTTTGACACTTTTTTTACTCCAAATTGGATTGAGTTTGTTCCTAAGCTAAAAATTGGACTTATAGCCTATAAATACATGATGTAAGACATAAAATAAAGAGTGATTACATAGATTAGATTAGAGATACACTCCATTAGATTAGAACATAAACCCTAGTTCTTATTAGTTTTAGAGATTGAAGTAACTTGGAGACCATTGAAGAACAAGAGCAGGAGCTTGAGGAAGATGGAGATTTACTGATAACATATTTATTCTTCACTCTAATCTTACTTTTATCTTTTAATGTCTATTCAATTATGGATTCTTGGTTTTAATTCATTAATCATGAACTAATTCTTTTATTAAGACTACAAATTGAACATTTTATGTCTATGAATTAATTATTCAATTTATTCCAATTATTTATGTCTAGGTGAATTGCTTATCATGTCTTGCACTTTTTGATTAATTATTTGGCCAGTAATTACCGTGTTACTCTAGAAAGATTCGGGAGATAAAATCTAGAGTTGGAACTGGACATGATAACATGTATGCTTAATTACTTGCATGAGATGAATAATTAGGGTCTTGAATTGAATAGGAATATCTGTTCACTGCATAAAACAAATTGGGAATTGGAATTTAATGGGTTTAATTTAATTCTTTTTCATAGGATTATCGCAAAATTAATTGAATTGAATAAAAGTTAATTGATCACTTGGAAAAGGGCTTTTAACGCTTATAATTCCTGTTAACAATTTAGTAGGCATAATAATTGGATTAGTTGGATAATTGGTTTATAGTTTATAATTGGAGATATTGTAGTCTTGATTTTATTTATTTGAAATTTATTTATAAAGTAATCTTGTTTATTTAGTTAATTTATTTTTCTTAATTAGAAAAATCACAATTTGCAGTTGTTTAAAAAAAATTGATTTGGTTAAGAGTTTATACTTGGTAATTTTTATTAAATAATTCTTTGTGGGAACGATACTTTTCTTATCACTTTATTACTTGTTGACCGTATATACTTGCACGTATTCATTGATTGCGAAATCGATTAACAAGTTTTTGGCGCCGTTGCCGGGGAATTAGTTTAATAATTTTTCCAATATTAATTTTTATCAAATTAGTTTTAATTAAAAAAGTTTTTTTTATTATTTTCTTTAATTCTCTTTCTATTTTTCTTTCTTTCTTTCTTTTCAGGTACCATGGCGAAATTTAATTATCAATGGCAATATACAAGAATGACTCATCCAAGGGGAGCGGAGATTGATGGACTCGCGACAGTACTTTCTGCATTATCAACACAAATTGAGACACTTTTGAAGAGGTTAGATGCTTTTGAAGCTCAACGTCGTCAAAGTGTGGCGGTGACTTGTGATTATTGTGCTGGAAATCATATGAGTCATCAATGCGCTATCAGTTTTGAGCCGGTATAGTGTGGTGGTGATTACCCCAACAATTATGTCTATTCCAACAACTATCATCAAGATTGGGGGTATCAACCAGATTTTTCATGGAGCCATACTCATCAAGATCAATTTTATACTCCAAGTCCAACATGCCCTCCGGATTTCTCGTGTCCACTTCCACTACAACAGGAAGAACATTCAAATTTGGAGGAAACTTTGTCCAAGTTCATAACTTCATGTGAGGAGAGGAGGATCGACGTTTGAGGTGGCTAGATTAGCGTTTTCGGCTTATCATTTACATAGTAGCCACTTCAAAGCCAATTTCAGCATTTCTCCAGATATTATTTCTAAAAACTCAAAGAATGAAAGTTATAGAGCTACGTCTCCTCTTTCCGGAACATCTTGAATCATCGAAATCGGAGTTCAGACGGAGATGTTACTTCCATTTTCCCAAAGGATGTCAGAGTAGAAAATTTCCAGAAAAGACCCCAGCGCCGGGGCTTCCAAACAAGGCTTATGCCCAGCGCCGGGGTGCCAGGAGGCAGTGTGCCAGTGCCGTGCCCAGTGCTGGGGCGCTGGGGAAGAGTTTGGTCAAGCTTGGACGCGTTTTGGGGCTAATTTTGACACTTTTTTACTCCAAATTGGATTGGGTATGTTCCTAAGCTAAAAATTAGACTTGTAGCCTATAAATACATGATGTAAGGCATAAAATAAAAAGGGATTACATAGATTAGATTAGAGATACACTCCATTATATTAGAACATAAACTCTAGTTCTTATTAGTTTTAGAGATTAAAGCAACTTGGAGACCATTGAAGAACAAGAGCAGGAGCTTGAGGAAGATGGAGATTTACTGATAACATATTTATTCTTCACTCTAATATTACTTTTATCTTTCAATGTTTATTCAATTGTGGATTCTTGGTTTTAATTCATTAATAATGAAATAATTCTTTTATTAAGACTACAAATTGAACCTTTTATGTCTATGAATTAATTATTCAATTTATTCTAATTATTTATGTCTAGGTGAATTGCTTATCATGTCTTGCACTTTTTGATTAATTATTTGGCCAGTAATTACCGTGTTACTCTAGAAGGATTCGGGAGATAAAATCTAGAGTTGGAACTGGACATGATAACATGTATGCTTAATTATTTGCATGAGATGAATAATTAGGGTCGTGAATTGAATAGGAATATTTGTTCACTGCATGTAATAAATTGGGAATTAGAACTTAATGGGTTTAATTTAATTCTTTTGCATAGGAATATCGCAAGATTAATTGAATTGAATAAAAGTTAACTGATCACTTGGGAAAGGGCTTTTAACACTTAAAATTCATGTTAACAATTCAGTAGGCATAATAATTGGATTAGTTGGATAATTGGTTTATAGTTCATAGTTGGGGATATTGTAGTCTTGATCTTTATTTATTTAAAATTCATTTATAAAGTAATCTAGTTTATTTATTTAATTTATTTTTCTTAATTAGAAAAATCACAATTTGCAGTTGTTTAAATAAAATTGATTTGGTTAAGAGTTAGTACTTGGTAATTTTTATTAAATAATTTCTCGTGGGAACGATACTTTTCTTATCACTTTATTACTTGTTGACCGTGTATACTTGCACGTATTCATTGATTGCGAAATCGATCAATAAGTTTTTGGCGCCGTTGCCGGGGAATTAGTTTAATAATTTTGCCAATATTAATTTTTATCAAATTAGTTTTAATTTAAACGTTTTTTTTTATTATTTTCTTTAATTCTCTTTCTATTTTTCTTTCTTCCTTTTCAGGTACCATGGCAAAATTTAATTATCAATGGCCGTATACAAGAATGACTCAGCCAAGGGGAGCGGAGATTGATGGACTCGCGACAGTACTTTCTGCATTATTAACATAAATTGAGACACTTTCGAAGAGGTTAGACACTTTTGAAGCTCAACGTCGTCAAAGTGTGGCGGTGACTTGTGATTATTGTGCTGGAAATCATATGAGTCATCAATGCGTTATCAGTTTCGAGCTGATACAGTATGGCGGTGATTACCCCAACAATTATGTCTATCCCAACAACTATTATCAAGATTGGGGGTATCACCCAGATTTTTCATGGAGCCATACTAATCAAGATCAATTTTATGCTCCAAATCCAACATACCCACCGGATTTCTCGTGTCCACCTCCACTACAACAGGAAGAACATTCAAATTTGGAGGAAACTTTGTCCAAGTTCATAACTTCATGTGAGGAGAGGAGGATTAATCAAGAGATATCGAGTCAAAATTTTATGAACCAAATGGAACAACTAATTAATGCCTCGAACATTTGTCCTCAATACACTTGGCCCTATGACATAGATTTTGAGATTGATGGAGAGCCCGAACAAAATCTGCAACTAGATGAGCCACAAGATGTTGAAAGAGAGGAAACAATTGGGAACCAAGAAAAGGAGATCGACGAAGAGTTAACTGTAAGAGTCAACGAAGATGAGCCAATTTCATTAGTATCCCATGTGCCTCCTCCACTAAAGTTCAAGAATCCGGGCAGTTTTACAAAACCATGCCCAATTGGCAGTCATGTCGTCGGCAAAGCTCTTTGTGACATGAGAGCTAACAAAACTTTAGAGCCATGGTGGGACGAGAAAGGGAAGATAGAAGAGGAACATGTTGTATTAGACAAGCATCCATGCCATAATTTGATCACAAACACAATGGGGAAAGCACTTAGTGGTTTGCCATACTTAATGGGGATCCTATCTAAAAAGATCATGCTAGGTGAATTAAATTCAATAGCAATTTCAAATGGGAACCTCCCAAAAGAGGCATTGTTACTGATGGATGGAGGGTTCCTCAATTTTCGTAGGAGAATTGGATAGAGAATTGAAGAAGTCAAGCTGAGACTATAAAACAAGCGCTTATTGGGAGGCAACCCAAGTTTAATTTTTAGTTTTTGTTTTTATTAGGTTTTATATTGGTAGCTTTGAATTTATATTTATTTAGGATTTAATAAAATTATTTCTATCATAGATTACAGGTTATTCAAGTCAAATTCAAGTGTGGTGCCAAATTTGTTCCATGTGCCTAGCCTATTCTCCAAACTTAGCGTATAAGGAGGAAGATTGCTATATTTGCAGGGAAGTCCTCTACTTTACCTTTTTCTATTTCAGCTATTGAGGACAATGTCTAGTTTAAGTTTGGGGACATTTTAGTGTCGTATTGCATATAGTTAGTTATTTGCATTGTAGTTCATTATTTTTATGTGTTAGCATTATATGTTTTTTTAGGGTGCATATAATACATGGTAGCTAATTGCATATTCATACATAGGTTGCATTAGTATGTGTAGTATAATAGCATTTTATTTATTTTTTGCATAAATCTAGGCAATGGATTAGTTTGAATTTAGCTCGGCCTATGATAAGATTGATATTAATTGTTAACTTGAACAGTGTTGATAATTAATGTTGAGTTCTAATTTTAAACATGAAAAAATCTGAGCCTGTCTGAAACTTATGTAACCGGTTAGCACTTAAAGTTTAACTGTTTTATTCCACTTGGTTCAAGGGTTTCATAATTTGTTTCTGAGGAAAAACTTAGTTAAAATTTAAGGAAATTAGTGAACTGACGGTAAAGGTTGGGATGACGTAAAAACATGAGTTTGGGGGAATTTATGGGGTATATATATACAAAATGAAAAAAAATGATGAAAAGAAAAAAAAAAGAAAAAAAAAGAGAATAAACACCGTGGCATGCTTGTCTAGTTTTGTGGCTTTTGTTACTCGAGTAAGTATGCCCGAGGAGATTGTCTTTACACCTAGCGCCCTAAGGTCTTAATGGCTTGGGAGTCGTTGGTCGAAAGCTCGTTAAGGTAGCACTGAAAAGCCTAAGGGAATAAGACATTGCACAGCCATGAGAAAAATAAAAAAATGAACAAAACACGAGAAAGAGCAAAAGTGCCCTCGTGGTTGAATAAAAGTATAAATAAATCTTGTTTTTATTCTTATACTTGATAATTGCTTAGTTTTAACTGGAGTTGTCATGTTCACAAAAGTAATTGAATTGGAACTGAAATTTTCCTTCTAAGAAGTTTGTTATGTGATTATCTTGAACTGTGGTTAGTTAGAATGGTTAACAAGAACACACACACAACATGGTTGATGACTGGTTTGGATTGACTAACTTGTTAGAGATATGTACTTTGACTTGATTGGATATATTGTTTGAGTATCATTGGTATCTTTGAGGCCTGTTGCAATATATCATATTGATTTATTGCTGGATTCATAGGTATATTAGGAATTAGATCATGCATATGCATTCATGTAGTTGAGTTCGGTTGTTTATTTTTAGTTCTTTTGTATTTTTTCTTGAGGACAAGCAAATGTTTAAGTTTGGGGTATTTGATGAGTGAGTTTTATACACATGAATTGAGTGCGTTTGAGCTTAATCTTTTGTATGTTTTTAAGTGTTTGTGTCTATTCATGCATGTTTTACGTTGTTTTGTAGGAATTGGGACAAAAGTTACTTGGATCGACGTTTGAGGTGGCTAGATTAGCGTTTTCGGCTTATCATTTACATAGTAGCAACTTCAAAGCCAATTTCAGCATTTCTCCAAACATTATTTCTAAAAACTCAAAGAATGAAAGTTGTAGAGCTACGTCTCCTCTTTCCGGAACATCTTGAATCATCGAAATCGGAGTTCAGACGGAGATGTTACTCCATTTTCCCAAAGGATGTCAGAGTAGAAAATTTCCAGAAAAGACCCCAGCGCCGGGGCTTCCAAACAAGGCTTATGCCCAGCGCCGGGGTGCCAGGAGGCAGTGTGCCAGTGCCGTGCCCAGTGCTGGAGCGCTGGGGAAGAGTTTGGTCAAGCTTGGACGCGTTTTGGGGCTAATTTTGACACTTTTTTTACTCCAAATTGGATTGGGTATGTTCCTAAGCTAAAAATTAGACTTGTAGCCTATAAATACATGATGTAAGGCATAAAATAAAAAGGGATTACATAGATTAGATTAGAGATACACTCCATTATATTAGAACATAAACTCTAGTTCTTATTAGTTTTAGAGATTGAAGCAACTTGGAGACCATTGAAGAACAAGAGCAGGAGCTTGAGGAAGATGGAGATTTACTGATAACATATTTATTCTTCACTCTAATATTACTTTTATCTTTCAATGTCTATTCAATTGTGGATTCTTGGTTTTAATTCATTAATAATGAAATAATTCTTTTATTAAGACTACAAATTGAACCTTTTATGTCTATGAATTAATTATTCAATTTATTCTAATTATTTATGTCTAGGTGAATTGCTTATCATGTCTTGCACTTTTTGATTAATTATTTGGCCAGTAATTACCGTGTTACTCTAGAAGGATTCGGGAGATGAAATCTAGAGTTGGAACTGGACATGATAACATGTATGCTTAATTATTTGCATGAGATGAATAATTAGGGTCGTGAATTGAATAGGAATATTTGTTCACTGCATGTAATAAATTGGGAATTAGAACTTAATGGGTTTAATTTAATTCTTTTGCATAGGAATATCGCAAGATTAATTGAATTGAATAAAAGTTAACTGATCACTTGGGAAAGGGCTTTTAACACTTAAAATTCATGTTAACAATTCAGTAGGCATAATAATTGGATTAGTTGGATAATTGGTTTATAGTTCATAGTTGGGGATATTGTAGTCTTGATCTTTATTTATTTAAAATTCATTTATAAAGTAATCTAGTTTATTTAGTTAATTTATTTTTCTTAATTAGAAAAATCACAATTTGCAGTTGTTTAAATAAAATTGATTTGGTTAAGAGTTAGTACTTGTAATTTTTATTAAATAATTTCTCGTGGGAACGATACTTTTCTTATCACTTTATTACTTGTTGACCGTGTATACTTGCACGTATTCATTGATTGCGAAATTGATCAACAAGTTTTTGGCGCCGTTGCCGGGGAATTAGTTTAATAATTTTGCCAATATTAATTTTTATCAAATTAGTTTTAATTTAAACGTTTTTTTTATTATTTTCTTTAATTTTCTTTCTATTTTTCTTTCTTCCTTTTCAGGTACCATGGAAAAATTTAATTATCAATGGTCGTATACAAGAATGACTCAGCCAAGGGGAGCGGAGATTGATGGACTCGCGACAATACTTTCTGCATTATCAACATAAATTGTGACACTTTCGAAGAGGTTAGACGCTTTTGAAGCTCAACGTCGTCAAAGTGTGGCGGTGACTTGTGATTATTGTGCTGGAAATCATATGAGTCATCAATGAGTTATCAGTTTCGAGCTGATACAGTATGGCGGTGATTACCCCAACAATTATGTCTATCCCAACAACTATTATCAAGATTGAGGGTATCACCCAGATTTTTCATGGAGCCATACTAATCAAGATCAATTTTATGCTCCAAATCCAACATACCCACCGGATTTCTCGTGTCCACCTCCACTACAACAGGAAGAACATTCAAATTTGGAGGAAACTTTGTCCAAGTTCATAGCTTCATGTGAGGAGAGGAGGATTAATCAAGAGATATCGAGTCAAAATTTTATGAACCAAATGGAACAACTAATCAATGCCTCGAATATTTGTCCTCAATACACTTGGCCCTATGACATGGATTTCAAGATTGACGGAGAGCCCGAACAAAATTTGCGACTAAATGAGCCACAAGATGTTGAAAGAGAGGAAACAATTGGGAACCAAGAAAAGGAGATCGACGAAGAGTTAACTGTAAGAGTCAACGAAGATGAGCCGATTTCATTAGTATCCCATGTGCCTCCTCCACTAAAGTTCAAGAATCCGGGCAGTTTTGCAAAACCATGCCCAATTGGCAGTCATGTCGTCGGCAAAGCTCTTTGTGACATGAGAGCTAACAAAACTTTAGAGCCATGGTGGGACGAGAAAGGGAAGATAGAAGAGGAACATGTTTTGTTAGACAAGCATCCATGCCATAATTTGATCACAAACACAATGGGGAAAGCACTTAGTGGTTTGCCATACTTAATAGGGATCCTATCTAAAAAGATCGTGCTAGGTGAATTAAATTCAATAGCAATTTCAAATGGGAACCTCCCAAAAGAGGCATTGTTACTGATGGATGGATGGCTCCTCAATTTTCGTAGGGGAATTGGATAGAGAATTGAAGAAGTCAAGCTGAGACTATAAAACAAGCACTTATTGGGAGGCAACCCAAGTTTAATTTTTAGTTTTTTTATTAGGTTTTATATTGGTAGCTTTGAATTTATATTTATTTAGGATTTAATAAAATTATTTCTATCATAGATTACAGGTTATTCAAGTCAAATTCAAGTGTGGTGCCCAATTTGTTCCATGTGCCTAGCCTATTCTCCAAACTTAGCAGACAGGGAGGAAGATTGTTGTATTTTCAGAGAAGTCCTCTGTTTTACCTTTTTCTATTTCAACCATTGAGGACAATGTCTAGTTTAAGTTTGGGGGCATTTTAGTGTCGTATTGCATATAGTTAGTTATTTGCATTGTAGTTCATTATTTTTATATGTTAGCATTGTGTGTTTTTTTAGGGTGCATATAATACATGGTAGTTAATTGCATATTCATACATAGGTTGCATTAGTATGTGTTCATGTAGTATAATAGCATTTTATTTATTTTTTGTATAAATCTAGGCTATGGATTGGTTTGAATTTAGCTCGGTCTATGATAAGATTGATATTAATTGTTAACTTGAAAAGTGTTGATAATTGATGTTGAGTTCTAATTTTAAACATGAAAAAAATATGAGCCTGTCTGAAACTTGTGTAACCGGTTAGCACTTAAAGTTTAACTGTTTTAATCCACTTGGTTCAAGGGTTTCATAATTTGTTTCTGAGGGAAAATCTTGGTTAAAATTTAAGGAAATTAGTGAACTGATGGTAAAGGTAGGAATGACGTAAAAACTTGAGTTTGGGGGAATTTATGGGGTATATATATACAAAATGAAAAAACAAAGAAAAAAAAATGATGAAAAGAAAAAAAAACAGAAGAAAAAAAAAAGAAAAAAAAAGAGAATAAACATCGTGGCATGCTTGTCTATTTTTGTGGCCTTTGTTACTTAAGTAAGTAAGCCCGAGGGGATTGTCTTTACACCTAGCGCCCTAAGGTCTTAATGGCTTGGGAGTCATTAGTCGAAAGCTCGTTAAGGTAGCACTAAAAAGCCTAAGGGATTAAGACATTGCACAGCATGAGAAAAATAAAAAAATGAATAAAACACGACGAAGAGCAAAAATGCCCTCGTGTTTGAATAAAAGTATAAATAAATCTTGTATTTACCCTTATACTTGGTAATTGCTTAGTTTTAACTGGAGTTGTCATGTTCACAAAAGTAATTGAATTGGAACTGAAATTTTCCTTCTAAGAAGTTTGTTATGTGATTATCTTGAACTGTGGTTGGTTAGAATGGTTAACAAGCACACACACACAATATGGTTGATGACTGGTTTGGATTGACTAACTTGTCAGAGTTATGGACTTTGACTTGATTGGATATATTACTTGAGTATCATTGGTATCTTTGAGGCCTGTTGCTATATATCATATTGATTTATTGCTGGATTCATAGGTATATCAGGAATTAGATCATGCATATGCATTCATGCAGTTGAGTTCGGTTGTTTATTTTTAGTTCTTTTGTATTTTTGCTTGAGGACAAGCAAATGTTTAAGTTTAGGGGTATTTGATGAGTGAGTTTTAAACACATGAATTGAGTGCGTTTGAGCTTAATCTTTTATATGTTTTTAAGTGTTTGGGTCTATTCATGCATGTTTTATGTTGTTTTGTAGGAATTGGGACAAAAGTTACTTGGATCGACGTTTGGGGTGGCTAGATTCGCATTTTCGACTTATCATTTACATAGTAGCCACTTCAAAGACAATTTCAGCATTGCTCCGGACCTTATTTCTAAAAACTCAAAGAATGAAAGTTGTAGATCTACGTCTCCTCTTTTCGGAACATCTTGAATCATTGAAATCGGAGTTCGGACGAAGAAGTTATTGTCATTTTTCCAAAGGACGTCGGAAGCTAAAAATTTCAAAAAAAGACCCAGCATTGGGGCGCCCAAACAAGGCCTATGCCCAGCGCCGGGGTGCTAGGAGGCAGTGTGCCAGCACCGGGGTGCTGGGGAAGAGTTTGGTCAAGCTTGGACGCGTTTTGGGGCGAATTTTGACACTTTTTTTACTCCAAATTGGATTGGGTTTGTTCTTAAGCTAAAAATTAGACTTGTAGCCTATAAATACATGATGTAAGACAAAAAATAAAGAGGGATTATATAGAGTAGATTAGAGATACACTCTATTAGATTAGAACATAAACCCTAGTTCTTATTAGTTTTAGAGATTGAAGCAACTTGGAGACCATTGAAGAACAAGAGCAAGAGCTTGAGGAAGATGGAGATTTACTGATAACATATTTATTCTTAACTCTAATCTTACTTTTATCTTTTAATGTCTATTTAATTATGGATTCTTGATTTTAATTCATTAATCATGAACTAATTCTTTTATTAAGACTACAAATTGAACATTTTATGTCTATAAATTAATTATTCAATTTATTCCAATTATTTATTATGTCTAGGTGAATTTCTTATCATGTCTTGCACTTTTTGATTAATTAATTGGCCAGTAATTACCGTGTTACTCTAGAAGGATTCGGGAGATGAAATCTAGAGTTAGAACTGGACATGATAACATGTATGCTTAATTATTTGCATAAGATGAATAATTAGGGTCGTGAATTGAATAGGAATATCTGTTCACTGCATGTAACAAATTGGGAATTGAACTTAATGGGTTTAATTTAATTCTTTTGCATAGAAATATCGCAAGATTAATTGAATTGAATAAAAGTTAACTGATCACTTGGGAAAGGGCTTTTAACACTTAGAATTCCTGTTAACAATTCAGTAGGCATAATAATTGGATTAGTAAGATAATTGGTTTATAGTTCACAATTGGGAATATTGTAGTCTTGATCTTTATTTATTTGAAATTCATTTACAAAGTAATCTAGTTTATTTAGTTAATTTATTTTTCTTAATTAGAAAAATCACAATTTGCAGTTGTTTAAATAAAATTGATTTGGTTAAGAGTTGATACTTTTCTTATCACTTTATTACTTATTGACCGTGTATACTTGAACGTAGTCATTGATTGCGAAATCGATCAACATAAACCCATAGTTTTAAGCAATGCTGTTAGAATAATGATGATGATCATTCTAATGAGATCTAACTTCTTAGAAAGCTTAAAACTAAAATAGTTCTCAATCGTTTGATTACTAAATTGAGGATTAGTGAATCCGGATAGATTAGTACATACGTTGCTTGCTCATTGGATGAGGATAATTGATCTCATGATCATTTGTGTGGAGACACTAAAGCAAGTATGTAGGTGCTTATTAGAGAATAAATTCACTGAACGTGGGTCGCTAAGAAATACCTAATGGAGTTTTACTTGCCTGTCAATAGGAATTCCTGTAGTGATAGTAGTACAAGTGATCCTTGGACTTGAGATCATCATAGTATCTTGTGTATGATGAATTATACTTTGACTTATTCCTTAAGACCTTTAGGGTATATCAAAGGATACACTTGGGTATAATAAGTCGTATATGAAGATAATGTATGATCAATAAAGAATCTACCGCTTTTAGTAAAAGAAGAGAAATGTCCTATGTGATTCGATAAATGATAACACAGTAGTCCTTGGCCAAGACAGAATGAAATTAAAAAGGAGATTCTAATTTTTATTATTTGGTATTGTGCATTTAAGAATCGGAAAAACATATAATTAAATAAAATAAGACTTGACAGTAATTTCATGTCTTCTATTTAATTAGGACATTGTATGGTGGAATGATTGAATTGTACGGTAACTATTTACTCAAATGTTCTTTTATGAATAATGTTGAAATCTATATTATCTGAAAAGTCGTTAATCGCTAGGGAGACTTATCCCTATTGTACAATAAATTATATTTATTAAAATAAATTAATAGTTTAATTTATTTATTTAAATAAGATTAGAATTGTTTTAATTGATTTATTCACAACCGGTTTAATATGGAGAACCTAAAGGGTCACACCATAAAAGGAAGAATAATTATTTAAGAAACAAATGGCATAATCGTAATAATAAGTTAAGTATATTTAATTTAATCTATGGTGATAGAATAAATTAAATAGCTTAATATTTATTATTTAATATTTTGGAAATATTAAATATAAATTAATAAGAGGAGTCTTATTATTATTATTACTACTATTATTATTTAATTCCTAAAGGAGTTTGAGAATTAAAAAATAAAAGTACTCTCATATATTTCTAATAAGATTAGGAGGCAAATTAATTAAAAGATTTTAATTAATTATTCCTAATAAGATTGGGAGCATAATTAATTAAAGGAGTTTAATTAAATAAAATAAAACTCAATTCTTTAATTGTTAAGGAGAGTTGTCCACATCTATAAATAAGAGAAGTCTTATTATGGGTGAGGTTGGTTGATGTTTTCACAATACACCTGAATACGTAATTCCAATAATTGGGAGAGTACACCCTTTTTCTATGAGAGATAGAAAAATTAGGGTTTTGCCAAAAACCCATCTTCTTGAATATTTCTTCTTTCTCGGTGGATCACCTCTAGAGGCCAAATACTTTGGTGGCTAACGTTGATCAAAGGAAGGAACCAAACTCGGTGGATTCAAGTTGAACGCGAAAAGGATTGGAGGTAAACTTGTACCTGAGGAAGCTCGATTCTTCAAGGGTATGATTCTTGTTCTTCATATTTTCGTTTAATTAATAATTGTGCATAAAGGATGATCCGGATATATGGTTTGTAAAATTTTAAAATTCTATTTTATCACGTTTCCGCTTATTTTGTGCAATTTGATTGCGTTCATGAATATTATAAACCTAACAGTGGTATCAAAGTTAAACCTTTATGCGAATTATTAATTGTTTGATTTGATATGTATGTTGATATGTGTTTAACACAATTTAATTGGACATAATTTTGTTGTATAAAATTTATTTAGAAAATAAAAAAATAATGTTATTATGCTACTGCACTGTTTCCGTGTTCGGTTTATATATATAATCCGTGATTCGCGAATCAGATCCTATTTCCTGATGTTAGTATATATATATATATATATATATATATATATATATATATATATATATATATATATATATATATATATATATATATGTGTGTGTGTGTGTGTGTGTGTGTGTGTGTGTGTGTGTGTGTGTGAATCACATGGTATAAATCAAGTTATGATTTGAATCACCTGTTAACATGATATTATTGGTACATAACGCATATCACGGAGGTTATATATATAGTAATATTCTTAATTATTTTATAATTAAAATAAAAAGTTTATTTTAATTTTAAAATTAAATTTCATGCTAACTAATTAGAGTTGGATTGAATTACATGATAACTAATTGGAGTTGAAATTGGATTCCATGTTTTCTTAAATAAAAGAGTTTATTTAGATATGAAATAAGATTTCATATTATTCAAAATAAAGGAGTTTATTTGTGCATAGGAAAGAGAATCCATATTTCCTTAAATAAATGAATTTATTTAGATATGAAAAAAGATTTTATATTATTCAAAATAAAGGAGTTTATTTGCGAATAGGAAAGAGAATTCGTGTTTCTTTTAATAAAGGAATTTTTTTTATACTTGGAATTGGATTCCATATTTAATTATAATAAATGAGTTTATTTTAATTAAAGAATTTGATTAAAATTAAATAGTTTATTTTATTCAAAATTAGATAAATAAAAATAAAAGATGTTTATTTTGATTTAAATTTGGATTAAAATAAAGGAGTTTATTTTGATTTAAAATTAGATTTTATGCTAACTAAATTTGCCCATTAAATGATATCAATATATATTGAATGTTTATTATTCATGAGATGAATGTTATTTATTGATGCATATAATGATGTGTATGATAATAAATGTGATTTATTATGAACTATTGACCAATGTGATTGAATTTTAATTTAGTTGGATGCATTAATGTATGTGTTTTATTAAATGGGGTCTGCGTACCTCGTCTTCTCTAATTTTTTCTTAATGTAAATTATATCTCTCTCCTATGTACTTCCCCTTGAATGCTGATCAAGGTTTCTATTTATTTTAAATTTGTTTAGAAATAGGAATAGTTATAATTAATTTTGAAGAATTGGAGACCAAGGAGTAAGAAGCGCTTGAACACCCATTCGTAATGGAGCTTGGGATTTAATGTAATAGTTATATTTAAATTTAATTCTTACACCCTAGGTTTGACCTCTTGGTTCACTTGGTGGCTCTAATGAACCAAACTAGAATAAAGTTCATAATCAATCCGGGTAGAATATTATATTTTATATGTACATGCTTATACTATATATATTATATATTATGCAAACATACTTCGCATGTTAATTAATATGACACATATTTTATATATATATATATATATATATATATATATATATATATATGTGTGTGTGTGTGTGTGTGTGTGTGTGTGTGTGTGCGTGTGTGCATGCGCGCTAAACAAGATGAGACAAATTAATAACAAACCCCTCAAATATTTTATATTAAGTCCTAAGCGTTCAAAGATATTTGGAATATCGAACGTCGCCTTCTAGCATAATAACAATAATAGAGTATCAATTAATTATTATAAGTTTGTTGTGTCACCACAAGGCTTATCTTAATTCTTTGATATGTTAATTTTATCACATTTGATGCTTATAAAGAAAATTGAACAATGTTATTTTGTTGTGTCACCACAAGAATAATATTTTTCTTTTTTGAATATATGGAGTGCTAGGTTAGACTTAACTTGGATAATTTTGATTCGGATGTGCCACCATTTGATCAAACTAATCTAAGAGGCAAAATACAAGGAATTGCATAGTTGATTTAATTGATAAGAGTTGTCTACCTATTTATTTATATATAGTTTATTGTGTCACCACAAGGCTATATACATTTGAAATTGGATCATTATTCTCACTAGCAAATCTTTAATTAGATTTTGTCGAACTATATAAGTGAGGGTAATATAGTTTGATAAAAATAGTGGGAGATACCAATTTAAAATAAGACCTAATTTATTTTGGTAATTAATAAAAGAATGTATGCTAAAATGTTGTTAATTACAAATTCATTTACAGAATTTTACAATGTCTAAAATTACTATCACTGCGTAGCATATTAAATGTTATTTAACTGGACTGAATTAAATAGATTGGTTAAAGAATTTGAGAATAGTTCTCATGGCTGAAAAGCTATCTTATGTCCTTAATACGCATATCCCTGCAATGGTTGCGAACAATGCCTCTGAGGAAGAGATTACTACTTTTAGAAAGTGACAATATGATGCACAGTTGGCTCAATGCATCATTCTCGCATCCATGAGTAACGTGCTTCAGCGTCAGCATGAAACTATGGATGCTCCTACTATATTCCTGCACATCAAGTAGTTGATGGTGAGAAAAGTAAGACTAATAGATATCAGATATCTAAGGAGCTCTTCCGATCTAGAATGACCAATGACACTACAGTACAGACACATGTCCTAAACATGATCAATTTGATTGAATAATTAGGACAACAGGTTTTGTCATGGATAGAGAGTTGAGCTAAGATTTGATCTTGCAGTTACTCCTGGACTCCTTCTCACAATTGTTGTGAATTTTTCATATGAACAAGCTAGAATTTAGCTTCCCTGATTTGCTTAACATGTTGAAAAATGTTGAGAGTCACTTTCCAACCAAGAAAGACAAAGTCTTACTAGTAGGGGCCAAAGGATCATCTGAAAAGAAGAACGACTCAAAGAAGGTAAATAGAAAGGCAAAAACAAAGGATAATAAGAACAAAACTGATGCGGATAGCAAATGATTTTGCTTCCACTGCAATAAGCCAGGACACTGAAAAAGAAACTGCGAGAAGTATCTTGTAGAGGCTAACCAGAAGAAGCTTAGTGAAGCTTCGGTTACAAAAATAGTTTTTGTTCATGATTGAAATAAATTTTTCTTTAAGTCAAGGTTCTACTTAGGTATTGGATACCGGCTTTGGTTATCATTAATATAGATTTATGAAGGGACCAAGCAGAAGTAGAAATCTAAACAAAGATAAGTAATTCTATGTGTGGAAAATGAAGTAAAAGTTGCTATATTAGCCCTAGAAACTTATAGTTTAGCAATGCCTACGGGAAAATCTATTAAGCCAATAAGTTGTTATTGTATTCCAGTTCTTGTTTGAAACATTATTTCTATTTTGTTGCTGGACAATGAAATCTTTGGTATTATATTTAAGAACAATTGTTGTTATATTTATAATAATAATATTTTGTATAGAACTGGAATATTACTTAATGGATTTTGTATACTTGACTTACGTGAAAAATTATTTTACAAATTGCACAAACTAGTATAAGAAAAGGAGATGATCATTCAAAGAGTTGAATGTTTGTATTTGATGAAATACAAGTATGAATTATTTGAAAGGTTCAAAGAATTCAAAAGTGAAACTAATTTGAAAAATATTAAGATTCTTTGATTAGATCAAGGAATAAATACTCGTGTAATAAGTTTCTAGATCATCTCAAATGGTTTTCTCATAATGGAAGCCTCCTGATACGTAATAATTTATTGATGTATCTAAAAGAAAAAATCGTACCTTATTGGACATGGTGATGTCTATAATAATTTTACCGACATTCCAGTATCCCTCTGGGATCATGCCCTAGAAATGGCTGCATATCTATGAGAAGGTAACCTCAAAATTCGGCCCCAAGACTCCATAAAAGTTATGGACAGGGAGGATTCCTAATCTTAAGTATGTTAAGATAAGGAGTTGTCCAACTTATGTGAAAAAGTTTCAAAGGAAAAGTTTGGGACAAGATTTGACAAGTGCAGATTTGTGGGACATCCTAAAGTAATTTTAGGATATATGTTCTATAATCCTACTTAGCAAAAGGTGCTTGTTGCGCAATACGCTACCTTCTTAGATAAAGGTGTTTATCATTGAAGGGGATAGTGGGAGGATAATAGATCTTGAAGAATTCAAGAACCACAAAACACTATAAGTCAAATAAGAGGAACTTGTACCACAACCGAATCATAAATCTAGAATAGTACCGAAGATACCTGGGAGGTATGGATTCATCATAGATGACGATGATGAGGTACGTACCATAGAAGATGATGATCCAGTTACATACGATGAGGTAAGAGTTGTAGACACTCAGAGAAATGGATTGAAGCAAGTTTCTCAAAAATAAAACATTCGTTTTGATGAAACAAATCAAAAGAGTTTGATTTTATCACAAATAAGAATGAACCTAGTGTGTACAAAAGGGTCAGTGAGAGCGTCGTGACATTCATAATATTATATGTTGATATACTATGGATAAGGAATGACATACTAATGTTACAATCAGTAAAGATAAAGTTGTCTAAACATTCCTCTATGAATAATTTGATAAGAGTATCTTAATTGGGGATACAAATCTATATAGATAGATTCAAGAGGATGCTCGGCTTAACCCAAGGAATGGATATTCATTTGATGCTAAAGTCGTTTAGCATGGCAAACTCCAAGAGATGTCTCATGTTGATGAGCCCTGGAGTGTATCTCTCTTAACAATCCCCATAGACTCCTAAAAGAGAGATCGCAAGAGTGAAAATCATGTATATAATGAAATATACGAGACCTGATATTGATCGGTCATATTCTGGAGAAGATCACTGTAAGACAGTGAAAAACATCTTAAAGTACTTAATCGGTAGTAAGGATGTGATCATATTCGTGGTGGGTCTGAATTAAAACTAGAGTGCTTAACAGACTTAAGTTTTTTAAACAGACCAAGATGACAGAAAATCCACTTTAAGGTAAAGGGTTACCTTAAACGGTGGTGTAGTGAATTAGAAAGGTTTCAAACAGCAAAGAGTTGCTGGTTTAGTGATAAAGACAAAGTATATAGCTATAAATGAAGTTGCAAGTTGATTGTTTGGATGAAAAGTTCATTACAGAACTAGGAATAGTTCCTAAATCTCATCTTGGATCTAAACATGTGTTGTGGCACTTTCATTTGATTATAGGAATCATTGAAAGATGGGAAATCACTATAGAGATAGTGGACTCTCAAGAACAACAGTACATATCCATTAACTAAAGCTTATCCAACAATAGGATAATCGTCACTTAGAGAAGAAGGGTATGAGATACCATGACGATTGACTTTTGTGCAAGTGGGAGATTGAAAGTAGTATGCATACAAGCCAATCATGTTTGATGATAAAGCATATACTTTATAACAATCTTATTCATTTATTAATAAAACGTATTAATTTATTAAAGGCTTTTAATTATCTGCATGATGCTGCTTTATAATATGTGATAAACCCATAGTTTTAAGCAATGTTGTTAGAATAATGATGATGATCATTCTAATGAGATCTAACTTCTTAGAAAGCTTAAAACTAAAATAGTTTCCAATCGTTGGATTACTAAATTGGGGATTAGTGAATCTAGATAGATTAGTACATACGTTGTTTGCTCATTGGATGAGGATGATTGATCTCATTATCATTTGTGTGGAGACACTAAAGCAAATATGTAGGTGCTTATTAGAGAATAAGTTCACTGAATCTGGCTCGCTAAGGAATACCTAATAGAGTTTTATTTGCCTGTCAATAGGAATTCCTGTAGTGATAGTAGTACAAGTGATCCTTGGACTTGAGATCATCATAGTATCTTGTGTATGATGAATTATACTTTGACTTATTCCTTAAGACCCTTAGGGTATATCAAAGGATATGCTTGGGTATAATAAGTCGTACATGGAGATAATATATGATCAATAAAGAATCTACCGCTTCTAGTAAAAGAAGAGAAATGTCATATGTGATTCGATAAATGACAACCCAGTAGTCCTTGGGCAAGGCAGAATAAAATTAGAAAGGAGTTTCTAATTTGTATTATTCGGTGTTGTGCATTTAAGAATCGAAAAAATATATAATTAAATAAAATATGACTTGACAATAATTCCATGTCTTATATTTAATTGAGACATTATATGGTGGAAGGATTGAATTGTATGATAACTATTTACTCAGGTTCTTTTATGATTAATGTTGAGATTTATATTATCTGAAAAGTCGTTAATCGCTAGGGAGACTTATCCCTATTGTAGAATAAATATTATTTATTTAAATAAATTAATAATTTAATTTATTTATTTAAATAAGATTAAAATTGTTCTAATTAATTTATTTACAACAGGTTTAATATAGAGAACCTAAAGGGTCACACCATAAAAGGAAGAATAATTATTTTAGAAGCAAATGACATAATCATAATAATAAGTTAAGTATATTTAATTTAATCTATGGTGATAGAATAAATTAAATAGCTTAATATTTATTATTTAATATTTTGAAAATATTAAATATAAATTAATAAAAGGAGCCTTATTATTATTATTACTATTATTATTATTTAATTCCTAAAAGAGTTTGGAAATTAATTAATAAAACTACTCTCATATATTTCTAATAAGATTATGAGGCAAATTAATTAAAAGATTTTAATTAATTATTCCTAATAAGATTGGGAGCATAATTAATTAAAGGAGTTTAATTAATTAAAATAAAACTCAATTCCTTAATTGTTAAGGAGAGTTGTCCACATCTATAAATAAGAGGAGTCTTATTATGGGTGAGGTTGGTTGATGTTTTCACAACACACCTAAATACGTAATTCCAATAGTTGGGAGAGTACACCCTTTTCTATGAGAGATAGAAAAATTAGGGTTTTGCCGAAAACCAATCTTCTTGAATATTTCTTCTTCCTCGGTAGATCACCTCTAGAGGCCAAACACTTGGGTGGCTAACGTTGATCAAAGGAAGGAACCAAACTCGGTGGATTCAAGTTGAACGCGAAAAGGATTTGAGGTGAACTTGTATCTGAGGAAGCTCGATTCTTCAAGGGTATGATTCTTGTTCTTCATATTTTCGTTTAACTAATAATTGTGTATAAAAGATGATCCGGGTATATGATTTGTAAAATTTTAAAATTCTATTTTATCACGTTTTCGCTTATTTTGTGCAATTTAATTGCGTTCATGAATATTATAAACCTAACAGCTACTAGACACATTCGTATCAACTTAACTATATTCGTTGTTTGCTGCACCAATTCAGATCCTAGCATTCGGTGTTGTCCTACTTTATCCCAACACAAGGGTGTTCTGCACTTCCTTCCATATAAAGCTTCGTAAGACGGCATGCCTATGCTTGCATGATAATTATTGTTATACGCAAACTCTACTAACGGTAGATGATCATCCTAACTACCTTTGAAATCCATAACGTAAGATCTTAACATATCTTCTAGCGTCTGAATTGTCCTTTTGCTATGCCCATCTATTTGTGGATGATAAGCTGTACTTAACTTCAACTGCGTTCCCATCTGTTCTTGTAGACTTCTCCAAAAATTTGATGTGAATCGTGGATCACGATCTGATACTATCGAAACTGGTGCCCCATGTCTGGAAATAATTTTCTTAACATAAAGTTTAGCTAACTGATCTAAGTTAAACTTAACTCTTATTGGCAAAAAGTGAGCGGACTTCGTCAACCGGTCCACTATTACCCAAATAGCGTCATACCCTTTCTGAGTAGTTGGAAGTCCCACCACAAAGTCCATCGTGATATGCTCCCACTTCCGTTCCAGAATTTCCAATGCCTGTAACAAGCCACTTAGTTGTTGATGTTCGGCCTTAACTTTTTGACAAGTTAAGCACCTACTCACATATTCTCATATCTCTCTCTTTATGTTTGGCCACAAAAAACTCTGTCGAATGTCTTGATACATCTTAGTGCTACCTGGATGAATCGAGTACCTTGAACTATGAGCCTCTTGTAATACTTCCTCCTTCAACTCCGTTTCATTCGGAACCCAAATTCTTCCTTCAAATCTTAATAATCCTTCATTATCAAGACTATACTTTATTTCTTTTTCATCTGCTAGCTGCTTCTTCATCTGGTCACACTCATCATTTATGAGTTGTACCTCCTTGACCCTCTCTACAATGGTAGATCGAATCTCCGTTGTAAATAATCCCTGACCCAACTCACTCGATAACTTCACCTCTAACTCCATTCTAGTCATCTCTGTTATTAACTTAGTTTGAGCCGTTAACATGGAAAACTTTTTCTGACCCTTCCTACTTAAGGCCTCGGCCACTACATTGGCTTTTCCTGGGTGACACAGGATATCGCAGTCGTAATTCTTTATTAACTCCAACCATCTCCTTTGTCTCATAGTTAAATCTTTTTGTGTGAATATATATTTTAGACTCTTATGGTTCATGTATATCTCACATTTCTCTCCATATAGATAATGCCTCCATATCTTTAAGGCAAATACTACTGCAGCCAATTCCAAATCATGCATAGGATAAACTTTCTCATAATCCTTTAATTGTCGTGATGCGTATGCAATGACATTGCCATGCTGCATGAGCACGCAACATAGTCCTCTATGCGAAGCATCGCTATAAACTACAAAATTCCCTGTATCATCGTGTAAAGATAATACAGGTGCTTCGCTCAACCTTTTCTTCAGTTCTTGAAAATTGTCTTCACACTTCTCAGTCCACACGTTCTTTACTGTCTTCCTTGTCAAATTAGTTAACGGAGTAGCTATCTTAGAAAAATCTTGGATAAATCTTTCATAGTATCTCGCTAACCCTAGGAAACTCCGTACCTCAGTCGGCATTTTCGGCTGTTCCCAATTAATCATTGCTTCCACCTTCGCTGGGTCTACTGAAATTCCATCGCGGTCGATAACATGACCTAAAAAATGTACCCTTTCTAGCCAAAATTCACACTTAGTGAATTTCGCATATAACTTCTCCTTCCTTAGTGTCTCCAACACTAACCTTAGGTGTTCAGCGTGATATTTTGGCGTCTTAGAATAGACTAGAATATCATCGATAAACACTACGACGAACTTGTTCAAATATTATTTGAACACTCTGTTCATCATATCCATAAATGCAGCTGGTGCATTCGTCAACCCAAATGACATCACCAAAACTCGTAATGGCTGTAACGAATTCTGAATGTCGTCTTAGGTACATCCTCCTTTCTAAACTTTAACTAATGATACCTTGTTCGCAAATCTATCTTAGAAAAATACTTTGCCCCTTTCAATTGATCGAAAGAGATCATCGATCCTGGGCAATAGGTATTTATTCTTTATCGTTAACTTGTTCAACTCTTGGTAGTCGATACTGTGACAATTCGAGAATTTGGATATTTATAAAATATTAAAATATTAAATTAAGGATAAATAATAAGCATAGACAGAAAATAAGTGAATGGATTTGAGATTTTCAAGAAGGAATTTTGTGAATTTAAAATTTTTGTGGTGAATTATTCAGGATTAAGGGTTTACGTGTATATGTTCTGTGTATATGGTTGTTTATGTGTACAGTATGTGGCTAAGGGCCAAGGGTTGACCAGATAATCTATATCAGTGGGAAACCCTGATATTATAATAAGAACGTCAACGTTCAATTAGAAAATTCTTACGATTTATAAGAAACCCTAAAATCGGTTCTGAAAATCCTAATTTCAGTTTCGGGAATCCGAAACCCTAATTCGGAAGTTAAAACCCCTAATTTGGAAATGCAAATGCTAGTATAAGGTTTAAACGTTATTAATGATAACCTAATTAGGGATAACCCTAATTGATGTAGAAAACCCTAATTTCTGGATTAGAAACCCTAATTTATAATTTGAAAAAACCTAATTGTTAGTTTAATAAATTTAATGTTAATTAGGAAACATTAATCTTAATTTTCAAGTTATAAGTAATTAGGAAATCCTAATCTAATTAGGAAACCTAATTTCTAAATTAAAAAGATTATTTTTCTATTTATAAACCCTAATGCATAATTATGACCCTAATTGTTAAATTAGCAATTTTAATTAGGATATATTAATCCTAATTAGCAAGTTTGAATTATGATTAGGAAATTTTAATATAATTATCGAATTCTAATTATAATTTAGAAATATTAATTTTCTATTTTGAAAACCTAAATTGTAAGACCCCAACTTTTATAAATAAAGATGAATTTTCTATAAATATCATTTTTGAATATTATGAAGTTAATTTGATATAATGTTATAGTCGTGGGTAATATTTATAAATTTTACAAAGTACGCAAGTTGTTATATAATATTCGATTGGTCGGGGAATATTCGTTTTAACAGGGAATATTCGTACAACGGCACAATCATTGGTGGACCCCACAACGAAATTATTGTCGGATTGAGAAAACGACAAAAATAATTTTATTAAAAATAACGGCGGAAGTTTTACCATTGATACTGTTGAACTACTCGGTAGTAAAAGTACAGTAATACATGTGGTTGCATAGTAGCACACGATATTGATTATTAATGCTTATGTGAGAAGTCACTCAGTTTGATTCAATTATTGTCAGTTAATAATATGAATTATTTAGCGATAATGAAGTTTTGTTTTACTCATATTATTAACGTAATAAAACAGAAACATCTTTTTATATAAAACAGGATACTTTATTAAAGTTATTCTATAAATAGAATATATTATATTTTATTTAAAAGATTTTTCTTTAAATATGGACCGTCAGATTAAAGTAATCAATATGGATCGTTCATGGATTAGTTACTATGCATTCTATTTTTCTATAAATAGCAGCTCATTCCTTCATTATTTCTTACGAATTCACTGAACTCTAGAGAGAGAAACTATAGAGAGAGAGAAGAAAAGTATTCTACTACTTAACTACTTCCTTATTTCAGTTCTTCTTTAAAACGGTAAGGGGTGTTATTCTTTCTTATTCATTAAGAGAACTTTTGTTATTCCATTTCTTATTATTCTGTTGGAATAACCTGTATACGCTGTCTACCCTATACTTGGTGACATTCTTCTATTATTCTGTTGGAATATCCTTTCTGTGTGTTTTACACCGGACCTGGTTCCGTTTTTATTATTATTCTGTTGGAACATCCTGTCTGTGTGTTTTACACCGGACCTGGTTCCGTCTTGTTATTATTCTATTGGAACATTATGTCTGTGTGTTTTACACCGGACCTGGTTCCATTATTTATTATTCTGTCAGAATATCCTGTCTGTGCGTTTACGCCGGACCTGGTTCCATTATTTATTATTCTGTCGGAATATCCTGTCTGTGCGTTTATGCCGGACCTAGTTCCATTATTTATTATTCTGTTAGAATAACCTGTCTGTGCGGTCTATCGCATGCCGGGTGATTTCTTTTGTTATTCCATTCTTTATTATACTCAGTTGGTTAAGTTTTAACTTCTATACTCCATGAAATTAGTGGAATATCCTTGATAATTGCGTTTCATCCAGTATCTTTTCATGAAAATATTATTCTAAGCATTCTTGAATTTTACTACACAAAGCAGTATCATGTTGACAATTTGGACGTTGTTAATTCTTGGATAAATTAATTCTTGAACTTGTTTTATTGAATTCTTATATCATTATCATCATCCTCATGTTCATAAAATATTGAAAGTCATCTGTGGCCTGTAGTGCATAGATGGACTTGGTATGATTATGACCATGGATTATTCGGTATAATCATGACCGTAATGTTACAAATGATGTGGTAAAAGTCTTCATTGGCCCGTAGTGCATTGATGGACAGTTGTTAGCATGATCATGACCATTAATGAATACACAAATATTCTTGGCCCGTAGTGCATGGATAATTGTGGTCGTAATACTAAAGAATATCATTGGTCGTAGTGCAGTGGTGATTCGATGATATGAATTATTTTGTTAAGCCGAGTCCCAGCGATAACAGTGTTGAAAAACCTTTTAAATAATAGAAGATAGTAGATTTTATTCTCTACTTGACTCTTTTAATGGATTGCTTGTTCCGCTGCAGTTAAACTTGATATTCGTTATATTTTATCAGTTTAACACTGTTGAAGGCTAATGATAATTTATTCTGCATTATCTTAGTCATAATATTTCTTACTGGGCTAGTTGAGCTCACCCATTCTTTCACTGTTCTGTTCAGGAAATGAGAATATAGCTGGGACGAGTCGGGGAATGGAGTGATGGACCAGATGATAGTATTAGTAGTCCTCACTATTCTATTAAATAGTGTGACAATAATTGTAATGAGGACTCCTTTTGAGTTTGTATTGTCTCTAGTAGACAATAATTGTATTCAAACTCACAGTTATATTTTGTCGTATTGTACACGACAGTTGTATTAGTAAGTTATATTTGTATTCTGTACCATGTATCTGACGACCCAAGATGGGTGATGTATACCTAATTTTGGGGACGTCACAGTTGGTATCAGAGCTTAGGGATATGATCCCTGGCTAAGATGTGAGAATAGAACTAGGAGGGGAGAGACGGGGAATTCCTTCGCTAGTATGACCTACCTAAGTTTATTTGCATGGTATTTAATTGGTCGGTCAGAATATAAGGATAATATATGACATATCAATTAACTTTTATTTTGTGGCAGTAACTGAAAATGGCATCCTAGAATGTTGAGAATAGCAATGGAGCACAGGCGACTGTTGATTCACCACATATCAATAATCGGGATAATGTGCATCAGGAAGGCGACAATCCTCATGCAAACAACAATACTGACCAAATGATGAATGATGAAATGTTCAGAAGCTTTATGCAGTTCATGAAACAGCAGGTGAGAGCGGCTCCTGTTCAAAATGTAGGTGGAAACACTGAAAACTCTCGGACGCTCACCGCTAAACAGTTCAAGGAGCTGGGACCACCGGAGTTTAAGGGAGAGCCAAAACCACTTATAGCGAAAACATGGATAAAGCAGATCACCAAGATATTTGATGTCTTGGGATGCTCCGAGGAGCAAAAGGTTCCCTTTGCCGCCTTTATGTTGCGAGGAGAGGCAGATTACTGGTGGGAATCGATTAAGCGTACTCAACCTGCCGCACTGAAGATGTCTTGGGAGAAGTTCCAAGAGCTGTTCAATGATAAATACTTTCCCGAAAGTGTTCGTCACATGAAAGAGGTGGAGTTCATCAAATTAGAGCAGAATAATATGACCGTGTCGCAGTATGAGGCTAAATTTGCTGAGTTATCCCGGTTTGCGTCCCACTTGGTGGATAATGAAGAGTGAATGACGCGAATGTTTCTGCGAGGTTTGAAACCTGAGATACGTCAACATCTTATTTCTCATAAACTGTGTTTGTATTTAGATATTGTGAATAGGGCTCAGTTAGTGCAGCGCGATAATGAGTCAACGCAACCAAAAGAGAGCAGTCGGCAAAATGATAATACCAGTGAGAGCAGTTATCGAAGCGGTGACAACAAGCGTGGAGGGAATCAACAGGCCAGAAATGGTAACCACTTCGGTGGTAATCAGGGCCAAAATAATAAGAATGGTCATTTCAAGAAGAGGAGATTCAACAATGATGGAAAGACGTCAGCACCAGCACCCGTTGTTAAGGAAGGAGAACGACCACCTATCATATGTTTCAAATGCGGAGAGGAGGGGCACATCAGTCCAAACTGCACAATGTCGTCTAAAACATGTTATAATTGTGGAAGAGAAAGTCATTTAGCTCGATTTTGTCGTTTACCAAAAACAAGTTCAGCCAGGATGGAGACACCAAAGGCCGTCCCAGAAAAGTCAAAACCAGTAGTGCAAGGGAGAGCGTTTGTTGTGACCTCCTAGAAAGCAAGGAACCCGAATGAGGTCATCACGGGTAAGCTTATCATAAACTCTAACGAAGTCTATACTTTATTTGATACCGGTTCTACCCATTCTTTTATTTCTCCTACTTGCGCTCATCGATTAAATTTGACTCCGGAGAAATTAGACTTTGACTTATCTGTTGAAACTCCATTGGGAGAAACCTTCATTACATCCACGGTTTATAAGTCTTGTTTGGTTCAAGTTGGTACCCACACATTACATGTCGATCTTATTTCATTAAAAATACTTGCATTTGACGTGATTCTAGGGATTGATTGGTTAACTACTCATCATACAAAAATTGATTATTTTCGTAAGGTTGTTAGCTTTCATATTTCTAATCGACCTATTATGCGAATTCAAACAACCAAACCATTAAAATCAATCGATGTCATCTCAAACCATAAAGCTATTCGTTTATTAAAAAATGGATGTCAAGCTTTCTTAGCTCATGTCACGGATCTAAACAAAAATACGTCAGTTTTGAATGATATTTCTATTGTTAATAAATTTCCTAACGTATTCCCTGAAGAACTTCCTGGCGTACCCCCAGAGCGTGAAATTGAATTTTGTATCGACCTTGAACCCGGTACAAAACCCATTTCCAAAGCCCCATATCTAATGACTCCTATTGAACTTCAGGAGTTAAAGATCCAACTTCAGGAATTGTTAGACATTGGCTTTATTCGTCCTAGTACTTCTCCTTGGGGTGCTCATGTTCTATTCGTGAAGAAGAAAGATGGAAGTGTGCGACTTTGTATTGATTATCGGGAGTTGAATCATGTCACCATCAAAAACAGGTACCCATTGCCACGTATTGATGACCTGTTTGACTAATTGCAAGGAGCACAATTCTTTTCAAAGATCGATCTTCGTTCTGGATATCATCAGCTGAAGGTTAGAACTGAGGATATTCCAAAGACGGCTTTCAGAACTCGGTACGGGCATTATGAATTCCTAGTCATGTCATTTGGATTGACTAATGCTCCTTCTGCCTTCATGGATATGATGAACCGGGTATTCAAGGAATATTTGGATCACTTTGTGGTCGTCTTTATTGATGACATCCTTATTTATTCCAAAAGCCGTGAAGATCATGAGCAACACTTGAGACTGGTACTCCAAAAGCTTCGTGAATACAAGCTTTATGCCAAGTTGAAGAAATGCGAGTTCTAGCTGGAGGAGGTAGCATTCCTTGGGCACGTAGTATCAAGTCGTGGAATATCTGTTGACCCGGCAAAGATTGAAGCTATTCAAAGCTGGGACCAACCTAAATCAGTGACCGAAGTACGTAGCTTTCTTGGTTTAGCTGGTTATTATCGGAGATTCGTGGAAGGATTTTCTCGAATCGCTACTCCATTAACTCAGCTAACTCGGAAAGATACAAAGTTCGGTTGGAGCGAAGAATGTGAGAAGAGTTTTCAAGAACTCAAGAGGAGACTCATTTCAGCACCTGTTCTAACAATACCATCTGGCTCGGAGGGATTTGTCATCTACAGTGATGCTTCGAGCAAAGGGTTAGGATGCGTTCTCATGCAACATGGAAAAGTCATAGCCTATGCATCAAGACAACTCAAGGAATATGAGAGGAATTATCCTACTCATGATCTAGAGTTGGCAGATGATGTCTTTGCACTTAAAATTTGGAGGCATTACTTGTATGTGGAGAAGGTGGAGATCTTTACGGATCATAAAAGCCTCAAATATTTCTTCACTCAAAAGGAACTCAACATGCGACAACGACGTTGGCTTGAACTGTTGAAAGATTATGATCATACCATTCAATACCATCCTGGAAAAGCGAACGTGGTAGCTGACACATTGAGTAGAAGATCATATGCAAGTACGAGTGCGATATTGTCAACACAAAGGCCCATTTTGTGTGACTTGCAAAGGATGGAGATAGAGTTAAAGACTCCAGGGACCCATGTGATGATGGCGAATATACGAGTAGAACCAACTTTAATCGATAAAGTTAAAGCTGCTCAAGCTACAAATCTGGAGCTGATGCGTATGAGGAAGAAAGTGCAAGAAGGTGCTATGCCGGAAGCAAGAATCGATGAAGAAGGAATACTTCGAGTCAACTCCAGACTTTGTGTTCCTAACAACCCTGATTTAAATTATGAAATCATGATGGAGGCGCACAACACACCGTTTGCAATCCATCCTGGGAGTACCAAAATGTATCATGTAACATGTATGCCATTAAAACTAAAATCAAAATGACTAAAGTACCCTTTTTGTATTATTTTGTAAGTAACTTGTAAATCTTGCCAAGATCTTGAGTTGGTGAACCACCCTAGCCCTAGCCTTAGCCATGTGTTAAATATCAGCCATTAATTTCTAGCAAATACATTGAATCATATCATTTATATAGATTAAAAAGAGAGAAAATGCTAACTTTATTTTTCATATGAACCAAAACTTTCTCTCTCTAAGATTTCGAAAATGGAAAGAGAAAGGGAGGGTTAACTCAAGCTAATATCATTCCATAGCAAGCCTAGATCAGATCACAAGGATCAGATTCAAGATCAAGCATCAAAGAGGTATAAAAACCCTAAACCTAGAAATCTTATGATCTGATGATAGATGATGTTGTTTGTTGTTTAGAATAATGTATAAGGGTGTTTCTTAGTGATCTGGGTTGCAATAACTTGGATCCATAACACCCAGATGCTCGAAAATGGATTTTTCAAAACTGATTTAAGAACCCTAAAATGTTGTCTGACAGCCATATGTCAGAGGCTGTAGATCCTTCCCTGTTAATGATTTGTTCTGTTTTAAGTTATAAACTTGTAGTATGTTGTAAGAGCTTTGATCTGGAACTAGAATCAAGGTCAGATCATGTCTAGAACTCAAGTTATTAAGAGTCAAAGGTCGTTGACTAACTATGACCATTTGGTTTCTGGGCAGCCTAGAAACCCAGAAAGGGTCTGACAACGTTTTGCAAGCACTAGATCTTGCTGTGATTTGTTATTTTGGTCATGTTGTTGGGTTTTTATTGTGGACTTGTATATGAACTACAAGTACATGCTATTCGATCACCTAGATTAACCATAGAATCAAAGTTAAAGGTGGTCAAAGTAGAGTTGACCGACTGCCGGATGAAGATTCTGGAAAACACAGAATCTTCAAGAACATGTTCCTGACAGGTACTTTGACCGACCTAGATCTATTGCTTGTTATGTTGTTTTACTATTCTAAAACATGATAATTATACCTTGTCATGAGTACTACAAGATTGAACCTTAAGATCACATTATTCAAACCTGGAAAGCCTAGATTCGAAGGCTCAAGGTAAGGCTTAATAATTGTTCTTCATTCCTGGAAAAACCAAGAAATGAAGAACAGCTCTGACAAGACTTTCTGGACCTTAGATCTCTCTGATTTATTGTGTATTGGCCATGGAACTTGTTTAGGGTTGTAGTACTACATTAGTACTACAACATTAAAACCAAAGATAGCCCAAACAGCATATGATCGTAAATTTAGAACCGGTCAAACAAATCACCCGGTTAACTGGCCATGAAGGTTCTTGGCAGCTCAAGAACACCTATAGCGACAGTTTTGTCGCTATAGGGCCCTTTAGCGACAGATACTTTCTGAAAATAATTATTTTATTAAATAATTAGAGAAAATTAGTTTTTAATTATAAAAAATACAAAATAAATTCCTAAAAAATATTTTAAAGCCTGAAAATTAGTTTTTAATTATTTTGAATATATATTTCATAAATATTTAATATTTTAAAAATATTAATGGTATTTAATTTATTTAATTATAATATTAAATAAATTATTTAAAAATAATTTTAATACATGAAAAATTATGAAAAATTATATTATGGTATAAGAAAATATTTTAAGTTATTTTTAATGACTTTTAATATTTTGTGATGAATTTCATTAATAAATTAATATTAATGATAATTAATTATTTAATAAATATATTAAATAAATTATGGAAAAATAGAATTAATGATTTAAAAATCATAAAAAAATTATTTAAGTGTTATAAAAATATTTTAAGTTATAAAAATAACTTTTGATATTTTGTCATGAAAAACATTAATATTTAATATTAATGGCGATTATCAGATAATGGATTTAAATGCTTAAAAATCATTTAAATGAGAAATTAAGGTATTAAAAATACTTTGATATATTATAAATATATTATAATATTATGACATGTATTTTATTAATATTAAATATTAAATAAATATTAATGATAAAGAAATTATGCGGTATTTAATTCATATAAATACGATATTAATGATTAAAAAATTATTTTTAAATGATAATAATTATTTAAAAATTATTACGAGATTTTGAAAAATGTTTTGATTGAATAGAAAATTATCTAAGATAATGGTTGAATGATTAGACATAGTTTAATTGAATTTAAACTCGATATTTATCTGACTAAGCCGTCAGGATGTCAGAATTGTACCGAACTCGACTCAGACTATAAAAGTTTGACTTGAGGTTAGGTCTTATGTGTGTTATAGACTGATAGAATTATGTGATAATGTATTTAGGTTATTTCAAATATTTTGATGATATTATTCTAACTTAGAAATAAATATTATTAATATTAAGTCTTCAGACAAAGCTTATTAAATTGCATAGCGGTAATCAACAGTTCAGACAAGTTTTTCTTAACTCAACTTTGAGTTGTTTCATTCAAATATACTTGTAGTTAATCATTCATGATTGCCATGTCTAAGAATTATTAAATCGCACTATGTGCATACTGCATGTATTCATTAAGTATGAAAGGCTGATCACATTCATTACCATTCGGTCCATATATATATATATATATATATATATATATATATTATATATATATATATATATATATATATATGTTCATGTTTCATGTTCGTTCAACTATGTAAAATTTTGTTCATGTTTGTGACGCCCCCAGAATAGGTATACAACACCCATTCTGAGTCGCCAAATACATGGTACAGAAAGCAAACTACAACTTCAATAATACAATTGTCGTGCAAAATACGACAACACATACTGTGAGTTTAAATACAAATATTGTCTTCTAGACAATATCCACACTCAAATAAATCCTCATTACAATTATTCAAACACTATTTTACAGAAATAGTGAGGACTGCTAATACATCTTTCTAGAACCATCACTCCATACCCCGACTAGATCCTGCTATGTTCTCACCTCCTGAGAAGAAAAATGGAACAAAAAGGAAAAGGGTGAGCTCAACTAGCCCAGTAAAGAATATTATGACTAAGATAATATACAACAAATTATCGTTAGTCTTCAACAGGGAAAAATCTGATAAAATATAATCGACAACAAGTTTTAGATCAACAACTGCAGCGGAAACAGCAAACCATTAGAAGAGTCAAGTAGAGAAAGAATTCTACTATCTTCTAAGATTTAAAAGTCCATCATCAATATTTTATCCCTGTAACATCAATTAATAATCATCTTTAACCAAATATTCATCTTTGCACTACAGGCCAAAGATATTCATTTGTATCATTGTCGGTCATGTTCATCTCAACACCTGTTCATCTTTGCACTACAGGCCAAAGATATTCATCAAGTAATTATACATCTTTGCACTACAGGCCAAAGATATTCAGTAATATCATCATTTAGGACTGAGGATGATGAAAAATATCTTAAAGAGAACGAATCCAATGAGACAGAAGGACAAATAGTAGGGATTCGTATAACAGTTTATCCAAGATCAATAATACTTCATAATAATCAATTGTGAAGCAGAATTCAAAAATAAAGATCAAAACATGGATACAATCAAAGATAGTAACCATAATAGACATCTTGGACAAAAAGGAAAAATTTTATTTTTCGGTGAATAGTGCCGTATTCGTGAATAGTGCCGTATACGTGAATAGTGCCGTATACGTGAATAGTAACCCCCGACACAAAAAGTTCCAAATTTGATAAAAACTCATATCAATATTTCAGCATAATGATATTGAAGAAAATAATATCATTTAAGAAGAAAATAATATCCCTTACCTCAAAATATCAGTACTTCTGGTCGGAATACCGGTATAAGGCTGAAAGAAACTTGCTCTGATGAATAGAAACTCTCAAAGTATCTAAATACTCACAAAATACACTCAATAATCTAGAGAGAGAAAGAGAGAAAACTTGTTTCTGGTGTGATTTTCAATTCTAACTTAGCCCTCTATTTATAGGAAAATTTTGGTAGGTTTGACCTGCAACCTGATGGCTTTACCTGCTACTATTCCCACCCACCACATTTGAAATATAATTCAGCACATTTCTTCACCAACCACAAGTGGGGCCCACCAATTCTAGAATTTTCCACCAAAATGATAAACTCCGAAAATTCAACAATTTCTGAACCAGTCATCTTGTAAAATTCGTAATAAATCATACGTTCATTTTTAACGGTTCAAAATTTGTGGACATATACTCAACTTATATATGTATAACATATCCAAAAATTACCACGATCCAACGGTCGGATTAAAAATTATAACCCCCGCAAACTATCTCAAAAACCCTGATTTTTAATACCTCCATTCCGACAAAAATACTGACAAAAACCTCAACATTAACTCCTTCATTTTTAACCACAAAAATATATCCCTCATTTATATCCACATAAAATAAATATTTCCTTATCATATGAATCAATAATTAATTATTCACAAATAATATTACAGAATCACATTTATGACAACCAGGCCGTTCCCAGGAAAGAGGGGGCTTTCCAATAAGGATTTCTCCTTACTGGCGCGCAATTAGATGACCAAACCTCTCCTTAGACAGAACTTTCTAGACATTGCCAATAATGTTATCTAATAATATTATTCAAATAATATGAATTATTGATCTGATAAATGAAAATACTGTGCAGCAACAATTATTGAAACAACAATAATATAAAATATCAACGCAGCAATTATTGAATCAATAAAATAAAATATTGAATAATAACTACTGTAACAATTATTGAGTAGTGCCTTCTTACGTAAGAATCAATAATTGGTGCAATACCGTGTGCTACTGTATTTTAACCACCGGGTATTCCAACAGTATTAACGGTAACAACTACGCCGTTATTTATAAACAACTTATACTTGTCGTTTTCTTCATCCAATCGCTTTCCGTTATGGGGCCCACACAAGGCTGCGTCGTCGTACGAATATTCCCCGACAGCAAGAATATTCCACGACCAACCGAATATTCACCGACCAAAAATAAATATTTTATAACCACTTGCTTATTTTGCAAAATTTGCACATTTCACCCATAACCAAAGTATTATATCAAATTAACCCCTTATTATTCACAATAATATTTAGAGAAAATTTGATTTTATTCATTAATAAGTTGGGGTCTTACAACCTCCCCTCCTTATGAAATTTCGTCCTCGAAATTGACGTACGTACCTGATGTTTCAAAAAGGTGAGGATACCTCGCTTTCATTTCTGATTCCAACTCCCAGGTCATTTCTTCAATAGCATGGTTTCTCCACAAAACCTTAACTTGTGGTATAACCTTCGTGCGTAGGACATGCTCTTTCCTATCCAAGATCTTAACAGGTACCTCCTCGTACGTTAAATCTTCAGCTATCTCGTCTGGTTCTAACTCAATAATGTGGTTCGGGTCTTTAACATATTTACGAAGCATAGATATGTGAAAAACATTATGAACACGAGACATGCTTGGAGGTAATGCGAGTCTATATGCCACATTTCCTATTCGCTCAAGAATCTCAAATGGACCAACAAATCTTGGATTGAGCTTTCCTCTCTTCCCAAATCTTGTAACTCCCTTCCATGGTGCAACACGTAACAATACATGATCCCCAATATTAAATTCCACGTCCTTCCGATGAAGATCCGCATAACTCTTTTGTCGATCCTGTGCCGTTTGTATACGTTGTCGAATCGTTTGGATCTTCTCTGTAGTAATGCGTACCAATTCTGGTCCCAACAATGTTGCTTCACCCACCTCGTCCCAGCATACTGGAGAACGACATTTTCTTCCATACAACGCCTCAAATGGAGCCACACCTATGCTCGCCTGATAACTGTTGTTGTAGGAGAATTCCACCAATGGTAGGTACTTATCCCAACTCCCTTTGAGATCTAGGACACAAAGTCTTAATAGATCTTCAAGAGTTTGAATAGTCCTCTCTGATTGTCCGTCCGTTTGAGGATGGTATGCTGAACTGAATCGTAAATCCGTGCCCATAGCTTTCTGCAAGCTAACCCAAAATCGTGAAGTGAATCTTGGGTCACGATCCGAAACTATGGATACTGGCATGCCATGCAATCTCACAATCTCGTTCACGTACATACTAGCAAGACGTTCAAGGGAATAAGTCTCACGTATCGGCAAGAAATGAGCGGACTTGGTTAATCTATCAACAATAACCCAAATCGCATCTATGCCTTGAGAAACCTTGGGAAGACCTGTAACAAAATCCATAGTAATGTGTTCCCACTTCCATTTCGGAATCTCAAGTGGTTGCAATGGACCCTTTGGTACTTGATGCTCCGCTTTTACACGTTGACAAGTTAAACATCTCGAGATAAACTCCGCGATCTCTCTTTTCATATTGCTCCACCAAAATGTATGTCGAAGATCGTGATACATTTTGGTACTCCCAGGATGGATTGCAAACGGTGTGTTGTGTGCCTCCATCATTATTCTATGCTTCAAGTCAAAATCGTTAGGAACACAAAGTCTGGAGTTGACTCGAAGTATTCCTTCTTCATCGATTCTTGCTTCTGGAATAGCACCTTCTTGCACTTTCTTCTTCATACGCATCAGCTCTATATCCGTAGCTTGAGCAGCTTTAACTTTATCGATTAAAGTCGGTTCTACTCGTATATTTGATATCATCATGTGGGTACTTGGAGCCTTCATCTCTATCTCCATCCTTTGCAAGTCATACAAAATGGGCCTTTGTGTTAAAAACATTGCACTCGTACCCGCATATGATCTTCTACTCAATGCGTCAGCTACTACGTTTGCTTTTCCAGGATGGTATTGGATGGTATGATCGTAATCTTTCAACAGCTCAAGCCAACGTCGCTGCCGCATGTTGAGTTCCTTTTGGGTGAAGAAATATTTGAGGCTTTTATGATCTGTATAGATCTCCACTTTCTCCCCATACAGGTAGTGTCTCCAGATCTTCAACGCAAAAACGACTGCTGCCAACTCCAAATCATGAGTAGGATAATTCCTCTCATATTCTTTGAGTTGTCGTGAGGCATAGGCTATGACTTTCCCATGTTGCATGAGAACACATCCTAACCCTTTGCCTGAAGCATCGCTGTAGATAACAAATCCATCCGAACCAGATGGTATTGTCAGAACAGGTGCCGAAATGAGTCTCCTCTTGAGTTCTTGGAAACTCTTCTCGCATTCCTCACTCCATACGAATTTTGTATCTTTCCGAGTCAGCTGAGTTAACGGAGTAGCGATTCGAGAAAATCCTTCCACAAATCTCCGATAATAACCAGCTAAGCCCAGAAAGCTACGTACTTCGGTTACCGACTTCGGTTGCTCCCAACTTTGTATGGCTTCAATCTTCGCCGGGTCGACAGATACTCCATGTTTTGACACCACGTGCCCAAGGAATGCTACTTCCTCAAGCCAGAACTCGCATTTCTTCAGTTTGGCATATAGCTTGTTTTCACGAAGCCTTTGCAGTACCAGCTTCAAATGGCGCTCATGATCTTCACGGCTTTTGGAATAGATGAGGATGTCATCAATAAAGACAACAACGAACTGATCCAAATATTCTTTGAATACACGGTTCATCATATCCATGAAGGCAGCAGGAGCATTAGTCAATCCAAAAGACATTACTAAGAATTCATAATGCCCGTACCGAGTTCTGAAGGCAGTCTTTGGAATATCCTCAGTTTTAATCTTCAGCTGATGATATCCAGAACGAAGATCGATCTTTGAAAAGAATTGTGCTCCTTGCAACTGGTCAAACAGGTCATCAATGCGAGGTAGCGGATACCTATTCTTGATGGTGACATGGTTCAATTCTCGATAGTCAATACAAAGTCGCATACTCCCGTCTTTCTTCTTTACGAATAAAACAGGAGCACCCCAAGGAGACGTACTAGGACGAATAAAACCGATGTCCAACAACTCCTGTAGTTGGACTTTTAACTCCTGAAGTTCAATAGGAGCCATTCGATATGGGGTTTTAGAAATGGGCTTTGTACCGGGTTCAAGGTCAATAAAGAATTCAATTTCTCGTTCCGGGGGTAGACCGGGAAGTTCTTCAGGAAATACATCGGAAATTCTCTAACAATAGAAATATTATTCAAATCTGACTTGTCTTTGTTCAAATCCATAACATGGGCTAAGAAAGCTTGACATCCGTTTTTCAATAAACGAATAGCTTTGTGGCTTGATATGACAGTGACTGATTTTAGTGGTTTAGTAGTTTGAATTCGTATGACAGGTTGGTTAGGAATATGAAAACTAACAACCTTACGAAAACAATCAATTTTAGCATGATGAGTGGTTAACCAATCAATTCCTAAAATCACATCAAAAGCAAGTATCTTTAAAGAGATAAGATCAACAGGTAATGTGATAGTGCCAACTTGGATCATGCAAGATTTATAAACTGTAGATGTAACGAAGGTTTCACCCAACGGAGTTTCAACAGATAAGTTAAAGTCCAATTTCTCCGGAGTCAAGTTTAAACGTTGAGCACAAGCAGGAGAGATAAAAGAATGGGTAGAACCGGTATCTAGTAAAGTATAAACTTCGCAAGAATTCAAGATTAGCTTACCCGTGATCACCTCGTTCGGGTTTCTCGCGTTTTGGCCAGTCACGACAAACGCCCTTCCAGGAACCGCTGATTTCGACTTATCCGGGATAACTTTTGGAGTCACCATCCCCGCTGAACTTGGTTTTGCTACAGAACACTCTCGAGCTATATGACCTTCCTTTCCACAGTTATAACATACCTTGGATTGTTGTGGGCAGTTTGGGCTGATATGTCCCTCTTTCCCACATTTGTAACATACGACCGGTGGTCGTTCTCCTCCCCTAGAAACAGTTGATGTTTGTGCTGACGTCTTCACGTTATCATTGTTGTACCTTCTCTTCTTGAAATCTCCTCCCGACTCGCTCCTTCTATTATCACGACCACGATTACCACCAGAGTGGTTACCGCTTTTGTCCGAATGTTTTCCTCCCTGCTGGTTTTCATTGCTTCGATGACTGCCGCCACCGGTATGACCCTGGTTGTGGTCCCTCGGTTGCACATACTCATTATCTCGCTCTAATAATTGAGCCCTGTTTACAACATCTGAATATAAAGAAAATTTATGAGAGATAAGATATTGCCGAATCTCGGGTTTTAGACCTCTCAGAAACATCCTTGTCATTCGTTCCTCATTTTCGACCAAATGAGGTGCAAACCTGGATAACTCTGCAAACTTCGCCTCGTACTGGGACACCGTCATGTTGTTTTGTTCCAGTCTAATAAACTCAACCTCCTTCATATGACGAATACTTTCAGGAAAGTACTTGTCATTGAACAGTTTTTGAAATGTTTCCCAGGACATGTTGAGTGCGTCAGGCTGGGTACGCTTCACAGACTCCCACCAGTAGTCTGCCTCACCGCGGAACATAAATGTGGCGAATGGAACCTTCTGTTCCTCCGTGCATCCCAAGACATCAAATATCTTGGTAATTTGCTTGACCCACGTTTCCGCCATGATCGGATCCGGCTTTCCCTTAAATTCTGGTGGTCCCAATTCTTTGAACTGCTTAGCTGTGACAAACCGCGCGTTGTTATCATTTCCACCCGTATTCTGCACACGAGTCTCCCTCGTCTGATTTTGCATGAACTGCAAAAAGCTCCTAAACATTCCATCATTCATCGTTTGCTCGGTAACGTTGTTTACAGGAGGAATATTGCCTTCCTGTTGCACGTTCCCCTGGGTAGTGATCAAAGGTGTCTCCACGGTCTGATTTACTCCATTATTAACGTTCTCAGCTGCCATTCTTAAATACTGCCATAAAACAAGGGTTAATAGTCATGTCATATATTATCCCTATACTCTGACCGACCAAATAAACACCAAATAAACTTAGTCAGGTCATACTAGCGAAGGAATTCCCCGTCTCTCCCCTCCTAGTTCTTGTCTCACATCTCAGCCAGGGATCATATCCCTAAGCTCTGATACCAACTGTGACGCCCCCAAAATAGGTATACAACACCCATTCTGAGTCGCCAAATACATGGTACAGAAAGCAAACTACAACTTCAATAATACAATTGTCGTGCAAAATACGACAACACATACTGTGAGTTTAAATACAAATATTGTCTTCTAGACAATATCCACACTCAAATAAATCCTCATTACAATTATTCAAACACTATTTTACAGAAATAGTGAGGACTGCTAATACATCTTTCTAGAACCATCACTCCATACCCCGACTAGATCCTGCTATGTTCTCACCTCCTGAGAAGAAAAATGGAACAAAAAGGAAAAGGGTGAGCTCAACTAGCCCAGTAAAGAATATTATGACTAAGATAATATACAAACAAATTATCGTTAGTCTTCAACAGGGAAAAATCTGATAGAATATAATCGACAACAAGTTTTAGATCAACAACTGCAGCGGAAACAGCAAACCATTAGAAGAGTCAAGTAGAGAAAGAATTCTACTATCTTCTAAGATTTAAAAGTCCATCATCAATATTTTATCCCTGTAACATCAATTAATAATCATCTTTAACCAAATATTCATCTTTGCACTACAGGCCAAAGATATTCATTTGTATCACCAGTCAGTCATGTTCATCTCAACACCTGTTCATCTTTGCACTACAGGCCAAAGATATTCATCAAGTAATCATACATCTTTGCACTACAGGCCAAAGATATTCAGTAATATCATCATTTAGGACTGAGGATGATGAAAAATATCTTAAAGAGAACGAATCCAATGAGACAGAAGGACAAATAGTAGGGATTCGTATAACAGTTTATCCAAGATCAATAATACTTCATAATAATCAATTGTGAAGCAGAATTCAAAAATAAAGATCAAAACATGGATACAATCAAAGATAGTAACCATAATAGACATCTTGGACAAAAAAGAAAAATTTTATTTTTCGGTGAATAGTGCCGTATTCGTGAATAGTGCCGTATACGTGAATAGTGCCGTATACGTGAATAGTAACCCCGACACAAAAAGTTCCAAATTTGATAAAAACTCATATCAATATTTCAGCATAATGATATTGAAGAAAATAATATCATTTAAGAAGAAAATAATATCCCTTACCTCAAAATATCAGTACTTCTGGTCGGAATACCGGTATAAGGCTGAAAGAAACTTGCTCTGATGAATAGAAACTCTCAAAGTATCTAAATACTCACAAAATACACTCAATAATCTAGAGAGAGAAAGAGAGAAAACTTGTTTCTGGTGTGATTTTCAATTCTAACTTAGCCCTCTATTTATAGGAAAATTTTGGTAGGTTTGACCTGCAACCTGATGGCTTTACCTGCTACTATTCCCACCCACCACATTTGAAATATAATTCAGCACATTTCTTCACCAACCACAAGTGGGGCCCACCAATTCTAGAATTTTCCACCAAAATGATAAACTCCGAAAATTCAACAATTTCTGAACCAGTCATCTTGTAAAATTCGTAATAAATCATACGTTCATTTTTAACGGTTCAAAATTTGTGGACATATACTCAACTTATATATGTATAACATATCCAAAAATTACCACGATCCAACGGTCGGATTAAAAATTATAACCCCCGCAAACTATCTCAAAAACCCTGATTTTTAATACCTCCATTCCGACAAAAATACTGATAAAAACCTCAACATTAACTCCTTCATTTTTAACCACAAAAATATATCCCTCATTTATATCCACATAAAATAAATATTTCCTTATCATATGAATCAATAATTAATTATTCACAAATAATATTACAGAATCACATTTATGACAACCAGGCCGTTCCCAGGAAAGAGGGGGCTTTCCAATAAGGATTTCTCCTTACTGGCGCGCAATTAGATGACCAAACCTCTCCTTAGACAGAACTTTCTAGACATTGCCAATAATGTTATCTAATAATATTATTCAAATAATATGAATTATTGATCTGATAAATGAAAATACTGTGCAGCAACAATTATTGAAACAACAATAATATAAAATATCAACGCAGCAATTATTGAATCAATAAAATAAAATATTGAATAATAACTACTGTAACAATTATTGAGTAGTGCCTTCTTACGTAAGAATCAATAATTGGTGCAATACCGTGTGCTACTGTATTTTAACCACCGGGTATTCCAACAGTATTAACGGTAATAACTACGCCGTTATTTATAAACAACTTATACTTGTCGTTTTCTTCATCCAATCGCTTTTCGTTATGGGGCCCACACAAGGCTGCGTCGTCGTACGAATATTCCCCGACAGCAAGAATATTCCACGACCAACCGAATATTCACCGACCATAAATAAATATTTTATAACCACTTGCTTATTTTGCAAAATTTGCACATTTCACCCATAACCAAAGTATTATATCAAATTAACCCCTTATTATTCACAATAATATTTAGAGAAAATTTGATTTTATTCATTAATAAGTTGGGGTCTTACATAGGGTATAGATAGAGAATATAAGGTTAAGTACGAGTTCTTAAAACTCATACTTATGGTAAGTTCGTGACTCATAATTATATGAAATGTTTATGAACCCCTCAGCAAATGGACGCCAAAGGTCTGACTAGGACAAGTTCTTAAACTCATATTATTGTGAAAAGTTCCTGAACTCATGAGTGTGGTTTGACGAACTGGGTAGAATTAAGTGTGAATAGAATATTGAAGGTAATAGGAATAGATAGATTACTAGGCAATTGATAATTAGTGGAGACATAAGTTTTCCAAATCTTCTAGCTATGCTAGACTCGAAATTTTTGATATCAAGCAAAAAACGTACTATGTGCTTTTGAAAATGAAATTTTTATTCTCAACTCCTGGTAACCATTGTGTATGCGTGGACTTCGGGCCACCGACACCTCGTTCCCTGTTGAGATGATAAAATAGCTTTGCAAAGATTTTTGAACGGTTTAAAGAATAGACTATGCTACTTTTTTCAGCTAAACGATAATGATTAGAAATATCAAAATATATTTTTTTATCACTTATGTATCATGTAACCTGGTGCAGAGATGATAAAGAGTTGATGGAGTTATAAATGCAAGAATACTTAGTGTTAAATTTGAACTAAAATTGTTGTTCCACTATTGTATGATGTGTTATGACAAAGTCACTCGATGACGGTATTCTCAAACGGGCTGTTAATACAGTACATCATCATGACGTCATTTTCAAACTAAATTTTTTAAATTTTAATTTGCCAACGGGGTTTGGCTATACCTAAATATTTCGATTGAATTCAATTATTGATATGAGTCTATGCTATTTGATTCAGCTAGACCAATGTTTATAAAATTCTAAGCGTTCTTTGAAAACTTTTCCGAACCCAATTATTTTGGTGTGGAATCTGATAAGACTGAGGTAAGAAAATATTTGTGCGCCCAAGGCAGATAAGAGGAACAGGAAAATGGTTTCGACCAGCAGTACTTGGCCAGTACAGGGCATACTGGGCTAATCACCCTATATGTCCGTAAGTTATGACGGTTTGCGAATGAATTTTCATATAACCTTTTCGAAAATGAAAGTTCGTAGTCTATATGACTCCTCAGCAATATTTGAACATTTTTACTCTTGTGAAGAATGTGTAGGGTAGCATATGATGCTGTGTATGAATGGTGTATGGTGCATGGTATAAGGTGAAAGGTAAATTTCGGGGACGAAATTTTTAGAAGAAGGGGTGAATGTGACAACCCGAGAATTTGGATATTTATAAAATCTTAAAATATTGAATTAAGGTTAAATAATAAACCTAGAGAGAAAATAAGTAAATGGATTTGAGATTTTCGAGAAGTAATTTTGTGAATTTAAAATTTTTTTGGTGAATTATTCAGGATTAAGGGTTTAAGTGTATATGTTCTGTGTATATGGTTGTATATGTGTACAGTATGTGGCTAAGGGTCAAGGGTTGACCAGATAATCTATATAGGTGGCAAACCCTAATATTATATTAAGAACGTCAACGTTCAGTTAGAAAATTCTTACGACTTATAAGAAATCCTAAAATCAGTTCTGGAAGCCCTAATTTCAGTTTCGGGAATTCGAAACCCTAATTCAGAAGTTAAAAACCCTAATTTGGAAATGCAAATACTAGTATAAGGTTTAAACGTTATTAATGATAACCTAATTAGGGATAACTCTAATTGATGTAGAAAACCCTAAATTCTGGATTTAAAACCCTAATTTATAATTAGGGAAAACCTAATTGTTAGTTTAATAAATTTAATGTTAATTAGGAAACATTAATCCTAATTTTCAAGTTATAAGTAATTAGGAAACCTAATTTCTAAATTAGAAAGATTATTTTTCTATTTATAAGCCCTAATGCATAATTATGACCCTAATTGTTAAATTAGCAATTTTAATTAGGATATATTAATCCTAATTAGCAATCTTGAATTATGATTAGGAAATTTTAATATAATTATCGAATCCTAATTATAATTTAGAAATATTAATTTTCTATTTTGAAAACCTAAATTAGAAATTCTAGAAATTTATTGGCAAAAATCTTAAGGGTTAAACCCTAAACCCTAAGGGTTTGGACAATTGACATGTATAGCATTAAAACTAAAATTAAAATGACTAAAGTACCCTTTTTGTATTATTTTGTAAGTAACTTGTAAATCTTGCTATGATCTTGAGTTGGTTAACCACCCTAGCCCTAGCCTTAGCCATGTGTCAAATATCAGCCATCAATTGCTAGCAAATACATTGAATCGTATCATTTATATAGATTAAAGAGAGAGAAAATGCTAACTTTATTTTTCATATGAACCAAAACTTTCTCTCTCTAAGATTTCAAAAATGGAAAGAGAAAGGGAGGGTTAAGTCAAGCTAATATCATTCCATAGCAAACCTAGATCAGATCACAAGGATCAGATTCAAGATCAAGCATCAAAGAGGTATAGAAACCCTAAACCTAGAAATCTTATGATCTGATGATAGATGATGTTGTTTGTTGTTTAGAATAGTGTATAAGGGTGTTACTTAGTGATCTGGGTTGTAATAACTTGGATCCATAACATCCAGATGCTCGAAAATGGATTTTTTAAAACTGATTTAAGAGCCCTAAAATGTTGTCTGACAGCCATATGTCAGAGGTTGTAGATCCTTCCCTGTTAATGATTTATTCTGTTTTTAGTTATAGACTTGTAGTATGTTGTAAGGGCTTTGATCTGGAACTGGAATCAGGGTTAGATCATGTCTAGAACTTGAGTTATTAAGAGTCAAAGGTCGTTGACCGACCATGACCATCTGGTTTCTGGGCAGCCCAGAAACCCAGAAAGGGTCTGACAACGTTTTGCAGGCGCTAGATCTTGCCGTCATTTGTTATTTTGGTCATGTTGTTGGGTTTTTATTGTGGACTTGTATATGAACTACAAGTACATGCTATTCGATCACCTAGATTAACTGTAGAATCAATGTTAAAGGTGGTCAAAGTAGAGTTGACCGACTGTCTGATGAAGATTCTGAAAAACCTAGAATCTTCAAGAACACGTTCCTGACAGGTACTTTGACCGACCTAGATCTACTGCTTGTTATGTTGTTTTACTACTCTAATATATGATAATTATACTTTGTCATGAGTACTACAAGATTGAACCTTAAGATCACATTATTCAAACCTGGAAAGCCTAAATTCGAAGGCTCAAGGTAAGGCTTAACAACCGTTCTTCATTTCTGGAAAACCCGAAAATGAAGAACAGCTCTGACAAGACTTTCTGAACCTTAGATCTCTCTGATTTATTGTGTATTGGCCATGGAACTTGTTTAGGGTTGTAGTACTATATTAGTACTATAACATTAAAACAAAAGATAGCCCAAAAAGCATATGGTCGTGAATTTAGTACCGGTCAAACAAGTCACCCGGTTAACTGGCCATGAAGGTTCTGGGCAGCTCAAGAACACTTATAGCAACAGTTTAGTCGCTATAGGGCCCTTTAGCGACAGATAATTTCTGAAAATAATTATTTTATTAAATAATTAGAGAAAAATAATTTTAAATTATTAAAAATACAAAACAAATTCCTAAAAATTATTTTAAAGCCTGAAAATTAGTTTTTAATTATTCTGAATATATTTCATAAATATTTAATATTTTTGGAATATTAATGGTATTTAATTTATTAAATTATAATATTAAATAAATTATTTAAAAATGATTTTAATACATAAAAAATAATGAAAAATTATATTATGGTATAAGAAAATATTTTAAGTTATTTTTAATGACTTTTAATATTTTGTGATGAATTTTATTAATAAATTAATATTAATGATAATTAATTTATTTAATAAATATATTAAATAAATTATGGAAAAATAGAATTAATGATTTAAAAAGCATATAAAAATTATTTAAGTGTTATAAAAATATTTTAAGTTATAAAATATAACTTTTGATATTTTGTCATGAAAAACATTAATATTTAGTATTAATGGCGATTATCGGATAATGGATTTAAATGTTTAAAAATTATTTAAATTAGAAATTAAGGTATTAAAAATACTTTGATATATTATAAATATATTATAATATTATGACATATATTTTATTAATATTTAATATTAAATAAATATTAATAATAAAGGAATTATACGGTATTTAATTCATATAAATACAATATTAATGATTGAAAAATTATTTTTAAATGAGAATAATTATTTTAAAATTATTACGAGATTTTGAAAAATGTTTTGATCGAATAGAAAATTATCTAAGATAATGGTTAAATGTTTAGACAGAGTTTAATTAAATTTAAACTCAATATTTATCCGACTAAGCAGTCGGGATGTCAGAATTGTACCGAACTCGACTCGGACTGTAAAAGTTTGACTTGAGGTTAGGTCTTATGTGTGTTATAGAGTAATAGGATTATGTGATAATGTGTTTAGGTTATTTTAAATATTGTGATGATATTATTCTAACTTAGAAATAAATATTATTAATATTAGGTCTTCAAACAAAGCTTATTAAATTGCATATCGGTAATCAACGGTTCAGGCAAGTTTTTCTTAACTCAAATTTGAGTTGTTTCATTCAAATATACTTGTGGTTAATTATTCCTGATTGTCATGTCTAAGAATTATTAAAACGCACTCTGTGCATACTGCATGTATTCATCAGGTATGAAAGGCTGATCACCTTCATTATCATTCAATCCAGATATATATATGTTCATGTTTCATGTTCGTTCAGCTATGTAAAATTTTGTTCATGCTAGTTCACAATTATATTATAGAATTGTAGCCAGCTTTTGTTCAACTCTTTCAATCATGATATCTCCTTAATTTATTGAACTTAAACTTGTTGGGCAAACTTATTGCTCAACCTTGCTATATTATGATTAATATTGTAAATTAAGACGAATACGTCGGATACAGGAAAGGATAAAGCCAAGTTCAGCTTGGGACTATATGTGCAGCTAGATTTATAACAATTATATATGATAATAACATCATATGTTAGATAGTTTATGAATTGTGTATAAGTTAAGGTTACTCGACCTTGGAAAATAATGTGTAAAGTTTATTGTATAAACAAATTATGTTTATATCTTCCGCAATAGTGATAGAATGATTGTACCAGATTCGTGGTGATTTAGGACCCGTATTTGGGGCTCTCACAGATACAAAGTCTCAACGATTCGTCCTTCTTCTTCACAAAAAGTACCGGTGCTCCCCACGGCGAAACACTCGGTTGAATGTATTTTTTATCCAATAGTTCTTGTAGTTGAACCATCAACTCCTTCATTTCTACTAGCACTATACGATATGGTGCCCTTGAAACTGGTGTCACTCCTGGCACAATATCTATTACGAATTCGATCTCCCTATCTAGTGGAAGACCTAGTAATTCGATTGGAAATACATCCATGAATTATTTGACTATAGGTATTTGTTCCATCGTTGCTCCCACTTTCTAGGTATCAACAATATGACACAAATAACCTACACATCCCTTCCTCAACAATTTCCTAGTTTGCGTCATGGTAAGGCAGCACGAACGTCCCGGTAATTTATTACCGTAAAACACTACATGAGGTTGTCTCAACGTTCTAATGTTTACACATTTCTTTTGACAATCTATAATTTCACCATGGTTAAACAACCAATCCATCCCAAGAATCACATCGAATTCTCCCAACTTTATCAGTATCAAATCTACCGATAATTTATAACCTCATATTTCTACACAACAACGCCTATGAATATTTTTAACAGGGATTATTTCTTCATTGGCTACCTTAATATTCAAAGGTAAAAGCAATCTTTCGGGAAGTAATCCTAATCGTCTAGCAAAATCACGTGCTATGAAAGAACAAGTAGCACCCGAATCAAACAACACATAAGCATTTATATCGTTGATTGGGATAATACCTGCAACTACATCCCCTGATACAACTGCATCTTGGACCGTCATGTTAAAGGTGCGGGCCATCGGCCTACTCGTTTGAGCTGGACCACTAATAGCTAACTTACCACTATTAGTGCCCTTATTCCCATCCATCCCCTTCTTTGGGCAATTCTTCGCCATGTGATCCGTTGATCCATATACGAAGCATCCGTGATTCTTCTTCGGACTTGGATAGTTAGGTGAAATGTTCCCCTCTCGTCCACAGTTGTAACACACCACTTTTCCTTTGAGACAGACTCCTAAGTGAGTCTTCCCACAGTTCTTGCACGCCTCCATCATCTTCTTAGGATCTCCTTGCTTTACCCCGGTATTTCCAGAGTTAGAAGTCTTCCTCTTTTGCCCGTTGCCACTCCCGCTGGCTCCCTCAATTTTCACCCCCCCTTCTACCTTATTCTTTTTCTTCTTCTCTCTGTGGTATTGGCTTAAAGCCTCATTACCACCCTCGGTAATTATTGCCTTCTCCAGAATGGTTCCAAATGAATTACTTTAAAACACGGATATCTAGCTATAGAGCCAGGGTTTCAAGCCCTGCTCAAATCTCCTCACCTTTTTCACCTCCATATCCACCTGATGTGGAGCAAACCTCGCCAGTTCATTGAACTTGGCAACATATTGGAGAACAATCATTTCCCCTTGTTTCAGTTCTAAGAACCTCATCTCCATCCTATGTGATGCCCCCAAAATAGGTCCACACAACCCATTCTGAGTCGCCAAATACACGGTACAGAAAATAACTTCAACTTCATTATTACAATTATCGTGGAAAATACGACAACACATAGGCTGTGAGTTTAAATACAAATATTGTCTTCTAGACAATATCCACACTCAAATAAGTCCTCATTACAATTATTGATATACTATTTTACAAAATAGTGAGGACTATTAAAATAACTGCCTTTAACATCACTCCACACCCCGACTAGTTCCCGCAATATTCTCACCTCCTGAGAAGAAAAATGGAACCAAAAGAAAAAGGGTGAGCTCAACTAGCCCAATAAAGAATATTATAACTAAAATAATGTAGAACAAATTATCCTTACTCCTCAACATGGAAAAATCTGATAGAATACAATAGACAACAAGTTTTAGATCATCAACTGCAGCGAAAATAATAATTCATTAGAAGAGTTAAGTAGAGAATAAAGTCTACTATCTTCTATAATTTAAAAGTCCATCATCAATATTTTATCCCTATAATATCAATCAATATATATTTTGAATAAAATATTCATCTTTGCACTACGGGCCAAAGATATTCATTTGTATCACCAGTTGGTCATGTTCATCTTAACACCTGTCCATCTTTACACTACGGGCCAAAGATATTCATCAGGTAATCATTCATCTTTGCACTACAGGCCAAAGATACTCATCATGTATCACCATTTAAAACTGAGGATGATGAAAAATATTTTAAAAAACGAATCCAATGAGATAAAGGACACGATTAGGGATTCATACTTTAGTTTATCCAAGTTCAAGAATACTCTATAATAATCAATTGTGGAGCACAATTCAAGAATAAAGTTCAAAACATAGATCCAATCAAAGATAGGAACCATAACAGATAACTTAGATACAGAAAAGAAAACTCAAGGAATTTTTGATCATTTCAGGAATTATAGAAGCAATACTTACTGTAGTAAGTTTAGAGTTAGGAGTCTAAAATGAACAATATACGAAACTGCAATTAGATTTTCAACTATCATGCGGTAGTCTGCATAGACAGATCATTTTCACAATTTAATAACAATTGAATACGAAGGGTTATTCACCAGGCATGCAGCAGTCCACGTAGACAGGTTATTCCCACAGAATAATAAAGAATGGAATAACAAATAGATTTCACCATGCATGCGGTAGTCCACGTAGACAGGTTATTCTAACAGAATAATAAAGAATTGAATAACAACCCTTACGAGTATTGAAAGAAAATAACTCTCTTCATGAATACGAAAGAAATAATACCCCTTATGAATACAACAAATAATATCCCTTACGAATATTGAACGAAGATAATATTCCTTATGAATACGAAAAAAAATATCGTAAGAGAATATAAAATAAATAATACCCCTTTACGAATACAACAAATAATATCCTTTATGAATATTGAATGAAGATAATATTCCTTACGAATACGAAAAATAATATCGTAAGTGAATATGAAATAAATAATACCCCTTACCTTAGTAGAAGATTGAATACTGAAGTAGGGTAGTAGTAGAATACTCTTCTTCTTGCTCCCTATAGTTTCTCTCTCTAAAGTTTTAGTGAATTCGTAAGAAATAATGAAGGAATGAGCTTCTATTTATAGAAAAAACGACTGAATAGTAACTAATTCATGAACGGCCCAGATTAATTTACTTTTAAACGGACGGTCCATATTGATTTACTATTATAACTTTCCACCAGCGGTCTTTATTGATTTACTATTATATCTTCAACCAACAGTCTGAAAAATTAGCACATCTCATCATGGAATAATAAGACAAACTTACAACAAACACCTCATAACAAACCCCTCTATTTATATCAAAAATTGAATAAATATTTACCATAAATCACTTATCTTTAATCAACACATTTTTAATCTTTCAACAATTATTCATCATTAATATTATAACTCACAATATTTAACAACCGGATCATTTCCAGGAAAGAGGGGGCTTTCTGATAAGGATTTCTCCCTATTGGCGTGCAATTAGGTGACCAAACTTATCCTCGGCAGAACTTTCTAGACATCGTCAATATTATAAATAATAATATGAATAACTTTGTCGTCTCAATTATTGATTTAATAATATAAAATATTATGCAGATAACACTGTGACAATAATTGAATCAGATAACATGAGATACTATGCAGTAATTACTGTAGCAATAATTGAGTATAACTGAGTGATTTCTCATGTAAGCATCAATAATCAATACCGTGTGCTACTATGCAACCACGCGTATTACTGTACTTTTAGCACCAGGTATTTCAACAGTTTAACGGTATAATTTGGTCAGAAAAAGAAACCAATTTTGTCGTGAATAGCACCCCGTGAATAGTAACTCGTGAATAGTAACTCATGAATAGTAACTCGTAAATAGTAACTCGTGAATAATAACTCATATTCATACATAGTACCGTATACGTAAATAGTATCATATACATGAATACTGTCGTATACGTGAATAGTGTCGTATACGGGAATAGTAACCCCGACATGAAAAGGTAAAAATTTCATAAGAAAGTTTAGACCAATATTATTTCTATCATTTTCTAACTACGACAATACTTTCGTTGTGGGGTCCACCAATGATTGTGCCGTCGTACGAATATTCCCCGACAACAAGAATATTCCAAGACCAAACGAATATTCCTCGACAAAAATGAATATTTTATAACCACTTGCTTATTTTGTAAAATTTACAAATATTACCCACAACTATAACATTATATCAAATCCACACCATAATATTCTAAAATAATAATTAGAGAAAATTCCATTTTATAAAAAAAAATTGGGGTCTTACATCCTACCCTACATACTCGTGGGAAAATAGTTCTCGAAAAAAATCTCCTCGAATCGTGTCCACGTTATCTTCTCCTCTCCAGCCCTAGCCTGGTTTGCCTCCCACCAGAAGTTGGCCTCTGCCTTTATCATGAAGGTAGCAAAAGAAACCTTTTGCCCCTCTTCGACATTTGCAATAACAAATATCTTTTCAATTTCTTTTACCCAAGTCTGAGCTTCTATAAGGTCCGAAGTTCCTTTGAACTCCGGCGGACCTGCACCCTTAAAATCCTTAAACGTAATAGCACGTACTACTGCAGGATTTACAGGTATATTTGCCCCATTTCAATTAAAAGCAACCGTTAGCAAATTAATAAACTCTTGCATCGGATTAACCGGTCTCCCTTCCGGTTGATTCACGTTCGCTTCTTGATTTCGTTGTCTTCTTCTTGGCGGCATCTTTCTGTTAAAATGAATAACACCTCATTATTACTTTCTTCTTGTTAATTAGTTATTATTTATTATTAAAGAATAACTCAAACTCATTGAACAACATGTTCAATAAAAGGCTTATATTGATATTCTTCTTCCTTATAGTATAATACTACATCATTCATCATTACACAGCCTTAGCTGATTACATTACTTTCCCACAATTGCTTTCCAAAAATTGGATTTTACAAAAGACTACCCTTTGATATACAAAAGAGGTTTTTACGTCACTACATAAATATAACCTATTTACATGTCTAACTCTACTCTAGCTACTAACTAGATTACATTTGCCTAATGGCATTCTCATAATCTGCATTGGCAAGACTGACTATCACATCTCGACTGATAGTATGCCGAGTCTGCCCTGCCTCTACAGGATACTCAGCCACTTACCGCTAAAAATCCTTGTGAGAACTCCTATGTATGTAGGACATTCTACTAATCTTCTACTTCTTAGCCTTTAGCTCCTGCCTAAGCTCAAAGGCCTCGTGTTTCAGCTCATGGACCTTGTCCTTCGCTAAAACTTTCTCATCATGCTCTTCCTCCCACATCATTTTCATGTCTTTCTTGTTTGCCAAGATGTCATGGATATCCTCCTTTAATTCTTTCACCTCCTTTCCCAATTGCATATTCCTATCCAACACTGTCATGAACAGCGCCTTCATTGACTCCCCCGGAGTCATCTCTTCTGTAGGTGCTACCGTGTCAAACGATACCACTTCCACCTCCTCCTCTAATATACCATCAAATAAGGATGTAAATCCTAAATTCTCCGAGTCTTCTGACTCAACCACCACCACCTCTGGCAACTCAGCTACAGGTGTCGGTAAAATCTCTACTTGGTTAACAAACTCCTCACTAATTACATGTATATCCCTATACATCACGTTATCTCCTGACATCTACAACAAAACAAATTATTTTGATTAGTGCACATCATTAGGATAGTAAAAAAACATATATCGCATTTAATACATTTTTAGGGTTAACTTCATCTTTTACTTCTTTAACTCTTCTGAAGGTTATGGGTTAAGATTCTTTTCCCCCTTATATTTTATAACCTACAGCTCTGATACCAATCTGTGACGCCTCCAAATCCAGGTATCTTCTAACCCGACAGATAGTGCTACACGGTGCTATAGTTAACACATACATTCCATTAAAATACCTTAAAAGAGTAAATATGTCTTCTATATATTACAAATTTATATTTCATTTACCAGGTTCTTTGTAACCATTACATTTATTGTTTGTCATAGTATCAAATAAATACAAAATTCATACTATGCTATTACAAGACAACTACTAGTCTGCCTTAGCCTTTCCTTTATCCTTACTGGATCCTCCAGTCCATTCGGTCTTAGCTGCATTCATTTGGTTCAAGCAAGAGTGAGCATAACTAGCTCAGCAAGTATGACAATTTCATTTGAGCAATATGCTTGAATCATATGAATCGTATATCTTCTATAATTGAATCAATAGTTATGAAGTACTACAGATAATTCAAAATAACACTTCTCTTTTCTTAAAAATGTTTAACCATGCACAACATATGTTAAACATAAATTTTGGTCCAAGACCTTGAGCATTTCAGTCTTTCTTTGAAAAGGATAACCCGGCACCAAGTTCGTAAGTTCGGCATTTCTTACGAGCATGTCTAGGTGATCAGCCTATAGTACTCTATGTTGTACAACACTACTTCATTAAATGTATCTACGTTTAAGTTTTGGCAACCTCACGTGCCTGTTGATTGACGACAAAACTTTTGTTTATTCATACTCAGTCTTTCTTTGAAATCCATACCAAAACAGTTGGCATAAGATAGCAACGTTGATATGATTTTGATAGATTATAAGAAAATCCACAAAACATATTAAGTCTAGCCGAAGTAATTGGCTTCGACTTCGTTATACATCAATTCATTCGTAAGATACATGAATTACAAAGCTTGTCCATAAAGAACATAGACAAGGGTTTAGAACACTTGCCTTCAGCGTCTTCTACAGTTAATTCACTTTTCTTTTATGTCTTTAAGGATTCTACAATACATAATCACATAACATACCACATTAGGTCATAAACAATTAAGTATGGTCACTAATCTATCTTCCCCTTCTTCTCAATCTAATCATTCATTAGATTGGTTAACGTTCGTTACGGTTTAACGTATTACTTTATGTTTACATGCAAGTAACCTTTCGTCAACTTTTAAATCATTAAACTTAAGGTTATAATCATCTTTAATGATGTTACTTTAAGTTAATTAAGGTAATAATTCACCTTCAATCAACTTACATTTTCTTTACATTCATTTTTATTCCTTACTATCTCTTTCCTAGTGCTGGCGCTGCGGCGCCAGCTTCCTTTATATGGCTCGCGCTGTAGCGCGAGTTAGAAGTGTCCATGTATGGGTCTGGCATTGCGGCGCCACATCCTTTACTATGGGCCGCGCTGTGGCACCACTTAACAGTGGGTTAGGGTTTCGTCTTGGAACTGCAGCGCCAACTTTAGAACCTTGGGCGGCCCTGCAGCGCCGGCCCTGCCTCAAAGAAAATTTCTAAGTTTTTCCACTAAAATCCTTTCCGGGCTCATAACTTACTCATTATAAGTCAGAATTGGCTCGTTCAAAAGCTGTTATCTCACATATCTTATGTTCTACGATTTCATTAGGATATCTTACATTTTTGAATCTGTTAACATGGAATTTATCGTTTAAATTCTTTATTACACGTTCGTTAAACGTTCGTGAACGTTCATAGCTCGTTTCTTTGTTTTAAGTTAGAATTCAACCATTCTCGAGTTCGCAACTCTAAAATGCAAAGTTATACTACACGCCATCGAAAACCAAAGTTTCCGAGTTAAACGACGACTTTTGACTTTCATTCCGAGAATTTCACGATTTTGACGATTATCGTCTAATCTCGTAAATTTCGCCATAACTTCGTTACTTGATATTTTTACACCGTTTAAAATGGATTCATTCCATACTTCTATCATCCTAACCAAAAATATATCATCTAATCCTATACATGATGGTTTTAAACTTGTCCATCAATAACAAATGAAAATTCTTCATGTGTTCTTCATTAGTTCATAATTCTATGATTATGATTCCACTTGTAACATAGTTTATTAAGGTTTAAGTCAACTAATAGCCATCCTTGTTACTCCTTATGATACATGCTCCACCATTAATCACTTATCTATCAAACTACACTTGAAGAGATGAAGAATAATGGTCTAGGATTCCTTACCTTTGTGTTCTTAACTTGATTCTTCTTCTTTTCTTCTTGAATTAGCAAGACACTTCTCACTTTTCTCTCAATATAATTGTGCTAAGATGTTGGTGTTTTTGAACAAGGCAACAAATGAAGCAACAAGCTCTCTATTTATAGGATTTTCAAAGTGAGGGCATTATGATCAATTAGCTATCCCACCTCCATACTTTTCCACCTCCTTATTATTCATTACTTGCCCACCACAAATCCTATCCTTTGCTTGGCCATCAAGGTGGCCAGCCATGACTCATCATGGGGGGGTCACATGGGTTCCCCATGGGTTTTTCTCACCCGGTGACCCATCGATTTGATCCACAGGTCCAGTTCTTGGTTCGGGCTTAAGTTTTATTAACTTTGGGCCTTACGTTGGGCTTGCATTACTAATCTTTAGGCCTTAACAAGATTTCACTTGGGTTTGCCCAATTCATACACAAATCCTACTAGTTCATTACAATTGGCTTAAGCTATTAATGTATAATCCTTGTATTCTTCTCGTATACTAATTCGTATAATCATTCATCATATATGTTATGTCATCTTTTGTATATACTAGTACAATACCTCGTATCATACTCGTATTCATTGCCTCGTATAATACTTTCTTATTATACGATCATCATTCATTCAAGTCTTTACTTTCCTTAACATTCTCAAACTTAGTACGTAGGCGAAAAACTACGTTTGTCATAACTGAATTATTATTACATAATCCATCCTCATTACGTATTTTTTGGAAGTTCAAAAATAATGCCCGAACATAAATGGATAAATAGTGTTTTTCGAAGAATTTCTTGGAAAGCTTTTATTTTCGTCTTGAAAATTCAAACACCTTAATTCTATCACGTAGCCAGAATACTACGACTTTATTCCACGTTTAGGTTATAGAATAACCTTGATATTGCTTACTTGTTATAAATAACATATATTATAATTTTATTCATTATTTATTTAAATAAAATTATTCTACAATTAATCTGATTTTCTCGGTCGTTACACGTGTTGTGTGCGTATGCCCGGATCGTTGATCCGTGACTTTTACTGCTTATATATATATATATATATATATATATAAATATTATTCTCGAATTCGAACTCGATTGAGCCTGGATAGACACATCCGGTGTGTTTACTGCTTTTATCTATATATATTATTCTCGAATTCGAACTCGATTGAGACTGGATAGACACATCTGGTGCGTTTACTGTTTTTATATATATATAAATACTTATATGAATTTGATTGAGCCTGGATAGACACATCCGGTGCGTTAATACCTTATATATATATATATATATATATATATATATATATATATATATATATATATATATATATATATATACGACTCTTTACAGCTTTTGTACATACTGCATCATCATGCGAGCTTAGGAATCATGTGATCATAGATTCAGTTCTTGAATCTAGATTCGATTCCCGTGATGGACATTTTGAGCTGCAACCAGCTTGCAAATTATTCACGGTGTCTGAATTTTCTTAGATGGCTTTCATGCCCACAAGGAGTTCGGCACTGCTATGTATCTTATTTTTTCGAAGATGCCTCGCATCTCGATAATAATAAAAACAATCAAGCTGAACATATAATAAAATGGAAGTATCAAAGGCCTCAATTACTATTGAGCATAAGGGTTTGAAAAACCTGTTTTATAAAATATCACTGCCATATCTCGTTAAAATTGAACTTTTATAAAAAATTCAAACCCTTTGTATATAGGTGCAAACGAGGCATAGCACTACTTTCAGATAATTGCACATTAACCTATACACATACACACACAATCAGATAAAATTTAAAATGAAAAGTGGCGGTAACCGTGTCACCACGGAAGTCAGGGGGTGCCTAACACCTTCCCTCCGCTTAATCAAGACCCCGGACCCTAACGAATCTCAATTTCATAGACCAGTTAAACAGTGTCACATCACTAGGTCTATGTGTAAACCTTTTCTCGGTTGAGTTAGTGCAACCATTTAAAAATACCAACTGGCGACTCTTACAGTCCAATCGTCGACATATACATGTCGGACCTTTTCACAACTTATTTTTTCAAACAAATCTCACTTAACATGAGAACACCAAAGGACAAGAACAGAAAAGGGATAAATAAAAATCCCGACGTCGACAGGTGGCGACTCTGCTGGGGATATCCAGTAAGAGGGCTTAAGCCACATAATACCCATATATCCCGACCGACCAAATAAACACAAATAAGCTTAGGTAGGACACACTAGCGAAGGATTTACTCGTCACTCCCTTCCTAGATCTAACCCCAGATCTCTATCAGCGATCATATCCCTAAGCTCTGATACCAACTGTGACACCCCCAAAATAGGTCCACACAACCCATTCTGAGTCGCCAAATACACGGTACAGAAAACAACTATAACTTCATTATTACAATTGTCGTGCAAAATACGACAACAAATATGTTGTGAGTTTAAATAAAAATATTATCTTCTAGATAGTATTCAAACTCAAATAAGTCCTCATTATAATTATTGATACACTATTTTACAAAATGGTGAGAACTACTAAAATAACTACCTTGAAACATCACTCCACACCCCGACTAGTTCCCGCTATATTCTCGCCTCCTAAGAAGAAAAATGGAATAAAAAGGAAAAGGGTGAGCTCAACTAGCCCAGCAAAGAATATTATTACTAAGATAATGTAGAACAAATTATCATTAGTCCTCAACAGGGAAAAATCTGATATAATACAATAGACAACAAGTTTTAGATTAACAACTGCAGCGGAAACAACAATTCATTAGAAGAGTTAAATAGAGAATAAAGTCTACAATCTTCTATGATTTAAAAGTCCATCATCAATATTTTATCCCTGTAACATCAAGCAATGTACATCTTGAATCAAATATTCATCTTTGCACTACGAGCCAAAGATATTCATTTGTATCACCAGTTGGTCATGTTCATCTCAACACCTGTCCATCTTTGCACTACGGGCCAAAGATATTCATCAGGTAATCATTCATTTTGTACTACAGGCCAAAGATATTCATCAAGTATCACCATTTAAGACTAAGGATGGTGAAAAATATTTTAAAGAACGAATACAGTGAGATAAAGGACACAATTAAGGATTCATAATTTAGTTTATCCAAGTTCAAGAATACTCCATAATAATCAATTGTGGGGCAAAATTTTAGAATAAAGTTCAAAACATAGATCCAATCAAAGATAGGAACCATAACAGACAACTTGGATACAGAAAAGAAAACTCAAGGATTTTTTGATCATTTCAGGAATTATAGAAGCAATACTTACCGTAGTAAGTTTAAAGTTAGGAATCTGAAATGAACAATATACGAAACTGTAAATGGATTTTTAACTGTCATGTGGTAGTCCGCGTAGATAGATCATTTCTATAATTTAATAACAATTGAATACGAAGGGTTATTCACCAGGCATGCGGTAGTCCGCGTAGACAGGTTATTCCCACAGAATAATAAAGAATGGAATAACACAAGATTTCACCATGCATACGGTAGTCCGCGTAGACAGGTTATTCCAACATAATAATAAATAATGAAATGATAAAAAGATTTCACCATGCATGCGGTAGTCCGCGTAGACAAGTTATTTCAACATAATACTAAAGAATAGAATAACAAAAGGATTTCACCATGCATGCGGTAGTTCGCGTAGCCAGGTTATTCCAACAGAATAATAAAGAATGGAATAACAACCCTTACGAATACGAAAAATAATATCGTAAGCGAATATGAAAGAAATAATACCCCTTACAAATACAACAAATAATATCACTTACGAATATTGAACGAAGATAATATTCCTTACGAATACGAAAAATAATATCGTAGGCGAAAATGAATTAAATAATACCCCTTTACCTTTGTAGAAGATTGAATACTGAAGTAGGGTAGTAGCAGAATACTCTTCTTCTTGCTCTCTATAGTTTCTCTCTCTAAAGTTTCAGTGAATTCGTAAGAAATAATGAAGGAATAAGCTTTTATTTATAAGAAAAAGGACTGAATAGTAACTAATTTATGAACGGACCAGATTAATTTACTTTTAAACGGACGGTCCATATTGATTTACTATTAAAAAACTTAAAGCAACGGTCCATACTGATTTACTTTAAACCAGCGATCCATATTAATTTACTATTATAACTTTCCACCAGCGGTCTTTATGATTTACTATTATATCTTCAACCAACGGTCTGAAAAATTAGCACATCTCCTCATGGAATAATAAGAAAAACTTATAACAAACACCTCATAACAAACCCCTCTATTTATATCAAAAATTGAATAAATATTTTTCACAAATCACTTATCTTTAATCAACACATTTTTAATCTTTCAACAATTATTCATCATTAATATTATAACTCACAATATTTAACAACCAGATCATTCCCAGGAAAGAGGGGACTTTTCGATAAGGATTTCTCCCTATTGGCTCTTAATTAGGTGACCAAACCCCTTTCCTCGACAGAACTTTCTAGACATCGTCAATAATGTAAATAATATTATGAATAACATTGTCATCTCAATTATTGATTTAATAATATAAAATATTATGCAGATGATACTGTGACAATAATTGAATCAATAATATAAGAAAAAGAAACCAATTTTATCGTGAATAGTATCCTGTGAATAGTAACTCGTAAATAGTAACTCATGATTATTAGCTCGTGAATAGTAACTTATGAATATTAACTCGTGAATAGTAACTCATAAATAGTACTCCATATTCGTAAATAGTATAGCAATTACTATAGCAATAATTGAGTATAACTGAGTGAATTCCCACGTAAGCATCAATAATCAATACCGTGTGCTACTATGCAACCATGCGTATTACTGTTCTTTTACCACTAGGTATTTCAACACTTTAACGGTAAAACTTTTGTCGTTATTTTATTAAAACTCAAACTTGTCGTTTTCTTCATCCGACCATTTTCCGTTATGGGGTCCACAAATGACTGCGCCGTCGTACGAATATTCCCCGACAATAAGAATATTCCACGACCAAACGAATATTCCCCAACAAAAATAAATATTTTATAACCACTTGCTTATTTTGTAAAATTTGCACATTTCACCCATAACTAAAGCATTATATCAAATTAACACCTTATTATTCAAAATATTAATTAGAGAAAATTCTATTTTATTTAAAAATAAAATTGGATCTTACAACCTCCCCTCCTTATGAAATTTCATCCTCGAAATTGACGTGCATAGCTGGTGTTTCGAAAAGGTGAGGGTACCTCGCTTTCATTTCTGATTCCAACTCTCAGGTCATTTTCTTAATAGCATAGTTCCTCCACAAAACTTTGACTTGTGGTATAACCTTTGTGCGTAGGACATGCTCCTTCCTATCCAAAATCTAGACTGGTACCTCCTCGTACGTTAAATGTGACACCCCCAAATTCGGGTACTTCGATTCCACGGGATTTGGTGTTCACAGTACAAGCATCATCTATCTATCTACCCGTAAATAATATCAAACCAAACAATAGATAGAAATCATAATAAAATCTATTCCCTTAAGGGTTACATCAACTGAATCATAAATAAATCCTAGGTTACTCTAACCTTAAAATATCTGTGCGGAATTCTAAACAAATAAGTCTTAACATCAACATAACTCAAGTCTTAAACAAATACATCAATTAATAAATAACAGGTCTTCATCATTTGCTAACTTTGCCCTTGCCCTTACTAGTGGATGGTTCATCGCTTCTTTCATTCTTAACTGCAATGTTATTATTAAGTAAGAGTGAGCACAAATGCCCACAAGTATAAAAAAATGAAACAACAGTATAACAACATGCGAATAATCAACGACATCTGAATAAAGCTCAACTTTTGAATCAAGAATAAATAACATGAATCAAAAGAATACTGAGGGTCATAAGACCTTGAACTATGTCCTAGGTTAACAAGGGTTATACTTGAAACCTTTAACAGTCATAAGACTATGGACCTTCTTCTCGTACTTAGGGGGATCGGCCCTTAGTACCATACTGTGCACAATATCTTAACGCTAACGCATAAGTGAATCCCTTTTCAGGGTTGTTCATCTCAGTTTGACATTCGAGTCCGCACCAAATGAAGTTTGGTTTGGATAATTCAATAAGGGTTCTGAAATTTAGAACGTTCATCAACTAAGGACTAGCTAAATCATTAAGATTCACTAGTCTAAAAAGGTTCAACAATAATGATATTCGATTTGAATAATAATCTCAAATGTATACAATAGAACAATTATTGTATAATTGAATCATGCTTTGAAAGATAATCAATCTTTAATATAATACTTGAACTTGAATAATAATTTAAGTTTAAGTAAATTGCTCAATGTAAAAATAGAGTTAAGAAACTTGCTCAATTTAAGAGTTTAAGTTTAGGAGACTTGCCTCGCGTGTAGATTACACTTTAACTAATCACATTCTTTGAAATAAATCCTACATACCATTCACATTCAATACCAGTTAATTATTAACTAATCATCATAACTTATTCTCGTTGTCTACTTTAATAATTGACTAACTTAGTCAAATCATCACGTTGACACCTAATTTGTTCGTCATGAATGAATAACTAATTATGTATTTAATAATACAATTCACATGTAATTATGTTATTTACATGTTAAACAAATATTTTATCATCATATAATATTTCTAACATATTTACATGTTCATTATTTTAATACACTAACCCATTGTTAGACTTAGAAAATTTAAAAGCTTATTTTTTTTTCCAGTTCGCGAAGAACACAGAATTCAGCGAAAATAATTACTACAAAATCATTAATTCTCCAAATTAAACATACCCACATGTTGGAATTCATATATAATTAATACCCAATATTTATATACTGACAAAACTAATTTTAAACACTTAATAACAGATTTAAAGCCTAACAATTCACTGACTTTGATGTTCATGAAGTTTTAGAAAACTTTATGTGAAAATTCTCCCTACGAATTCGTTACAACACCGAATTCGTTCGTTTAAGGCTTAAACTCTTCGTATTAACATGCATAACAACATACAAGTCCAAAATTTAGGGATAATATATAATCAATACATTAATTATCACATATATGGCCATATGGCCATATCACGTACCCTGTTTATTTTGAAAAACATACGTACGACATGCTTTCATGAAACTGATCACATGGCTTACATGGTATATATAATTAAACACTATTTGGTATAACATAACACACATATATAAAGTTATACTCATCTCATATACCAAACACAGAGATTTTTAGAAAACTGTGAAAGCCATTTTATGAAAACCTAAAAGACGTAAATGTAGAAATTGGGTTTGGAGAGAATTACCCAGAGTATAAGATGATCAGATAACCCTTTTTGCAATAACATGTAATTACACACTCACAAATTCTCTCAAAAATTCTCACCTTCTCTCTGAACTCTCTCTGAAAATAATGCCAGACTTAGGAAATTATGATGAAGAAGAAGGAAGCGTCGAAGAAATAAAACTGACGCGATGTGGTCAGTTGCCCAGTCATGGGTTAAGTGCCCATAACCTCTCTTAGTGCCATGTTTGGCTTAGCAAATAAATTCAAAGCTCATTATTTTAATAAACCTTTTATTATATAGTTTAATAAATGTCACACTCCTTATAAAATAACTCTAATATTTTATTTAATTTATTATAAATAAAATATAATATTTTCTCATAAATTCATATAGTCACATAATTAATTTTTCTCATTAATAAATAATAACAATTTATTAAATCTCTAATTAATAATTAGATTAATTAAATAACATCATGCTTAATTAAATAACTTATTTAATTCGACAAGCTCACATAATCACATACTTGAATAATAATTATTCTCCACATTAATTTAATAAATGTAACACATATAATTAAATTAATCTACCACAATTGCATCGATTAATTATTAAATCTAATAATTAAATCATCAAAAAATATTTATTTACTTCAATAAGTATTTAAAATAATTTACAAAATTCTCGTTCGTCACATCTTTCCCTCCTTAAAAGGATTCTGTCCCCAGAATCACGGCTCAATAATTTTGACCCGTTACACTCTCCCCCCCTTACAAAGATTCTGTCCCCAGAATTGCATAGACATAATTAAGTAAATAAATTAGGGTAATTCTTCATCATATTCGCTTCGAGTTCCCACGTAGCTTCTTCAGCGTTGTGGTTCCTCCAAATTACCTTAACAGAAGGTATAACTTTATTTCTGAGAACTTGTTCTTTTCGGTCGACAATTTGGACAGGAATTTCTTCATAAGATAAGTCTTTCTCAAAATGCAGGGGTTCGTATTCAATTACATGCTTGTAATCAGGTTTGTAAGGTCGTAACACAGAAACATGGAAGACGTTGTGGATATTCTCGAGTGCTGGAGGTAAGGCTACCTCGTACGCAACTTCTCCAATTCTTCGCAGTACCTCAAAGGGTCCAATAAATCTTGGACTCAATTTTCCTTTCTTTCCGAACCTGATCTTTCCCTTCCAAGGAGAGACCTTCAAGAAAACATAACTACCTGATTCAAACTCGATATTTTTACGATGTGGATCAGCGTATTTTTTCTGTCGATCTTGAGCTGCTACCAGTCGTGCTCGGATCACTTTGACTATTTCTACCGTCTGCTGTACCAATTCTGGCCCTAGCAATTGTCTTTCACCAACTTCATCCCAATAAAGCGGAGTTCTGCACTTTCTGCCGTATAACGCTTCGTAAGGCGGCATACCAATACTAGCGTGGTAACTGTTGTTGTAGCCGAACTCTACCAACGGTAGGTGATCATCCCAATTTCCTTTGAAGTCCATTACACATGTTCGTAACATATCTTCCAGTGTTTGAATCGTTCGTTCGCTCTGTCCGTCTGTTTGAGGGTGGTAAGCTGTACTCATTCGCAGTTGTGTACCCATGCATTCCTGAAGACGTTTCCAGAAATTTGATGTGAAGCGCGGATCCCTATCGAAAACAATAGACACCGGCACTCCGTGCCTCGAAACAATCTCTTTCACATATAATCTTGCCAACTGATCTAAGTTAAATCTGATTTTGATAGGAAGGAAGTGCGCGGATTTCGTCAGTCGGTCAACGATAACCCATACTGCGTCGTAGCCTTTCTGAGTCGTCGGAAGGCCAACCACGAAATCCATCGTAATATGTTCCCATTTCCATTCTGGGATCTCCAACGGTTGTAGCAATCCACTCGGTCTCTGATGTTCTGCTTTAACTTTCTGACATGTCAGGCATTTGGCAATACATTCTGCAACATCACATTTCAAATTCGGCCACCAGAAATGTTGTCGAAGATCTTGGTACATTTTTGTACTACCAGGGTGAATCGAATATCTTGAACTATGAGCCTCACTCAAAATTTCTTCCTTAATTTCTTGTACTGGCGGAACCCAAATTCTGCTTTCAAATCTCAATATTCCTTCCTTATCCATCTTAAATCTTGGTTCGGTTCCTTCAGATATCTTCGTTGTTACCTTTTTGCATTCATCATCCTGAAGCTGAGCCTCCTTCACTCTATCTAGTAGAGTTGTACCAGATTGCATCTGAAATAGCTTCTCATCAATCTCCATAGGATACTTCACTTCTAACTCCAGTTTCTCCATATCTGTAATTAGCTCCTGCTGAGCAGTCAACATCATCAATTTCTCACGACCCTTTCTACTTAAGGCGTCGGCAACCACATTAGCCTTACCCGGATGGTATAAAATCTCACAGTCATAATCCTTGATTAATTCCAACCATCTTCTTTGACGCATATTCAAATCTTTCTGTGTAAAAATATATTTCAGACTCTTGTGGTCCGTATATATTTCACACTTTTCCCCGTATAGATAGTGCCTCCAAATTTTCAAAGCAAAAACAACTGCAGCTAACTCCAAATCATGGGTTGGGTAACCCTTCTCGTAATCCTTCAACTGTCGTGATGCATACGCAATGACTTTGCCATTTTGCATCAGCACACAGCCAAGTCCTTTATGTGACGCATCGCTAAAAACAATAAAATTTCCTGTATCATCCGGAAGAGATAACACAGGCGCTGTACTCAACCTCTTCTTTAATTCTTGAAAACTCTCCTCACACTTCTCTGTCCAAACAAATTTCACAGCTTTTTGAGTTAAATTCGTTAATGGAGTTGCGATCTTAGAAAAATCTTGTATGAATCTTCTATAATATCCTGCTAATCCAAGAAAACTTCTTACTTCTGACGGCGTTCTCGGCTGATCCCAGTTAATCACAGCTTCTACTTTGGATGGATCTACCGAAATTCCATCTTTATCGATTACGTGACCAAGAAATTGTACTCTCTCGATCCAGAATTCGCATTTCGAAAATTTAGCATACAACTTCTCCCTTCTCAATACTTCCAACGTTAACCTCAAGTGTTCTTCATGTTCCTCTTTGGTTTTGGAATATACCAAAATGTCATCTATAAATACCACCACGAATTTGTCCAAAAACGGCTTGAATACACCATTCATTAGTCCCATAAATGCTGCAGGAGCATTCGTAAGACCAAACGACATTACTAAAAACTCATAATGACCATATCGCGTTCGGAACGGTGTCTTCGGTACATCCTCTGGCCTCACCTTCAGTTGGTGATAACCACTCCTCAAGTCAATCTTGGAAAAGTATTTTGCTCCCTTCAATTGATCAAACAGATCATCGATCCTCGGTAATGGATATTTGTTCTTAATTGTGACCTTATTTAATTCTCTGTAGTCAATGCAGAGCCTCATCGATCCGTCCTTCTTTTTCACGAACAACACCGGCGCTCCCCACGGCGATACGCTCGGTTGAATGTACTTTTTTGTCCAACAATTCTTGTAGTTGTACCATTAATTCCTTCATCTCTACTGGCGCCATTCGGTATGGTGCATTCGATATTGGAGCAGTTCCGGGCGCCAAATCAATCACAAAGTCTACTTCTCTATCTGGAGGAAGTCCTGGCAAATCGTCTGGAAATACATCGACGAAATCCCTCACAATCGGTATCTCCTCTACCTTCGGGTTCTCTTTTCGACTGTCGACTATGTAAGCTAAATATCCTACACAGCCTTGTCTTAATAACTTCCTGGCCTGCAACATCGTCAGACAACTCGCTTGTCTAGGCGACTTGCTACCATAAAACACAACCTTTGACGGAGTCATAAGGTTAATACGCTTCTTTTGGCAGTCAATTACAGCCCCATAATTGGATAGCCAATCCATACCCAATATAACGTCGAATTCCCCCAATCGAATAGGGATAAGATCTACGTTCATGATATTACCCTTAATATCCACTCTACAATTCTTATACACATGCTTAACAGGAATTATCTCTCTATTCGCAATTTCTATAATCATGGGATATCCCAATTCATCCTTAAGCAAATCGAAACTATTAGCAAAGTCATCGGATATAAAGGAACAAGTAGCACCCGAATCAAATAAAACGTAAGCATTAATTTCATTGATCGGAATGATACCTGACACCACATCACGAGACTGGATTGCATCCTGCACCGTCATACTGAAAGTTCTGGCGGTTGGTCTGTTTGTTGCAGGTGGTCCGGTGATGGTTAAGGTATTTCCACTGCTATTTCCCCGGTTTCCTCCTTGTCCTGATCCTCCCGATCCCTTTTTGGGACAGTCTCTTGCTAAATGATCTTTCGAACCACAGTTGAAACAAGCACCCTTCTTTGGGTTTGGACAATTTGGTGCTATGTGGCCTTCCTGACCACAATTGTAGCACACTCTCTTTCCCTTCAAACAAACTCCTAGATGTGCCTTGCCGCAAGTCAGACATGCTTCTATCTTCTTTTTCTGCCCTCCGTGTTGACTTCCAGCTGTCGAGTTATCCGTCCACTTCCTCTTCTGATTATTATTATTCCCAGTATTACTTCCACCAGTCTTGTTATTACCTTCATTCTCACTCTTTTTCTTTTTCTGTTCTTGGTTGTACTTAGTCACTGCATCACTTCCTCCTTCCGCGAGAATGACCTTTTCCAAAACTCCCGCAAACGTGTTAAGTTGAAACATTGATACCTTGCTGTATACCCAAGGCTTCAGTCCTTGTTCGAATCGTCTGGCTTTCCTCTCGTCAGTGTGTACTTGATACGGGGCAAACCTTGCCAACTCATCGAATTTAGCCGCGTATTCAGGCACGCTCATGTTTCCCTGTTTCAATTCCAGAAATTGCACCTCCATCTGATTCTGCGAACTAGCTGGGAAATACATTTCGAAAAACATCTCTTTGAATCCCTCCCACGTAATTACACCTTCACCTCCTCGCATCTTGTTTGCCTGCCACCAGTAGCTAGCCTCAGACTTCAGCATAAATGTCGCAAAAATGGTCTTCTGATCTTCTCGAACCCTAGCAACGTCGAAAACCTTCTCAATTTCCATCACCCACGTTTGAGCCTCGATCGGGTTTCTGGAACCTTTGAACTCTGGCGGTCCCACCGCCTTAAAATCTTTAAACGTTGTGCTAGGTGGAGCTTGCGGTTGGTTATTCATGACTCCAGTTAGTAAATTAACTAGCTGTTGAACTGGATTAACATTGGCATTATTGTTATTATTGGTTGACCCTTCCTGAGCCGGTTAACGTTATTGTCTTCTCCTTGGCGGCATTTTTCTGTTAAATAAACGTTTATTAGAACTTTATTTATTTCTCTGCATAGTTAAGACATTACTCAACAATTTAACATATCACTTAACACATCATCTCAAACAACTTGATATCTTTTCATTCAAATAAAAAGTTTTAACATTAAACTATATCATACTACTATTTACATCATCTATCCTGGAATAAAGAATCCACAGGATTTAAAACATTCAAATATTAACATATTCCTTAGTTCATAAACACATCAGAATTTACATAAAACTATATAAGTCTTTCACATAAATAAACAGATTCTATTCCTGTCTTCCAAGGTGCTCAATAGCCTTGCCACGCTCCTCATTCATGATACGAGACATCGTCCTGCGATCCAACATATACGATGGAAGTCCTTCAAACTGGATGGGGTACCTTAACACTCGCTCTTGAACCTCATCCATCGCATGATTAAGTGTGGCGTACGTGTCTTCAAGCTTTGCCTTCTTTTCACGACTATCATTTTCTGCACGATCAGCTCGATGTGATTCACTTACCCATCCTTCCTCTGCTATTTTCAGTCTTCCGGAAGTTTCCTTCAGTTCCTTCTTCAGCTTCTCTATCTCCTCGGTTTTATATTCGGTTTGACCCTTCTCATGAATTAGATCCCACTCCACGTTTCCTAAACGTGTATGAAGGGTCACAATCTCTCTATCCTTCTCCTCTAAAGTAGACTGCTGAACAGTCGCTCTCTCAGTCAATTCCTGAACCTCATCTTGTAACTCCATGTTACGATCATATAGTGTGTCATACATCTCAGCATCAACAGTGTACCGTGGTAGCTCCTCTTCTTCTTCCTCCTCATCAAACTCCTCCTCAGGACCCTCCTCAGGATCAATCTCAGGTTCATGCTCCTGACCAACAACGGTGATCAATGGAGATGAAACCCTCTGCACCAACTGCTCCCTAACGACATGAATGTCTCGGGGCTCCTCCTCAGTCGGTCCTATAAGTACACGAGATCCCTCCTCAGTAGGTACTATAGGTAAATGGGGTCCCTCCTCAGTTTGACTAGCTTCTCCATCATTCGTCATCCTGACAACAAAATTTTAAGTTTTAGTTACTAAGTCATACTATCTAATGCATACTTAACACATAAACACATAATGTATTTTATTATCTTCAATGAATTACAAAAATTCATTTCTTAGAACTCGATAAGAGTTTTCAATTACTATCTTCTTCTATAAGGCTACTACCTAAGGTTGTTTCCCCCACCTAAGGTTCATAACCTACGGCTCTGATACCAACTTGTGACACCCCCAAATCCGGGCACTTCGATTCCACGGGATTTGGTGTTCACTGTACAAGCATCATCTATCTATCTACCCATAAATAATATCAAACTAAACAATAGATAGAAATCATAATAAAATCTATTCCCTTAAGGGTTACATCAACTGAATCATAAATAAATCCCAGGTTACTCTAACCTTAAAATATCTGTGCGGAATTCTAAACAAATAAGTCTTAACATCAACATAACTCAAGTCTTAAACAAATACATCAATTAATAAATAACAGGTCTTCATCATTTGCTAACTTTGCCCTTGCCCTTACTAGTGGATGGTTCATCGCTTCTTTCATTCTTAACTGCAATGTTATTATTAAGTAAGAGTGAGCACAAATGCCCACAAGTATAAAAAAATGAAACAACAGTATAACAACATGCGAATAATCAACGACATCTGAATAAAGCTCAACTTTTGAATCAAGAATAAATAACATGAATCAAAAGAATACTGAGGGTCATAAGACCTTGAACTATGTCCTAGGTTAACAAGGGTTATACATGAAACCTTTAACAGTCATAAGACTATGGACCTTCTTCTCGTACTTAGGGGGATCAGCCCTTAGTACCATACTGTGCACAATATCTTAACGCTAACGCATAAGTGAATCACTTTTCAGGGTTGTTCATCTCAGTTTGACATTCGAGTCCGCACCAAAGGAAGTTTGGTTTGGATAATTCAATAAGGGTTCTGAAATTTAGAACGTTCATCAACTAAGGACTAGCTAAATCATTAAGATTCACTAGTCTAAAAAGGTTCAACAATAATGATATTCGATTTGAATAATAATCTCAAATGTATACAATAGAACAATTATTGTATAATTGAATCATGCTTTGAAAGATAATCAATCTTTAATATAATACTTGAACTTGAATAATAATTTAAGTTTAAGTAAATTGCTCAATGTAAAAATAGAGTTAAGAAACTTGCTCAATTTAAGAGTTTAAGTTTAGGAGACTTGCCTCGCGTGTAGATTACACTTTAACTAATCACGTTCTTTGAAATAAATCCTACATACCATTCACATTCAATACCAGTTAATTATTAACTAATCATCATAACTTATTCTCGTTGTCTACTTTAATAATTGACTAACTTAGTCAAATCATCACGTTGACACCTAATTTGTTCGTCATGAATGAATAACTAATTATGTATTTAATAATACAATTCACATGTAATTATGTTATTTACATGCTAAACAAATATTTTATCATCATATAATATTTCTAACATATTTACATGTTCATTATTTTAATACACTAACCCATTGTTAGACTTAGAAAATTTAAAAGCTCATTTTTTTTTTCCAGTTCGCGAAGAACACAGAATTCAGCGAAAATAATTACTACAAAATCATTAATTCTCCAAATTAAACATACCCACATGTTGGAATTCATATATAATTAATACCCAATATTTATATACTGACAAAACTAATTTTAAACACTTAATAACAGATTTAAAGCCTAACAATTCACTGACTTTGATGTTCATGAAGTTTTAGAAAACTTTATGTGAAAATTCTCCCTACGAATTCGTTACAACACCGAATTCGTTCGTTTAAGGCTTAAACTCTTCATATTAACATGCATAACAACATACAAGTCCAAAATTTAGGGATAATATATAATCAATACATTAATTATCACATATATGGCCATATGGCCATATCACGTACTCTGTTTATTTTGAAAAACATACGTACGACATGCTTTCATGAAACTGATCACATGGCTTACATGGTATATATAATTAAACACTATTTGGTATAACATAACACACATATATAAAGTTATACTCATCTCATATACCAAACACAGAGATTTTTAAAAAACTGTGAAAGCCATTTTATGAAAACCTAAAAGACGTAAATGTAGAAATTAGGTTTGGAGAGAATTACCCAGAGTATAAGATGATCAGATAACCCTTTTTGCAATAACCTGTAATTACACACTCACAAATTCTCTCAAAAATTCTCACCTTCTCTCTGAACTCTCTCTGAAAATAATGCCAGACTTAGGAAATTATGATGAAGAAGAAGGAAGCGTCGAAGAAATAAAACTGACGCGATGTGGTCAGTTGCCCAGTCATGGGTTAAGTGCCCATAACCCCTCTTAGTGCCATGTTTGGCTTAGCAAATAAATTCAAAGCTCATTATTTTAATAAACCTTTTATTATATAGTTTAATAAATGTCACACTCCTTATAAAATAACTCTAATATTTTATTTAATTTATTATAAATAAAATATAATATTTTCTCATAAATTCATATAGTCACATAATTAATTTTTCTCATTAATAAATAATAACAATTTATTAAATCTCTAATTAATAATTAGATTAATTAAATAACATCATGCTTAATTAAATAACTTATTTAATTCGACAAGCTCACATAATTACATACTTGAATAACAATTATTCTCCACATTAATTTAATAAATGTAACACATATAATTAAATTAATCTACCACAATTGCATCGATTAATTATTAAATCTAATAATTAAATCATCGAAAAATATTTATTTACTTCAATAAGTATTTAAAATAATTTACAAAATTCTCGTTCGTCACCTTAAATCTTTGGCTACCTCGTCTGGTTCTAATTCGATAATGTGATTCGGGTCTTTCACATATTTACGTAGCATGGATATGTGAAACACATTATGAACACGAGACATACTTGGCGGTAAAGCGAGTCTATAGGCTATAGTTCCTACTCGGTCGAGGATTTCAAATAGACTAATAAAATCATAGGTTTAAGCTTTCCTCACATCGTCGATTCTCACTTTTGAAATAACGACTTCTTGCATCTTCTTCTTCATAATCATCAGCTCCGAGTTTGTAGCTTAAGCAGCCTTAACTTTATCGATTAAAGCCGGTTTTACTCGTATATTTGACATCATCACGTGGGTCCCTAGAGTCTTTAACTCTATCTCTATCATTTGTAAATTATACGAAATGGGTCTTCGTGTTAAAAACATCGCACTCGTAACTACATACGATCTTCTACTCAACACGTCAACTGCCACGTTTGCTTTTCCAAGATGGCATTAAATGGTATGATCGTAATATTTCAACAGCTCGAGCCAACGTCGTTATCGCATGTTGATTTCCTTTTGGGTGAAGAAATATTTAAGGCTTTTATGATCTGTATAGATCTCCACTTTCTCCCCCATACAGGTAGTGCCTCCATCTCTTTAACGCGAAAACGACTGCTGCCAACTCTAGATCATGAGTAGGATAATTCCTTTCATATTCTTTGAGTTGTCGTGAGGCATAGGCTAAGACTTTCTCATGTTGCATGAGAACACATCCTAACCCTTTGCCCGAAGCATCGATGTAGATAATAAATCTCTTCGAACCAGATGATATTGTCAGAATAGGTGCCAAAATGAGTCTCCTCTTGAGTTCTTGGAAACTCTTCTCACATTCCTCGCTCCATACGACTTTTGTATATTTTCGAGTTAGCTGAGTTAATGGAGTAGTGATTCGAGAAAATCCTTCCACGAATCTCCGATAGTAACCAGTTAAGCCTAGAAAGCTACGTATGTCAATTACTGACTTAGGTTGCTCTCAACTGTGACTCATATCCCAATCTTGAATAGCACGTCACAATGACACCTATCAGTTTACCACCGCATGAATATGGCATCCCCTGCGGAGAGTCTGGCTTTGGTGCATTCCTCAAAGGAAGTCACCAGATAGAGGCTCGAGTACCAACTCCTGTAGTTGGGTTTTTAACTCCTGAAGTTCAATAGGAGCCATTCGATATGAGGTTTTGGAAATGGGTTTTATATCGGGTTCAAAGTAGATACAAAATTCAATATCACGCTCTGGGGGTAGGCCAGAAAATTCTTCAGGAAATACGTCAGGAAATTCACTAACAACAGAAATATTATTCAAATCTGACGTATTTTTTGTTCAAGTCCATGACATGGATAAGAAAGCTTGACATCCATTTTTCAATAAACGAATGACTTTATGGCTTGATATGAAAGTGTTTGACTTTGGTGGTTTAGTTGCTTGAATTCGGATAACAGGTTGATTAGGAATATGAAAACTAACAACCTTACGAAAATAATCAATTTTGGCATGATGAGTAGTTAGCCAATCAATCCCTAAAATCACATCAAATGCAAGTATCTTTAAGAGATAAGATTAATAGGTAATGTGATGGTGCCAACTTGGATCAAGCAAGATTTATACACAGTGGATGTAATAAAAGTTTCTCCTAACGGAGTTTCCACAGATAAGTCAAAGTCTAATTTTTCAAGAGTCAAGTTCAAACGTTGAACACAACTAGATGAAATAAAAGAGTGGGTAGAACCGGAATCTAGTAAGGTTTAGACTTTATAAGAGTTTATGATTCACTTACCCGTGATAACTTTGTTCGGGTACCTCGACAAACGCTCTCACTTAAACTACCGGCTTTAACTTGTCTGGGACATCCTTTGGCGTCACCATCCCAGCTGGACTTGACTTTGCTATAAAGTACATTCCACCCTTCATTGCTTCATCGTATTCTTGATCCATGATTTGAATCATTACTCTCCGATCCATATCGAATTGGGGTTGACTGCTTTGCACAGGGTAATTCCGAACTCGATGTTGGATTCTCCCAATTGCTGTCCAAAAAGCGAAATCCATTTCATCCATTTTGGCCTTATTGGATCGGACGTCTTTTTCTACAATATCAACGCATTGTGCGGCTTTTACCCATGCATCCTCCATTCTCATTCGTTCAGTTGTTTCTTCTTTCATTAGAACTTTGATCACAGCATTCTTAGATTTCAGCTCTAATATCTTATACTCTTCCAAAGAGTGCTTCTGTTCAAGCATCGTACATCGGGTAACACAATTTTGAATTGTTGCATCTTTTTGCCCCACGACCGCCTGCCGTTCTTCAGCCTGCTCTTCTAACTCATGAATATGATTTTGTAACTCTACATTTCGATCATAAAGTTCTTTTAATAATTCCTCCTCAGGTTCCTCTTCTTACTCACTCTCAACTGCTACCTCTGCGACTAGCTTGGGTGCAACTATTAGTTCTTCACTCACCACGTAGATATCTCTAATTTCTTCTTCGCCTGACATCACATTAACCTGTTTGGTGATTAAAGGTGTCTCAACGGTCTCATTCACTCCATTGTTAACATTTTCAGCTGCCATTCTCAAATACTACCACAAAACAAAGGTTAATTAAAGAAATTGACATGCCACATAATATCCCTATATTCTGACCGACCAAATAAACACAAATAAGCTTAGATAGGATATACTAGCGAATGATTTACTCGTCACTCCCTTCCTAGTTCTAACCCCAGATCTCCATCAGAGATCATATCCCTAAGCTCTGATACTAACTGTGACGTCACTAAAATAGGTCCACACAACCCATTTTGAGTCTCCAAATACACGGTACAGAAAATAACTACAACTTCATTATTACAATTGTCGTGCAAAATACGACAACACATATGTTGTGAGTTTAAATACAAATATTATCTTCTAGACAGTATTCAAACTCAAATAAGTCCTCGTTATAATTATTGATACACTATTTTACAAAATAGTGGCCGACTAGTTTCCGCTATATTTTCGCCTCCTGAGAAGAAAAATAGAACAAAAAGGAAAAGGGTGAGCTCAACTAGCCCAATAAAGAATATTATGACTAAGATAATGTAAAACAAATTATCCTTAGTCCTCAACAGGGAAAAATCTGATATAATACAATAAACAACAAGTTTTAAATCAACAACTGCAGCGGAAACAACAATTCATTAGAAGAGTTAAGTAGAGAATGAAGTCTACTATCTTCTATGATTTAAAAGTCCATCATCAATATTTTATTCCTGTAACATCAATCAATATACATCTTGAATCAAATATTCATCTTTGCACTACGGGCCAAAGATATTCATTTGTATCACCAGTTGGTCATGTTCATCTCAACACATGTCCATCTTTGCACTACGGGCCAAAGATATTCATCAGGTAATCATTCATCATTGCACTACAGGCCAAAGATATTCATCAAGTATCACCATTTAAGACTGAGGATGGTGAGATAAAGGACACAATTAGGGATTCATAATTTAGTTTATCCAAGTTCAAGAATACTCCATAATAATCAATTGTGGAGTAAAATTTCAGAATAAAGTTCAAAACATAGATCCAATCAAAGATAGGAACCATAACAAACAACTTAGATACAGAAAAGAAAACTCAAGAAATTTCTGATCATTTTAGGAATTATAGAAGCAATACTTACCGTAGTAAAATTAGAGTTAGGAATCTGAAATGAACAATATACGAAACTACAAATGGATTTTCAACTATCATGTGATAGTCCGCGTAGACAGATCATTTCCATAATTTAATAACAATTAAATACGAAGGGTTATTCACCAGGCATGCGGTACTCTACGTAGATAGATTATTCCCACAGAATAATAAAGAATGGAATAACAAAAGATTTCACCATACATGCGGTAGTCCGCGTAGATAGGTTATTCCAACAGAATAATAAAGAATGGAATGACAAAAAGATTTCACCATGCATGCGGTAGTCCGCGTAGACAGGTTATTCCAACATAATAATAAAGAATGGAATAACAAAAGAATTTCACCAAGCATGCGGTAGTCCGCGTAGACAGGTTATTCTAACAGAATAATTAAGAATGGAATAACAACCCTTACGAATACGAAAAATAATTTCGTAAGCGAATATGAAAGAAATAATACCCCTTACGAATACAACAAATAATATCCCTTTCGAATATTGAACGAAGATAATATTCCAAACGAATACGAAAAATAATATCGTAAGCGAATATAAAATAAATAATACCCCTTTACCTTAGTATAGAAGATTGAATACTGATGTAGGGTATTAGCAAAATACTCTTCTTCTTGCTCTCTATAGTTTCTCTCTCTAAAGTTTCAGTGAATTCGTAAGAAATAATGAAGGAATGAGCTTCTATTTATAGAAAAAAGGACTAAATAGTAACTAATTCATGATCGGACCAGATTAATTTATTTTTAAACGGACGGTCCATATTGATTTAATATTAAAACTTAAAGCAACGATCCATACTGATTTACTTTAAACCAGCGATCCATATTGATTTACTATTATAGCTTTCCACCATCGGTCTTTATTGATTTACTATTATATCTTCAACCAATGGTCTGAAAAATTAGCACATCTCCTCATAGAATAATAAGACAAACTTATAACAAACACCTCATAACAAACCCCTCTCTTTATATAAAAAATTGAATAAATATTTACCACAAATCACATATCTTTAATCAACACATTTTTAATCTTTCAACAACAATTCATTATTAATATTATAACTCACAATATTTAACAACCAGATCATTTCCAGGAAAAATGGGGCTTTTCGATAAGAATTTCTCCCTATTGGCGCGCAATTAGGTGACCAAACCCCTTTCCTCGACAGAACTATTTTGACATCGTCAATAATGCAAATAATAATATGAATAACATTGTAATCTCAATTATTGATTTAATAATATAAATTATTATACAGATGATACTGTGACAATAATTGAATCAATAATATGAGAAATAGAAACCAATTTTGTCATGAATAGTAACTCATAAATAGTAACTTATGAATAGTAACTTGTGAATAGTAACTCATGAATAGTAACTCATGAATAGTACTCCGTATTCGTAAATATTACAGCAATTACTGTAGCAATAATTGAGTATAACTGAGTGAATTCTCATGTAAGCATCAATAATCAATACAGTGTGCTACTATGCAACCACGCGTAATACTGTTCTTTTACCACTGGGTATTTCAACAGTTTAATGGTAAAACTTTCGTCGTTATTTTATAAAAACTCAAACTTGTCGTTTTCTTCATCCGACCGTTTTTCGTTATGGGGTCCACAAATGGCTGCATCGTCGTACGAATATTCCCCGACAACAAGAATATTCCACGACCAAACGAATATTCCCCAACAAAAATTAATATTTTATAACCACTTGCTTATTTTATAAATTTTGCACATTTTACCCATAACTAAAGCATTATATCAAATTAACACCTTATTATTTAAAAATATTAATTAGAGAAAATTTTATTTTATTTAAAAAAAATCGGGGTCTTACACATAAGATCCAAGATTTAATTTACAATGGTGAGATCGTGGTGACCAAACCCGACCAACCCCATGTTCAAGACAACCCTCTTCTTCAACACAAGGAAGAGAAAGTTAACATGATTAACTGGAGCAGTGGACAAAGCTCCAATTATGTGGGTGGTTCATCCCAAACCAGCAAGGATAATGTTGACAGATGGGATTATGCACAGTTCCAATTCATGATGGAACGAGAAATAAAAGCTTTTGCTGAACAAGTCAATCAATTGGCAAAACTGGTGATTCATCAGCACCAAGTCACACGTCAATTATTCAATCAGGAGCAGGCTAGCCTCCTTTCTCTTATTCCAAGTACAATACCACTTGCTCCAGAAAGTGAAACAATGGAGGATAAGATTGCAAAAAGAGCAAAAGCCAAAGCCCGTCGGGATTACGCCAACAAAAAGGAATTCACCTATTTAGGCCAACCGATGGAAGAGATATTGCAAATGCTGATTAATGAGGAAAAAATCACAGCACTTCTTCCTCCAGTCAACCCATGATCAGGACAGTTTGATGCTAACAGAGTATGTCAATACCAGTCATACTCTCGCGGTCACAACACTGAAGAATGATGGGCACTCCGCCATCTTATTCAGAACATGATTGACAGCGGAAACCTATAAAAGACAGACAATGACGCTGTATTACTTAAGAGTAGGGACACCTTTCTTATAAAATGGAAAGAAGACGTAGCAGTTATATTCGTTGAGGGAGACTTGGCTGCCACAACACTTACAATTCAACCAATTCAGCTTAAAGGTGTTGAAAACCCTTTGAAAGTGGTTGCACCAAAGCCAATCATATTACCTTTCAGGCCACAGTAACCTGTTGTCAGCCTAAAAAAAGTGCCATGAAACTTTAGAAAGGCTGAAGGATCTACATCCAATACAACTGCTGCAGTGTCGAGAGAAAATCCATTATATCTTCCTCAACGGGTGATGAAGCCTATCATCAAACCTAAAGATAAATTGCTCACGTAGAAGATTGAAGAATTCCTCCGTACTATGGGACACAATGAAGCTAAGGTGGTTTTAAGCTTGAAAGAAGCTCCACAACAGATTTTGTGACGACCCCAAAATAGGTATACATCACCCATTCTGAGTCGCCAAATACATGGTACAGAAATAAATACAACTTCATTAATACAATTATCGTGCAATATACGACAACATAATACTGTGAGTTTAAATATAAATATTGTCTAATAGACAGTATTCAAACTCAAAAGGAGTCCTCATTATAATTATTGATACACTGTTTTACAAAATAGTGAGGACTACTAAAATAACTATCCTGAACCATCACTCTATACCCCGGATAGTTCCTACTATGTTCACACCTCCTGAGAAGAAAAATGGAACAAAAAGGAAAAAGGGTGAGCTCAACTAGCCCAGCAAAGAATACTATGACTAAGATAATATATAAAAATTATCATTAGTCTTCAACAGAAAAAAATCTGATAGAATATAATAGAAAACAAATTTTAGATCAATAACTGCAGCGGAAACAACAATTCATTAGAAGAGTCAAGTAGAGAATGAAATCTACTATCATCTATGAATTTAATAGTCCATCATCAATATTTTATCCCTGTAACATCAATCAATATACATCTTAAATCAAATATTCATATTTTCACTACAGGCCAAAGATATTCATTTGTATCACCAGTTGGTCATGTTCATCTCAACACATGTTCATCTTTGCACTACGGGCCAAAGATATTCATCAGTTAATCATTCATCTTTACACTACAGGCCAAAGATATTCAATAATATCATCATTTAGGACTGACGATGATGAAAAATATCTTAAAAAAAATAAATCCAGTGAGACAAAAGAACAAATATTAAGGATTCGTACTACAGTTTATCTAAGCTTAAAAATACTCCATAATAATCAATTGTGGAGCAAAATTTAAAAATAAAGATCAAAATATGGATACAATTAAAGATAGTAACCATAATAGACATCTTGGACAAGGAAGAGAAAATTTTATTTTTCTGTGAATAGTGTCGTATTCGTGAATAATGTCGTATACGTGAATAGTAACTCCGACACAAAAAGGTAGAAACTTTACAATAAAATTCATATCAATATTTCAGCATAATGATATTGAATAAAATAATATCATTTACGAAGAAAATAACATCCCTTACCTCAAAATAACTGTATTTATAATCGAAATATCGGATGTAAAGCCAAAGAAAACTTGCACTGAATAGCAACTCTCAAAGTATCTAAATACTCACAAAATACGCTCGACAATATAGAGAGAGAGAAAAAAAAAACTTATTTTCGGTGTGATTTTCAATTCTAACTAAGCACCCTATTTATAGAAAAATGCTAGAACGCCAAAGCAAACTAAAATAATAAAATAATATTATTTTGTTTTTCAAGCACGCCACCTCCTTTGTTGAATAAACAAGCCAGCCATTTCTAAAAAAATTTGCAGCCCACATGTTTAAAAAAAATAAAAGTGGGTCACACCCATAATATTAATAAAAATATTTAATTTTTTAAAACTTCAATAATTCATAATAAATAGCTCTTTTATCAGAAAAATTCAAATCTCATGTCCTTTTCATAGGAAATTTAATTCTCTACAACTTTGTAGAAGAAAGTTTTTCCAAATTTCAAATATAAAATGCCCGAAATTTACATACGGACGATTTTTAATATCTCCATTCCGACAAAATACTGATAAAACACCTCAACATTAATTCCTTCAATTATATCCACATAAAAATAAATATTTTCTTCATTTATATCCACATAAAATAAATATTTCCTTATCATATATATCAATAATTAATTATTCACAAATAATATTACAAAATCACAAATATGACAACCAGGTCGTTCCTAGGAAAGAGGGGGCTTTTCGATAAGGATTTCTCCTTATTGGCGCGCAATTAGGTGACCAAACCTCTCCTTAGACAGAACTTTCTTAGACAATGCCAATAATGTTATCTAATAATATTATTCAAATAATATGAATTATTGATATGATAATGGGAAATACTGTGCAGTGACAATTATTGAAACAACAATAATATAAAATATCAACATAGCAATTATTAATTTAATAAAATAACATATTGAACAATAATTACTGTAACAATTATTGAGTAGTTCCTTCTTACGTAAGGATCAATAATTCATCAATACTGTGTAATACCGTGTGTTACTGTGCAACCACGCGTATTACTGTATTTTAACCACCGGATATTCCAACAGTGTTAACGGCAACAACTACGCCGTTATTTATAAAAACTCAAACTTGTCATTTTCTTCATCCGACCGTTTTTCGTTATGGGGCCCCACAAATGGTTGTGTCATCGTACGAATATTCCCCGACAGAAAGAATATTCCACGACCAAACGAATATTCCCCGACAACAATGAATATTTTATAACCACTTGCTTATTTTGAAAATTTTGCACATTTCACCCATAACCAAAGCATTATATCAAATTAACACTTTATTATTCAAGATAATAATTAGAGAAAATTCGATTTTATTTATAATAAGCTGGGGTCTTACAACCTCCCCTCCTTATGAAATTTCGTCCTCGAAATTAACGTACGTACCTAGTGTTTCGAAAAGGTGAGGATACCTCGCTTTCATTTCTGATTCTAACTCTCAAGTCATTTCCTCAATAGCATGGTTCCTCCACAAAACCTTAACTTGTGGTATAACCTTGGTGCGTAGGACATGCTCTTTCCTATCCAAGATCTTAACAGGTACCTCCTCGTACTTTAAATCTTCAGCTATCTCGTATGGTTCTAACTCAATAATGTGGTTCGGGTCTTTCACATATTTACGAACCACAGATACATGAAAAACATTATGAACACGAGACATGCTTGGAGGTAATGCGAGTCGATAGGTCACATTTCCTATTCGGTCAAGAATTTTAAATGAACCAACAAATCTTGGATTGAGCTTTTCTCTCTTTCCAAATCTTGTAACTCCCTTCCATGGAGCAATACGTAACAATACATGATCCCCAATATTAAATTACACGTCCTTTCGGTGAAGATCCACATAACTCTTTTGTCGATCCTATGTCGTTTGTATACGTTGTCGGATCATTTGGATCTTCTCCGTAGTTATGTGTACCAATTCTGGTCCCAACAACATTGTTTCACCCACCTCGTCCCAGCATACTGGAGAACGACATTTCCTTCCATACAACGCCTCGAATGGAGCCATGCCTATACTTGCTTGATAATTGTTGTTGTAGGAGAATTCCACCAATGGTAGGTACTTATCCCAACTCCCTTTGAAATCTAGGATACAGAGTCTTAATAGATCTTTAAGAGTTTGAATAGTCCTTTCGGATTACCTGTCCGTTTGAGGATGGTATGCTGAACTGAATCATAAATTTGTGCCCATAGCTTTCTGCAAGCTAACCCAAAATTGTGAAGTGAATCTTGGGTCACGATCCGAAACTATAGATACTGACATGCCATGCAATCTCACAATCTCATATACATACATACGAGCAAGACGTTCAAGGGAATAAGTCTCTCGTATAGGCAAGAAATGGGCAGACTTAGTTAATCTATCAACAATAACTCAAATCGCATCTATGCCTTGAGAAACCTTGAGAAGACCCGTAACGAAATCCATGGTAATGTGTTCCCACTTCCATTTCGGGATCTCAAGTGGTTAAAATGGACCCTTTGGCACTTGATGCTCCGCCTTTACTCGTTGACAAGTTAAACACCTCGAAATAAACTCCGCGATTTCTCTCTTCTTATTGCTCCACCAAAATGTATGTCGAAGATCATGATACATTTTGGTTCTTCCAGGATGGATTGTAAACGGTGTGTTGTGCGCCTCCATCATAATTCTATGCTTCAAGTCAGAATCGTTAGGAACACAAATTCTGGAGTTGACTCGAAGTATTCCTTCTTCATCGATTCTTAATTCTGGAATAGCACCTTCTTGCACTTTCTTCTTCATACGCATCAACTCCAGGTTCGTAGCTTGAGCAGCTTTAATTTTATCGATTAAAGTCGGTTCTACTCGTATATTTGATATCATCACGTGGGTACTTAGAGCCTTTAACTCTATCTCCATCCTTTGCAAGTCATACAAAATGGGCCTTTGTGTTGACAATATCGCACTCGTACCCGCATATGATCTTCTACTCAATGCGTCAGCTACCACATTTGCTTTTCTAGGATGGTATTAGATGGTATGATCGTAATCTTTCAATAACTCGAGCTAACGTCGTTGCCGCATGTTGAGTTCCTTTTGGGTGAAGAAATATTTAAGGCTTTTATGATCCGTATAGATCTCCACTTTCTCCCCATACAGGTAGTGTCTCCAAATCTTCAATGCGAAAACAACTACTGCCAACTCTAGATCATGAGTAGGATAATTCCTCTCATATTTCTTGAGTTGTCACGAGGCATAGGCTATGACTTTCCCATGTTGCATGAGAACACATCCTAACCCTTTGCCTGAAGCATCGCTATAGATAACAAATCCATCCGAACTAGATGGTATTGTCAGAACAGGTGCCGAAATGAGTCTCCTCTTAAGCTCTTGAAAACTCTTCTCGCGTTCCTCGTTCCATACGAATTTTGTATCTTTCCGAGTCAGCTAAGTTAACGGAGTAGCGATTCGAGAAAATCCTTCCATGAATCTCCGATAATAACCAGCTAAGCCCAGAAAGCTACGTACTTCGGTCACCGACTTCGGTTGCTCCCAACTTTATTTGGCTTCAATCTTCGTCGGGTCAACAGATACTCCATATTTTGACACCACGTGCCCCAGGAATGCTACTTCCTCAAGCCAGAACTCGCATTTCTTCAGCTTGGCATATAGCTTGTTATCAAGAAGCCTTTGAAGTACCAGCTTGAAATGGTGCTCATGATCTTCACGACTTTTGGAATAGATGAGGATGTCATCAATAAAGACAACCACGAACTGATCCAAATATTCCTTGAACACACGGTTCATCATATCCATGAAAGCAGCAGGAGCATTAGTCAATCCAAAAGACATGACTAAGAATTCATAATGCCTGTACCGCGTTCTGAAGGAAGTCTTTGAAATATCCTCAGTTTTAATCTTCAACTGATGATATCCAGAACGAAGATCGATCTTTGAAAAGAATTGTGCTCCTTGTAACTAGTCGAACAGGTCATCAATACGAGATAGCGGATACCTATTCTTGATGGTGACATGGTTTAATTCTCGATAGTCGATACAAAGTCGCATACTCCCGTCTTTCTTCTTTACGAATAAAACAGGAGCACCCCAAGGAGATGTACTAGGACGAATGAAACCGATGTCCAACAACTCCTGTAGTTGGACTTTTAACTCCTGAAGTTCAATAGGAGCCATTCGATATGGGATTTTAGAAATGGGCTTTGTACCATGCTCAAGGTCAATAAAGAATTCAACTTCACGTTCTGGGGGTAGACCGGGAAGTTCTTCAGGAAATTCACTAACAACAGAAAAATTATTCAAATCTGACGTATTTTTGTTCAAATCCGTGACATGGGCTAAGAAAGTTTGATATCCACTTTTTATAAACGAATGGCTTTATGACTTGATATGACAATATTGACTTTAGTGGTTTGGTTTCTTGAATTCGCATAATACGTTGATTAGGAATATGAAAACTAACTGTTAGGTTTTGTGAAAATCAAAGTAGCAATCAAATTGCAAAAGATAGCGAAAGCTGTGACAACCCCAAAATAGGTCTATTTCACCCAACCTATTCTGAGTTGCCAAATACATGGTACAGAAAACAACTACAACTTTATTACAACAATTGCCGTACAAAATACAACAACACATATGCTGTGAGTTTGGATACAAATATATACCAACTGTGACTCGTGTCCCACCCGTAATGTGACAAATGTCCCATCAGTGGAGAGCACCTCACAGTGATACCTACATAAAGGTATAGTCAAAAATTGTTTTAGAAATTAGAATCTTTGGGAAGTGCTCAAGAAAACCTTCGTACATGGGAGGCCATGCTTCCAGGTTATGATAGATATCATATGTCCATAGAATTATCCTTGGTTGACCTAATAGACCCCAAAGAAAAATAAGAAGATTACTATCATATTCTTTCCAATGGTGAGTCTTCTCTTGACATATCATTATCTCCACTATCTCTAATCGTGAATTATACTTCAAATAAACACCAAGATTATATAGGTAGTGCTCGTAAATATACTCAGCAAGTGGATGTGTACAACCCTGTCTTATAATGATACGAGGTTGTATGACATTAGACATCTTGTATGATAGTGGCAAAATACACTTATAACGTTGGGTTCGCCTCACCCTATTGGATTCATCAAATATAACTACTAAATGATGACCACCGTTCTATTCCCTTGTTACCCCCGCTCGACCCAGCTACACTCGTATTACCTGAAAGGAATTTTGAAACAAAAGGGTGAGCACAACTAGCTCAATAAAGAATATCATGACTAAAGATAAATAAATTATCAATAGCCTTCAACAGTAATAAATCAGAGATTTAGAACATATGGTAGATAATAAAATTTTTCAACCATAGTTGCAGCGGAATGAGCAATCCATCAGAAGAGTCAAATAGACCATAAAGTCAATTATCTTCTCCACATTAAAAGTCCACCAACAATGTTTTATCCCTGTAACATTAATCAATAGTTCCTTTCCACAATTATATGAATAACTTATAATCATAATTGTAATTCTAAACTCCTCTTCGCATCTAGGACGAAGATAATTTTCATCACATGTCTTTACCTGAAACATCAAAGATTATGATTATACCAAATCACAGTTCCTGTTTATAATCATACTAACAATTTCATCTTTGCACTACGGCCAAAGATATTTATCAATAGACCATCTTTGCACTACAGGCCAAAGATATTCAACAACAGGTCATCTTTGCACTACGGGCCAAAGATATTCAATAACAGGTCATCTTTGCACTGCAGGTCAAAGATATTCCTCAACAGTTCATATTTGCACTACAGGCCAAATATATTCATCAACAGTTCATATTTGCACTACAGGCCAAATATATTCATCAACAGTACATATTTGCACTACAGGCCAAATATATTCATCAACAGTTCATATTTGCACTGCAGGCCAAATATATTAATATCTCAAAGAAATATATAATCATTTCAGAATTTATATAAACAATAATTATAACCATGTTGATCATTTCACCTTTGCACTTAAGCTAAAGATATTCAATTATAAATTCAATGGTCATGATCATACCAGTCAACAATTCAACTTTGCACTACTGGCCAAAGGGAACCCATAGTCATGATCATACCAAAAATCTACCCATATTTACACTCAAGTCAAATAGAAATATCATCATTAGGGTTATAAAAATGTTATATATAATAGTAAAATCAATATAATCAAAACATCTAGATTTAATCTCAAGAGTAATATTCATAAATCAACAATAATTTGATTAGAAAAAGAAACCAATTTTGTCATAAATAGTAACTCGTGAATAGTAATTCATGAATAGTAACTTCGTGAATAGTAACTCATGAATAGTAACTCGTGAATAGTAACTCATGAATAGTAAATCCGACACAAAAAGGTAGAAATTTTACAATAAAATTCATACCAATATTTCTGTATAATGATATTGAAATAACATTTCTTAAACTTATATACAATTTATTTTAATTGTTTACACTTTACTAAATAATGCATTTAATCATCCTAAAATTCCAAACTCATAAGATTTCATCACCAATAACCAAAACCCTCATCAAAAATCTGCATATACCTCATATAGGATTCTCAAGCCATAAAATCCTATTTTTCAATTTTCTTACTTCACATAACATATATAATTCATTTACTCATAACTAGTCTATTTTCATGAAAAATATCAAATCAGTCCCAAAAATATTTCTTTTCTGAGATTTAGCAGAATATAGTCTTATATTCAACATATATTTTTCACAGAACTTTTTAAAATTCATTTACTATTTTTCATATGGCCAATACTGTCGAATATTTAGACATTTATCATAAATTGTACTTTTATCCAAAAATTCCGAAATTTACAAAGTATACTTCCGTTATATACATGTACTCCCAATAAAAATTTCACTAATTTTGAAGTTAACCACAAGGAGTTATAAGCGGTTACTTTTAAAATAGTCTTTTCTCATAAAATTCACAACTCTTAATCTATACATCCAAAAATCGTCATTTTTTGACACAATCAAGAAAACTCATCAAATTATCATTTCAAATTTTTTCAGAATTTTTGAAGGTCAGAAAAATTACGAAACTGAAAAACATAATAACCCTTAAAATCCCTTATTATCCCTTACCTCAAAAGAACAGCACTTCTGACTGGATATCGGATATGACGCTGAAGAAATCTTGTACTGATGAATAGCAACTCACCAAGTATCTAAATACTCACAAAATACACTCGATAATCTAGAGAGAAAAAGAGAGAAAACTTATGAATTCTGGTGTGATTTTTAATTCTAACTTAGCCCTCTATTTATAGGAAAATGTTAGCACGCCGAAGCAGACTTGACCTGCTACCTGATGGCTTTACCTGCTACTATTCCACCCACCAAAAATCAGTCATCTTCCCCAACAACCAAAAGTGGGGCCCACCCATTTCTAGAATTTTTCACCAAAATTATTTATAAACCTAATTTTCGAATCAGTCACCTCTTAAAATTCATAACAAATCATTCGTTTATTTTTAACGGTTCAAAATTTGTGAACATATACTCAACTTATATATGTATAACATATCCAAAAATCACAACGATCCAACGGTCAGATTAAAAATTATAACTCACACAATAAAGCTGTAAGAACACTGATTTGATCTTTTAATACCTCCAATTCGATAAAATACTGATAAAATACCTCAACATTAATTCTTTCATTTATAACCACATAAATAAATCCATCATTTATATCCATATCAAATAAATATTTCATTATCATATAGATCAATAATTAATTATTCACAAATAATATTACAGAATCACAATAATGACAACCAGACAGTTCCTAGGAAAGAGGGGGCTTTTCGATAAGAATCTCTCCTTACTGGCGCGCAATTAGGTGACCAAACCTCTCCTAGACAGAACTTTCTAGACATTACCAATAATGCTATCTAATAATATTATTCAAATAATATGAATTATTGATCTGATAATGGAGATACTGTGCAGTGACAATTATTGAAACAGCAATAATATAAAATATCAACGCAGCAATTATTGATTCAATAAAATAAAATATTGAACAGAAATTAATGTAACAATTATTGAGTAGTGCCTTCTCACGTAAGAATCAATAATTAAAAAAAATACTATGCAATACCGTGTGCTACTGTGCAACTACGCGTATTACTGTATTTTAACCACAAGGTATTCCAACAGTGTTAACGGTAGCAACTACGTCGTTATTTATAAAAACTCAAATTTGTCATTTTCTTCATCCGACAGTTATTATATTATGGGGCCCACAAATGGATGCGCCGTCGTACGAATATTCTACGACTAAATGAATATTCCCCGACAACAATGAATATTTTATAACCACTTGCGTATTTTGAAAAAAAATTTCATATATCACCCTTAACTTTAACTTTTATCAATTTAACCATTTACTGAATAGTAATTATAAGAAAAATTGAATACTTTTATTTCATAAAATTCGGGGTCTTACAATCTCCCCTCCTTATGAAATTTCGTCCCCGAAATTTACGTACCTGGTATTTCGAAAAGTTGAGAATACCTTGCTTTCATTCCAGATTCTATCTCCCCGGTTACCATGATTTCTCCATTGCTCATCTCCCGTGATAACTTCATTTGGGTTCCTCACTTGTTGGGAAGTCATGACAACCACTATCCCTTGAACTACTCTGCTTTGACTTGTCTGGGACAGCATTTGGTGTCATCACTACCGTTGGAATATACTTTTCTATAGGGCATATTCTACCCTCAACTGCTTCGTCGTACTCCTGATTCATGATCTGAATCATCAATCTTCGTTCCATATCAAATTCAGGTTGACCGCTCTGTACAGGGTAATTCAAAACTCGATGTTGGGTTCTCCCAATTGCTGTCCAAAAAGAGAAAAACATATCATCTATTTTAGCCTTCTTAAATCGGAGATCTCTTTCCACAATATCAATGCGTCGTGCGGCTTTTCCCCATGCATCACTCACTCTTACTCGTTCAGTTTTTTCTTCTTTCAGCTCAGATTCCAGCTTTATCATCTTATACTCCGCCAAAGAATGCTTCTGTTCAAGCATCACATATCGGTTAACACAAGCTTGAATTGTTGCATCCTTTTGCTCCACGACCGCCTGTCGTTCTTCAGCCTGCACTTCTAACTCATGAATACGATTTTGCCATTCTACATTTTGATCATATAATACCTCTAATAAATTCTCCTCAGGTACCACTTCATCCTCACTCTCAGCTGTTACCTCTGCGACCATCTCGGGTGCAACTATCAATTCTTCACTCGCCACATGGATTTCTCTAATTCTTTCTTCGCCTGACATCACATTATCCTGGTTGGTGATTAGAGGTATCCCCACGGTCTCATGCATTCCATTGTTAACATTCTCAGCAGCCATTCTCAAATACTGCCATAAAACAAGGGTTAATTAAACAAATTAACATATCACATAATACCCCGATATTATGACTGACTAACAAATAAGCTTAGGTAGGACACACTAGCGAAGGATTTACTCATCTCTCCCCTCCTAGTTATATTCCCTGATCCCGCCAGAGACCATATCTCTAAGCTCTGATACCAATGTGACAACCCCAAAATAGGTCTATTTCACCCAACCTATTCTGAGTTGCCAAATACATGGTACAGAAAACAACTACAACTTTATTACAACAATTGCCGTACAAAATACAACAACACATATGCTGTGAGTTTGGATACAAATATATACCAACTGTGACTCGTGTCCCACCCGTAATGTGACAAATGTCCCATCAGTGGAGAGCACCTCACAGTGATACCTACATAAAGGTATAGTCAAAAACTGTTTTAGAAATTAGAATCTTTGGGAAGTGCTCAAGAAAACCTTCGTACATGGGAGGCCATGCTTCCAGGTTATGATAGATATCATATGTCCATAGAATTATCCTTGGTTGACCTAATAGACCCCAAAGAAAAACAAGAAGATTACTATCATATTCTTTTCAATGGTGAGTCTTCTCTTGACATATCATTATCTCTATTGTCTCTAATCATGAATTATACTTCAAATAAACACCAAGATTATATAGGTAGTGCTCGTAAATATACTCAGCAAGTGGATGTGCATAACCCTGTCTTATAATGACACGAGATTGTATGACATTAGACATGATAGTGGCAATACACACTTATAACGTTGGGTTCGCCTCACCCTATTGGATTCATCAAATATAACTACTAAATGATGACCACCGTTCTATTCCCTTGTTACCCCCGCTCGACCCAGCTACACTCGTATTACCTGAAAGGAATTTTGAAACAAAAGGGTGAGCACAACTAGCTCAATAAAGAATACCATGACTAAAGATAAATAAATTATCAATAGCCTTCAACAGTAATAAATCAGAGATTTAGAACATATGGTAGATAATAAAATTTTTCAACCATAGTTGCAGCGGAATGAGCAATCCATTAGAAGAGTCAAATAGACCATAAAGTCAATTATCTTCTCCACATTAAAAGTCCACCAACAATGTTTTATCCCTGTAACATTAATCAATAGTTCCTTTCCACAATTATATGAATAACTTATAATCATAATTGTAATTCTAAACTCCTCTTCGCATCTAGGACGAAGATAATTTTCATCACATGTCTTTACCTGAAACATCAAAGATTATGATTATACCAAATCACAGTTCCTGTTTATAATCATACTAACAATTTCATCTTTGCACTACGGCCAAAGATATTTATCAATAGACCATCTTTGCACTACAGGCCAAAGATATTCAACAACAGGTCATCTTTGCACTACGGGCCAAAGATATTCAATAACAGGTCATCTTTGCACTGCAGGTCAAAGATATTCTTCAACAGTTCATATTTGCACTACAGGCCAAATATATTCATCAACAGTTCATATTTGCACTACAGGCCAAATATATTCATCAACAGTACATATTTGCACTACAGGCCAAATATATTCATCAACAGTTCATATTTGCACTGCAGGCCAAATATATTAATATCTCAAAGAAATATATAATCATTTCAGAATTTATATAAACAATAATTATAACCATGTTGATCATTTCACCTTTGCACTTAAGCTAAAGATATTCAATTATAAATTCAATGGTCATGATCATACCAGTCAACAATTCAACTTTGCACTACTGGCCAAAGGGAACCCATAGTCATGATCATACCAAAAATCTACCCATCTTTACACTCAAGTCAAATAGAAATATCATCATTAGGGTTATAAAAATGTTATATACAATAGTAAAATCAATATAATCAAAACATCTAGATTTAATCTCAAGAGTAATATTCATAAATCAACAATAATTTGATTAGAAAAAGAAACCAATTTTGTCATAAATAGTAACTCGTGAATAGTAATCCATGAATAGTAACTTCGTGAATAGTAACTCATGAATAGTAACTCGTGAATAGTAAATTTGACACAAAAAGGTAGAAATTTCACAATAAAATTCATACCAATATTTCGGTATAATGATATTGAAATAACATTTCTTAAACTTATAAACAATTTATTTTAATTGTTTACACTTTACTAAATAATGCATTTAATCATCCTAAAATTCCAAACTCATAAGATTTCATCACCAATAACCAAAACCCTCATCAAAAATCTGCATATACCTCATATAGGATTCTCAAGCCATAAAATTCTATTTTTCAATTTTCTTACTTCACATAACATATATAATTCATTTACTCATAACTAGTCTATTTTCATGAAAAATATCAAATCAGTCCCAAAAATATTTCTTTTCTGAGATTTAGCAGAATATAGTCTTATATTCAACATATATTTTTCTCAGAACTTTTTAAAATTCATTTACTATTTTTCATATGGCCAATACTGTCGAATATTTAGACATTTATCATAAATTGTACTTTTATCCAAAGATAAAGAATATCATGACTAAAGATAAATAAATTATCAATGGCCTTCAATAGTAATAAATTAGAGATTTAGAACATATGGTAGATGATAAAAATTTTCAACCATAGTTGCAGCGGAACGAGCAATCCATTAGAAGAGTCAAATAGACCATAAAGTCTATTATCTTCTCTACATTAAAAGTCCATAAACAATGTTTTATTCCTGTAACATTAATCAACAGTTCCTTTCCATAATTATATGAATAACTCATAATCATAATTGTAATTCTAAATTCCTCTTCGCATCCAGGACGAAGATAATTTTCATCACATTTCTTTACTTGAAACATCAAAGATCATGGTTATACCAAATCACAGTTCCTGTTTATAATCATACTAACAATTTCATCTTTGCACTACGGCCAAAGATATTCATTAACAGACCATCTTTGCACTACAGGCCAAAAATATTCAACAACAGGTCATCTTTGCACTACGGGCCAAAGATATTCATCAACAGTTCATATTTGCACTGCAGGCCAAATATATTCATCAACAGTTCATATTTGTACTACAGGCCAGATATATTCATCAACAGTTCATATTTGCACTACAGGCCAAATATATTAATATCTCAAAGAAATATATAATCATTTCTGAATTTATATAAACAATAATTATAACCATGTTGATCATTTCACCTTTGCACATAAGCTAAAGATATTCAATTATAAATTCAATGGTCATGATCATATCAGTCAACAATTTAACTTTGCACTACTGGCCAAAGGGAACCCATAGTCATGATCATACTAAAAATCTACACATATTTACACTCAAGTCAAATAGAAATATCATCATTAGAGTTATAAAAATGTTATATATAATAGTAAAATCAATATAATCAAAACATCTATATTTAATCTCAAGAATAATATTCATAAATCAACTATAATTTGATTAGAAAAAGAAACCAATATTATCATGAATAGTAACTCGTGAAGTAATCCATGAATAGTAACTTCGTGAATAGTAACTCATGAATAGTAACTCGTGAATAGTAAATTCGACACAAAAAGGTAGAAATTTCACAATAAAATTCATACCAATATTTCGGTATAATGATATTGAAATAACATTTCTTAAACTTATAAACAATTTATTTTAATTGTTTACACTTTACTAAATAATGCATTTAATCATCCTAAAATTCCAAACTCATAAGATTTCATCACCAATAACCAAAACCCTCATCAAAAATCTGCATATACCTCATATAGGATTCTCAAGCCATAAAATCCTATTTTTTTAATTTTCTTACTTCACATAACATATTTAATTCATTTACTTATAACTAGTCTATTTTCATGAAAAATACCAAATCAGTCCCAAAAATTTTAATTTTCTGAGATTTAGCAGAATATAGTCCCATATTGAACATATATTTTTCTCATAATTTTTTAAAATTCATTTACTATTTTTCATATGGCCAATACTGCCGAATATTTAGACATTTATCATAAATTGTACTTTTGTCCAAAAATTCCAAAATTTACAGAGTATACTTCCGTTATATACATGTACTCCCAATAAAAATTTTACCAATTTTGGAGTTAACCACAAGGAGCTATAAGCGGTTACTTTTAAAATAGTTTTTTTTCATAAAATTCACAACTCTTAATCTATGCATCCAAAAATCGCCATTTTTTGACACAATCAAGAAAACTCATCAAATTATTATTTTAAATTTTTCTAGAATTTTTGAAGGTCGAAAAAATTACGAAACTGAAAAACATAATAACCCTTAAAATCTCTTACTATCCCTTACCTCAAAAGAGCAGCACTTCTGACTGGATATCGGATATGACGCTGAAGGAAACTTGCACTGATGAATAGAAACTCACCAAGTATCTAAATACTCACTAAATACACTCGATAATCTAGAGAGAAAAAGAGAGAAAACTTATGAATTCTGGTGTGATTTTCAATTCTAACTTAGCCCTCTATTTATAGGAAAATGTTAGCACACCGAAGCAGACTTGACCTGCTACCTGATGGCTTTACCTGCTACTATTCCACCCACCAAAAATCAGCCATCTTCCCCAACAACCAAAAGTGGGGCCCACCCATTTCTAGAATTTTTCATCAAAATTATTTATAAACCTAATTTCCGAATCAGTCACCTCTTAAAATTCATAACAAATCATTCGTTTATTTTTGACGGTTCAAAATTTATGAATATATCTCAACTTATATATGTATAACATATCCAAAAATTATAACGATCCAATGGTCAGATTAAAAATTATAACTCACACAATAAAGCTGTAAGAACACTGATTTGATCTTTTAATACCTCCAATCCGACAAAATACTGATAAAATACCTCAACATTAATTCTTTCATTTATAACCACATAAATAAATTTATCATTTATATCCACATCAAATAAATATTTCATTATCATATAGATCAATAATTAATTATTCACAAATAATATTACAGAATCACAATAATGACAACCAGGCAGTTCTCAGGAAAGAGGGAGCTTTTCGATAAGGATTTCTCCTTATTGGCGCACAATTAGGTGACCAAACCTCTCCTTGACAGAACTTTCTAGACATTGCCAATAATGCTATCTAATAATATTATTCAAATAATATGAATTATTGATCTGATAATGGAGATACTGTGCAGTGACAATTATTGAAACAACAATAATATAAAATATCAACGCAGCAATTATTGATTCAATAAAATAAAATATTGAACAGAAATTAATGTAATAATTATTGAGTAGTGCCTTCTCACGTAAGAATCAATAATTAAAAAAAATACTATGCAATACCGTGTGCTACTGTGCAACTACACGTATTACTGTATTTTAACCACAAGGTATTCCAACAGTGTTAACGGTAGCAACTACGTCGTTATTTATAAAAACTCAAATTTGTCGTTTTCTTCATCCGACAGTTATTCTGTTATGGGACCCACAAATGGATGCGCCGTCGTACGAATATTCTCCGACAGAAAGAATATTCCACGACTAAATGAATATTCTCTGACAACAATGAATATTTTATAACCACTTGCGTATTTTGAAAAAAAATTCATATATCACTCTTAACTTTAACTTTTATCAATTTAACCATTTACTGAATAGTAATTATAAGAAAAATTGAATACTTTTATTTCATAAAATTCGGGGTCTTACAAAAGCAAAATAAAATTAGATTTTAAAAAAAAATCACAAACCAATTACCCGGATCATCCTTTATGCATATTATTAATTAAACGAAGAATAAAAAATTATGAAATCATACCCTTGTAGAAACGAGCTTCCTCAGGTACGAGTTCACCTCCTACTTCTCCGCGATCTCCTTAAATCTCCAGGTAGATTCTTTCATTTGATCAATGTAAGCCACCCAAGTGTGTGGCCTCTAGAGGTGATCCACCAAGAAAGAATAAATTTCAAGAAGAAGGGTGTATTGGCTCAAACCCTAGTTTTTCCTATCTCTATAGAAAAAGGGGCGTACTCTCCAACTCTTGGAATTTCGTAAATCTGATATCTGATATAAGACTCCTCTTATAAAGATATCAGGTAGCCCTAGTTAATTAAAATAAGGTATTATTTATTTAATTAAACTCTTTTAATTAAATGGGCTCCCTAATCTTATAAGGGATAATTAATTAAACTCTTTTAACTAATTTTCCCTGCTAATCCTATTAAGAAAAAATGAGAGTACTTATATTAAATTAATTTTTAAACTCTTTTAGAAATTAAAATAATAATAATTGTACTAATATTAATAAGACTCCTCTTATTAAATTATATTTAATATTTCTAAAATATTAAATAATAAATATTAAGCTATTTAATTTATTCTATCACCATAGATTAAATTAAATATAGTTAACATATTATTACGATTATGCCATTAACTTCTTAAATAATTATTCTTCCTTTTATGGTGTGACCCTTTAGGTTCTTTATATTAAACAGGTTGTGAATAAATCAATTAGAACAAAGTTAATCTTATTTAAATAAATAAATTAAACGATTAATTTATTTAAATAAATAATATTTATTCTACAATAGGGATAAGATTCCCTAGCGATCAACGACCTTCCAAATAATATAGATTTCAACATTAATCATAAAAGAATCTTTGAGTTAATAGTGTTACCGTACAATTCGATCCTTCCACCATACAATGTCCCAATTAAATATAAGACGTGGAAGTACTTTCAAGTCTTATTTTATTTAATTATATGTATTTCGATTCCTAAATGCATAACTTCTAATGAATGCAAATTAGAAACTATTTTCTAATTTCATTCCACCTTGACCAAAGATTCCTAGGTTGTCATTTATCGAATCACATAGGACATTTCTCTTCTATTACTAGAAGTGGTAGATTCTTTATTGATCATTCATTATCTTCATATATAACTTTTACACCCAACCATACCCTTTGATATACTCTAAAAGTCTTAAGGAATAAGTCAAAGTGTAATTCATTATATATAAGATACTATGATGATCTCAAGTCTAAGGATTATTTGTACTACTATCACTATAGGAATTCCTATTGACAGGCAAGTAAAACTCCATTAGGTATTTGTGACGCCCCCAAAATTAAGTATACATCACCCATCTTGAGTCGCCAGATACATGGTACAGAATTCAAATACAACTTAATAATACAACTGTCGTGTATAATACGACAAAACATAAACTGTGAGTTTGAATACAAATATTGTCTTCTAGAGAGTATCCATACTCAAAAGGAGTCCTCATTACAATTATTATCATACTATTACACAGAATAGTGAGGACTACTAATGTTATCATCTAGTCCATCACTCCGTTTCCCGACTCGTCCCAACTATATTCTCATTTCCTGAAGAGAACAGTGAAAGAAAGGGTGAGCTCAACTAGCCCAGTAAGAAATATTATGACTAAGATAATGCAAAATAAATTATCATTAGTCTTCAACAATGTTAAACTGATAAAATACAATAGATATCAAGTTTAACTGCAGCGGATCAAGCAATCAATTAAAAGAGTCAAGTAGAGAATAAAATATACTATCTTTTATGATTTAAAAGATTTTTCATGACTTTTATCGCTGAGACTCAGCTTAATAAATAATCCACATCATCGAATCACCCATGCACTATGGCTAAGGATATTCTTTAGTATCACGACCACGAATTATTCATGCACTACGGCTAAAGATAATCATGTTTTCATCAACGGTCCTGATCATGCCATAAAATAATTCATCTCTGCACTACGGCCAAAGAGAATCAATAGCCATAATCATACCAAAAACTGTCCATCAATGCACTACGGGCCAATGAGGACTTTTTCCACATCATTTGTAACATTACGGTTATGATTATACCGAATAATTCCTGATCATAATCATACCAAGTCCATCTATGCACTACAGGCCACAGATGACTTTCAACATAATATAAGCATGAGGATGATGACAATGATATAAGAATTCAATAAAACAAGTTCAAGAATTAATTTATCTAGGAACTGATAACGTCCAAATTGTCAACATGATACTGCTTTGTAGAGTAAAATTTAAGAATGTCATAAGAATATTTACATAAAAAGATATTGGATGAAGCGCAAATATCAAGGATATTCCGCTAATTTCATGGAGTATAGAAGTCAAAGTTTTAACTAACTGAGTATAATAAAGAGTGGAATAACAAAAGAAATCACCATGCATGCGATAGACCGCACAGGCAGGTTATTCTAACAGAATAATAAATAACAAAACTAGGTCCGGCGTAAAACGCACAGACAGAATATTCCAACAGAATAATAAAGAATGGAACCAGGTCCAGCGTAAAACGCACAGACAGGATATTCTGACAGAATAATAAATAATGGAACCAGGTCCGGCGTAAAACGCACAGACAGGATATTCCGACAGAATAATAAATAATGGAACCAGGCCCAGCGTAAACACACAGACAAGATATTCCAACAGAATAATAAAGAATGAAACAATAGAAGAATTTCACCAAGTATAGGGTAGCCCACATATACAGGTTATTCCAACAGAATAATAAAGAACGGAATAACAAAAGTTCTCTTCATGAATAAGAAAGAAAGAATACCATTTACGAGTACAACAAATAATATTCCTTACCTTTGAAAGAAGAGTATTTCGACTGGTAGGGCGAGGATATACTCGAAGAAAACTTGCACTACGCTCAAAGTTTTCTTAAACTCTAAATAAATACGCTCAAGATTATAGAAGAAGAACTCTATCTATAGTTTCTCTCTCTAGAGTTTCAGTAAATTCGTAAGAAATAATGAAGGAATGAGCTTCTATTTATAGAAAAATGGACTGCATAGTAACTAACTCATGAATGGTCGAGATTGGTTTACTTTAATTTGACGGTCCATATTTAAAGTAAAATCTTTTAAATAAAATATAATATATTCTATTTATAATCTAATAAAACGAATAACTTTATAAAAGATTTTACTATGCAAACACTATGCAGATACTATGTAAATACTATGTATAATAAAATATAATATATTCTAATTATTGTCTAATAAAACAGATAACTTTATAAAAGTATTCTGTTTTATATAAAAAGATTTTACTATTAGCCTAATAAAACGAATAATTTTATAAAAGTATTTTGTTTTATATAAAAAGCTTTTCTGTTTTATTACATTAATAATACCAATAAAACAAAACTGAGTGACTTATCACGTAAGTCTCAATAATCAATACCGTATGCTACTATACAACCACACGTATTACTGTACTTTTACTACCGAATAGTTCAACAGTATTAACGGTAAAACTTCTGCCGTAATTTTTATAAAATATTTTTGTCATTTTCTCAATCCGACAATAATTCCGTGGTGCGATCTGTAAGACCCCGAATTTTATGAAATAAAAGTATTCAATTTTTTTTATATAATTACGATTTAGTAAATGGTTAAATTGATAAAAGTTAAAGTTATGGGTGAAATGTGAAAATTTTTTAAAATAAACAAGTGGTTATAAAATAATCATTGTTGTCGGGAAATATTCGTTGGTCGTGGAATATTCTTTCTGTTGGGAAATATTCGTACGACGGCACAACTATTTGCGGGCCCCATAACGAAAAACGGTTGGATGAAGATAACGACAAAACTTGAGTTTTTATAATTAACGACGTAGTTGTTACCGTTAACGCTGTTGGAATACCCGGTGGTTAAAATACAGTAATACGCGTTGTTACACAGTAGCACACTGATTGCACAGTATTTTTGAATTATTGATTCTTACGAAGGAAGGCACTACTCAATAATTGTTACAGTAGTTACTGTTCAATATTTTATTTTATTGATTCAATAATTACTGCGTTGATATTTTATATTATTGGTGTTCAATAATTATCACTGCACAATATTTTTTATTATCAGATCAATAATTCATATTATTTGAATAATATTATTAGATAACATTATTGGCAATGTCTAGAAAGTTCTGTCTAAGGAGAGGTTTGGTCACCTAATTGCGCGCCAGTAAGGAGAAATTCTTATTGGAAAGCCCCCTCTTTCCTGGGAACGGCCTGGTTGTCATAAATATGATTCTGTAATATTATTTGTGAATAATTAATTATTAATTTATATGATAAGAAAATATTTATTTTATGTGGATATAAATGAGGGATATATTTTTGTGGTTAAAAATGAAGGAGTTAATGTTGAGGTATTTTATCTGTATTTTTGTCGAAACGGAGGTATTAAAAATCAAATTAGGGTTTTTAAGATATTTTGCGAGGGTTATACTTTTTAATCCGACCGTTGGATCGTGGTAATATTTGGATATGTTATACATATATAAGTTGAGTATATGTCCACAAATTTTGAACCGTTAAAAATGAACGTATGATTTGTTATGAATTTTACGAGATGACTGGTTCAGAAATTGTTGAATTTTCGGAGTTAATCATTTTGGTAAAAAATTCTAGAATTGGTGGGCCCCACTCTTGGTTGGTAAAGAAATGTGCTGAGATTTTTATTCAAATATGGTGGGTGGGAATAGTAGCAGGTAAAGCCATCAGGTTGCAGGTTAAGTCTGCTTCGGCGTGCTAACATTTTCCTATAAATAGAGGGCTAAGTTAGAATTGAAAATCACACCAGAAACATAAGCTTTCTCTCTTTCTCTCTCTATATTATGAAGCATATTTTGTGAGTATTTAGATACTTTGAGAGTTGTTATTCAGTGCAAATTTCTTTCGACTTTGCATTCCAGCCAGAAATACTGCACTTTTGAGGTAAGGGATAGTAAGGAATAGTAAGGGATTTTAAGGGTTATTATGTTTTTCAGTTCGTAATTCTTCTGACCATCAGAAAATTCTAGAAAAATTTGAAATGATATTTTGATGAGTTTTATTGATTGTGTCCAAAAATGGTGATTTTTGGATGTATAGATTAAGAGTTATGAATTTTATGAGAAAAGACTATTTTAAAAGTAACCGCTTATAATTCATTGTGGTTAACTCCAAAATTAATGAAATTTTTATTAGGAGTACATGTATATGATAGGAGTATACTCTGTAAATTTCAGATTTTTTAGATAAAAGTACAATTTTTGATAAATGTCTAAATATTCGGCTGTTTTGGCCATATAAAAAAATAGTAAATGACTTTTAAAAATTCTGAGAAAAATATATGTTCACTATGGGACTATATTATGCTAAATCTCAGAAAAGAAATATTTTTGAAACTGATTTAGTATTTTTCATGAAAATAGTCTAGTTATGAGTAAATGAATTAAATATGTTTTGTGAAGAAAAAAAATTAGAAAATAGGATTTTATGGCTTGAGAATCCTATATGAGGTATATGCAGATTTTTGATGAGGGTTTTGGTTATTGGTTATGAAATCTTATGAGTTTGACATTTTAGGATGATTAAATGTATTATTTAGTAAAGTGTAAACAATTAAAATAAATTGTTTATAAGCTTAAGAAATATTATTCTTTCAATATCATTATACCAAAATATTGGTATGTATTTTATTGTGGAATTTCTACCTTTTTATGTCGGGTTTACTATTCATGAGTTACTATTCACGAGTTACTATTCACGAAAAAATTGGTTTCTTTTTCTAACCAAATTATAGTTGATTTACGAATATTACTCTTGAGATTAAAACTAGATGTTGATCATATTATTTTTATTATTATATATAATATTTTTATAACCCTAATGATGATATTTCTCTTTGACTTGAGTGTAAAGATGGGTAGATTTTTGGTATGATCATGACTATGGGTTCTCTTTGGCCAGTAATGCAAAGTTGAATTGTTGATTGGTATGATCATGACCATTGAATTTATAAGTGAATATCTTTAGCTTAAGTGCAAAGGTGAATTGATCAACATGGTTATAATTATTGTTTATATAAATTCTGAAATGATTATATATTTCTTTGAGATATTAATATATTTGGCCTGTAGTGCAAATATGAACTATTGTTGAATATCTTTGGCCTGTAGTGCAAAGATGAATTGTTGATGAATATCTTTGGCCCGTAGCGCAAAGATGACATGTTGTTGAATATCTTTGGCCAGTAGTGCAAAGATGAGCAGGTGTTGAGATGAACATGACCAACTGGTGATACAAATGAATATCTTTGGCCGTAGTGCAAAGATGAAGTTATTAGTATGATTATGAACAGGAAATGTGATTTGGTGTAACCATGATCTTTGATGTTTCAGGTAAAGATAGGTGATGAAAATTATCTTCGTCCTGGATGAGAAGAGGAATTTAGAACTACAATTATGATTATGAGTTATTCATATGATTGTGGACCAGAATTGTTGATTGATGTTACAGGGATAAAATATTGTTGGTGGATTTTTAACATGGAGAAGATAATAGACTTTGTAATCTATTTGACTCTTCTAATGGATTGCTCGTTCCGCTGCAACTATGGTTAAAATTTTTATCATCTACCATATCTAAATCTCTGATTTAATTCTGCTGAAGGCTATTGATAACTTATTTATCTTTAGTCATTATATTCTTTACTGGGCTAGTTGTGCTCACCCTTCTGTTCACAATTCCTTTCAGGTAATAAGAGTGTAGCTGGGTAGAGCGAGGGTAACAAGGGAATAGAACGGTGGTCATCATTTAGTAGTTTTATTTGGTGAATCATCTAAGGAGAAGCGAACCCAATGTTGGAAGGGTGGTTTGTCACTATCATACAAGATGTCTAACGACATACAACCTCGGGTCATCATAAGACAGGGATGTGCTCATCCACTTGCTGAGTATATATACGAGCACTACCTATATAATCTTGGTGTTTGTTTGAAGTATAATTCTCAATTAGAGACAGTAGAGATAATGATATGTCAAGAGAAGACTCACCATTGGGAAGAATATGATAGTAATCTTCTCGTTTTTCTTTGGGATCTATTGGGTCAACCAAGGATAATTATGTGGCCATATGATATCTATCATAACCTAGACGCATGGCCTCCCATGTACGAAGGTTTCCTTGAGCACTTCCCAAAGATTCTAATTTCTAAAACAGTTTTTGACTATACCTTTATGTAAGGTGTTACTGTGAGGTGCTGTCCACGGTTGGGACATGTGTCACATTTGGTATATATTTGTATTCAAACTCACAGCATATGTGTTGTTGTATTTTGTACGACAATTGTTGTAATAGAGTTGTAGTTATTTTCTGTACCATGTATTTGACGACTCAGAATGGGTTGGATGGAATGGACCTATTTTTGGGTTGTCACAGGGTCCACCAATAATTGTGCCGTCGTACGAATATTCTCCGACAAAAAATAATATTCCCTGACCAATAGAATATAATACAACAACTTGCATACTTTGCAAAATTTATAAATATTACCCGCAACTATAACATTATCTCAAATTCACACCATAATATTTAAAAAAATATTTCGAAAAAATTAAATCTTTATTCATAAAATCTGGGGTTTCACAATCTCCCCTCCTTATGAAATTTCGCCCTCGAAATTTACGTACGTACCTGGTATGCCGAACAGACGAGGACACTTCGTCAGATTCTAACTCTTGAGGTATAACCTTTGAGCGTCGAATATGATCCTTCTTATCCAAGATGTTAACACGTATCTTCTCATACGTTAAATCTTCTGCAATCTCGTCTAGTTTTAATTTAATAATGTGGTTCAGGTCGTCCACATATTTACGTAACATCGATACGTGAAAAACGTTATGAACACACGATATACTTGGCGGTAAAACGAGTCTATAGGCCACAGTTCCTACTCGATCAAGGATTTCAAATGGGCCAATTAAATCGAGGGTTGAGATTTCCTCTCTTCGTCGATTCTTGCTTCTAGAATAACGCCCTCTTGAACCTTATTCTTCACATTCATCAGCTCTGAGTATGTAGTTTAAGCGGCTTTAACTTTATCAATTAAAGTTGATTCTACTCGTATATTCGTTATCTTCACGTGGGTTCATATATTCGCACTTGTAACCGCATACGATCTTCTACTCAACGCGTCAGCTACCACATTCGTACTTTCACGATGATATTGAATGGTACGATCGTAATCTTTAACAGCTCGAGCCAACGTCTTTGACGCATGTTACATTCATTTTAAGTAAATAAATATTTGAGGGTTTAAGAAATGGGTTTTGTACTGGAGTCAATACAAAATTTGATTTCACGCTCTAGGGTAGGCTAAGAAGTCTTCAAGAATACGTCAGGAACTTTATTTCGTTCAAAACTGTGACCCTCATCCAAGACTTGGATAGCACGTCACATTGATACCTATCAACTTGTCATCATCATTCACGACGTAGCCTACAGAAAGTCTGGCTTCGGTGCATTCCACACAAGGAAGTCAACAACGAAAGGATCGGGGCTCTTTACTTATGGCTTGATATGATAATGATTGAATTTAGTGGTTTGGTTACTTTGAATTCGCATAACAGGTTGGTTAGGAGTATGAAAGCTAACAACCTTACAAAAAGCATGATGAGTAGTTAACCAGTCGATTCCTAAAATCACATCAAAGTCAAGTATTTTCAAAGAGGTAAGATCGACAGGTAACGTGAAAGTGTCGATTTGAATCAAACAAGATTTATAAATAGTTGAGGTAACGAAGGTTCCTCCTAACAGAGTTTTAACAGATAAGTCAAAGTCTAATTTCTTAAGAGTCAAGTTTAAACGTTGAACACAACTAGGTGAAATACAAGAGTGGGTGGAACAGGTATCGAATAAGGTACAAACTTCGCAAGGGTTTATGATTAGCTTACCCACGATAACTTCATTTGGGTTCCTCACTTGTTGGGAAGTCCTGACAACCGCTCTCCCTTGAACTACCCGGCTTTGACTCGTCTGGGGCAGTATTTGGTGTCATCACTACCGCTGGAATTAACTTTTCTATAGGACATATTCTACCCTCAACTGCTTCATCGTACTCCTGATTCATGATCTGAATCATCAATATTCGATCTATATCGAATTGAGATTGATCACTCTGTACAGGGTAACTCAAAACTCGATGTTGGGTTCTTCCAATTGCTGTCCAAAAAGAGAAATGTATATCATCTATTTTAGCCTTTTTGGATCGGACGTCTCTTTCTACATTATCAACATGCCGTGCGGCTTTTACCCACGCATCCTTCATTCTCACTCGTTCAGTTGTTTCTTCTTTCAGCTGATCCTTGATATTTAAATTCTCAGATTCCAACTTTAATATTGTATACTCTGCCATAGAGCGCTCCTGTTCAGCTATCGCACATCGGGTAATATAATTTTGAATTGTTACATTCCTTTGCTCCACGACCGCCTTTCCGTTCTTCAGCCTGTTCTTCTAACTCATGAATACGATTTTGTAATTCTACATTTTGATCAATAAGTTCTTCTAATAAATCCTCCTCAGGTTCCTCTTCTTCCTCACTCTCAGTTGCTACCTTTGCGACTAGCTTGAGTGCAACTTTTAATTCCTCAATCACCACATGGATATCTCTAATCACAATATCTTAGTTGGAGATTAGAGGTGTCTCCACGGTCTCATATGCTCCATTGCTATTCTCATCATTCTCGGATGTCATTTTCAAATACTGCCACAAAACAAGGGTTAATTAACCTATCACATATTATCCCTATACTCTGACCGGCCAATTAAATACCAAATAAACTTAGGTAGGTCATACTAGCGAAGGAATTACCCATCTCTCCCCTCCTAGTTCTATTCTCACATCCTAGCCAGGGATCATATCCCTAAGCTTTGATACCAACTGTGACGCCCCCAAAATTAGGTATACATCGCCCATCTTAAGTTGTCAGATACATGGTACAGAATTCAAATACAACTTAATAATACAACTGTCGTGTACAATACGATAAAACATAAACTGTGAGTTTGAATACAAATATTGTCTTCTAGAGAATATCCATACTCAAAAGGAGTCCTCATTACAATTATTATCACACTATTACATAGAATAGTGAGGACTACTAATGCTATCATCTGGTCCATCACTCCGTTTCCTGACTCGTCCCAACTATATTCTCATTTCTTGAAGAGAACAGTGAAAGAAAGGGTGAGCTCAACTAGCCCAGTAAGAAATATTATGACTAAGATAATGCAAAATAAATTATCATTAGTCTTCAACAATGTTAAACTGATAAAATATAATAGACATCAAGTTTAACTACAGCGGATCAAGAAATCCATTAAAAGAGTCAAGTAGAGAATAAAATTTACTATCTTTTATGATTTAAAAGATTTTTCATGACTTTTATCGCTGAGACTCAGCTTAATAAATAATCCACATCATCGAATCACCCATGCACTACGGCTAAGGATATTCTCTAATATCTCGACCACGAATTATCCATGCACTACGGCTAAAGATAATCATGTTTTCATCAACGGTCTTGATCATGCCATAAAACAATTCATCTCTGCACTACGGCCAAAGAGAATCTATAGCCATAATCATATCAAAAATTGTCCATCAATGCACTACGAGCCAATGAGGACTTTTTTCACATCATTTGTAACATTACGGTTATGATTATACCGAATAATCCCTGATCATAATCATACCAAGTCCATCTATGCACTACAGGCCACAGATGACTTTCAACATAATATAAGCATGAGGATGATGACAATGATATAAGAATTCAATAAAACAAGTTCATGAATTAATTTATCTAGGAGCTGATAACATCCAAATTGTCAACATGATACTACTTTGTAGAGTAAAATTTAAGAATGCTCAGAAGAATATTTACATGAAAAGATATTGGATGAAGCGCAAATATCAAGGATATTCCACTAATTTCATGAAGTATAGAAGTCAAAGTTTTAACCAACTGAGTATAATAAAGAATGGAATAATAAAAGAAATCACCATACATGCGATAGATCGCACAGGCAGGTTATTCCAACAAAATAATAAATAACAGAACCAGGTCCGGCGTAAAACGCACAGACAGGATATTCCAACAGAATAATAAAGAATGGAACCAGGTCCAGCGTAAAACGCACAGACAGGATATTCTGACAGAATAATAAATAATGGAACCAGGTCCGGCGTAAAACGCACAGACAGGATATTCCGACAGAATAATAAATAATGGAACCAGGCCCGGCGTAAACGCACAGACAGTATATTCCAACAGAATAATAAAGAATGAAACAATAGAAGAATTTCACCAAGTATAGGGTAGCCCGCATATACAGGTTATTCCAACAGAATAATAAAGAATGGAATAACAGAAGTTCTCTTCATGAATAAGAAAGAAAGAATACCCTTTACGAGTACAACAAATAATATCCCTTACCTTTGAAAGAAGAGTATTCCGACTGGTAGGGCGAGGATATACTCGAAGAAAACTTGCACTATGCTCAAAGCTTTCTTAAACTCTAAATAAATACGCTCAAGATTATAGAAGAAGAACTCTCTCTATAGTTTCTCTCTCTAGAGTTTCAGTAAATTCGTAAGAAATAATGAAGGAATGAGCTTCTATTTATAGAAAAATGGACTGCATAGTAACTAACTCATGAACGGTCGAGATTGATTTAATTTAATCTTACGGTCGATATTTAAAATAAAATCTTCTAAATAAAATATAATATATTCTATTTATAATCTAATAAAACGAATAACTTTATAAAAGATTTTACTATGTAAACACTATGTAGACACTATGTAAATACTATGCATAATAAAATATAATATATTCTAATTATTGTCTAATAAAATAGATAACTTTATAAAAGTATTCTGTTTTATATAAAAAGATTTTACTATTAGCCTAATAAAACGAATAACTTTATAAAAGTATTCTGTTTTATATAAAAAGCTTTTCTGTTTTATTATATTAATAATACCAATAAAACAAAACTGAGTGACTTATCACGTAAGCCTCAATAATCAATACTGTATGCTACTATGCAACTACATGTATTACTGTACTTTTACTACCGAGTAGTTCAACAGTATTAACAGTAAAACTTCCGCCATTATTTTCATAAAATATTTTTGTCGTTTTCTCAATTCGACAATAATTTCGTTGTGGGGTCCACCAATAATTATGCCGTCATACGAATATTCTCCGACAAAAAATAATATTCCCCGACCAATCGAATATAATATAACAACTTGCATACTTTGCAAAATTTATAAATATTACCCACAACTATAACATTATCTCAAATTCACACCATAATATTTAAAAAAATATTTCGAAAAAATTAAATCTTTATTAATAAAATTTGGGGTTTCATAGTATTCCTTAGCGAGTCACGTTCAGTGAACTTATTCTCTAATAAGCACCTACATACTTGCTTTAGTGTCTCCACACAAATGATCGTGAGATCAATCATCCTCATCCAATGAGCAAGCAACGTACGTACCAATCTATTCAGATTCACTAATCCCCCTTTTAGTAATCCATTGATTGGGAATATTTTAGTTTTAAGCTATCTAAGAATTTAGATCTCATTAGCATGATCTCATCATAATTCTAAAAGTATTGCTTAAAACTATGGGTTTATCACATATTATTAAAATAGCACCATGTAGATAATAATTGCCTTTAATAAATAATTCTTTTATTAATAAATAAATAAAATTGATTACAAAGTATATGTTTTATCGTCATACATGATTGGCTTGTATGCATACTACTTTCACTAACAACTTTACGAAAATAATCAATTTTGGCATGATGAGTAGTTAACCAATCAATCCCTAAAATCACATCAAAAGCAAGTATCTTTAAAGAGATGAGATCAACAGGTAATGTGATGGTACCAACTTGGATCGAGCAAGATTTATAAACAGTGGATGTAATGAAAGTTTCTCCTAACGGAGTTTCCACAGATAAGTCAAAGTCCAATTTTTTCGGAGTCAAGTTTAAACGTTGAGCACAAGCAGGAGAGATAAAAGAATGGGTAGAACCGGTATTTAATAAGGTATAAACTTCGTAAGAATTTATGATTAGCTTACTCGTGATTACCTCATTCGGGTTCCTCGCGTTTTGGCCAGTCACGACAAATGCTCTACCATGAACCGTTGATTTTGACTTTTCTGGAACAACCTTCAGAGTCACCATTCCCGCTGGACTTGGTTTCGCTATAAGACAATCTCTAGCTATAGGACCTTCCTTTCCACAGTTATAACACACCTTAGATTGTTGTGAGCAGTTTGGGCTGATATGTCCCTCTTTCCCGCATTTGTAACAAACGACCGATGCTCGTTCTCCTCTCCTAGAAACAGTTAATGTTTGTGCTGACGTCTTCACGTTATCATTGTTGTTCCTTCTCTTCTTGAAATCTCCTCCCAACACGCTTCTTCTATTTTTATGGTCACGATTACCACCAGAGTGGTTACCGCTCTTGTCCGAATGTTTTCCTCCCCACTGGTTGTCATTGCTCTGATGACTGCTGCCACCGGTATGACCCTAGTTGTGGTCCCTCTGTTGAACATACTCATTATCTCGCTCTAATAATTGAGCCCTGTTTACAACATCTGAATATAAAGAAAATTTATGAGAGATAAGATATTGACGAATCTCGGGTTTTAGACCTCTCAGGAACATCCGCGTCATTCGTTCCTCATTCTCTACTAAATGAGGTGCAAACCTGGATAACTCTACGAACTTTGCCTCGTACTGGGACACCGTCATGTTATTTTATTTCAGTCTAATAAACTCTACCTCCTTCATATGACGAATACTTTCAAAAAAGTACTTGTCATTAAATAGTTTCTGAAACGTTTCCCAAGACATGTTGAGTGCGGCAGGTTGGGTACGCTTCACAGATTCCCACTAGTAATCTGCCTCACCACAGAACATAAAGGTGGTGAATGGAACCTTCTGTTCTTCCGTACATCCCAAGACATCAAATATATTGGTAATTTGCTTGACCCATGTTTCCGCCTTAATCGGATCCAACTTTTCCCATAATTCTGGTGGTCCCAACTCCTTAAACTGCTTGGCTATGAAAAACCGCGCGTTGTTATCATTTTCACCCGTATTTTGTACACGAGTCTCCCTCGTCTGATTTTACATGAACTACAAAAAGCTTTTAAACATCTCATCATTTATCGTTTGTTCGGTAGTGTTGTTTACAGGAGGAATATTGTCTTCCTGTTGCACGTTCTCTTGATTGGTGACTAAAGGTGTTTCCAAAGTCTCATACGCTTCATTGTTAACGTTCTCAGCTGCCATTCTTAAATACTGCCATAAAACAAATGTTAATTAAACAAATTAACATATCACATAATATCCCTATATTATGACCTACCAACAAATAAGCTTAGATAGGACACGCTAGCGAAGGATTTACTCGTCTCTCCCCTCCTAGTTCTATTCCCCGATCTTCGCCAGAGACCATATACTTAAGCTCTGATACCAACTGTGACACCCCTAAAATAGGTATACATCACCCATTTTGAGTCGCCAAATACATGGTACAGAAACAAATACAACTTCATTAATACAATTGTCGTGCAAAATACGACAACGCAATTCTGTGAGTTTAAATACAAATATTGTCTAATAGACAGTATTCAAACTCAAAAGGAGTCCTCATTATAATTATTGATACACTATTTTACAAAATAGTGAGGACTACTAAAATAACTATCCTGAACCATCACTCCATATCCCGGCTAGTTCTTGCTATGTTCACACCTCCTGAGAAGAAAAATAGAACAAAAAGAAAAAAGGGTGAGCTCAACTAGCCCAGTAAAGAATATTATGACTAAGATAATATACAACAAATTATCATTAGTCTTCAACAAAGAAAAATATGATATAATATAATAGACAATAAATTTTAGATCTACAACTGAAGCGAAAATAATAATTCATTAGAAGAGTTAGTAGAGAATGAAATCTACTATCATCTATGAATTTAAAAGTCAATCATCAATATTTTATCCCTGTAACATCAATCAATATACATCTTGAATCAAATATTCATCTTTGCACTACAGGCTAAAGATATTCATGTGTATCACCAGTTGGTCATGTTTATCTCAACACCTGTTCATCTTTGCACTACGGGCTAAAGATATTCATCAGTTAATCATTCATCTTTGCACTACATGCCAAAGATATTCAGTAATATCATCATTTAGGATTGTGGATATGAAAAATATCTTAAAAAACGAATCCAGTGAGACAAAAGAACAAATATTAAGGATTCGTACTATAGTTTATTCAAGTTTAAAAATACTCCATAATAATCAATTATGGAGCAGAATTTAAAAATAAAGATCAAAACATGGATACAATCAAAGATAGTAACCATAATAGACATCTTGGATAAGGAAAAGAAAATTTTATTTTTCTGTGAATAGTGTCGTATTCGTGAATAGTGTCGTATACGTGAATAGTAATCCCGACACAAAAAGGTAAAAATTTCACAATAAAATTTATATCAATATTTCAGCATAATGATATTGAAGAATATAATAGCATTTACGAAGAAAATAACATCCCTTACCTCAAAATAACTGTATTTCTGATCGAAATATCGGATGTAAAGCCGAAGGAAACTTGTACTGAATAGCAACTCTTAAAGTATCTAAATACTCACAAAATACGCTCGATAATATAGAGAGAGAAAAAAAAATTTGTTTCTGGTGTGATTTTCAATTCTAACTAAGCACCCTATTTATAGAAAAATACTAGAATGCCAAAGCAGACTAAAATAATAAAATAATATTATTTTATTTTTCAAGCACGCCACCTCCTTTATTGAATAAACAAGCCAGCCATTTCTGAAAAATTTTGCAACCCGCATATTTAAAAAAAACAAAAGTGGGTTCTACCCATAATTTTAATAAAAATATTTAATTTTTTGAAACTTCAATAATTCATAATAAATAGCTCTTTTATCAGAAAAATTCAAATCTCATGTCCTTTCTATAGGAAATTTAATTCTCTACAACTTTGTAGAAGAAATTTTTTTTTAAATTTCAAACAAAAAATGCCTGAAATTCACATACGGACGATTTTTAATATCTCTATTCCGACAAAATACTGATAAAACACCTCAGCATTAATTCCTTCAATTATATCTACATAAAAATAAATATTTCCTTCATTTATATCCACATAAAATAAATATTTTCTTATCATATAAATCAATAATTAATTATTCACAAATAATATTACAGAATCACAATTATGACAACCAGGTCGTTCCCAAGAAAGAGGGGGCTTTTCGATAAGGATTTCTCCTTATTGGCGTGCAATTAGGTGACCAAACCTCTCCTTAGACAGAACTTTCTTAGACATTATCAATAATGTTATCTAATAATATTATTCAAATAATATGAATTATTGATCTGATAATGGGAAATATTGTACAGTGAAAATTATTGAAACAACAATAATATAAAATATCAACGTAGCAATTATTGAATTAATAAAATAACATATTGAATAGTAATTACTGTAACAATTATTGAGTAGTGCCTTCTTACGTAAGGATCAATATTTCATCAATACTGTGTAATACCGTGTGCTACTGTGCAACCACGTGTATTATTGTATTTTAACCACCGGGTATTCCAACAGTGTTAATGGTAACAACTACGCTGTTATTTATAAAAACTCAAACTTGTCGTTTTCTTCATCCGACCGTTTTTCGTTATGGGGCCCATAAATGGCTACGCCATCGTGCGAATATTCCCCGACAGAAAGAATATTCCACGACCAAACGAATATTCCCCGACAACAATGAATATTTTATAACCACTTGTTTATTTTGTAAAATTTGCACATTTCACCCATAACCAAAGCATTATATCAAATTAACACTTTATTATTCAAGATAATAATTAGAGAAAATTTGATTTTATTTATAATAAGCTAGGGTCTTACAGATTTCTATTCTGGAATTGGTTTTCTCCTCAGAGGATCATCGGAAGGTCTTACTGAGAGTCTTGGAAGAATCCCACTTGCCAAAAATAGTGGATGTTGAAAAATTCCATCATCTGGTTGATCACATTTTCAACAGCAATGTGATATCCTTCACCGATGATGACATACCTCCCGAAGGGACGGGTCATTGCAAACCGTTACACATAGCGGTTATGTCCTCTGGATATGTGGTGGGAGGAGTTCTGATAGATTGAGGATCGTCCTTAAACATCTGCCCCTACGCCACCTTGGAGAAAATGAACATTAATCTCAACAGGATCTGAAGCAGCCATACCATTATCAAAGCCTTCGATGGATCCCGACAAAATGTTGTCGGAGAGATTGAACTACCTGTGGAGATTGGTCCACATACATTTTGTGTATCCTTTCATGTGCTCAAGATAGCTACAGGATACAATCTACTTTTGGGAAGACAGTTGATTCATATAGCTGGAGTTGTCCCGTCCACTCTCCATCAACAGCTCAAATACATCATTAATAGTAGCCTGGTAACTGTTAATGCTGAGCTAGAATGCCTTGTACAAAATGACATACCACTCATCAATTTCAATCCAGAAGTTGAGCCTGTCAGCTTCCAGGCCCTTGAGGTGAGCAACACTCACTATCAACCCATTGGGGTACCACCTCTGATACCTAGAGTTTCGGTCGAGGTAATGTCGGGAAGTCAAGAAATGATATCCTTAGGTTTTCAACCTAGACAAGGGTTAAGAAAGGATCATCAGGGAATTAAATGCCCAATTCAAGTTCCCAGTCAGACAGGGACAACTGGACTAGGCTATTCTTCTAGGTCCAGTCACAGGAACCCTCACAAGCACAAACAGGTTCCTTCATCTTCAAGGCGATTGCCTAAACCTACAGAGGCTGAGCCTCTACAGCCTTCCTTAAAGGTTCATGCCCATGTAGTAGCTATACTGTTTCCTAAGTCGATATCGGTCAAAGAAAAGGAAGTCCTGATTCCAGACCCCGAAGTGGAGGAAAAGGATCAGAGACGTAAACAAGACATTGCAAGGCGGTTATCAAACATGCGCGTCCTGGTCCATACGGAGGGTATGAACAGAGACATTCCAGATGATGATTGTCCAGACATTATGGTCATCATTCAAGAGAAGGACGTAACAACAGCCCTTTCATCACTACTATCCACAAGGACTTCACCCCTTGGCAATTGAAGCAGCACTCCTTGCATTTGCCAATAAGGGTAAAAAGGGTAGAAAGTCCCTCTGCCCTGTATATAACAATATCTGCTTACTTTTGTTGTACAGTATTAGCAGTTATTTTGTCATTTCATGCTAACACTTTGTATGACTGAACAGTTTCATATATTAAGTTAAAGCATTTTGTTTCAGGACTCTAAAGTTAGATGTGCCTAAACTTGTTGATGAGGTGCCTATTCTTCACAAGGACTGTAACTTTGATGTAAAGTTGGACTCAGACTTGATGAAAATTGAACAAGAGGACTATAAGATACCTCAGGAGATCAAAGAATGGATCGAAGACTAACCCAAGCCAAATCTTGATCAAACCACCTCTTTTAACCTCGGAACCTCAAAAAACCCCAAACAAATCCAAATTGGTATGGACCTTACTCCAAACCAAATGAATGACATGGTTACTCTATTAACCTAATTCCAAGATGTGTTTGCATGGTCTCATGAAGACATGGTCAGTTTGTCCACTGACATTGTTATTCATCGCCTCCCCATCAAAGAGGGATTCAAGCCAGTTAGGCAGAAACTCAGGCGATTAAAACCTGAGTGGAGTTTAAAAGTTAAAGAAGAAATTGTGAAACAATTTCAAGTTGGCATCATCATGGTATCAACATACCCTGAGTGGCTATCCAACATAGTCCCCGTGACTAAACCTGGAGAAAAGGTACGAGTTTGTGTGGATTACAGGGATCTGAACAAAGCTTGTCTTAAAGATAGCTTTCCCGTGCCATTCATCCACATACTCATTGACAATACAGCTCAGTATGACATGTACTCCGTTGCTGATTGCTTTGCGAGGTACAATCAAATCATGGTTACTGAAGAGGATCGTGAGAAAATTGCATTCATCATTCCTTGGGGAACCTTTTGCTACAGACGGTTGTCATTCGGCTTCATCAATTCCGGAGCTACCTATCAGCGAACTATGATGGCTCTTTTCCACGATCTAATGCACAATAAGATAGAAATCTATGTGGATGACATCATTGTCAAGTCTCGAAGGGAGGAAGACCACCTAGATCATCTCAAAAAGCTCTTCAACAGGTTGCGTAAGTACAACTTGAAGTTGAATCCAGCCAAGTGCGTCATTGGTGTTAAATCAGGCAAGTTGCTAGGATTCCTAGTCAACCAAAAAGGGATTGAGCTGGATCCTAACAAAATCCAGGCCATCACGGAAATGCATATACCTCAGACAAAGAAGGAAATACGGGGATTTTTGGGAAGAATCAACTTCATCAGCAGATTCATCTCCCAACTCACAGCAACATGTGAGCCTATCTTCAAGTTGCTAAGGAAGAACTCCTCCATGAAATGGAACGATGAGTGTCAGAAAGCCTTCCTTACAATCAAAGAGCAGCTAATCAAAGCTCCTGTTTTGGTACCTCCCAGGGATGGTGTCCCCCTGTTCATGTACCTGCCAATCAATGACAACGCCATGGGCTGGATGCTGGGATAGAAATAATAGAGGCCAAGAAAGAGCTATCTATTACCTCAGCAAAAGATTCAGCAGCAGTGAACAAAAGTACACTCTGTTTGAGAAAACTTGTTGTGCTTTAGCATGGGCTTCCATGAGGTTACAACATTACCTCCATGGACACACAACCCATCTCATATCCTGCGTGGATTCTCTCAAGTACGTGTTTAGCAAACCCATGTTGAATTTCCAACTGTCCAAATGGCAATTGATCTTACAATAATTTGACATTGTCTACGTGACTCAAAAGTCTATCAAATGTCAAGGAATTGTGGATCAATTGGTCACCGCACCTTCAGGGGATTTTAAACCTTTTGAAGCATACTTCCCCAATGAAGGGGTAATGATAATTCATAAACACCATCAGGACGATACACACCAACTATGGAAGATATATTTTGATGGAGCTGTAAACATGGATGGTTCTGGAGCTAGAGCAGTTCTAGTGTCCATTATGGGGGAGCAGCATCCTGTCGCCGTCAAATTGTAGTTTGCCATCACCAACAACACAGCTGAGTATGAAGGTTGTATCATGGGGTTGAAACTAGCCCAATCCCTGGGCATCAGACGGTTAACTGTCTTTGGAGATTTCGAATTGGTAATCAGACAAACTATTGGGATCTATCACACCAAAGAGTTACATTTGTTGCCTTACCATCGGCAGGTTATACAGATGGCTTCAAAGTTTGAGGAAATAGCCTTCCTCCATATTCCTCGGAATAGAAATGACTTTGCGGATGCGCTAGGAACTTTGGCTTCCTTGATCAACATACTTGATAAGGAAGACACGCCAAATATCATATTTGCCCTGCAAAAGGGCTCCAGCCTATGGGAACTACTTTGGAGAAGTATCGGATGAGCTAACTCCCATCCAACACTCTTGGTATCAATATATCAAGGAGTATCTGCGAGATAGATCTACACCCGCTGAGGCGAGTCAGGCTAAGAGAAAGCGGATTCATCGAATTGCTATGAAATTCTACCTGAGCGGAGACGCACTCTACAAAAGAGATGTGGGACTAGGTCTTCTCAGATGTCTGGATAAAGACCAAGCTTAGAGGCTCATGGATGAAATCCATGGTGGAGTGTGTGGCTCACGCATGAGCGGCCCTTTACTTGTCAAGAAAATCCTAAGAATAGGGCATTACTGGCTCTCTCTCAAGGCTGACTGTGATGATCACGTCAAGAGATGTTATCAATGTCAAATTCATGGGAATATTATCCACGCCCCTCCAAGGGAGCTCCACAATATGAGTTTGCCCTGGCCCTTCTCAATGTGGGGAATGGACGTGATCGGGCCCATCAAGCCCAAAGCCAGTAATGGTCATCGATTTATTTTCACCATGATCAACTACTTCACCTAGTGGGTAGAAGCAGCCTCTTCCCCCAAGGTTACTAAAGAAGTTATCATTGGTTTCATCAGAAACAATGTCATTTGTCGATATAGACAACCAGAGTTAATTGTGTCAGACAATGCTAAAAACCTCAACAACCAAATGATGGAGGAGTTATGCAGTAAATTCCATCTCAACTTTGTCATCTATCGTCCAAAGATGAATGGTGCTGTTGAAGCGGCTAATAAGAATATCAAAAAGATCATACAAAAGATGTTCGCCAATCACAAAGGATGGCCTGACTTGTTGCCTCTGACTCTATTAGCCTACAGAATATCCATGCGCACTTCCACTGGGGCAACCCCCTACTCATAAACCTATGGAATGGAAGCAGTGCTCCCCATAGAAGTAGAAATGGAATCCCTTAGGGTGTTGATAGACGCTCAGCTGGATGAAGACCAATAGTTACAAGATAGGTACCACCAATTATCTCTAATAGATGAAAGGCGAGCAGCAACCATTGTGACAACCCCAAAACAGGTCTATTCCATCCAACCCATTCTGAGTCGCCAAATACATGGTACAGAAAATAACTACAACTTTATTACAACAATTGTCGTGCAAAATATAACAACACATATGCCGTGAGTTTGGATACAAATATATACCAAATGTGACATTGGACACTATCATGTGTCAGCACCTCACAAAGGTACCTTACATAAAGGTACAGTCAAAAACTATTTTAGAAACTAGAATATTTGAGAAGTGCTCAAGAAAATCTTCGTACATGGGAGGCCATGCATCTAGGTTATGATAGATATCATATGGCCACAGAATTATCCTTGGTTGACCCAATAGACCCCAAAGAAAAATAAGAAGATTACTATCATATTCTCTTGACATATCATTATCTCCACTGTCTCTAATTGAGAATTATACTTCAAACAAACACCAAGATTATATAGGTAGTACTCGTAAATATACTCAGCAAGTGGATGAGCACAATCCTGTCTTATGATGACACGAGGTTGTATGTCATTAGACATCTTGTATGATAGTGGCAAAACACCCTTCCAACGTTGGGTTCGCTTCACCCTAGATGATTCACCAAATATAACTACTAAATGATGACCACTGTTCTATTCTCCTGTTACCCCCGCTCAACCCAGCTACACTCTTATTACCTGAAAGGAATTGTGAAACAGAAGGGTGAGCACAACTAGCCTAGTAAAGAATATCATGACTAAAGATAAATAAATTATCAATAGTCTTCATCAGTAATAAATCAGAGATTTAGAACATATGGTAGATGATAAAAATTTTAACCATAGTTGCAGCGGAACGAGTAATCCATTAGAAGAGTCAAATAGACCATAAAATCAATTATCTTCTCCACATTAAAAGTCCACCAACAATGTTTTATCCCTGTAACATTAATCAACAGTTCCTTTCCACAATTATATGAATAACTCATAATTATAATTGTAATTCTAAATTCCTCTTCGCATTCAGGACGAAGATAATTTTTATCACATATTTTTACCTGAAACATCAAAGATCATGGTTATACCAAATAACAGTTCCTGTTCATAATCATGCTAATAAATCCATCTTCGCACTACGGCCAAAGATATTCATCAACAAACTATCTTTACACTACGGGCCAAAGATATTCAACAACAGTTCATCTTCGCACTACAGGCCAAAGATATTCATCAATAATTTATCTTTGCACTACAGGCCAAAGATATTCCTCAACAGTTCATATTTGCACTACAGGCCAAATATATTCATCAACAATTTTTATTTCAACTACAGGCTAAATATATTAATATCTCAAAGAATTATAATCATTTTAGAATTTATATAAACAATAATTATAACCATGTTGATCAATTCACCTTTGCACTTAAGCTTAAGATATTTAATTATAAATTCAATGGTCATGATCATACCAGTCACAATTCAACTTTGCACTACTGGCCAAAGGGAACCCATAGTCATGATCATACCAAAAATCTACACATCTTTACACTCAAGTCAAAGAGAAATATCATAATTAGGGTTATAAAAATGTTATATATGATAATGAAATCAATATAATCAACATATAGATTTAATCTCAAGATTAATATTCATAACTCAATTATTATTTGGTCAGAAAAAGAAACTAATTTTGTCATAAATAGTAACTCGTGAATAGTAACTCATGAATAGTAACTCGTGAATAGTAACTCGTGAATAGTAACTCATAAATATTAAATCCGACACAAAAAGGTAGAAATTCTACAATAAAATTCATACCAATATTTCGGTATAATGATATTGAAAGAATAACATTTCTTAAATTTATAAACAATTTATTTTAATTGTTTACACTTTACTAAATAATACATTTAAACATCCTAAAATGCCAAACTCATAAGATTTCATTACCAATAACCAAAACCCTCATCAAAAATCTGCATATACCTCATATAGGATTCTCAAGCCATAAAATCCTATTTTTCAATTTTCTTACTTCACATAACATATTTAATTCATTTTCTCATAACTAGTATATTTTCATGAAAAATACCAAATCAGTTCTAAAAATATTTCTTTTCTGGGATTTAGCAGAATATAGTCCTATATTGAACATATATTTTTCTCAGAATTTTTAAAACTCATTTACTATTTTTCATATGGCTAAAACCGCCGAATATTTAGACATTTATCATAAATTATACTTTTATCCAAAAATTTCAAAATTCACAGAGTACACTGATATTATATAGATATACTTCCAATAAAAATTTCATCAATTTTGGAGTTAACCTCAAGGAGTTATAAGCGGTTACTTTTAAAATAGTATTTTCCCGTAAAATTCATAACTCTTAATCTATACATCCAAAAATCACCATTTTTGGACACAATCAATAAAACTCATCAAAATATCATTTTAAATTTTTTCAGAATTTTCTGAAGTTCTGAAGAATTACGAACTGAAAAATATAATAACCCTTAAAATCCCTTACTATCACTTACCTCAAAAGTGCAGTATTTCTTACTGGAATGCAAAGCCGAAGGAAACTTGCACTGAATAGCAACTCTCAAAGTATCTAAATACTCACAAAATATGCTTCATAATATATAGAGAGAAAGAGAGAAAGCTTATGTTTCTGGTGTGATTTTCAATTCTAACTTAGCCCTCTATTTATAGGAAAATGTTAGCACGCCGAAGCAGACTTAACCTGCAACCTGATGGTTTTACCTGTTACTATTCCCACTCACCACATTTGAATAAAAATCTCAGCATATTTCTTCACCAACCAAGAGTGGGGCCCACCAATTCTAAAATTTTCTACCAAAATGATTAACTCCGAAAATTCAATAATTTCTGAACCAGTCATCTCATAAAATTCATAACAAATCATACGTTCATTTTTAACGGTTCAAAATTTATGGACATATACTCAACTTATATATGAATAACATATCCAAAAATTACCACGATCTAACGGTCGGATTAAAAATTATAACACCCGCAATATTTCTCAAAAACCCTGATTTTTAATACCTCCATTCCGACAAAAATACTGATAAAACCTCAACATTAACTCCTTCATTTTTAACCACAAAAATATATCCCTCATTTATATCCACATAAAATAAATATTTCCTTATCATATGAATCAATAATTAATTATTCACAAATAATATTACAGAATCACATTTATGACAACCAGGCCATTCCCAAGAAAGAGGGGGCTTTCCAATAAGAATTTCTCCTTACTAGCGCGCAATTAGGTGACCAAACCTTTCCTTAGACCGAACTTTTTAGACATTGCCAATAATGCTATCTAATAATATTATTCAAATAATATGAATTATTGATCTGATAATGGAAAATACTGTGCAGCAACAATTATTGAAACGACAATAATAAAAAATATCAACGCAGCAATTATTGAATCTATAAAATAAAATATTGAACAGTAACTACTGTAATAATTAATGAGTAGTGACTTCTTACGTAAGAATCAATAATTGAACAAAATACTGTGCAATACCGTGTGCTACTGTGCAACTACGCGTATTATTGTATTTTAACCACCAGGTATTCCAACAGTGTTAACGGTAACAACTACGCCGTTATTTATAAAAACTCAAATTTGTCATTTTTTTTCATCCGACAGTTATTCTATTATGAGGCCCACAAATGGCTGCTCCGTCGTACAAATATTCTCCGACAGAAAGAATATTCCACGACCAAACGAATATTCCCCGACAACAATGATTATTTTATAACCACTTGCGTATTTTGAAAATTTTCATATATTACCCTTCACTTTAACTTGTTATCAATTTAACCATTTACTAAATAGAAAAATTGAATACTTTTATTTCATAAAATTTTGGGTCTTACAATCTCCTCTCCTTATGAAATTTTATCCCCGAAATTTGCGTACCTAGTATTTCAAAGAGTTGAGAATACCTTTCTTTCATTTCAGATTCCATCTTCCCTGTCATCATAATTTCTCCATTGCTCATCTCCTGTATTTCAGATATCATTCTAGAATACAGCTTCAAAACAAGGGTTAATTTAACAAATTAACATATCACATAATATCCCGATATTATGACTGACCAACAAATAAGCTTAGGTAGGATACACTAGTGAAGGATTTACTCATCTCTCCCCTCCTAGTTATATTCCCCGATCTCCGCCAGAGACCATATCCCTAAGCTCTGATACCACCTGTGACAACCCCAAAACAGGTCTATTCCATCCAACCCATTCTGAGTCGCCAAATACATGGTACAAAAAATAACTACAACTTTATTACAACAATTGTCGTGCAAAATACAACAACACATATGCCGTGAGTTTGGATACAAATATATACCAAATGTGATATTGGACACCATCATGTGTCAACACCTCACAAAGGTACCTTACATAAAGGTACAGTCAAAAACTATTTTAGAAACTAGAATATTTGGGAAGTGCTCAAGGAAACCTTCGTACATGGGAGGCCATGCATCTAGGTTATGATAGATATCATATGGCCACAGAATTATCCTTGGTTGACCCAATAGACCCCAAATAAAAACAAGAAGATTACTATCATATTATCTTGACATATCATTATCTCCACTGTCTTTAATTGAGAATTATACTTCAAACAAATACCAAGATTATATAGGTAGTACTCGTAAATATACTCAGTAAGTGGATGAGCACAATCCTGTATTATGATGACACGAGGTTGTATGTCATTAGACATCTTGTATGATAGTGGCAAAATACCCTTTCAACGTTGGGTTCGCTTCACCTTAGATGATTCACCAAATATAACTACTAAATGATGACCACTGTTCTATTCCCCTGTTACTCCCGCTCAACCCAGCTACACTCTTATTACCTGAAAGGAATTGTGAAACAGAAGGGTGAGCACAACTAGCCCAGTAAAGATTATCATGACTAAAGATAAATAAATTATCAATAGTCTTCATCAATAATAAATCAGAGATTTAGAACATATGGTAGATGATAAAAATTTTAACCATAGTTGTAGCGGAACGAGCAATCCTTTAGAAGAGTCAAATAGACCATAAAGTCTATTATCTTCTCCACATTAAAAGTCCACCAACAATGTTTTATCCCTGTAACATTAATCAACAGTTCCTTTCCACAATTATATGAATAACTCATAATTATAATTGTAATTCTAAATTCCTCTTCGCATCCAGGACGAAGATAATTTTTATCACATGTCTTTACCTGAAACATCAAAGATCATGGTCATACCAAATCACAGTTCCTGTTCATAATCATGCTAATAAATCCATCATCGCACTACGGCCAAAGATATTCATCAACAAACCATCTTTACACTACGGGCCAAAGATATTCAACAACAGTTCATCTTTGCACTACAGGCCAAAGATATTCATCAATAATTCATCTTTGCACTACAGGCCAAAGATATTCCTCAACAGTTCATATTTGCACTACAGGCCAAATATATTCATCAACGTTTTATATTTCAACTACAGGCTAAATATATTAATATCTCAAAGAATTATAATCATTTTAGAATTTATATAAACAATAATTATAACCATGTTGATCAATTCACCTTTGTACTTAAGCTTAAGATATTCAATTATAAATTCAATGGTCATGATCATACCAGTCACAATTCAACTTTGCACTACTGGCCAAAGGGAACCCATAGTCATGATCATACCAAAAATCTACACATCTTTACACTCAAGTCAAAGAGAAATATCATAATTAGGGTTATAAAAATGTTATATATGATAATGAAATCAATATAATCAACATATAGATTTAATCTCAAGAGTAATATTCATAACTCAACTATAATTTGGGCAGAAAAAGAAACCAATTTTGTCATGAATAGTAACTCGTGAATAGTAACCTATGAATAGTAACTCGTGAATAGTAACTCATGAATAGTAACTCGTGAATAGTAACTCATGAATAGTAACTCATGAATAGTAAACCCGACACAAAAAGGTAGAAATTCCACAATAAAATTCATACCAATATTTCGGTATAATGATATTGAAAGAATAACATTTCTAAAATTTATAAATAATTTATTTTAATTGTTTACACTTTACTAAATAATGAATTTAAACATCCTAAAATGTCAAACTCATAAGATTTCATTACCAATAACCAAAACCCTCATCAAAAATCTGCATATACTTCATATAGGATTCTCAAGCCATAAAATCCTATTTTCAATTTTCTTACTTCACATAACATATTTAATTTATTTTCTCATAACTATTATATTTTCATGAAAAATACCAAATCAGTTCTAAAAATATTTCTTTTCTGGGATTTAGCAGAATATAGTCCCATATTGAACATATATTTTTCTCAGAATTTTTAAAACTCATTTACTATTTTTCATATGGCTAAAACCGTCGAATATTTAGACATTTATCATAAATTGTACTTTTATCCAAAAATTCCGAAATTCACAGAGTCCACTGATATTATATAGATATACTTCTAATAAAAATTTCATCAATTTTGGAGTTAACCACAAGGAGTTATAAGCGGTTACTTTTAAAATAGTCTTTTCCCGTAAAATTCATAACTCTTAATCTATACATCCAAAAATCACCATTTTTGGACACAATCAATAAAACTCATCAAAATATCATTTTAAATTTTTCCAGAATTTTCTAAAGTTCAGAAGAATTACGAACTGAAAAATATAATAACCCCTAAAATCCCTTACAATCTCTTACCTCAAAAGTGCAGTATTTCTGACTGGAATGCAAAGTCGAAGGAAACTTGCACTGAATAGCAACTCCCAAAATATCTAAATATTCACAAAATATGCTTCATAATATAGAGAGAGAAAGAGAGAAAGCTTATGTTTCTGGTGTGATTTTCAATTCTAACTTAGCCCTCTATTTATAGGAAAATGTTAGCACGCCGAAGTAGACTTAACCTGCAACCAGATGGTTTTACCTGCTACTATTCTCACTCACCACATTTGAATAAAAATCTCAGCACATTTCTTTACCAACCAAGAGTGGGGCTTACCAATTCTAAAATTTTCTACCAAAATGATTAACTCCGAAAATTCAACAATTTCTGAACCAGTCATCTCGTAAAATTCATAACAAATCATACGTTCATTTTTAACGGTTCAAAATTTATGGACATATACTCAACTTATATATGAATAACATATCCAAAAATTACCACGATCCAACGGTCGGATTAAAAATTATAACACCCGCAATATTTCTCAAAAACCCTGATTTTTAATACCTCCATTCCGACAAAAATACTGATAAAACCTCAACATTAACTCCTTCATTTTTAACCACAAAAATATATCCCTCATTTATATCCACATAAAATAAATATTTCCTTATCATATGAATCAATAATTAATTATTCACAAATAATATTACAGAATCACATTTATGACAACCAGGCCGTTCCCAAGAAAGAGGGGGCTTTCCAATATGAATTTCTCCTTACTAGCGCGCAATTAGGTGACCAAACCTTTCCTTAGACCGAACTTTCTAGACATTGCCAATAATGCTATCTAATAATATTATTCAAATAATATGAATTATTGATCTGATAATGGAAAATACTGTGCAGCAACAATTATTGAAACGACAATAATAAAAAATATCAACGCAGCAATTATTGAATCAATAAAATAAAATATTGAACAGTAACTACTGTAACAATTAATGAGTAGTGACTTCTTACGTAAGAATCAATAATTGAACAAAATACTGTGCAATACCGTGTGCTATTGTGCAACTACGCGTATTATTGTATTTTAACCACCAGGTATTCTAACAGTGTTAACGGTAACAACTACGCCGTTATTTATAAAAACTCAAATTTGTCATTTTTTTTATCCGACAGTTATTCTATTATGAGGCCCACAAATGGCTGCGCCGTCGTACAAATATTCTCCGACAGAAAGAATATTCCACGACCAAACGAATATTCCCCGACAACAATGATTATTTTATAACCACTTGCGTATTTTGAAAATTTTCATATATTACCCTTCACTTTAACTTGTTATCAATTTAACCATTTACTAAATAGAAAAATTGAATACTTTTATTTCATAAAATTTGGGGTCTTACAATCTCCCCTCCTTATGAAATTTCGTCCCCGAAATTTACGTACCTAGTATTTCAAAGAGTTGAGAATACCTTGCTTTCATTTCAGATTCCATCTTCCCTGTCATCATGATTTCTCCATTGCTCATCTCCTGTATTTCAGATATCATTCTAGAATACAGTTTCAAAACAAGGGTTAATTTAACAAATTAACATATCACATAATATCCTGATATTATGACAGACCAACAAATAAGCTTAGGTAGGACACACTAGTGAAAGATTTACTCATCTCTCCCCTCCTAGTTATATTCCCCGATCTCCGCCAAAGACCATATCCCTAAGCTCTGATACCACATGTGACAACCCCAAAACAGGTCTATTCCATCCAACCCATTCTGAGTCGCCAAATACATAGTACAGAAAATAACTACAACTTTATTACAACAATTATCGTGTAAAATGCAACAACACATATGCCGTGAGTTTGGATACAAATATATACCAAATGTGACATTGGACACCATCATGTGTTAGCACCTCACAAAGGTACCTTACATAAAGGTTTGTCAAAAACTATTTTAGAAACTAGAATATTTGGGAAGTGCTCAAGGAAACCTTCGTACATGGGAGGCCATTCATCTAAGTTATGATAGATATCATATGGCCACAGAATTATCCTTGGTTGACCCAATAGACCCCAAAAAAAAAACAAGAAGATTACTATCATATTCTCTTGACATATCATTATCTCCACTGTCTCTAATTGAGAATTATACTTCAAACAAACACCAAGATTATATAGGTAGTACTCGTAAATATACTCAGCAAGTGGATGAGCACAATCCTGTCTTATGATGACACGAGGTTGTATGTCATTAGACATCTTGTATGATAGTGGCAAAACACCCTTCTAATGTTGGGTTCGCTTCACCCTAGATGATTCACCAAATATAACTACTAAATGATGACCACTGTTCTATTCCCCTGTTACCCCTGCTCAACCCAGCTACACTCTTATTACCTGAAAGGAATTATGAAACAGAAGGGTGAGCACAACTAGCCCAGTAAAGAATATCATGACTAAAGATAAATAAATTATTAATAGTCTTCATCAGTAATAAATCAGAGATTTAGAACATATGGTAGATGATAAAAATTTTAACCATAGTTGCAGCGGAACGAGCAATCCATTAGTAGAGTCAAATAGACCATAAAGTCTATTATCTTCTCCACATTAAAAGTCCACCAATAATATTTTTTCCCTGTAACATTAATCAACCGTTCCTTTCCACAATTATATGAATAACTCATAATTATAATTGTAATTCTAAATTCCTCTTCGCATCCAGGACGAAGATAATTTTTATCACATGTCTTTACCTGAAACATCAAAGATCATGGTTATACCAAATCACAGTTCATGTTCATAATAATGCTAATAAATCCATCTTCGCACTATGGCCAAAGATATTCATCAACAAACCATCTTTACACTACGGGCCAAAGATATTCAACAACAGTTCATCTTCGCACTACAGGCCAAAGATATTCATCAATAATTCATCTTTACACTACAGGCCAAAGATATTCCTCAACAGTTCATATTTGCACTATAGGTCAAATATATTCATCAACATTTTATATTTCAACTACAGGCTAAATATATTAATATCTCAAAGAACTATAATCATTTTAAAATTTATATAAACAATAATTATAATCATGTTGATCAATTCACCTTTGCACTTAAGCTTAAGATATTCAATTATAAATTCAATGGTCATGATCATACCAGTCACAATTCAACTTTGCACTACTGGCCAAAGGGAACCCATAGTCATGATCATAACAAAAATCTACCCATCTTTACACTCAAGTCAAAGAGAAATATCATAATTAGGGTTATAAAAATATTATATATGATAGTGAAATTAATATAATCAACATATAGATTTAATCTCAAGAGTAATATTCATAACTCAACTATAATTTGGTCAGAAAAAGAAACCAATTTTGTCATGAATAGTAACTCATGAATAGTAACCCATGAATAGTAACTCGTGAATAGTAACCCATGAATAGTAACTCGTGAATAGTAACTCATGAATAGTAACTCGTGAATAGTAACTCGTGAATAGTAAACTCGACACAAAAAGGTAAAAATTCTACAATAAAATTCATACCAATATTTCGGTATAATGATATTAAAATAATAACATTTCTTAAATTTATAAATAATTTATTTTAATTGTTTACATTTTACTAAATAATACATTTAAACATTCTAAAATGTCAAACTCATAAGATTTTATTACCAATAACCAAAACCTTCATCAAAAATCTGCATATACCTCATATAGGATTCTCAAGCCATAAAATCTTATTTTTCAATTTTCTTACTTCACATAACATATTTAATTCATTTTCTCATAACTAGTATATTTTCATGAAAAATACCAAATCAGTTCTAAAAATATTTCTTTTCTGGAATTTAGCAGAATATAGTCCCATATTGAACATATATTTTTCTCAGAATTTTTAAAACTCATTTACTATTTTTCATATGGCTAAAACCGCCGAATATTTAGACATTTATCATAAATTGTACTTTTATCCAAAAATTCCGAAATTCACAGAGTACACTGATATTATATAGATATACTTCCAATAAAAATTTTATCAATTTTAGAGTTAACCACAAGGAGTTATAAGCGGTTACTTTTAAAATAATCTTTTCCCGTAAAATTCATAACTCTTAATCTATACATCCAAAAATCACCATTTTTGGACACAATCAATAAAACTCATCAAAATATCATTTTAAATTTTTTCAGAATTTTCTGAAGTTCAGAAGAATTACGAACTGAAAAATATAATAACCCTTAAAATCTCTTATTATCCCTTACCTCAAAAGTGCAGTATTTCTGACTGGAATGCAAAGTCGAAGGAAACTTGCACTGAATAGCAACTCTCAAAGTATCTAAATACTCACAAAATATGCTTCATAATATAGAGAGAGAAAGAGAGAAAGCTTATGTTTCTGGTGTGATCCTCTATTTATAGGAAAATGTTAGCACGCCGAAGCAGACTTAACCTGCAACCTGATGGTTTTACCTGCTACTATTCCCACCCATCACATTTGAATAAAAATCTCAGTACATTTCTTCACCAACCAAGAGTTGGGCCCACCAATTCTAGAATTTTCTACCAAAATGATTAACTCCGAAAATTCAACAATTTCTGAACCAGTCATCTCGTAAAATTCATAACAAATCATACGTTCATTTTTAACGGTTCAAAATTTATGGACATATACTCAACTTATATATGAATAACATATCCAAAAATTACCACGATCCAACGGTCGGATTAAAAATTATAACACCCGCAATATTTCTCAAAAACCCTGATTTTTAATACCTCCATTCCGACAAAAATACTGATAAAACCTCAACATTAACTCCTTCATTTTTAACCACAAAAATATATCCCTCATTTATATCCACATAAAATAAATATTTCCTTATCATATGAATCAATAATTAATTATTCACAAATAATATTACAGAATCACATTTATGACAACCAGGCCGTTCCCAAGAAAGAGGGGGCTTTCCAATAAGAATTTCTCCTTACTGGCGCGCAATTAGGTGACCAAACCTTTCCTTAGACAGAACTTTCTAGACATTGCCAATAATGCTATCTAATAATATTATTCAAATAATATGAATTATTGATCTGATAATGGAAAATACTGTGCAGCAACAATTATTGAAAGGACAATAATATAAAATATCAACGCAGCAATTATTGAATCAATGAACAGTAACTACTGTAACAATTAATGAGTAGTGCCTTCTTACGTAAGAATCAATAATTGAACAAAATACTGTGCAATACCGTGTGCTACTGTGCAACTACGCGTATTATTGTATTTTAACCACCAGGTATTCCAACAGTGTTAACGGTAACAACTACGCCGTTATTTATAAAAACTCAAATTTGTCATTTTTTTCATCCGACAGTTATTCTATTATGAGGCCCACAAATGGCTGCGCCGTCGTACAAATATTCCCCGACAGAAAGAATATTCCACGACCAAACGAATATTCCCCGACAACAATGATTATTTTATAACCACTTGCGTATTTTGAAAATTTTCATATATTACCCTTCACTTTAACTTGTTATCAATTTAACCATTTACTAAATAGAAAAATTGAATACTTTTATTTCATAAAATTTGGGGTCTTACAACCATCTTCCATGGTCAGTTATATCAATAGAGAATCGCTAGATCCTACAACAGAAAAGTTCGGCTACGGTAATTCAAGGAGAATGACTTGGTCTTGAAGAAAATTCTTGACAACCAATATCAAACCAAAGGAAAACTCGCCCCAAACTAGGAAGGTCCGTTTATTGTCAAGGAGGTATTGACAGGAGGAGCCCTCAGATTACAGAAGATGGATGGCGATGAATTTTCGTAACTCATTAACTCGAACACCGTGAAACGGTACTATGTCTAAAGTTACCAGTAAACTAGCATCCTGGGTTTGGATCACCAGATCCCCAGTCAATTCAGGTTTTCAAAACCTTTCATATACAACCTTTCTTCACATCCGTTTGCCCCATTAGGGACAAACAAACCTTCCAACCAGCAGCCTGGTTCCGGATCATCAGATCCATCACTTAACTCAGGTTTTTCAAAACCTTTCACACTTTCAGTTTTTATCCCACCAAGGATAAAACTTTTCACACTTTCAGTTTGTCCCACTAGGGATCAAACTTTTCATCTCTAGTCTGTCCTGTACACAGGGCAAACTACGCAGACCTGATCTCCCCAATACGCAGGAGTACGTAGGCAGCCATTTTTATGGTCCAGTCTCACCACAGAAAAAACCAACACATATCTACTCCCTTTTTACCACATACAACTTTGAACCTTTTCACACCAGGTTCGAACTACGCAGACCTGATCTCCCCTCTTCAATGGGAGTACGTAGGCAGTCATTCATGATTCGATCTCACCCCCTACCAAAATACAAAAACTTGTCAGCGGTACTGGGATTATCCTTCAAACCACACTTCATCGGCTTTAGACCAAAGGGATGGAACTACTTGACTTCGCCTCACTAATGGGAGAATCGGCGTCTAAGTTGCGGTTGAGTCCTCAAAGAGAAACACCAATCCATAAGAGATAGAACTAACTGAGCTCCCCTATACAAAGGAGTACCGGCGACCATCTGTGGTGCGGTCAACCTCAGAGAGGAAAGCCACACTCCTCTCCATACACCAGTCCCAAGACACCAAAGAGGGTAGAGAATACACACAGATCAACGATCTATTCTGAAAAATCCTGAGACATCTCAATGTCCATCCATCAAGGGAGAATTCAGAATACATCAAGATCACAAGCGCTGGAGAAACAAGCAAATATCAAGCAAGTAACAGGGCATAACTAAAAGGGAAGTGAATCAAAATATATTTCCATGCCATATATAATAATGTTTAATATATATAATATGTACTGTACAGGACAAAAATGACTAAGCTGGTCTGTGCAGGAAAATACAAGCCCATCTACAAATCAGTATATATGTGCGCTATCAAATCCAACATGGCATCCCTCTCAAAAGAAGGGGGTAACGCTGTAAGCTCCTGCCCCATGGTATCAACATGAGCCAAAAGGTCCACAACCATCTGCATGGTGACGCTATGCCCATCAATATATGTGATCATCTCTGCAATGATATCAATAGTGTGAGAAGTGCTATCTGTAATAGCAACATCTCAAGTAGATATAGCGTCATCCCGCTCAACAACCACTGCATCTCTGGATGATCTAGCCTCATCCAGCTGTTGTTGTGTCTCTATAAGCTAAGGCATCATCTCTCTCTACTAAAGCGGCATCTCTCCCAACAAGAGCTGTCAACATCAAGGCTCTAGCCTGATCTCTCTCAAATGTCATCAGATGCAGACTCTGCTCTAAATACTTTGCCGAATGCGGGGTCATAGTAGCAGTCATATTGGGAGAGTCAACAAGAGCTGTTGTCAATCCAGCAAATAGCTCCTCCTCAGTGGGAGAATTAACATCCTCCATGGGCTCCCCACTGTTAGAATCAATCCCTGGCTCGGTGAAAACAACCCCAGCCGATATAATCTCTACCTCCATCCATGCAGAATACTCTGTAGAACGGCCCGGATGGCTAACAAAAAACTCATCCCTCTCACGCTGAGCCCAATAGGCATACACCCTGGATCTATCCTCTGCTGATAAATGTCGAGAAGACAAACATTGACCCAACGCTCCCTCAAAAGGATGAATATCCTGAAACTGGTCGAACTGTGCCATCACAGCCAGTGAGTGATACGTGGTCATGCCCCTCAAACCAGCTAGAGGCAGATAATCCATGCCAGATGCTTGAGTAATGAAGCTGTAGGGAGAACTGAGCCCTGAACACTGCAAGATGTCAAATGGATCCTCGATCCCTGCCAGGAACACCGACTAGAAAGTAACGTCTGTACACTCTGCCGGCTAAAAGGAGTAAGACATGGCTATCTCATAGGAAAAATAATACCCATGGCGTTAGAACGTGCCAATCAGTCTCAAGTGTGACATGAACCACATATACAACAAGACCGAGCTGCCTGTGAATACCCCTACAGAATGGGTGTGGCAATACATGGCTGACCTCAATGTCTCTACCACAATTATCAGTACAACGGTATGTCCCTCCCGAAGAGCCCGCACTGCCATAACCACGTCGATGTCCAAATAATCCATGTACAGTGGCATGTACAGATAGGTCACTACACACATCATGAGTATATCTACTCTGACAACACGCCACTGATCCTCCGACGTGGTGAAATCCCCGGAGTGTTGTACATAACTGTCCAATGAGCCAAATCTGTCTATCAAAAAACGTTGGGACACTACATGCCTGGAGGTGATCTCATCCTGGGCTACTCTATGCCTCAACCCGGTGAGGGTCATAAACTATCGGCACATATCGCCGATGGCCATCTGAGCGCAAGGCATGTCCAATGGTAAAGCCGTCAACCGCTCATACTCCTCTAAGGTGGGAGTTAACTTCTGGGTCTCAAATCGGAACACCTGCCTCTCCGGTACCCAGTGCTCCAGCATGCCCTCTACAAAACCCACAGGAACCTGGAACATCAGGAGGGTCATAGAGTGATACAACAGCTGATCTAAGGTCACCCGATCTGGAGGTGACAAACTATTATACCATGATCTCAAACATGAGGCTACCAATATTGGTGGGGTGTGATCAATGTGGCTAACTGTCGAGGAAGACATCTGTGTGGGCCGTATCATATGGCCATCCAGGGGTCAATGCTGAACTCATCTCTGGACATACATATGCATAACATAATACATGCATGATAAACAATAGATGGCAATATGATGTAGGGAATGGAAAATAATATACATACATTCCTAAGTACATCATCATCTAAATACATCATTTTTGTATACAGCTGGAAAATACAGGAAAATAGGGCATAGCCGCCCAACAACTAACAGAGGCTATCCTAGGTGGTTCCCACCCCTCCAGCTCGATCCAATTTGAGTTGCAAATGAGGTCTCACAAGCTGAAAAGTCAAATCAGGAAAAAAGACGCTACGTGATTAAGTGGAAAAGCTTGAAATCCTGATTTTCAAAGACCAAACTGCGGGTCTACATATCACTCATTGGTATTTACCCAAACATAGGGTTCACAACGTCGATGATCACAGTTGTTGCAAACTACACTCAATAATACCTCACAAAGGTCCAATGCCATCAATTTGGAGTTGTGATTCCAATTACGACCTCTCCCTAGCTGGGACTTCATACAATTTCATCCGTTGAAGCACATTTCAGCGAAGGTCAAGAAGCCTTGACGTTCTTCAACCGTTGGCAAGTAAATCCAGCGAAGCATCGCAGGTGGTTTGATGATTTCAGCCGTTGAAGCATATTTCAGCGAAGGTCAAGCAACCTTGACATTCTTCAGCCGTTGGCAAGTAAATCCAATGAAGCATCGGAGGTGGTTCGATGATTTCAGCCGTTGAAGCACATTTCAACGAAGGTCAAGCAACCTTAACGTTCTTCAGCCGTTAGTAAGTAAATCCTGCGAAGCATCAGAGGTGGTCTGATGATTTCAGCCGATGAAGCACATTTCAACGAAGGTCAAGCAACCTTGCCGTTCTTCAGCCGTTGGCAAGTAAATCCAGCAAATTATCGGAGGTGGTTCGATGATTTCAGCTGTTGAAGCACATTTCAACGAAGGTCAAACAACCTTGATATTCTTTAGCCGTTGGCAAGTAAATCCAACGAAGCATCGGAGGTGGTCCGATGATCTCAGTCGTTGAAGCACATTTCAGCGACGATCAAGCAACCTTAACATTCTTCATCTGTTGGCAAGTAAATCAAACGAAGCATCGGTGGTGGTCCGATGATCTTAGCCGTTGAAGCATATTTCAGCGAAGGTCAAGCAGCCTTGACGTTATCAGCCTTTGGCAAGTAAATTCAACGAATCATCGGAGGTGGTCCGATGATTTCATCCGTTGAAGCACATTTCAACGAAGTTCAAGTAGCCTTGACATCCTTCAGTCGTTGGCAAGGAAATCCAGTGAAGTATCGAAGGTGGTCCGATGATAGTATCTGTTGAAGTACATTTTAATGAAGGTCAGGCAGCCTGACAACACCAAATCTTGGCAGTAACTCCAACAGCACGCTAGAAAGACCCGGCGATACAAACCAAGGAAATATGTCATCATCGGGGAGGACCGATGATGGAATCTGTTATACAAGTCATCAGACAAAACGCAATCTCCCAGAGTCTCTCGTACATGAGAAGAACATCTGCGGTGGAAAGTTTGTACCAAGGATTAAGGACTTTGGTGATTAACCCCAATGTCAACATCCTGGAAGTTCCTATGAGCTTTGGAGTAGACACCCAAGCAGTTCATCAGGATCATCAGTGATAACTCCAGTCCCCAACAGAAAGTGTGGGAGCAGATAGTCATCACATCTCGTTGGAAAATGGTCCAACAAACCACATTCAGCATACAGTTGCATCATGCTGCATTACATTACATCATGATTATCCTATCACATTTCAAGTATCTAGTATTCTTTATCCTATCAATGCCATTACATTGCATGAATATGATAAAGAGGGGTATCTGTAGACACTCGAAATTTTGCATTCTTGTTGCTAACCTTGCAGGAGGCCAGAATCGTCTTCCAGAGATAACCCTGGAGGTCAAATCAACTCAATCTCGGAGACAACCCCGAGATACTCAGTTTTCCATCTCGGAGACAACCCCGAAATACTCAGTGCCATCCCGGAGATAACCCTGGGAGATGTAGTTCCAACTTCGGAGATAACCCCGAGGGATGCAGTTTCAGTTCTAGAGATAACCCCGGAAAAGCCTGTTCTAATTTTCAGAAGTCAGCTTCAACCTCGGAGATAACCCTGAGGCTCTCAGTTCCAACCCCAGAGATAACCCCGGGAGGTCAGGCACACCTCAGAGAAAACCCTGAGGACACTCAGTACTTACAGCAGCCCAATCTCAGAGATAACCCTGAGCAACGACTGCTAAATCAACCCAGAACTAGAGATAACCCTGATGAGGGGCAAAATCATCATTTTGCCACCCCGATCCCACATTCACTTCATCTCAACATTATTTCACACCACATTCTACACAGAAGTGTTCTACAAGAACCATAGCTCAAAATCCCGAGTGACTACTATGCAAGACAGTACATCGGATAGAATTTGAAGACTCGAAGATCTAGTTATGGACCCATCTTCCCGGCTTTGTACAACCTCTTATCCCATGTAATTGTGTAGCTCTCGACAACAACATTCCGTAAAGGTATTATACGCCTCAATCGGATGCCCAGATTGAAAGTTATGAAGGTTTATATATGCACGCACTTCGAGATAGTGGGCCCCACAGAGCCCGGGGCACCCCGGGGAGCCGCAGCACCTGCGGCTCCCCCTCTATAAATAGACGGCTTGGGGTGGCCATTTTATAAAGAGAAAAGGCGAGGAAGCCCTGTCCATTTTGCTTTGTACACACTTTAAACTGAGTGCTTTCTCTTTTCAAACACCTGTGAGCTTATGTTTTGCTATATTTTACCGGTGAAAACTGAGTATTCATTCATTTAAAGCTATCTGAAGTCTTTTTGGCAGCCCACTGTAAGACATCTCCGATTTCTTAAAGTCTTTCTCCACTTTCATTCACACACAGTTATTCACGTTGAGAGTCGTGTTGTGTGCGTATGTCCGGATCTTCGATCCGTGGCTTTTACTGCTTATATATATATGTAATATACTTATATATATATATATACACACACACACACACACACACACATATTTATATATTTATATTCCAGTTAGGCCTTAGGCCTGAAGATCACTTCGTGGCCTTTTACAACTTTTTATATATATATATATATATATATATATATATATATATATATATATATATATATGGCTGTTTAGAGCTTTTGTACATACTGCATCATTATGTGAGCCTAGGAATCATGTGATCACAGATTCCGTTCCTGAATCTAGATTCGGTTCCCGTGATGGACATTTTCAATTGTAGCCAACTTGTAAATTATTCACGGTGTCTGAATTTCCTTAGATGACTTTCATGCCCACAAGGAGTTCGGCACTGCTATGTATCTTATTTTCTCAAAGATGCCTCGCATATCAAAAATAATAAAAGCAATCAAGCCGAACATATAATAAAATAGAAGTATCAAATGCCTCAATTACTATTGAGCATAAGGGTTTGAAAAACATGTTTTACAAAACAACACCGTCGTATGTCGTTAAAATTGAACTTTTATACAAAATTCAAACCATTTGTATATAGGTGCAAACGAGACATAACACTACTTCCAGATAATTGCACATTGACCTACACACACACACACATTCAGATAAAAGTTTAAAATGAAAAGTGGCGGTAACCGTGTCACCACGGAAGTCGGGGGGTGCCTAACACCTTCCCTCCGCTTAATCAAGCCCTCGGACCCTAACGAATCTCGGTTTCACAGACCAGTTAAACAGTGTCACATCACTAGGTCTATGTGCAAACCTTTTCTCGGTTGAGTTGGTGCAACCATTTAAAAATACCAACTGACGACTCTTATAGTTCAATCGTCGACATATACATATCAGACCTTTTCACAACTTATTTTTTCAAACAAATCTCACTTAACACGAGAACAACAAATGACAAGAATAGAAAAGGGACAAATAAAAATCCCGACGTAGACATGTTAGAAGAGAAAAGATTCAGGCTTTTTAAGTTAAAAGAGAACAAAAATGTAATTTACCAAGATATGTGAGGCGTAAGATATACATTACCTTTGATCAAATTAACTTAATTAAGAATTATTTATAAGTTATTTTTAAATAAATTAAAAATAATTACTTATTTTTTTTTTACTTAGAAAATAATTTATAAATTAAAAAAATAAGAAATTACCAAACCTTTTAACAAGAACTTAAAAGTTAGTTTGGCCAAGCACACTGCCGAACAGGCTTGAAATAAATCCCAATTCTCAAATCTCCTTTGAACTTCAACAGGGAGGAGTTTGAACTTCGATTTCGCTACTAATCAGGTGAATCCACTCTCTTTCTCTCTGTACATCGCTATATCTATATGTATATTTTTGTGCTCTTCTTTTTCCCTCGCTCTTTTGCGCTCGTATCTTCAATTTTGCAGATTTTTCTTAAATTTTGCTTTTATATAATCATGTCGGTTCTCTTTGTAATGCTGTCTGTAGTTACAATTCGCTAAACAGTGTTTACTGAAAGTTGCGCTTGAAGTATTATTGACCTACAGTATTCTGTTGCCCTAAAAATGCAATTCTTGTATTTTTTGAATATCAGATTGAATTTAGACTGTATTGCTCAATTATTTGGATTTTGTGGTTGTGGGTGGTTTATATTTAAGCAATTTATTCTTGATTGAATTAGAAATAATAATAGAAGCCTTAAATTGAATCTGTTGTATTATATGTTAAAAAGTTGCTGCCTTCGCCTGGATATACACAGATATAGTCTATAAAATTAGACTTATATCTTGTTGTTAGTGCACCACAATTGATTAAATTAATTCCGTTGGTTCGCCACTACTCACTCTTTTCCAATATGAGAGTTCTATTTTCATATTTTCATTGTTTGCGTCTTATAAAATGATAGTCTCATATCTAAAATTGACTAAAAGATGACATGATGTTCCATTAAACCTTAATTAAAAATTAAATTAAATGTTTATGATATATACATTTGATGTTATATCTGAGGTTAATTTTGGAAAACGACCGTTTCTATTGAATTTTGTGATTTTCCCGAATGGGAACTCTCATTTTGGGAACAGGCAGTAATATCAAGTTCTTGAAATTTAGTTCCTATGAGTTTTTCCCTATTTTTCGATTAGGAAAGAGTCTGTTTGACCTTTTCTTTGAACATGTTTAAAATATTATTTTCCAACCAGAAATTTTAATTTGAAATTTAGTTGGAAAATGAAAAATTATTCCAACTGTTGGCTCAGTACATGAGTGAAAAACTCAAATGAAGGAGAATTATTGTTTCATATGACTACCACATAAAGTATAAAACTACATTTGGTTACATGGAATACATGCCTTTGAATTGTTGTTTGGGGAATGCTAGTGATATTAATTAGCTGATTATTCTTCAGATCCAATTACAAGACGTGGATAGTGTTATTAAATTATTACATCATGTTAGCATGTGTTTTGATTGCTTCTTGTTTTGCATGTTTTTGTATAATGTGTGCGAGTATCTTATAGACTTATAGTCGCATTAGTGCCTGCCAGTTCATAATACTATGCTTCATGCATGAAACTAAGATAATTATTTTGCTAACAAATTAGTTTGTCTTAGTTTAGTTTATATCATGGGTTTTGAAATAATCTTTTTTCTTTTAAATCTTTGAAAGTAAAGACATAAGAAAAAGTATGTTACTTGTTATTTTTCTTTGCAGTCAGTTGAAAACATTGCAAGAAGGCTAGTAATGGTCTAATATTAGGTTGTGTTATCCACAACTCTCTTAACATTGCAACATAACTTATTGGATTATATAATTGTGAATTGGTGTCATGTTCTATGTTATTCTTAATATGTTTTGTCAGAGTAATGTTGGAATATAGTAATTGGCTTCGTAATAGATGCTTGGAAAGATAATTGAACATTTGAATCTCATAACAAGTTATGTAATTAAATTGTAAAACGAACTAGTTTAAGTAGTGTTGTTAAAGGCTGGACGTGAGGCCCCCGCGAGGGCTGGGGTTTGGGCCTTGTCTGCCAGCTTCAATGAGGCGTGCACCTTGCGAAAGTGTGCACCGACCATAAGTTTTAAAACCTAGAATTCATCTTCAGCTAAGGAACAAAGAAAATGAAGAGAAGGGAAGGAGATATGCACTTCAACCTCAATGATTGGCTAAGCATTTTCCAGCAAGTTTGCGTGATATGCATTGTTGCCTTTGTTGTTTTGTAGATTCAAGTGTGCCCGGTTTAGGTATTGGATGTGACTGAGGTATGAGGTAGATGGAGCATGGCTCTCACATTTTTACTCTAGCTGCTTGTGTTAGGTTAATTATGTGGTTAATGAACCTGTGTGTTTTAGTAGCTTAGGCTGGAGTTACATCTGGGGAGTAGTTTATTTATGTGACAGTTTTGTATACAGTATCACACTAGCATGTCACTTTAGCACGTAGCATAATATGGGAGATAGCTGGCCTCCGTTTTTATTTTCAGTACTTCATTTTGAGCTACAATGGACGACAATTTGGCTGAAATTTCTTCCAAGGACTTATTCAGCTATTCTATTAGAAAATTAATATTTTATGTATTATTTCATTGTTAATTTTTTAGTTTTTATTTTAATAGCAAATATATGTTTATAACTGTTTATAGCTTATAAACAGTTAATGGTCTAATATATCTGTGGTTGTTCAAAGTTTTGTTCGTTATGCTGAAATATCAGCGTATCACATAGGTATTGGTCGGTGCCGACCTTGGCACGAATTGCAAAATTAGTAATTATTCATGTAAAGGGTAATTTGGCGTAATGGAATGGTTTCGGACCAAATATAGGAGAAATCTCAGCATGAAGAAAAGAAACGTCACAAAAAAATGAACATGTTGAAAGCTGTAAAAGGGAGACGATTAAAAAGAACAAGCGTTTCTTTGCAATTTAATGTAGGTTTGTCTCTCTCTGTAGTCTGTGCAAACTCCCTCTGACCTCCTCCTTTGATCGTCGAATTCTCTCTCCGTACTCCCGGCCTCTCTGTCTTAAACTTCAGTAACTAACTGAATTGAAATTGGCTTTACCTCCTCTTTCTCTTCTCATCCTTTATATGTATATTTCTATTTGTCAATCTATCCTTTTCTTTTTCTCTCTCTATGTTGTAGATGACATAAAATTTAAAATATGAAATAAGTTAAGCCGAAGGGTACTGGTGTGGTGTTTTTCTTGGTAATGTAGTTTAGAGGTGAAATCTCAAAGAAACGAGCATAACATCTGTATATTTTGTCATGTTTTCACAAGTAGTTTTTGAGATTGATGACATTCATAGATGTTTTCAGAAGCCTTTTGCTTCCATGGAAGAGCTAGTTTAACTTTAAAATACTTTCAAATTTCTGGTCTATGGTTGTTAACTTTATTGAGAAATTACACTTAAAACTCTTTGAATTAAACATGTAATGTGACTAATTTTCAGAATCGGCTATGAAGCCATTTTACTAATAGTCTAATTTTTAGGGGAATTGACTTTATTTCATCCCCCCCTCCCCTCTTCCCCTCACTCAATTCTTGCTCTAAAATCACATTCACTATTTATACACTTATAATAATGAAAATGTATTGAGATGTTCCCGGAAAGTAGCATTATTTTTTGGAATCTCTGTACCATATAAGACATTAAACGTAAGCATTCAAATATTCAACTTAACTTATGTCTTTCAGAGTGGAGCTAATGGCTGAACTTGATCAAAGTGCCTGTGAACATGATCTTGACGGAATACCTGAGAACTCACCTCCTGAACTAAAAGAAGACCGTGAGGATGATTTAGTCAGTGGAGTCGTCGAAAAAAGATGGCCTGGGTGGCCTGGGGAAAGTGTTTTTCGGATTTTAGTTCCTGGACACAAGGTTGGCAGTATTATTGGACGCAGAGGGGAGTTCATTAAGAAAATGTGCGAGGAGACAAGAGCACGTATTAAAATTCTTGATGGTCCTCCAGCAACAGCAGAAAGAGCTGTAAGTTGAAATCCCCCCCCCCCCAGTCAAGCTTTTATATCTGAAGGTAATTTATGGGCAGAAAGCTTTTAAACTAGTCTCTCATTGCTCACTCAGTATATGTCAAGTACCGTTATTTCAACTAATAAGAGTATTGTTCATTTTCCTTAACTGTGCATATTCTATAATATCTGTAGTTCTGGACTAGCAGCAATTACAATTTTTTTTTCAGAGGGTTATATTCCTAAAAGTTCAGCTGGTGGCCAGTGATTTTTACAAGTTCACATTCTGAGAAGCCCATTCTCTTGTGTTTTGTAAGGATAAAATCTCAGTTCGTAGCATGTACTTATCAAATATAAGGGAAAACAAAGAAAAGAATAGTCCGTGCCAAAGTGCAAGGAATCTAGTTAAAGCATAGTTATAGTGAATGAGGAAAGATTACTTGCAATGCTGGCAAGTGAACTTTCTGTTTTGTGTAGTTTTTTTTTTATTATTATTATTTTGGAAGAGAATTTCGATAGATTTCAATATGGTGGTATAATGCTAAGATCAAAATCCCAAAGTTTCATGGCAGGCAAGTATTTATAATTTTAGCTTAAGATTAAATTGAAGGCCATGTTATAGTTTGACAAATACTATGAACAGAAAGTAACACTTTCAATGGATTAGGTTATTGGTACCAGTGGATCAAGAGGGATGTACTGAAACATACAACAAATGTTGTTTAGATACAACTCCTCCTGCAATAATACACCTAAATCTTTGCAGGTTCTATCAGAAAACTTAAGCAACAAATGAATCATCAATATCTTCTCAAATATGAAGAGTCAAAGACCCGGATAGCAGGAATCAGCATTGGCGTTGTTCCTCTGGATAAACACAGACATACGTTACCTGAACATTTATGCCAAGAAGCTGCGAGTTCTATCTGGTAATGTCAAAACCTGGCCAACCGATTACTCGCCGCTCATTTCTAACACCACTAGGACAATCAACATTACAGGGGTAGTACAGGAATCCTCATTAATGTTTATAGATTTTATTTTAGGAACTAGAAATCTCCCGGTGTCGACTAACGAAGCTTACAAGAAAGCAGACAAAAAAAAAATTCAATCTTTTCATGGCCTTTATGAATCCAGTGTTTATCAAAGGGATAATCACCAAATTTGACATTTTTTAACATTGCTGTTGGTGGCTACAGTATGTAGTCCAATATCATTGTTTAGATCTAAATGACATGATAAAATACAAATGTTTTCATCTTATGTATAATATATAATAAGTAATTGAAGTACAACATATTTATTAATTATCAATGTACAACTCTTTTTTATTATACTTCGATTTCATGGAAATACTTTGTGTATGCATTAATAGTATATCTCTATATACTTTTAACAATAGAAAAAAAGTTGTATGGTAATACACTGTGTGTATTACTTAATACTTTGTTGTTGTTTAAATGAAACAAGTAATTGTAATGATAATGTCTCTAGCCATGGATTAATTTCCAAATTGTTCGACTTAGAAAAATAAATACAATGGTGCTGGCTTTAGATGAGTTAGAGCTTCGGAGAACTCCTTCGTCGTAAATATTCTATCTGAAAAAAGAACTCCTGGGTAAGTAAAGATATGCTATACTAAACAATTAGTAAGAATATGCGTAAACTAAACAACAAGGAAAGAGAAGTACAAATTCCACATGCAGAGAGAACGAAGTAAGCAAGGAACGTTGCCAAAGAACTTTGCTACTACTGGAATACTAGTCTTGATATGTGCACTAAATTCGAGTTCAAACAGTTCATTGAGTAAGATGAATTTTGAAAAAAAAGTATTGCAACTTGAAGCACACTTTAATTGAAGTAAATTAATCATTCAAATAAAAACCTTGTTTCATAGTATTTTTTACAATATTCCTTAGACTTGCTTTACTATTTTAGAGTTTTGCAAATTAAAAAAGATGGAGTTACTTGAGGAAAAAAAGACTTTACTTTTTTTTTCTATATATTTTTCACCTTTCTTAGCAAATAAGTGTTGTTTTTTATTCTCCTATCTTAATATTATTTCTGAATTCTGATCTAGTGTATATTGTCTTCATACGATTAATCACCCCCAAAAGGTATAGTGGCAATCCAAATTCGTAGCGGAACCTTTTGGATAACATTTAACAAAGTTTAGGATGATAGTCCTAATTCATTTATACTCCTTCCGTCCCCAAAAGGATGACTAAATATACAAATTTTTGTCCCCAAAAGGATAAGATAAAGTACTAAAGTGAAGAGTAAATAAGTTATTTAGTGGGGTCCATTAGTATAAAAAAATAAAAGTATTCATCACTTTATATAATCTTGTGGGGTCACAAAGGATAAATTTGGAACTTTTTTACTCTCTTTCTTCTACTTTAACTTTTCTTAATATGTGTGTAAATTATACTTTGTTCATCCTTTTGGGGACGGAGGGAGTAATAAAACTACATCGCCTAGGAAAATGACTAGCCGCAAAACGCCTAGGTCCCGCCTACAAGGCCTAGGCACTCGAAACTCCCTCCTTCGCCTGGATCCGCCTATTGCTTTTAAAAAACTGATGGTTGCTGAAGTGGTTGCCCATATTGGAATCTGCAATCTCGTGGTTATAAGCATGTTCACACATCTTCTATTTCCTTTAAATCCGGCTTAGGTCACCAATAAAACAAATTATGTATGATGAAGCTACATCCTTACCGTACTTATTTTTCTTGAAATTTAAAAATCCCTAGCCTTCCTAGGTTATAAAGATATATGGGAACTGACTCTGGTCAATTAATATATCTTTGATCCAATGACCTCCAAGTAATTTGTTTCAAATGGGTCAGACTTTGAACCTTGTCATGTGCATTTTCATCAACTCAGCCTAGTCTGAACTTCACTGTTGCAAAGTATTTCTTGGATATATAAGCCTGTGAAAGTCAATAAATGATGTTAAGTTTTTCTGAAATCCATTTGTATTGGTGTAAAAATGAATATGCTTGCCCTTTCCCGTTCTTGGTCTTTTGTTTTCGATGAAAAATGTTCATGTACTATGAAATACAAACTAGATGCACAATATCTAGTTGCATGATGAGTGTGCTGATGTTTTTTTTATTTCCCCCCTGAAGGTTATGGTATCTGCGAAGGAAGAGCCTGATAATTCTCTTCCCCCTGCAATAGATGGCCTTCTCAGGGTCCATAAACGTGTTTTGGATGGATCGGAGGGTGATACTTTTCATGCTCCACCAGGCATGGGAGGTAAAGTCTCAACAAGGCTGCTTGTAGCAGCCACACAGGCAGGAAGCTTGATTGGAAAACTAGGAACAACAGTAAAATCTATTCAAGAAACATCGAATTGTATTGTCAGAGTTCTTGGAGCAGGTTGTTTTTCCTTCTGCAAGAATTGCTGTTGTTTGATCAGTTTTTTGCTGTGTAAAATTACTTGTCCACCAATTTTTAATCTTTTGGAGACTGTTTTAAATGGTTTGAAAAATCTTCACTAGGTTACTAATTTGTATCACATGCAGTCATATTTCACTTATTTTTGTTATTCCGTGGTGATACATCACAAGTATGATATAAAACATACTGTCTTCTTGATTTATATTGTTTCTTTCTGGATTTGCTTACTGGAGAAATAGAAGTATAACCTAAGCTTTGGAACGACCAATTCATGTAAATTTCTGTATGACGTGTAAGCTTTACCTCGGGGAGAAGGAGCAGTATGTTGCAGTATTTTAGACAAAACTCCCACCTTTGGAGTTTTATCATCTTACACACGCCTTTTTTTTCCTCCTCCACCCTCCCTCCCAAGTTCAATATTCCCTGAAACTGCAGAGAAATTGTAAATCATATTCTGCATTGTCATAGTTCTGGATGGCACTATATGTGTTTCATTAATCATTGATCTTGAGCAAGCAGACAATGGGCTTTAGATGTCGTTTAATCAATCCAATCTTTTTAATATGTTCTCCAACTACACAACACACGTAATAATCTGTGAAGCAATTCTTTCTTTAATAGTTTTTATACTTATTTGGAATTTACGCACTTGCCCTTGAAGACTTGTGTTGTGATTTTTATCGCATAGGATCTTTAAATACTTTCCTTAGCGTCCACATTACCGCGTCTTAATCTGTCTAATTGTTGAATCAAATTATTGCAGAAGACCTACCAATTTTTGCTCTACAAGATGATCGGATTGTTGAAGTAGTAGGGGAGCCTGTAGGCATACACAAAGCTATTGAATTAATTGCTTCTCATCTGAGGAAATTTTTAGTTGATCGCAGTATAATTCCAGTAATTGAAATGAATGTGAGTCTGTTGTTTTTTTTTAAAATATATTTTTTTATCTATTTATTTATCAGCAATTCAATGATTTCACTTATTATTTTTGTTATTTTCTGGATTTACTGGAAAATTCCTCTTTAGATGCAAATGCCAAATCCTCAGATGGAGCACATGCCGCCTCCCCAATCATGGGGTCCGCCGCCTCAAGCCTTTGCTCCAAATGCTACTGGAGGTCCAGGTTATGGAGCTAATCCTCATTTCATGCCGCTGCCTAGGCAACTGGACAACTATTATCCACAAGCTGACATGCCACCGCCACTAGAAAAGCAGCCTCATCAGGGTATATCTGCTTATGGAAGAGAAGCACCAGTGATTTCACATACATCATCCAACACCCAGGTCATGCCAGCAGTTATCACACAGGTTACTCCTGTTTCCCATTTGGTTTCGATCAGCAAATGCTTTTAATTTTAATTTTAGTTTTCCTTTTTTTTTAATCATTTTTTTAAAGTGGAGATAAATGAACCTGGGCATTTAACTGAATATAGGAGTCAATTTCAGTGCCAAGGATGTTAAGAATCTGGTTTGGGTTGGACATAGGACATCTGTCTTGGTTATTTATTTGTGGACCTAATCAGCATAGGTGTCAACAGCAAGTATTTTGAACCTAAATTCCTGGACCGAGTTGGTTGACTAGTCTTAATTAATATCACTCACCTGTGGAAAATATGTCAGACAAATATCGGTAACATGACTTTGCCATGTTGGGGCCAGTCTGGCCTTAGTTTTCTATACAAGTTCCATTCGACTTACTGAACCGAAGGCAGCATGCTTGTGAACTTTCATCTTTCTGTTAGAAGGATCTATCTTAATTCATGACATTTCAATTGAACGAGTCTTTTATCCTTGACTCAGAGAATGGGGATGTTACAATTATACTAATGGCTGCAGGATTTACCAAATTTGAAAGTAAGCTACAAGAATTAAAAGCAACAGAGTAAATAAATTTCTAAATTATAATATCGAAAATAAAATAAAGCTGAGTGTCAAACAGGAAATTTGATCCAGGAAACAAAACAGAATTAAACGAAAATTTGAAAGAATATCATAACATAATATTAAGAAAAGAAGTACAAAAACTGAAAACAGAATTGGATAATATGAACCATGAAATGCATCAGAATAGCAGGAGGAAGTTTCAAGGTACAGAAAAAGTTTAAAATGTACAGAAAAAGCATCTGAAATTTGGTTTCAAAGTGTAGTGGCTGGAAGCTTCAATTCTATAACATCCGTGGCAGCTGCTACACTGCATGGCATCTGATTTTGCGTGAAAATTGAGTTTATTGCTTAAGCAGTCTATCTTGGAATCACAGATTGAAAACCTGCTACATAGTGGACACCAAATATAAGTATGAATGCTTGCAGCCGGCCAACAAAAAGGAAATCATAAACCAGACTCCAGAACTGCACTGCTTTTCTTTTCTTTTCTTTTTTTTAATAAAAAAAAATAGATGAAAAACCTCAGTTTCCCTATTCCCTTTATAGTGGCACTTTCAGGATATGCAATGTTGTGAAACAGTAATTTTGATTCATGTACATTATAATCAGGGCCCTGAACCTCATATTATTTTTTCTTGAGCTGTACGTACGAGGAGAAAACTTCCTATACATTTCTAGGCGGTCTTGTTCATTTGCTTGCATCTTATCCTCTATGAGCTGTCTACTGAATCGTTGCAATTGATGTTCACTCCCAAAGATAAGCTAGAGATCATCAAGTTTTACTGATCTGATAGTGAATCTAAGTTTTGAAATCTTCCTGCTATTCTATATTTCCTTGAAAAAGGCGCTCAGCCTATTATAGGAACTGTTTGGGATATTGGGCCTGGCTTAACAGTTTTTATCCTGTCATAATTGTAAGAGCTATCTTTATCTTGGTGTGGTTTTTAAATAAGATATTGACATTTTGATCGTTTTAAAGTTTGGTCTTGAAACTTGTGTATGAACTCAGTTTAGCCATAGAAGTCCTACTTTAACTTGCACAAATTGACTAGGGAAAAACTAATGATTTTCCCACTATAGTTGGCACGTTTTATTTATTACAACATTGGACTTTTAATTTATGCAATTACCTAACTAAACTAATTAAAATTGTGCCATTCTGTTAAAAAAATCAATCCGCTGTTAAATTGATTCAATTTTTTCATACGTGGCATGAGAAAGAAAAAGAAAAACAATGAAATAAAGGCATGACAAATCTGACTGGGCCAAAAAAAACATAAATATTTATCTCTTCGGGCTACTCCTCCTCATCCGCCTACCTTCACCATCACCTCCGATCACCTCCATCATCTACCACCATCACCAAAAAATTTATATAACTTCACTTTTGATACCAAATTTAATTATTAGGACACATCTGACTTCCATCCTCTCAAATTTAAAGGTAATTTAGTGAAAAGAAATTGGGGGTTTTCTTAGTGTTTCATCTTGCCTGTAATTGGAAGTTCTGCAATTTATATTAGAAGTAAGAAGCACAGAATAGATGAAGAATATATATAAAGGAAATTGAGTCATACAGAATAGCCATACCAAATAGTTGGCGAAAGGCATAGCGACATGCTTCGTAGATGAAGGCAGCGTAATGGTGGACCTTCTCCGCCCGTACCTCCATAACAACCTCCACATACACCAAAAAAACTCACCTCTCGCAAGACCCAGAAATTCGATGTAAGCAAGTCCAAAAGTGAAAGTTAGAATTCACCTATTTATGTTTACATTTTGATACAAATTGTGAGTTGGGCCTTGATATTGAATGTTTGGTGGAGATAGGTTTTGAAGGGGATCAAATTAATTGAGTTGTGGATCTAATCAATTGGGATGAGGAGTACTGCGAAGAGGGAGAGATTGAGATGGGTCTAATGAAATTGAATTTCCTTTCTTCTTACTTAACTCCTAACAGATCTTCACAGCCGTAGTTCTTAGTGAAGCTTAGAACGGAGATTGATTTGGTAGGCCATGGACGTTGACGTGACGAGCTTGGGGTATGGAAGATTTTGCCGCTAAACCATGTAAGACTAGGGCCATGTCATTTAATGTTGTTTTTCCTTTTCTTTGTAGCAGCCACGTAGGAAAAAACAAAACATAATTTGACAGACGTTTATTCAATTTAACAGAATGGTCCAATTTCACTATTATAACTAGTTTAGTTAGATAATTTCATAAATTATAAGTTCAATGGTGTAATAAGTAAAACGTGTCAAGTATAGTGGGGAAATCATTAGTTTTCCCACTTGACTAGCATTTTGCATCCCATACAAATTTAAAATGGCGTGTGAGCATATTCAAAGTGTTTTACCTACAACTGGATCGCTGTGATTTTGCAGGTTACACAGCAAATGCAAATTCCACTCTCTTATGCGGATGCTGTGATTGGTACAGCTGGTTCAAATATCAGCTACATAAGGCGTGCTAGTGGATCAACTGTTACAATACAGGAAACAAGAGGTGTTCCTGGAGAGATGACTGTGGAGATCAATGGAACTGCTTCCCAAGTCCAAACGGCTCAGCAGTTGATTCAGGCAATCATCTTACCTATGGCTTGTGAATAAGATTTATGTCTTCACATTTCTGATATATACTACAAGCACTTTAATTAATTTTATTGTTCTCACTATTTAATCCAGGTCAAATGTTTTCCTGTTGTAAATTTTCTATACTTGCAATCTTGGAAATTATTTGTACGACTTGTATTTTGTACAACTTTTTGTTGGATTAGATCATTAGAAATTGTGGAACTTTAAGATTAATGTTTTTATTCATACACCTATGAAGAGCTGCGGAGGTTTTACTTATCAAATGAAAAAGTTAAAAATATTGGCGTGTTGGTTTTATTAATTTTTATTTGAAGAAAAATTGTCGTATAGGTTTTGGATTATGCTAGTATTGAGTCACAGTGTGTTAGGACCTCTAAGGCTCTAAGTAGGCATCATACACAACAGAATATTTAATTTTTATTTGAAGAAAAATTGTCGTATAGGTTTTGGATTTTGCTAGTATTGAGCCACACCGTGTTAGGACCTCCAAGGCTCTAATGAGGCATCATTCACAACAGAAATAGACAGAGAACTTGAGAGAGGAAGAATGGGCAGGAAGATAGGAGCAGACAATAGTGAAGAAGTGATAAAGACTCTCAAGTCTGATTTCTCAATATACGAAAACTTACAAATGAAATTAGTAAGGTATTTAAATTAGATTTATCAAACACCCTGACCTTAGCTATCTTGTACATTCTTATCCTACACCACTACACCTTGCAACTAACTTTTACATTGACATAATAAATTTTAATTTTCTTGTCTCAGACACTGTTCTGCTTTCACTGGGTGAACTTTTCTTTAACAAGAAACTAAATTTCTTACTAATGTATAACCACCTCATGACCGTGGCTTACAGAATTTCATGGCCGAGGCTGGAGCCCAATCACAGACCCAGCCAGGTGGTTCCACTGATCAAGGATATAATTCTTATGCTGCTCATGGTTCAGTCTATGGATCTTCCCCTTCAAACATAGGATACACTGGCCAAACTGGAGGCTATGGTGCGGGACAAACCAGAGGCTATGGTGCAGGTCAAACCGGAAGTTATAATGCTGGCCAAACAGGAAGTTATAATGCAAGCCAAACCGGAGGCTATGGTGTGAGCCAAACCGGAGGTTATGGTGAGGTTCAAACTGTAGGCTACGATTCCGGCCAAACTGGTGGATATGGCTCGGTCTATGGCACCAATTATGGTTACTAGGCAGCTGTAATCCATTAAGTATATTATTAGCATTATTACAAGAATTAAATAATCAACTGTGAAAACTCTTACTTTCGTCTACTTCTTTAACCAGATCAGAGGCTTAGCCGCTTAGATTTATTGTGTGCATTAGCTGACCATATTTTGAGACAAATTTTTGTTTCCATTTTTTTTCTTATATGAATTGTTGCTTTGTGCTGCTTTTCAAAGTGATGATTTGCGCCTGCGTATTTTAACACTAATTTTGATTTTTCTAATACTTCCCTCGAACAAAAGGTGAGATGCTGAAAGATGCACGAAGGAAAAACCTCTGGGGTTATGTTTGTTTGTAGAAATGATGTATGCGATGAGTTTATTTAGTACCATTAAGAAATATTTTATCTCATTAGTCTGTTATTTAATTTCATGTATTATTTGTTATTATTTTTAGAAAATTTGTAATACTACTTCATTTGGGATCATAATCAATTTCTATGGGATTAAAAATGGCTACTTATGGGACATAATAGTCCATACAAATATTAAATTAGTATAATCAAATTTGCAAACAAATACCTTTGAACTTAATTACCATTCAGAAAATGGGAAGTAACTAGTGTTTGGGAAGGATGCATTGTTCTTGCTCTTTCTAGTTCTCCTTTTACAATTGCTTAGACTGATGAAACATATGCTCTAGGCAATGTTGACATTGACATTATGTGACTTTTGATGGTAAAGTTAAATGATGAGAGGGCCGAAAATAATTAAAAAGTGGTTAAGTTTTTATTATGTTGTTTGTGAGTTTTTTAATTATTAGAGACACGTTAATAGGTTTCATATTTTTCTTTCAATTGCAAAGAAAACAAAGACAATGAGCAAATAAATGCTTTCTAGATATCAAAATATAAGATTAATATTGATTTTTTGCACAAATATTTAAAACTAATGTAAATTTATTTAAAATTATAAATAATAATAAATCTCACAAACGATAGTATTTTCCTTGAATAGTTCATTATAACTAGTGCGGGGGCTAGATAGAGATGTATATTGGATTTTTTTTTAAAGATTAAAAATTAATAACTAAACTACACTTTGTACTCCAGAGTTTACATGTCAAACATCTAATGCACCCCCAAATTTTAAAAGGTGTCTCCTTGCATCCCAACATTTATGTTTACGTGTTAAAGTGTACCCTCTGAGCATTTTACCAGTCAAAAGTGACTAGGAGTCCCACATGTGCAAGTTTTTTAGGGGCAATTGAGTAAATTCCTTTCTCTCCCACAGCCATACATGTTAACAAGTCCTAAATCTTCTAAAATTCAATTCCTAAACATTGAAAGTCAATTAAGAGTGTAATCAGTTGGAGAAGAAAGGAAATTTTTTGGAGAAAAACAAATGGATCGAATATGCCACTACCAGAATATTACTATTACAAAAACAACTTGCAAAAAGCAAAATGAACGTTGGAAGAAGGCTTTTAGGATGTGCAAACTGGTCCGATTGTGATCAAAGGTGGGTGTAATTTTTTTGTTTGGGCTGATCCACCACTGTATGAGCGAGCAATGGTAGTTATTTATGGATTAAGACTTGTTCGGGAATGACTTATTAGTTAAAATATAAGTTGACTTATAAGTTCATTTAAGTTGGGACTTATAAGTAAAAGTGTTCGGCATCAATTTAATTTATAAGTCAGAAATTAAGTTAAAACAAGTTCTGTTCGGCTCATAATGACTTATAATTTAAACTAAATATAAATGTAAAGATTATTAAAAAGGACATTAATAAAAAGAGAGACAAAATAAAATAGTGGCAAAATAGAAATTACATTTGGTCAAACTAACTTATTTTAAAAGAACTTATAAGTCATTTTTAAATAAGTCACAAATAGTTACTTATTTTTTTGACTTAAAACTCAACTTATAAGTCAAAAAATAAGTGGTTGTCAAACATCTTAATAGTGAAAAATAACTTTTATAAATTGTTCCCGAACAGGGCCAGATGGAGAGCATATATGGATGCTAACGCGAAGAACTTATGGATGAGTTGAAGAAGATAAAATCTAGGGCAATGTGGGTTTGGATTTTTTGGGTCTGTTCCTGGCTTCTCTTCTTTACCTAACATGGCAGTTGTAGCTAGGATGATACTTTGGTTGATTATGTTTGGGTTGTAATGTGTAATGTAAAACCCTTATTGTATTGTGGAAATTTTGTAAAGACCTTATGGATTCAATGGTAGCCCTTATATTATATTGACTCAAATTTATGATGAGCAGATTTGTATCTACAATTGGTACCAAATTTATGGTCAATTCACCCATCTCCACTTAACCATGAAATGAAGAAGTCAACCAAACATAATGAAGAAGACAACCAACCATACTGAAGAAGACAACCAAATATTGTAAGTCAAATTTTCATTCATTCCAATTTGTTAAGCCTCATATGGCATTTACAACAACCAAAATGAGACAACTATGAAGAATTAAAAGCCATTTATTACCACTAAAAGTACAAAATTGGTAAGCCTCATAAGGCATGTACAATCAACAAAGCGAAACAAGTCTTTTAAGCATGTGACTACTCGAGAATTCAGATAGTCTTGAAATTAAGTTTTTCGATACGAATATCTAATGAATAAAATTTTATTGCTATTATTATGTGTTATGTGATTTAGGTCGATTAATGACTTAGCTTATGTGTTATGTGATTATGTACGAGTGTTGGGAGTTTTTGGGAAAGAATAATTTTTCTGAGAAAAGCGCTTAAAATGCTATTCATAAAAAGCAGAAAACGCTAATAAATGTTTTTTTTGAGAATTTTGAATTATGTCATAACGTTTATTTGAGAAGGAGAGATGAAATCCCTAATAAAAGTTTTTTTTTTTGGGGGGGGGGGGGAAGCCGTAAAAACTCTATTCACGCTAAAAATGCCTTTTCCCTTTTCGAAGAATGACATAACTTTTGTTCGGGAAATGGGGATCAGTAGCGAAATCGGATTTTCAAAAATCGAAAGTCAAATTTTTAGCTAACCGAGAGTGTTACGAAAACGTAAACGAAAAAGTTAGAAAATCTAACTAAAAAGAAAATAAATAACCAAATTAATTTTTGGCCTAACCAAGCCTAGGGTTTAAATGACTTGATTAGGATTTGAAAAGGGCTTGTCTAGGGTTAAGTCAAGGGTTTAGAAAGGCTAGGCTAGGGTTGAGCCTACGGTTTTAAATGGTTTGACTAGGTTTGAGCCTAGGGTTAAAACTTAGTTTCTTGGAGCTAAAGTGGGAAGCCATGGCTTGAGCTTGGAGCCAAAGATTAGAAGTCTTGGTGCCAAAGAAAAATTAATGGTCTAAGGACTAAATTGCCCTAACTTTTGTCATTTGGCTTTAAATTCCCCACCAACTAACCATGGTGGTTAGCTTTGGTAAGGTTAACTTGAACAATGGTTAGGTTAACCTAGGCAGTAATTTGTAAGATTGAAAACTAAAGGGGATTGACCCTAGATGACTTAAGTTAGATGATCATCTTGTAAGGAATGAAAAGTAGGTTTTATATACCCACCAATTCCATTATCTCTTTCATTTTATTTCATTTCAATTAAGTAAATTGAGAGAGAAAGCAAGAGAACTTTAGAGAGAGAGAGCTTGGGCGGATCAAGGAAGAGGAAGAGGAAGATCAATCATGTGACGCTCCCAAAATAGGTATATATCACCCATTCTGAGTCGTCAAATACATGGTATAGAAATAAATACAACTTCATTAATACAATTGTCGTGTAAAATATGACAACACATATACAGTGAATTTAAATACAAATATTGTCTAATAGACAGTATTCAAACTCAAAAGAAGTTCTCATTACAATTATTAACACACTATTTTATAAAATAGTGAGAACTGCTAAAACAACTGACTAGAAACATCACTCCACACCCCGACTAGTTCCCGCTATATTCTTGCCTCTTGAGAAGAAAAATGGAACAAAAAAGAAAAGGGTGAGCTCAACTAGCCCAGTAAAGAATATTATGACTAAGATAATATACAACAAATTATCATTAGTCTTCAACAGGGAAAAATTTGATAGAATATAATAGACAACAGGTTTTAGATCAACAACTGCAGCGGAAACAACAATCTATTAGAAGAGTCAAGTAGAGAATGAATTCTACTATCTTCTAAGATTTAAAAGTCCATCATCAATATTTTATCCCTGTAACATCAATCAATATACATCTTGAATCAAATATTCATCTTTGCACTATAGGCCAAAGATATTCATTTGTATCACCAGTTGGTCATATTCATCTCAACACCTGTTCATCTTTACACTACGGGCCAAAGATGTTCATCAGTTAATCATTCATCTTTGCATTACAGACCAAAGATATTCAGTAATATCATCATTTAGAACTGAGGATGATGAAAAATATCTTAAAAAAAATGAATCCAGTTAGACAAAAGGACAAATATGAGGGATTCGTACTACAGTTTATCCAGGTTCAAAAATACTCCATAATAATCAATTGTGGAGCAGAATTCAAAAATAAAGATCAAAACATGTATACAATCAAAGATAGTAACCACAATAGACAACTTGGACAAAGAATTTTTTTTTCCTGTGAATAGTGCCGTATACGTGAATAGTATTGTATACGTGAATAGTAACACCGACATGAAAAAGGTAAAAAATCCACAATTCTACAATAAAATTCATACCAATATTTTGGTATAATTAATGATATTGAAATAATAACATCATTTACGAAGAAAATAACATCACTTACCTCAAAAGAATAGTACTTCTGGCTGAAATTTCAGATATAACGCTAAAAGAAACTTGCACCGTATAGTAACACTCAAAGTATCAAAATACTCACAAAAATACACTCGATAATATAGAGAGAGAAAATTTCAGATTTTGGTGTGATTTTCAATTCTAACTTAAGCATCCTATTTATAGAAAAATGCTTAGAACACCAAAGCAGAAAATTTAATAAAATAATAATATTTATTAAAAAATTTCACGCCCACCTCTTGAAATCTAAATTCAGCACATTTACAACATATGTAGGGCCCACCCAATTGCAAAAAACGTTTTTCTTAAAATAAATATTTTAAAGTCCAAAAATTAATTATTCCGAAACTTCAATAATTCATAATAAATAGCCTTTTTACCAGAAAAATTTGAATCTTATGTCTATTCCATAGGAAATTTAATTCTCTACAACTTTGTAGCTTTAAGTTTTTTTAAATTTTAAACAGAAATTGACCGAAATCCACATACGGACAATTTTGCAAGCTATAATCAAATTTCAGTCAAAAATGGGATCCACCAACATGTTTAACATGTTTTTTAGCATTTATTGTAACAAAAATACTCTTCCTCCTTATTTATTCGTATATCACACATTCATTGTAAAAATATCACCATTATTATATTATTATATTATCGCATTATACATTTATAATGTAATATAATAATATATTATTTTATCAGAAAAGATAAAATATTAATTTTCAACAATTATCACTTTTCTAAAAATTCCTCCATTTATATCTACATAAAATAAATATTTTTCTTATCATATAAATCAATAATTATTTATTCACATATAATATTACAGAACCACAATAATGACAACCAGGTCGTTTCCAGGAAAGAGGGGGCCTTCCGGTAAAGATTTCTCCTTACTGGCATGCAATTAAATAACTTCTCCTAAACAGAACTTTCTTAGACATTGCCAATAATGCTATCTAATAATATTATTCAAATAATATAAATTATTGATCTGATAATTTGAAATATTGTGCAATGACAATTATTGAATCAACAATATAAAATATCAACGCAGCAATTATTGAATCAATAAAATATTGAACAGTAATTACTGTAACAATTATTGAGCAGTAACTTCTTACATAAGAATCAATAATTGGTGCAATATCGTGTGCTACTAGGCAACATCTCGTATTACCGTGTTTTAACCACCGGGTATTCCATAAGTGTTAACGGTAACAACTACACCGTTATTTATAAAAAACTCATACTTGTCGTTTTCTTCATCCAATCGCTTTCCGTTATGGGGCCCACAAAAGGCTGCGCCGTCGTACGAATATTCCCCGACAGCAAGAATATTCCATGACCAAACAAATATTTCTCGACAACAATAAATATTTTATAACAACTTGCTTATTAAAAAAATATTTGCGCATTTTACCCACAACTAACCACATTAATCAAATCAACCCCTTACTATTTCAAAATAATAAATAGAGGAAATTCTATTTTATTCATAAAAGTTGGGGTCTTACAACCTCCCCTCCTTATGAAATTTCGTCCTCGAAATTGACATACGTACTTGGTGTTTCGAAAAGGTGAGGATACCTCGCTTTCATTTTCGTTTTCAACTCCCAGGTCATTTCCTTAATAGCATGGTTCCTCCACAAAACTTTAACTTGTGGTATAACCTTTGTGCGTAGGACATGCTCCTTCCTATCCAAGATCTTGACAGGTACATCCTCGTACGTTAAATCTTCGACTATCTCATCTGGTTCTAACTCAATAATGTGGTTTGGATCTTTCACATATTTACGAAGCACATATATGTAAAAAATATTATGAACACGAGACATGCTTAGAGGTAATGTGAGTCTATAGGCCACATTTTCTACTCGATCAAGAATCTCAAATGGACCAATAAATCGTGGATTGAGCTTTTCTCTCTTCTCGAATCTTGTAACTCCCTTCCATGGAGCAACACGTAACAATACATAATCCCCAATATTAAATTTTACGTCCTTTCGATGAAGATCCGCATAACTCTTTTGTCGATCATGTGCCATTTGTATACGTTATCGGATCATTTAGATCTTTTCTGTAGTCATACGTACCAACTCAGGTCTCAACAACGTTGCTTCTCCCACCTCATCCCAACATACTGGAGAGCGACTCTTTCGTTCATACAATGCTTCGAATGGAGCCACACCTATACTTGCCTGATAATTGTTGTTGTAGGAGAATTCTACCAATGATAAGTACTTATCCCAACTCCCTTTGAAATCTAGGACACGGAGTCTTAATAGATCTTCAAAAGTTTGAATAGTCCTTTCTGATTGCTCGTCCTTTTGAGGATGGTATGCTGAAATGAATCGTAAATTTGTGCTCATAGCTTTCTGCAAGCTAACCAAAAATCGTGAAGTGAATCTTGGGTCACGATCTGAAACTATGGATACTGACATGCCATGCAATCTCAAAATCTCATTCACGTACATACGAGTAAGATGTTAAAGGGAATAAGTCTTTCGTATAGGAAAGAAATGAGCAGACTTGGTTAATCTATCAACAATAACCCAAATCGTATCTATGCCTTGAGAAACCTTGGGAAGACCCGTAACGAAATCTATAGTAATGTGTTCTCACTTCCATTTCAGAATCTTAAGTGGTTGCAATGGACCCTTTGGCACTTGATGCTCCGCCTTTACACGTTGACAAATTAAACACCTCGAGATAAACTCCGTAATCTCTCTCTTCATATTGCTCCACCAAAATATATGTCGAAGATCATGGTACGTTTTTGTACTCCCATGATGGATTGCAAACGGTGTGTTGTGTGCCTCCATTATGATTCTATGCTTCAAGTTAGAATCGTTAAGAACAAAAAGTCTGGAGTTGACTCGAAGTATTTCTTCTTCATCGATTCTTGCTTCTGGAACAACACCTTCTTGCATTTTCTTCTTCATACTCATCAGCTTCAGGTCCGTAGTTTAAGCAGCTTTAACTTTATTGATTAAAGTCGTTTCTAATTGTATATTTAACATCATCACGTGGGTCCCTGGATTCTTTAAGTTTATCTCTATCCTTTGCAAGTCATACTAAATGGGCCTTTGCGTTGACAATATCGCACATGATCTTCTACTCAATGCGTCAGCTATTACGTTCGTTTTTCCAAGATGGTATTAAATAGTATGATCGTAATCTTTCAACAGCTCGAGCCAACGTTGTTGTTGCATGTTAAGTTCTTTTTGGGTGAAGAAATATTTGAGGCTTTTATGATCTGTATAGATCTCCACTTTCTCCCCATACAGGTAGTGTCTCCAGATCTTCAACGCGAAAACAACTGCTACCAACTTCAGATCACTAGTATGATAATTCCTCTCATATTCTTTGAGTTGTCGCGAGGCATAGGCTATGACTTTCCCATGTTGCATGAGAACACACCCTAACCCTTTGCCTGAAGCACCGCTGTAGATAACAAATCCATTCAAACCAGATGATATTGGCAGAACAGGTGCCAAAATGAGTCTCCTCTTGAGCTCTTGGAAAATCTTCTCACATTCCTCGCTCCATACGAATTTTGTATCTTTCTGAGTTAGCTGAGTTAACGGAAGAGCGATTCAAGAAAATCCTTCTATGAATCTCCGATAATAATCAGCTAAGCCCAGAAAGCTATGTACTTCAGTCACCGACTTCGGTTGCTACCAACATTATACTGCTTCAATATTCACTGGGTCAACAGATACACCATGTTTTGACACCACGTGCCCAAGGAATGCTACTTCCTCAAGCTAGAACTCGCATTTCTTCAGCTTGGCATATAGCTTGTTATCACGAAGTCTTTGAAGTACCAGCTTCAAATGGCGCTTATGATCTTCACGGCTTTTGAAATAGATGAGGATGTCATCAATAAAGACAACAATGAACTGATCCAAATATTCCTTGAACACATGGTTCATCATATCCATGAAAGCAGCAGGAGCATTAGTCAGTCCAAAAGACATGACTAAGAATTCATAATGTCCGTACCGAGTTCTGAAAGCAGTCTTCGGAATATCCTCAATTTCAATCTTCAGCTGATGATATCCAGAACGAAGATCGATCTTTGAAAAGAATTGTGCTCCTTGCAACTGGTCGAACATGTCATCAATGCGAGGTAGCGGATACCTATTCTTGATAGTGACATGATTCAATTCCCGATAGTCAATACAAAGTCTCATACTCCCATCTTTCTTCTTTACGAATAAAACGGGAGCACCCCAAGAAGATGTACTAGGACGAATGAAATCGATGTCTAACAACTCTTGTAGTTGGACCTTTAACTCCTGAAGTTCAATAGGAGCCATTCGATATGGGGTTTTAGAAATGGGCTTTGTACCAGGTTCAAGGTCAATAAAGAATTTAACTTCACGTTCTGGGGGTAGACCGGAAAGTTCTTCAGGAAATACATCAGGAAATTCATTAACAATAGAAACATTATTCAAATCTCACGTGTTTTTGTTCAAGTCCGTGACATGGGCTAAGAAAGCTTGACATCTATTTTTCAATAAACGAATAGCTTTATGGCTTGGTATGACAGTGATTGACTTTAGTGGTTTGGTTGTTTGAATTCGCATAACAGGTTGGTTAGGAATATGAAAACTAACAACCTTAAGAAAATAATCAATTTTGGCATGATGAATAGTTAACCAATCAATCCCTAAAATCACATCAAATGCAAGTATTTTCAAAGAACAGGTAGTGTGACGGTACCAACTTGGATCAAGCAAGATTTATAAACAGTAGATGTAATAAAAGTTTCTCCTAACGGAGTCTCAACAGATATATCAAAGTCTAATTTCTCCGGAGTTGTAAGACCCCAACTTTTATAAATAAAGATGAATTTTCTATAAATATCATTTTTGAATATTATGGAGTTAATTTGATATAATGTTATAGTTGTGGGTAATATTTATAAATTTTGCAAAGTAAGCAAGTTGTTATAAAATATTCGTTTGGTCGGAGAATATTCTTTTTGTCGGGGAATATTCGTACGACGGCACAATCATTGGTGGACCCCACAACGAAATTATTGTCGGATTGAGAAAACGACAGAATTATCTTTCTATAAAAATAACGGCTGAGGTGTTACCGTTAAAACCGTTAAAACTGTTGAACTACTCGGTAGTAAAAGTACAGTAATACGCGTGGTTGCATAGTAGCACACGGTATTGATTATTGATGCTTACGTGAGAAGTCACTCAGCTATACTCAATTATTGCTACAGTAATTGCTGCATCATATCTCTTAAATTATTGTCATAGTATCATCTGTATAATATGTTATATTATTAAATCAATAATTGAGACGTTGTGGTAAGTTTGGTTATTTTATGGGGGGCCATATGTCATCATCTAAGAGTCTCTTCGTCAATAGTAATTACCGTCGTCAATAGTAATTACCGTCGTCAATAGTATTTACCTTGGTCAATAGTAATTACCTTCGTCAATATTATTTACCTTGGTCAATAGTATTTACCTTGGTCAATAGTAATTACCTTCGTCAATAGTATTTACCTTGGTCAATAGTAATTATTTTCGTCAATAGTAGTTGTCCCTTCAATATTACCAAGAGTCATTTGACCCTTCGTTAAGACCAAGAGTCATTTGACCCTTCGTTAAGACCAAGAGCCACCCTCAGTTTTTCTATAAATAGAGGCCTAGGGCTTCATTATTTTTCATGAATTCATTCAAGTTATAGAGAGAGAAAGTATAGAGAGAATAAGAGAGAGAGAGAGAATAAAAGTATTCTGCTACATCACTTTTCCAATATCCAGTTCTTTTAAGGTAGGGAATATTATTTCTTTTATATTCATGAAGAGAACTTCTGTTATTCCATTCGTTATTATTCTGTTGGAATAACCAGTATACGCGGTCTACCCTATACTTGGTGACATTCTTCTATTATTCTGTTGGAACATCCTGTCTGTGTGTTTTACACCGGACCTGGTTCCGTTTATTATTCTGTTGGAACATCCTGTCTGTGTGTTTTACACCGGACCTGGTTCCATTATTATTATTATTCTGTTGGAACATCCTGTCTGTGTGTTTTACACCGGACCTGGTTCCATTATTATTCTGTCGGAATATCCTGTCTGTGCGTTTACGCCGGACCTGGTTCCATTATTTATTATTCTGTTGGAATAACCTGTCTGTGCGGTCTATCGCATGCATGGTGATTTCTTTTGTTATTCCATTCTTTATTATACTCAGTTGGTTAAGTTTTGACTTCTATACTCCATGAAATTTGTGGAATATCCTTGATAGTTGCGTTTCATCCAGTATCTTTTCAAGAAAATATTCTTCTAAGCATTCTTGAATTTTACTCCACAATGCAGTATCATGTTGACAATTTGGACGTTGTTAATTCCTGGATAAATTAATTCTTGAACTTGTTTTATTGAATTCTTATATCATTGTCATCATCCTCATGTTTATAAAATGTTGAAAGTCATCTGTGGCCTGTATTGCATAGATGGACTTGGTATGATTATGACCAGGGATTATTCGGTATAATCATGACCGTAATGTTACAAATGATGTGGTAAAAGTCCTCATTGGCCCGTAGTGCATTGATGGACAGTTGTTGGCATGATCATGACCATTAATGAATACACGAATATCCTTGGCCGTAGTGCAGGGGTGATTCGATGATGTGGATTATTTTATTAAGCTGAGTCTCAGCGATCGCAGTGTTGAAAAACCTTTTAAATCATAAAAGATAGTAGAGTTTATTTTCTACTTGACTCTTTTAATGGATTGCTTGTTCCGCTGCAGTTAAACTTGATGTCTATTATATTTTATCAGTTTAACATTGTTGAAGGCTAATGATAATTTATTCTGCATTATCTTAGTCATAATATTTCTTACTGGGCTAGTTGAGCTCACCCTTTCTTTCACTGTTCTCTTCAGGAAATGAGAACGTAGCTGGGGCAAGTCGGGGAACGGAGTGATGGTCCGAATGATAGTATTAGTTAGTAGTCCTCACTATTCTATGTAATGGTGTGTTAATAAATGTAATGAGGACTCCTTTTGAGTATGAATACTCTCTAGAAGATAATATTTGTATTCAAACTCACAGTTTATGTTTTGTCGTATTGTACACGACAGTTGTATTAATCAGTTGTATCTGTATTCTGTACTATGTATCTGACGACCCAAGATGGGTGATGTATACCTAATTTTGGGGGCGTCACAGGAGTCAAGTTCAAACGTTGAGCACAAGCAGAAGAGATAAAAGAATGGGTAGAACCGGTATCTAATAAGGTATAAACTTCGCAAGAGTTTATGATTAGCTTACCCGTGATCACCTCGTTCGGATTCCTCGCGTTTTGGGCAGTCACGACAAACGCCCTTCTAGGAACCCCTGACTTTGACTTGTCCAGGACAACCTTTGGAGTCACCATCCCCGTTAGACTTGATTTTACTACAAGACAATCTCTAGTTATATGACCTTCCTTTCCACAGTTATAACACACCTTGAATCGTTGTGGACAGCTTGGGCTGATGTGTCCCTCTTTCCTGTATTTATAACAAACGACCGGTGATCGTTCTCCTCCCCTAGAAACAGTTGATGTTGGTGTTGACATCTTCACGTTATCATTGTTGTACCTTCTCTTTTTGAAATCTCCTCCCGACTCGCTTCTTCTATTATCATGGCCACGATTACCATCCGAGTGGTTGCCGCTTTTGTCCGTATTCTTTCCTCCCCGCTGGTTATCATTGCTCCGATGGCTGCTGCCACCGGTATGACCCTGGTTATGGTCCCTCGGTTGAACATATTCATTATCTCGCTCTAATAATTGAGTCATGTTGACAACATCTGGATATAGAGAAAATTTGTGAGAAATAAGATATTTTCGAATCTCGGGTTTCAAACCTCTCAAAAACATCCGTGTCATACGTTCCTCATTCTCTACCAAATGAGGTGCAAACCTGGATAACTTCGCGAACTTTGCTTCGTACTGGGACACCGTCATGTTATTTTGTTCCAGTCTAATAAAATCTACCTCCTTCATATGACGAATACATTCAGGAAAGTACTTGTAATTAAACAGTTTCTGAAATATTTCCCAAGACATATTGAGTGCGGCTGACTGGGTACACTTCACAAACTCCCACCTGTAGTCTGCCTCACCACGGAACATAAAGGTGGCGAATGGAACCTTCTGTTCCTCTGTGCATCCTAAGACATCAAATATCATGGTAATTTGTTTAACCCACGTTTTCGCCTTGATCGGATTTGGCTTTCCCATAAATTCTGGTGGTCCCAACTCTTTGAACTGCTTGGCTGTGACAAGCCACGCGTTGTTATCATTTCTACCCGTATTTTGTACTCGAGTCTCCCTCGTCTGATTTTGCATGAACTGCAAAAAGATTTTACACATTCCATCATTCATCGTTTGTTTGGTAGTGTTGTTTACAGGAGAAATATTGTCTTCCTGTTGCACGTTCCCCTGGTTGGTGATTAAAAGTGTCTCCACAGTCTTATTCACTCCATTGTTAATATTTTCAGCTGCCATTCTCAAATACTGCCATAAAATAAGGGTTAATTAAACAAATTAATATGTCACATATTATCCCTATATTCTGACCGACCAATTAAATACCAAATAAGCTTAGGTAGGACACACTAGCGAAGGATTTACTCGTCTCTCTCCTCCTAGTTCTATTCCCCGATCTCCGCTAGAGCCCATATCCCTAAGCTATGATACCAACTGTGACGCCCCCAAAATAGGTATACATCACCCATTCCGAGTCGCCAAATACATAGTACAGAAACAAATACAACTTCATTAATACAATTGTCGTGCAAAATACGACGACACATATACAGTGAGTTTAAATACAAATATTGTCTAATAGACAGTATTCAAACTCAAAAGGAGTCCTCATTATAATTATTAACACACTATTTTATAAAATAGTGAGGACTGCTAAAACAACTGACTGGAAACATCACTCCACACCCCGACTAGTTTCCGCTATATTCTCTCCTTCTGAGAAGAAAAATGGAACAAAAGGAAAAGGGTGAGCTCAACTAGCCTAGTAAAGAATATTATGACTAAGATAATATACAACAAATTATCATTAGTCTTCAACAGGGAAAAATCTGATAGAATATAATAGACAACAAGTTTTTGATCAACAACTGCAGCGGAAGGATAATGTGCATCAGGATAATGTGCATCAGGAAGGTGTCAATCCTCATGCAAACAACAACACTGACCAAATGATGAATGATCAAATGTTCAGAGGCTTTATGCAATTCATGCAACAACAGGTGAAAGCGGCTCCTGTCCACAACGTAGGTGGAAATACTGGAAATTCTCAGGCGGTCACCGCTAAACAGTTTAAGGAGCTGGGACCACCGGAGTTTAAGGGAGAACCCAAACCACTTGTAGCTGAAACATGGATAAAGCAGATCACCAAGATATTTGATGTCTTGAGTTGCTCCGAGGAGCAAAAGGTTCCCTTTGCCGCCTTTATGTTGCGAGGAGAGGCAGATTACTGGTGGGAATCGATAAAGCGTACTCAACATGCCGCACTGAAGATGTCTTGGGAGAAGTTCCAAGATCTGTTTAACGACAAATACTTTCCCGAGAGTATTCGTCACATGAAGGAGGTGGAGTTCATCAAATTGGAGCAGAATAATATGACCGTGTCGCAGTACGAGGCAAAATTTGCGGAGTTATCCCGGTTTGCGTCCCACCTGGTGGATAATGAAGAAAGAATGACGCGGATGTTTTTAAGAGGTTTGAAGCCGGAGATACGTCAACATCTTGTTTCTCATAAACTGTATTTGTATTCAGATGTTGTAAATAGGGCTCAGTTGGTGGAGCGCGATAACGAGATAACGCAACCAAAAGAGAGCAGCCGGCAAAATGATAATACCAGTGAGAGCAGTCATCGAAGCGGTGACAACAAGCGTGGAGGGAATCAACATGCCAGAAATGGTAACCACTTCGGTGGTAATCAGGGCCAAAACAATAAGAATGGACATTTCAAGAAGAGGAGATTCAACAATGATGGAAAGACGTCAGCACCAGCACCTGTCGTTAAGGAAGGAGAACGACCACCTATCATATGTTTCAAATGCGGAGGGGAGGGGCACATCAGTCCAAACTGCGCGATGCCGTCTAAAGCATGTTATAATTGTGGAAGAGAAGGTCATTTAGCCCGATTTTGTCGTTTACCGAAGACAAATTCAGCTAGGATGGAGGCACCAAAAGCCGTCCCAGAAAAGTCAAAACCGGTTGTGCAAGGGAGAGCGTTTGTTGTGAACTCCCAGAGAGCAAGGAACCCGAATGAGGTCATCACGGGTAAGCTTATCATAAACTCTAAAGAAGTTTATACTTTATTTGATACCGGTTCAACCCATTCTTTTATTTCTCCTACTTGCGCTCATCGATTAAATTTGATTCCGGAGAAATTAGACTTTGACTTATCTGTGGAAACTCCGTTGGGAGAAACCTTCATTACCTCCACTGTTTATAAGTCTTGTTTGATTCAAGTTGGTACCCACACATTACCTATCGATCTGATTTCATTAAAAATACTTGCATTTGACGTGATTCTAGGGATTGATTGGTTAACTACTCATTATGCAAAAATTGATTATTTTCGTAAGGTTGTTAGCTTTCATATTCCTAATCGACCTATTATGCGAATTCAAGCAACCAAACCATTAAAATCAATCGCTGTCATCTCAAGTCATAACGCTATTCGTTTATTGAAAAACGGATGTCAAGCTTTCTTAGCTCATGTCACAGATCTAAACAAAAATACGTCAGTTTTGAATGATATTTCTATTGTTAATAAATTCCCTGACGTATTCCCTGAAGAACTTCCTGGCCTACCCCCAGAGCGTGAAATTAAATTTTGTATCGACCTTGAACCCGGTACAAAACCCATTTCCAAAGCCCCATATCGAATGGCTCCTATTGAACTTCAGGAGTTAAAGATCCAACTGCAGGAATTGTTAGACATTGGCTTTATTCGTCCTAGTACTTCTCCTTGGGGTGCTCCTGTTCTATTCGTGAAGAAAAAAGATGGAAGTATGCGACTTTGTATTGATTATCGGGAGTTGAATCATGTCACCATCAAAAACAGGTACCCATTGCCACGTATTGATGACCTGTTTGACCAGTTGCAAGGAGCACAATTCTTTTCAAAGATCGATCTTCGTTCTGGATATCATCAGCTGAAGGTTAGAACTGAGGATATTCCAAAGACGGCTTTTAGAACTCGGTACGGGCATTATGAATTCCTAGTCATGTCCTTTGGATTGACTAATGCTCCTGCTGCCTTCATGGATATGATGAACCGGGTATTCAAGGAATATTTGGATCATTTTGTGGTCGTCTTTATTGATGACATCCTTATTTATTCCAAAAGCCGTGAAGATCATGAGCAACACTTGAGGCTGGTACTCCAAAAGCTTCGTGAATACAAGCTTTATGCCAAGTTGAAGAAATGCGAGTTCTGGCTGGAGGAGGTAGCATTCCTTGGGCACGTAGTATCAAGTCGTGGAATATCGGTTGACCCGGCAAAGATTGAAGCTATTCAAAGCTGGGAGCAACCTAAATCAGTGACCGAGGTACGTAGCTTTCTTGGTTTAGCTGGTTATTATCGGAGATTCGTGGAAGGATTTTCTCGAATCGCTACTCCATTAACTCAGCTGACTCGGAAAGATACAAAGTTTGGTTGGAGCGAAGAATGTGAGCAGAGTTTTCAAGAACTCAAGAGGAGACTCATTTCAGCACCTGTTCTAACAATACCATCTGGCTCGGAGGGATTTGTCATCTACAGTGATGCTTCGAGCAAAGGGTTGGGATGCGTTCTCATGCAACATGGAAAAGTCATAGCCTATGCATCAAGACAACTCAAGGAATATGAGAGGAATTATCCTACTCATGATCTAGAGTTGGCAGCTGTTGTCTTTGCACTTAAAATTTGGAGGCATTACTTGTATGGGGAGAAAGTGGAGATCTTTACGGATCATAAAAGCCTCAAATATTTCTTCACTCAAAAGGAACTCAACATGCGACAACGACGTTGGCTTGAACTGTTGAAAGATTATGATCATACCATTCAATACCATCCTGGAAAAGCGAACGTGGTAGCTGACGCATTGAGTAGAAGATCATATGCGGGTACAAGTGCAATATTAACAACGCAAAGACCCATTTTGTGTGACTTGCAAAGGATGGAGATAGAGTTAAAGACTCCAGGGACCCATGTGATGATGGCGAATATACGAGTAGAACCGACTTTAATCGATAAAGTTAAAGCTGCTCAAGCTACAGACCTGGAGCTGATGCGTATGAGGAAGAAAGTGCAAGAAGGTTCTATGCCGGAAGCAAGAATCGATGAAGAAGGAATACTTCGAGTCAACTCCAGACTTTGTGTTCCTAACAACCCTGATTTAAAGTATGAAATCATGATGGAGGCGCACAACACACCGTTTGCAATCCATCCTGGAAGTACCAAAATGTATCATGATCTTCGTCATACATTTTGGTGGAGCAATATGAAGAGAGAGATAGCGTTGTTTATCTCAAGGTGTCTAACTTGTCAACGAGTCAAAGCGGAGCATCAAGTACCAAAAGGTCCATTGCAACCACTTGAAATTCCAGAATGGAAGTGGGAGCACATTACCATGGATTTCGTTACCGGTCTTCCTAGGGTTTCTCAAGGTATTGATGCGATTTGGGTCATTGTTGATAGATTGACCAAGTCTGCTCATTTCTTACCGATACGAGAAACTTATACACTTGAACGTCTTGCTCGTATGTACATAAACGAGATTGTAAGACTGCATGGTATGCCAGTATCCATAGTTTCTGATCGAGACCCAAGATTCACTTCACGATTTTGGGTTAGTTTACAAAAAGCTATGGGCACGGAGTTACGATTTAGTTCAGCATATCATCCTCAGACGGACGGACAATCAGAGAGGACTATTCAAACTCTTGAAGATCTATTAAGACTCTGTGTCTTTGACTTTAAGGGAAGTTGGGACAAGTTCTTACCATTGGTGGAGTTTTCCTACAACAACAGTTATCAAGCAAGTATTGGCATGGCTCCATTCGAAGCATTGTATGGAAGAAAATGTCGTTCTCCAGTATGCTGGGATGAGGTGGGCGAAGCAACGTTTTTGGGACCGGAGTTGGTACGTATGACTACAGAAAAGATTCAAACGATCCGACAACGTATAAAAACCTCACAAGATCGACAAAAGAGTTATGCTGATCTTCATCGAAAGGACGTGGAATTTGATGTAGGAGATCATGTGTTCTTACGTGTTGCTCCATGGAAAGGAGTTACGAGATTTGGAAAGAGAGGAAAGCTAAATCCTCGATTCATCGGTCCATTTTTAATCCTCGATCGAGTAGGAACTGTGGCTTATAGACTCGCTTTACCGCCAAGTATGTCTCGTGTTCATAACGTTTTCCACATATCCATGTTACGCAAATATGTGGAAGACCCGAACCACATTATTGAGTTAGAACCGGACGAAATAGCGGAGGATTTGACGTATGAAGAAGTTCCTGTTCAAATCTTGGATAAGAAGGAACATATTCTACGCTCCAAGGTTATACCTCAAGTTAAAGTTTTGTGGAGAAACCACGATGTTGAGGAAATGACTTGGGAGTTAGAATCAGAAATGAAATCAAGGTATCCTTACCTCTTCGACATACCAGGTACGTACCCTAATTTCGAGGGCGAAATTTCATAAGAAGGGGAGGTTGTAAGACCCCAACTTTTATAAATAAAGATGAATTTTCTATAAATATCATTTTTGAATATTATAGAGTTAATTTGATATAATGTTATAGTTGTGGGTAATATTTATAAATTTTGCAAAGTAAGCAAGTTGTTATAAAATATTCGTTTGGTCGGAGAATATTCTTTTTGTCGGGGAATATTCGTACGACGGCACAATCATTGGTGGACCACAACGGAATTATTGTCGGATTGAGAAAACGACAGAATTATCTTTCTATAAAAATAACGGCTGAGGTGTTATCGTTAAAACCGTTAAAACTGTTGAACTACTCGGTAGTAAAAGTACAGTAATACGCGTGGTTGCATAGTAGCACACGGTATTGATTATTGATGCTTACGTGAGAAGTCACTCAGCTATACTCAATTATTGCTACAGTAATTGCTGCATCATATCTCTTAAATTATTGTCATAGTATCATCTGTATAATATGTTATATTATTAAATCAATAATTGAGACGTTGTGGTAAGTTTGGTTATTTTATGGGGGGCCATATGTCATCATCTAAGAGTCTCTTCGTCAATAGTAATTACCGTCGTCAATAGTAATTACCGTCGTCAATAGTATTTACCTTGGTCAATAGTAATTACCTTCGTCAATATTATTTACCTTGGTCAATAGTATTTACCTTGGTCAATAGTAATTACCTTCGTCAATAGTATTTACCTTGGTCAATAGTAATTACTTTTGTCAATAGTAGTTGTCCCTTCAATATTACCAAGAGTCATTTGACCCTTCATTAAGACCAAGAGTCATTTGACCCTTCGTTAAGACCAAGAGCCACCCTCAGTTTTTCTATAAATAGAGGCCTAGGGCTTCATTATTTTTCACGAATTCATTCAAGCTATAGAGAGAGAAAGTATAGAGAGAATAAGAGAGAGAGAGAGAATAAAAGTATTCTGCTACATCACTTTTCCAATATCCAGTTCTTTTAAGGTAGGGAATATTATTTCTTTTATATTCATGAAGAGAACTTCTGTTATTCCATTCGTTATTATTCTGTTGGAATAACCAGTATACGCGGTCTACCCTATACTTGGTGACATTCTTCTATTATTCTGTTGGAACATCCTGTCTGTGTGTTTTACACCGGACCTGGTTCCGTTTATTATTCTGTTGGAACATCCTGTCTGTGTGTTTTACACCGGACCTGGTTCCATTATTATTATTATTCTGTTGGAACATCCTGTCTGTGTGTTTTACACCGGACCTGGTTCCATTATTATTCTGTCGGAATATCCTGTCTGTGCGTTTACGCCGGACCTGGTTCCATTATTTATTATTCTGTTGGAATAACCTGTCTGTGCGGTCTATCGCATGCATGGTGATTTCTTTTGTTATTCCATTCTTTATTATACTCAGTTGGTTAAGTTTTGACTTCTATACTCCATGAAATTTGTGGAATATCCTTGATAGTTGCGTTTCATCCAGTATCTTTTCAAGAAAATATTCTTCTAAGCATTCTTGAATTTTACTCCACAATGCAGTATCATGTTGACAATTTGGACGTTGTTAATTCCTGGATAAATTAATTCTTGAACTTGTTTTATTGAATTCTTATATCATTGTCATCATCCTCATGTTTATAAAATGTTGAAAGTCATCTGTGGCCTGTATTGCATAGATGGACTTGGTATGATTATGACCAGGGATTATTCGGTATAATCATGACCGTAATGTTACAAATGATGTGGTAAAAGTCCTCATTGGCCCGTAGTGCATTGATGGACAGTTGTTGGCATGATCATGACCATTAATGAATACACGAATATCCTTGGCCGTAGTGCAGGGGTGATTCGATGATGTGGATTATTTTATTAAGCTGAGTCTAAGTGATCGCAGTGTTGAAAAACCTTTTAAATCATAAAAGATAGTAGAGTTTATTTTCTACTTGACTCTTTTAATGGATTGCTTGTTCCGCTGCAGTTAAACTTGATGTCTATTATATTTTATCAGTTTAACATTGTTGAAGGCTAATGATAATTTATTCTGCATTATCTTAGTCATAATATTTCTTACTGGGCTAGTTGAGCTCACCCTTTCTTTCACTGTTCTCTTCAGGAAATGAGAACGTAGCTGGGGCAAGTCGGGGAACGGAGTGATGGTCCGAATGATAGTATTAGTTAGTAGTCCTCACTATTCTATGTAATGGTGTGTTAATAAATGTAATGAGGACTCCTTTTGAGTATGAATACTCTCTAGAAGATAATATTTGTATTCAAACTCACAGTTTATGTTTTGTCGTATTGTACACGACAGTTGTATTAATCAGTTGTATCTGTATTCTGTACTATGTATCTGACGACCCAAGATGGGTGATGTATACCTAATTTTGGGGGCGTCACAGGAGTCAAGTTCAAACGTTGAGCACAAGCAGAAGAGATAAAAGAATGGGTAGAACCGGTATCTAATAAGGTATAAACTTCGCAAGAGTTTATGATTAGCTTACCCGTGATCACCTCGTTCGGATTCCTCGCGTTTTGGGCAGTCACGACAAACGCCCTTCTAGGAACCCCTGACTTTGACTTGTCCAGGACAACCTTTGGAGTCACCATCCCCGTTAGACTTGATTTTACTACAAGACAATCTCTAGTTATATGACCTTCCTTTCCACAGTTATAACACACCTTGAATCGTTGTGGACAGCTTGGGCTGATGTGTCCCTCTTTCCTGTATTTATAACAAACGACCGGTGATCGTTCTCCTCCCCTAGAAACAGTTGATGTTGGTGTTGACATCTTCACGTTATCATTGTTGTACCTTCTCTTTTTGAAATCTCCTCCCGACTCGCTTCTTCTATTATCATGGCCACGATTACCATCCGAGTGGTTGCCGCTTTTGTCCGTATTCTTTCCTCCCCGCTGGTTATCATTGCTCCGATGGCTGCTGCCACCGGTATGACCCTGGTTATGGTCCCTCGGTTGAACATATTCATTATCTCGCTCTAATAATTGAGTCATGTTGACAACATCTGAATATAGAGAAAATTTGTGAGAAATAAGATATTTTCGAATCTCGGGTTTCAAACCTCTCAAAAACATCTGTGTCATACGTTCCTCATTCTCTACCAAATGAGGTGCAAACCTGGATAACTTCGCGAACTTTGCCTCGTACTGGGACACCGTCATGTTATTTTGTTCCAGTCTAATAAAATCTACCTCCTTCATATGACGAATACATTCAGGAAAGTACTTGTAATTAAACAGTTTCTGAAATATTTCCCAAGACATATTGAGTGCGGCTGACTGGGTACACTTCACAAACTCCCACCTGTAGTCTACCTCACCACGGAACATAAAGGTGGCGAATGGAACCTTCTGTTCCTCTGTGCATCCTAAGACATCAAATATCATGGTAATTTGTTTAACCCACGTTTTCGCCTTGATCGGATTTGGCTTTCCCATAAATTCTGGTGGTCCCAACTCTTTGAACTGCTTGGCTGTGACAAGCCACGCGTTGTTATCATTTCTACCCGTATTTTGTACTCGAGTCTCCCTCGTCTGATTTTGCATGAACTGCAAAAAGATTTTACACATTCCATCATTCATCGTTTGTTTGGTAGTGTTGTTTACAGGAGAAATATTGTCTTCCTGTTGCACGTTCCCCTGGTTGGTGATTAAAAGTGTCTCCACAGTCTTATTCACTCCATTGTTAATATTTTCAGCTGCCATTCTCAAATACTGCCATAAAATAAGGGTTAATTAAACAAATTAATATGTCACATATTATCCCTATATTCTGACCGACCAATTAAATACCAAATAAGCTTAGGTAGGACACACTAGCGAAGGATTTACTCGTCTCTCTCCTCCTAGTTCTATTCCCCGATCTCCGCTAGAGCCCATATCCCTAAGCTATGATACCAACTGTGACGCCCCCAAAATAGGTATACATCACCCATTCCGAGTCGCCAAATACATAGTACAGAAACAAATACAACTTCATTAATACAATTGTCGTGCAAAATACGACGACACATATACAGTGAGTTTAAATACAAATATTGTCTAATAGACAGTATTCAAACTCAAAAGGAGTCCTCATTATAATTATTAACACACTATTTTATAAAATAGTGAGGACTGCTAAAACAACTGACTGGAAACATCACTCCACACCCCGACTAGTTTCCGCTATATTCTCTCCTTCTGAGAAGAAAAATGGAACAAAAGGAAAAGGGTGAGCTCAACTAGCCTAGTAAAGAATATTATGACTAAGATAATATACAACAAATTATCATTAGTCTTCAACAGGGAAAAATCTGATAGAATATAATAGACAACAAGTTTTTGATCAACAACTGCAGCGGAAACAACAATCCATTAGAAGAGTCAAGTAGAGAATGAATTCTACTATCTCCTAAGATTTAAAAGTCCATCATCAATAGTTTGTCCCTGTAACATCAATCAATATATATCTTGAATCAAATATTTATCTTTGCACTACAGGCCAAAGATATTCATTTGTATCACCAGTTGGTCATGTTCATCTCAACACCTGTTCATCTTTGCACTACGGGCCAAAGATATTCATCAGTTAATCATTCATCTTTGCACTACAGGCCAAAGATATTCAGTAATATCATCATTTAGGACTGAGGATGATGAAAAATATCTTAAAAAAAACGAATCTAGTGAGACAAAAGGACAAATATTAGGGATTCGTACTATAGTTTATTCAAGTTCAAAAATACTCCATAATAATCAATTGTGGAGCAGAATTCAAAAATAAAGATCAAAACATGGATACAATCAAAGATAGTAACCACAATAGACAACTTGGACAAAGAAAAAAAATTAGTTTTCTGTGAATAATACCGTATTCGTGAATAGTATCGTATACATGAATAGTGTTGTATACGTGAATAGTAACCCCGACATGAAAAAGGTAGAAATTCCACAATAAAATTCATACCAATAGTTCAGTATAATTAATGATATTGAAAGAATAACATCATTTACGAAGAAAATAACATCCCTTACCTTAAAAGAATAGTACTTCTGGCTGGAATATCAGATATAACATTGAAGAAAACTTGCACCGTATAGCAACACTCAAAGTTTCAAAATACTCACAAAAATACGCTCGATAATATAGAGAGAGAAAACTTCAGATTCTGGTGTGATTTTTAATTCTAACTTAAGCATCCTATTTATAAGAAAATACTTAGAACACCAAAGTAAAAAATTTAATAAAATAATAGTTCTTATTAAATTTTTTCACGCCCACCTCTTGAAATCTGAATTCAGCACATTTACAAAATATGTGTGGCCCACCCAATTGCAAAAAACGCTTTCCTTAAAATAAATATTTTAAACTCCAAAAATCAATTATTTTGGAACTTCAATAATTCATAATAAATAGCCTTTTTATCAAAAAAATTCGAATCTTATGCCCATTCTATAGAAAATTTAATTCTCTACAACTTTGTAGCTTTAAGTTTTTCCAAATTCTAAACAAAAATTGACCGAAATTCACATACGAACGATTTTGTATGCTATAATCAAATTTCAGTTAAAAATGGGATACACCAACATGTTTAACATGTTTTTTTAGCATTTATTATAATAAAAATATTCTTCCTCCTCATTTATTCGTATATCACACATTTATTGTAAAAATATCACCATTATTATATTATTATATTATGGCATTATACATTTATAATGTAATATAATAATATATTATTTTATCAGAAAAGATAAAATATCAATTTTCAACAATTGTCACTTTTCTAAAAATTCCTCAATTTATATCCACATAAAATAAATATTTTTCTTATCATATAAATCAATAATTAATTATTCACAAATAATATTACAGAATCACAATAATGACAACCAGGTCGTACCTATGAAAGAGGGGGCTTTTCGATAAAGATTTCTCCTTACTGGCGCGTAATTAAATAACCTCTCCTAGACAGAACTTTCTTAGACATTGCCAATAATGCTATCTAATAATATTATTCAAATAATATAAATTATTGATCTGATAAATTAAAATACTGTGCAATGACAATTATTGAATCAACAATATAAAATATCAACGCAACAATTATTTAATCAATAAAATATTGAACAGTAATTACTGTAACAATTATTGAGTAGTGACTTCTTACGTAAGAATCAATAATTGGTGCAATATCGTGTGCTACTGTGCAACACCGCGTATTACTGTGTTTTAACCATCGGGTATTCCAACAGTGTTAACGGCAACAACTACGCCGTTATTTATAAAAAACTCATACTTGTCATTTTCTTCATTCAATCGCTTTCCGTTATGGGGCCCACAAAAGGTTGCACCGTCGTACGAATATTCCCTGACAGCAAGAATATTTCACGACCAAACGAATATTTTCCGACAACAATGAATATTTTATAACCACTTGCTTATTAAAAATATATTTGCGTATTTTACCCATAACTAACCACATTAATCAAATCAACCCCTTACTATTTCAAAATAATAAATAGATGAAATTCTATTTTATTCATAAAAGTTGGGGCCTTACAAATCAAGTTTTGATCACCATTAACAAGTAAGGAGGAAGAAGAAGAAGATCTTCAAGAGGTAAGCTATAAACCTTAACCATCCTTCATCTTTTTAAGTTTTTCTATTAAGTTTGATGGTGGTTGTTGTTGTTTTTATGGTGGATCCTGGAGGAATAAGGTGTGTCGACGTCGGGAATTTTTTACCCCTTTTTCTGTTCTTACCTTTTTTTGTTCTCTATTGGTTGAGTTTTGTCTGAAAAGGCGGGTTTGAAAAAGGTCGGACATATAAATGTTGACAATTTGAAAATCAGAGTCGTTAGCTGGTAGATTTGAAATGGTTGTACCAACTCAATCGAATTTGAAAAGGTTTACAAAAATGCCCAATGGTTGGGCTCTGTTTAACAGGCCTTGGAAACCGAGATTCATATAGTTCGGGGGCTTGATTAAGCGGGGGGAAGGTGTTAGGAACCCCCCGACTTCCGTGAAAACACGATTACCGCAACTTTTCAATTTCCTTAATTTATCTACAAGTGTGTATGTGTGTGTATTTATTGGGCCTATGTTCAGTTATCTAGAAGTAGTGCTATATCTCATTTGCACTATATACAAAGGGTTTGATATGTATAAAAGTTCAATTTTAGGCAAGGTATAGCAGATATGTTTTAAAAATAGGTTTTCAAACCCTTATGCTCAATAGTAATTGAGGCCTTTGATACTTCTATTTTATTCCGTATTCGGCTTGATTGATTTTATTTTTGAATGCAAAGCATCTTCGTGAAAATAAGATGCATAGCAGTGTCGGGCTCCTTATGGACATTAGAGCCATCCAAGGATGTCCAGACACCGTAGATAATTTACAAGCTGGCTGCACAGCTGAAAAGTGTCCATCGTGGAAACTTAATCTAGATTCATAGGCTGAATCTCAGACCTCATGGCTCCTAGGCTCACATGGTAGATAAATATCTACAAAAACTAGAAAGAAAACTAGATTTAAATAAATCTAAGCCATTCTAGCTCTAACGGTTCCAGTTTAGTCACTTTTGAACAGATTAAAAGCTAGGGATAGCTAGATTTAGATAAATCTAGTCCACGGGCTGGAAGATTAAATATCAACATTGCAAAAGAAGCAGTTAAAGCAGTATATATATATATATATATATATATATATATATATATATATATATATATATATAGTCAAACCCCTATTTAGAAATACTCTATATAAGAATAACCTCTACAACATTATAAAAAAATTTGGTCCCAATTTGGGCTAGTTATAAATAGGAATAACCTCTAAATTGTAATATATTATATACTTTTTATGTCCCATATTAAGAAACTATACCTCTATATAGTAATAATTTCGTATATATATATATATATAGAGAGAGAGAGAGAGAGACAATATTAATTTTAAAAGACTGCATTTTCTATAAAAGACTATATTTTCAATAAAAGACTACATTTCCAATAAAGAACTATATTTTTCTATAAAAGACTACATTTCCTATAGAGAACTACATTTTCCTATAAAAGACTATATTTTTTATAAAAGACCACATTTTCCTATAATAAACTATATTTCCTATAAAAGACTACATTTTCTATAAATGTCTACATTTTCCTAGTTTGAAAATCTAAATAATTTATATTTTCTTTAACTTTGCATAAATATTTTTTGAATAATAATTATTTGGGAGTTCTTATTGATATTTTTGTTAAAGTGGATATTTTTGGGTGTTCGAAAAATATTTTTTACCAATACCTCTATTTAGTAATAACCTCTCAATTAGAATACAAATAGTTTGATCCCAAGTCTATTCCTAAATAGAGATTTTACTGTATATATATGTATAAAAGCAGTAAAAGGCCACGAATTGAACTCCAGACCAAAATGGAAATGTAATATATATATATATATATATATATATATATATATATATATATATATATATATATACAGTAGGGATCTGGTCAGGACTCCCTGACTTTAAGTAAAATCTGAACTACCACTCTCAGCCATTGGATGCTATCCAACGGTCCAGAAAGAAAGTGATTGAAAAAAAAACACGCGAATCTTGTTAGGTTAAAAAAGAACTAGTCGGGTCAAAAAAGAAATCAGGGCTCCTCCCCCAGATCGCGCCTCTCTCTTCTATCCAGAGAGACTCTCTCTTCTACCATCGTCGCCAGACACTTGCATTGAAGCCATGATTGTTATTTACCTAAATGGAATTCTTAACATAACAAAAAAATTCTAAACCAGATGCACAGACTGTAACAGAGAAGGTATATTGAATAGAAAACCATTTTGCAATTACTGATATTTGATTATCCTCTTGTTTGACAACATTAAGAAAATAAAATCCACTAATTTACGGTTGCTAATTTTTAAACAGCTTCAATAGTAGATGTTAAAATACCTAAGCTACATCCTAGAACTATGCTATCATACAGAAAACTACCTAACAATGACTTTTGAAGTTGTTTCAATGTCACTTCCTCACTCTCAAGTCTTCCTAGACAAGCTCGATCTTTATTTTGAATAAAAGCTTTATTCTTTGGAGCACTTCACTGGTTGGAAACATAATTTAAACAATGAAATTGCTGTCTGGAAAGATCGTAAACAGGGCAATCAAGTTTCACTTTTCCACGAGCATGGATATCTCAAAATCTGCTCCTTCCTCGGCCAGCACCAGATTGCCCAAAAGCTTTTGCTTTATTCTGTTATCTCTCAAAACAAAACATAAGATTTAGAAAGGGAACGGAGAGACTGGCCGGAGAGAGAGCCGCAGAGCTTCAGATTCCATAGCTTCGAGAAATGTTCGATGACGATGGTAAAAGAGAGAGTCGCTCTGGATAGAAGAGAGAGCCACGATCGAAAATTGGGGCAGGAGCCCTGATTTCTTTTTTGACCCGACCAGTTCTTTTTTAACCCAACAAGATCCGCGTGTTTTTTTTTTCAATCACTTTCTTTCTGGACCGTTGGATAGCATCCCATGGTTGAGAGTGGTAGTTTGGATTTTACTTAAAGTTAGGGAGTCCTGACCAGATCCCTACTGTATATATATATATATATATATATATATATATATATATATATATATATATATCAAAGCAGTAAAAAGCTTAAAAATCTAAAAAATCTTACAGTGGGCTACCAAGAAGATTTCAGACCGCTTTTGGAACTTGAAAATTCAGTTTCCACCGGTTAAATTTTGATATGTCATAGAATACGAGCTTACAAGTATTTAGAAAGAAGAATCACAAAGTTTGGAGCACTCTAGAAGACGTTAAGGACTGAAATGGACATAGTTTTCTCTCTTTTATTTTTTTTTAAAATTAGCTAATGGAGGGGTCTATTAATAGACCAAATTGGCCGCGGGTTAACCCGCGGGTCTACTTATGGCTGCCCGGGTTGCCCTGGGCTTGGTGGGTCTCGTCATCTCGAAGTACGTGCACTCGGACGACGCGATTTCCGCTCAAACCTTCATAACTTTCAATCCTGACACCCGATGGAGGCGTGGTGTACCTTTCCAGAAAGCCGTTGACGAGAGCTACACAATGACATGAGATATGACATTATCCATATTTGGGAAGATGAGTCCATGATTAGATCTCCAAGTCTTCACAGTCTATCCGTTGAGCTGTTTTATGCAATTTTCACTTGGGATTTAAGTTATGGTTCTTGTGGGACTTCTTTTGAAGTGTTATGAGATGAAATGAGTTGAGTTGAGGTTGAGTTGGAAAAATGACCATTTTGCCCCTCCCGGGGTTATCTCCAGTTTTGATGCAGTTGTAGCAGTCTTTTCTCAGGATTATCTCTGAGATTGGCCTGTTGTTGACTCTGACAGTCCTTAGGGTTATCTCTGAGGTTGGTTTGACCTCCTGGGATTATCTTTGGGTTGAACTGGATATCCCGGGGTTATCTCTCAGACTACAAACTGGATCTCCCGGGGTTATCTCCGGGGTTGAAACTTAAATCTCTCGAGGTTATCTCCCGGGTTGGAACTGAATCTCCCGGGGTTATCTCTGGGGTTGGAAGTGAATCTAACTTCCTGACTTCCATAGTTGTCTCTAGAAGACGAAAGACGATTCTGCCCTCTTGCATGGTTAGTAACAAGAATGCAAAATTTTGAGTGTCTACAAGATGGTTTATATGTTAAAATACCGATCAATACGCATGAAAAGTGGAACGAAAATTATAAACGTAAGCCTATGCGTTAAGGATAGAAAATAATGTAGAGGAATGTTAAAATGATTTGTATAAATCGCTATCCGTATAGAGTTTATGGATTTCGAGAAGAAGTCGTAGATATGGGGATTACAAAAATATTCTAGGTGGAACGGAGTAAAAATACGCCAACGAAGTTATGGCAAAATTTTAAGTAAAAGACGTTAAACGGTGAAAACCCTTGTTTAGTACTGCTTTAGGCTAAGTTTGTGGGTAGTTAGCAGTTTCAGAAAATTTTGTTTTTCAAGGGGTTTTGTAGTTTGTAGTATAAGTAAGTCGTACGTTCAAGAATGAGCTTAATCCGACTTCGAATGAGGGAGTTGTGAAGTTTAGAAAATTAGACGTTGAAAACGTTATTTGGCAAAAAGTGGCTTTCGTGGGACTTTTTAGCAGATTTTCTGACCAATTAAGGAACCTTAAAAATTATTTTGTCCGAGGGTATGTGTAAGTGATGTTACAAGGAAGAAAATGGCTCAAGAACGGACTAATTCTGATATTGGATGACGAATTTATGGAACAGTAAAGAAGAGGCGGCGAACTAAAAATTTTTGGGAGCTAAGAAATGAAATTGGCTTTTGGCCGAGCAACCTCCTGCCCTCCAGTGGTGAGGCGCTAAAAATAGGCTTGGTTGTAGCACCGGGGCATTAAGCCTTAGGTGATCAAAGTCAGCTTTTACGTCCTTTAGTAAATTAGGTATACCGCTTTCGTTCGAACTCCGATTGAGGTGATTCAAGATGATCTTGAAAGCTAAGAAGTAGAACTACAACTTTCATTCAAGAAGAATAGAGAGATAAGGTCGAGATCAGTTTCGAAAATAAACCTTTTTAGGGTTGTTGTGTAATCGGGGGCAAGGCGCGGGGCTTTCTTCAGAACACCATGACGCCAAGCCATGACGGGCTAGTATTTTCGAGTTCTAAACATTGGACTTTAGAAATATGGTCTAGAGGAATGTAAATTAAGGAATGGTAGTTGAATTAGACATATTAATCGTACACAATGATGTGTCGGTTTGACATTTGGGTTAGGCAAGTCGGGCGTGTGACGTACGAATGTCGAAACACATAGTCAAGTGTTAAAAGACTTAAATAGTGTTCTGATTCTAATGAATCAGACATTTATAAGATATGGAATGGAGTTAATGTAAACTAGTAGGGAAGGTTGATATGGGATTCATGACGTTCCCAAACGCCGCGACACCAAGAAGTGTTTTGAAGATTTATCGCGTTAACTAAACTATAAAGCACGAAAAATATGAAATGAAAATAATTATAATTGTGACGCCCCTAAATCCGGGTATCTTTAAACCATGGATAAGGTGCTACACGGTACTACAACATTCACTTATATCTAACTATATAAGCTTAATAACACGAATGTAATCATTATAATATTACATTATATCTGATCCATCCTAGCTTCTATAAGCATTACATGCTCATAAAGTCATACTAATATTATTTCACAATAATATACTACCATTGCAAAGTTCTTCTAGTTGCTCCTCTTCTTCTTCTTTTCTTTATCCTTACTGGATTCTTCAATACGTTAGACTTTAGCTGAAATCATATAATTCAAGGAAGAGTGAGCATTAAATTACTCAGCAAGTTAAACAGTCTAATAACAAAAAAAATTAAGAATCATATGATCATTATTCACCAACTTAGTTAATAGTTGTGAAATATTATGAATAAACAAAATAATACTTATCATTCCTTTTTAAAACATTTTTGAAACAATGAACTAGTCATTTCCATTGAAATGGTCAGGAGACCAAGATATAGTCATTTATCTTTATTAAAAAGGATAACCCGACATTAAAATTGTAAATTCGATATTTCTTATGAGCATGTCTAGGTGATCAGCCTATAGTACTCTATGTTGTACAACACTCATCTTGGCGAACGACTGTGAGTTCAATTTTATGGACACCTTGTGTGTCAGCCGATAAACTCGACCAAAAATAGTTATTTATTCAATATTGTGCTTACCTTTGAATCCATACCAAAAAAATTTGGTTTGGATAGCTCTATTTAATAGACAATAATATCTCAGAGATTTAATATCAAAGCGATAAAATATTTCAGCAAGTGTCTAGCCGAACAAATGGCTTTGACATTTCTTTAATCAATTCATGTTATAACATAGCTTGAATACTTGTACAAATACTCATAAACATGGATTTCACACAATCATGCAAGATTTGTGTACATTCGATATTAAAGATATATCACATAGGCTTCATAAGAATTTAATCAGATGAAGTTAGAAAACTTGCCTTACGCGTCCTTCTATACTTTACGTTAACTCATTCTTTATATGTCCTACAAGATATAATCATAATGACACACCAATTAGCCATAAATAGACTTTATATACTGTTTATAGGAACTTATCTCTTTAACACACATTATCTGAATTATTAAACTCAAACGTTATTTAAGTTCATTAACCTTTGTTAAATCATATAACATTTATTAGGTTCTTTAACATTCCTTAGGGTTTCCCGACATTTACACCTCACATACCCGACCTCGATATGCAAACGCTCACGCATTACACGCTCGTGAATGCTAACAACATTTCTCTTGCGCGTATACTAAACTTTTACTTATTTAAAGTATTTTACGTTTACATTTGTTTTACTTTTCTTTTATTTAATCAACTCCCGACCTTTACTTAAGGTCTTAGATCACTTGTTATCATGATACATTATTTGAATATTTACGTGTTTAATTGTTCTTTACATTCCCTTTCTTTCTGTGCTCGCAAGTAAACCTCTCTGCGCCTTGACCCGACCCGGCACTGCGGCGCCCGATTTGGCCTTAGTGTCGGCGCTGCGGCAACCCTTTTGCAGTAGAATAGCGCTGGTATGGGAGTTTTGTTACCCAAGTTCATTTTCTGCAAAAATGATCCCAGAGCTCACTTCGTAAACCTGTAACTTCATCATCCCACATCGGAATGAATCCGTTCATGTGCCAAAATCTAGCTTTCATTGCACACTTCAAATCCCCCAGACAGAATAACTTTTTGGATTTCCTAACAAGCCTTTTATTCGACTCAAAAATTCCGTGTCGCTCAGTTTTTCAACTTTGCGTTCTTAATGTTTTAAATCTTCAATTCTTTGTAACTTTCTTATCTGAAGTCAGAATGAGTCCATTCTTGAGCCCACAACTCTATTTTATTTACATCTATGTTTTCCCCATGAAATCTCCGTTATTCCAAACCATTAACTAACGTTAACAATTCGTTCAGAAATTGTTTTAAACTACGATTTCAATATTCGCGACTTTTACTTAAATTTCTGCCATAACTTCATTATAACACGTTTTAAATCCATTCCAATTGAAACAATCATATATTTTAGTTATACATATTATCATCCTTCCAGATTTCATTATTTAAGCCACAAACAATTATTCAAATGGTCTGTTCATCGATTATTACTTTCGTTCTTCTTTTCTTTCGTTATTTTAACAACGATTCCACTTTTCATAAAAATTAACAATGATTTAATCCAATAATTCTTCCTTATTACTTTGGATCATTCATATGATTCATAACGAATCATCCAACCACCAACAAAGCACTTTGATTAACATACTACAAACCTTTTAAATAAATAAAAGGTTTAAGTTTTTTGCTCTTACCTCTTCGATTGATCGTTCTTAATTAATGGATTGTTTGATCTAGCGTTTCCTCATCTTTTCGCGTACAATTCCCGAGCTCTCACTTCCTCTCGTAAATTCTCTTGAGTTTCTTTTTGTGGATTTGTGAATGGGTGAAGAAAATGAAGAGAAAGGAGTGGTATTTATAGGATTTTCAAAGTGATGGCATAATGGTCTTTTTTCTAACTTAACATGGCTTACTACACATTTTCCCTAGCATAAATATGCTATACTTAACTTAGCAAAATGGAATATGCTTGGAATGTGCTTTGGCATATTCTTGAGATATTCCTTTTTAATACCTTTATACGTATATATGTATTATTCTTCCGGTTTAATTGACCTTTACTGATAAAAAGCCATACATTACTAAAAATTTTATTCCTAGTATTCCATTAACTTATGGGAGAGGTTTTACCAAATTTCTCCAACAAGTTTCCTCTTTCTATCACATAACTTTCGTATTCTTCATGTATTTTCCTTCATTAACTTCCCAAAATCCGTTACGCAGGCTAAAACCTGCGTTTTTTATTTTAAATTTTATTTGACATTCTATCTTATTAACTTTGGCATGCTTTTCGAAAAATTGAAAAAAACAATTTTGCGTTTTTGGATGAATAATGATTTTTTGGCTTTTTCTCGGGAAAATTTTATTTTTTCATACGATCCTAAAACTCGTAAATTCTATCACAGAATTTCGTTCCACCATAAAAATTCCACTTTTAACACATCAAACAGAGCAATATTCATAAAATCTTATTTTATTTAATAATATTCTAAAATACTTAATTTTTAAACTAAGTAAAATTTCTCAGTCGTTACATTATTCCCTCTTATAAGGATTCTGTCCCTAGAATCATGACACAAATTACACAAAACGATGGTGATATTTATTCTTCATTCTTTTCATTAATTTACACGTTGCCTCAATAACATTACGTTTCTTCCATTCTACTTTTATTGAAGGTATATCCTTACTATTCTATACATATTGTCGACACTGGGAGAAAAATTTCTGATTTCCCTAAAAAATGTGTATTCTTACCTCCTTTGTATTTTGCTATGTCGATTGATTTATTTGAAGGGTGAGTTTTTTAGGAAAAGACCGACATGATTGTCGATGAATTTGAAAAGGTTGATTTTTTATGATTGATGATTGGGTCGAATGAGATACAGTCGTTAGTTGGTATAATTTAAATGAATGTACCAACTCATCCGGATTTTGAAGGATTTTGCAATAATGGCCCAATATGTGACTCCGCAACATTGGTCTGAAAATCTGAGATTTATAGAGTTCGGGGGCTTGCTTAAGTGAGGGGAAGGTATTAGGCACCCCCCCGGCTTCCAAGAAAACACGATTACCACATCTTATTGATTTCCTATGCATAAAATATGTGTGTGTTTTTATTGTGCTCCGTGCATTAATTTGAAAGTTTATTCTAAGCCTCATTGTGAGTTATTCGAAAGTATTGATGTACCTCTTTGGACCTATGCACGAAGAATTTGATTTATTAAAAAGTTTGTTTTAGACAAAAGTATATTGAAATGACGTTTTAGAAAAAAAGGTTTTCAAATCATTTGTCAAATAGGAATCGAGGTCCTTTGATACTTCCATTTATTAATCCTAAATATCTATCCCCGAAACTCTTTATTATTATTATGAAAGCCCTTTGCTATTTTGATTAGAAAGTCGTTTTTAGTGATAATGCATGCTAGAAATTGCTAAAAAGGGTCGGATCATCATCAGGCATGAAAGCCATCTTGATGAACTCGAGCACCCACAATCATAATTTTCACTATCACGGGATCTTAAATCCGACTTCTCGGGACGAACCCCTCGAATTCGTTTTAAGATCCAATATTACATGTACAACAATTTTACGTTATTTAAACATTACATTGTAAAAAAAAGTCCATCGTGGGAATTTAGTTGAGATCTGATCATTAGATCTCAACCCCGGGATTCCTAGGCTCACATTATTATACTTAATCTTATAAACAATATATCCTAAACTCGGTATTAGGTGATTTCATTGGTTAAAATCCCTACCACGAGCCATTAGGACCCCTCACCTCTAGATATAGATCTAGGGCTCTACGGAGAGACCGAGATTGGCCAAACATTTAAACATCTAAATCTACCATGGATCTAAATCGATCTAGCATATAGGTTAGAGCTTCAAGCTCCATAACCATTCAAAGTGTAACGACCGAGAAATCCAACTTAGCTTGTAATTAGGGTTTTTGAATATTATTTGATTAAATAAAGTTTTAATGAATGTTATTCTGAGTTGTGTGTTTGAAGGTTGTTCTATGACCTAGGATGATTGTTTAATGTTAGAATTTTGGCTATGTACATGAATATAAGAGTATGAATTTCCAAGATGAAACTAAATTTTTTTCGAGAAATTTATGTAAAAATACTATTCATCCAAAATTGATAAAGTATTTTTTTCGAAATTCTGGAAAGTACATAAATGTTAGAATTCTGAGGAAAGACATAATATCCAATAAAATTCATTTTTAGCCTACGTGTTGAATTGGGAAAGTTAAAAAGTCAATCAAAGTCTTGGTCAACAAAAGTCAAAGTTGACTTTCTAAACCATTGGGCTTTATTGTTGGAGGCCCAATTAAAATTAATTCTAGGCCCAAAAAATTATTAATTTAAGCCCAAAAGGAATCCCAAAGTGAATTTTATTTAAGTGCAATCCAAGATCCAAACCCATGGGTCAACCTATGAACTAAATGCGTGGGTAATTGAAGAACTAAACCCATATGGGACCCCCAAATGGGGCACATGGCTGGCCACCCCATCAAGGCAAAGGAGGTTTGCCTCCACAAATATTTTCGCACTTGCAAAATTATGTGGTTGAAAAGTCTTGCATGGTTAACTAACTTAACCGTGGTTGAAATAGTAAGGAGGTAAAGTAGAGGGTGGTTCGAAAGATTTGAAACTTAAGGGTATTGATTATAAGAGACTTAAAGCAAAGTGACTAATTAATGACCTAAGTAAAGTGTCTTAATGACTTAAATGCCCTAAACCTTTCCTCTCTTATAAATAGAAAGCTATATGATAGATTTCTTCACAAATCATCATCTAATACATCAAAGAGCTAATATATTAAGAGAAAATTGAGTGAGTTTCAGATTTGGTAAAGAAGAAAGGCTAGATAAATCATCAAGTTCATCATCCTAATCAAAAACACAAGAAGTAAGTAATCAAAAACTCATCTATCTACTTCATCTCAAGTCTTTAAAGGCTTTCTAGATATGTTATGATGTGCTTGTTGGGGGATGGTTAGGTGGTTCATAATGAATCATTAGCATACCGATGGAATAAGGATGATTTAGTGGATTAAAATCACTAAACTATGCATGTTAAAAGAAATTATAAGTGTAAAAGGAAGAGCATAAGAAACTATGTTAAAAGTTGTTGATGGACAAGTTTAAAACCATCATATATGTGTTGTTGATGGACAAATTGAAAACCATCATTTGTTAGTGTAAGAATTGTGGAAATGTTCCCTTTGGAACGTAGTAAAAATATGCTATAACGAAGTTATGACGAAAATTTCAGTAAAAGATGTTAATCGATGAAAAACCTAAGTTAAAATGATTTTCGTTTGTATTTAGTCAATTCTGAGAATTTTATTTTTCAAAGTATTGAGTAATTCACAAGAATAGGAAGTCATGAACTCATGAACGAACTCGTTCCGACTTCGAATGAGAAAGATACGAAGAAATGAAAATTAAACGTTAAAAATGATAAGTATGAAAAGCTATGCATCATGGGATTTTTGAGCCAATTAAATGTTGGGTAAATTCTAGATACGCTCAACACGCAAGTGTACGTGATCAACAAGTAATATAATGATGAATAGAGTATCGTTCCCACTGAGACAAGTATGAATTTTAATCTAACAATTATCAATTTTATATTATTTCAATTTTATTAAACTATTCAAATTAATGGCTACAATTAATAAAAACTAAGAAACTAAAAATTAAAATCAATCGACACACTAAGTAACTGTAAATTTTAAGCAAATATTGAAGAATAAGGCTTATAATTTCACTTTAAGTTTCACTCTGATTATCACACTTCATTCTAATTTAATTTACTATCTCAGTTCATTAATCAAGAATACTAAAGTAGAATTAGCCATTTCTCGATGCACTAACACTGTATTAACTTAAATCCATAAATTGATAGAATTAAGTCAAACACCCTAATTAACTAATTTACTATATCTCTATGTGAATTAAAATCAAATGAGGTTTAAAGTCCAAGTTCTTTATTGATTACATGTGATGTTAGGTATATCTCTATCCTAAACATACATCAGGATTCCATCAAAACCCAGAATTCAAGAACACATGCTATTAGGATTAGGTCTAGATTTATACATCATCTCTCGAGTCCATACAAATCCACATAAAATTGGTGATCAAGCAATTCACAAATTAAGTAAAAATCACAATAGATAAACTGAATTGATAGTTTTATTAAACTAAAATTAAGGCATGACAATCATTGTTCAACACTAAAGATCCATTTCAAGCCTAATTAAGAATTTAGTTCATCATAGATAAATTAAAAAGTGAATAAAGTAATGAATTCATCACCCCAATTACAAGAACTGAATTAAAGAAATAGAATAGTACAAAACCACCCTTCTTGCCCTTCAATTCTGTAATCTTCGTGAATCTCGCTTCCTTGCTCTGCTCCTCTAATGTTCTTCTCTCAATTAGGGCTCCAAATTGCTATTGATTGATTGTTGATTGAAGTCTCTCTTTTATGTGTGTATCCCCCCATAAATCATGTAAAACACTGATAAAGATGGCCAAACACAATCCCAATCCATGCTAAAGTTCTCCAATTCAAGCCTCTGCAGAATTCAAATCAAAACCAAACTCCTCTCTAGCCGCGTACCCTCGCCCCGGTGGGGGTTTTATGCTTGCTAATGCCCGCCCCAGCGGGGGTCTTGAAGTCTTGCTTGCCACGTACACCCCCGCCCCGACGGGAGTTTTCTTCTCTTTAGGGCCCACCCCAGCAGGGGTCTTGACTTCTGCAGTTGCTGATTTTTGCCCTTTTTATGTCGCTTTCTCGCCATAATGCCACCATTACTTCACCAATGACATGTAATGCAACCTAAACATAAAACAACACAAAAACAAGTAAAACTGTACAGAAATGACAGGATCAACACTGTTTAAGTCCAAATAAGAACCCAATTCGTAGGTATAAAATCCACTCATCAAACTCCCCCAAACTTAAATCGTGCTAGTCCTCGAGCACAATGATATGCAATGCAAATGCAGCTAACTATATGTCTACGAATCCAACAGTAAGACAGAACGCAGACTAATCACACGGCCTCAGAGAAATCAAATAAACACGATAATTTATCATACTAAGACAAATCCATAACTTCTCAATCAATCATTAAATCTTAGACTGTTCTAACTGATATAGTGCATGGGTGCCCAACAACCATGCTAACTGATATAAAGTCAAATACAACACATAATAAGCTTCTTTAAAGCCTTCATTCAGTGTAAACTTAAGAAATCAATAAACAAGATAGATTCGACTAAAGTCAAATAGTTACAAAATCCAAGGGTCAAAACGGGATACTTATGCTTTATTTTTCACTTTTTTCTTTTCCTCATGGATGTACAATTTCTAGTTCTTTCAGGCTTTTCAATGCTACCCCTTAGCGAGCTTTCAACCAACGACTTCCAAACCTTTAAGGCTTTAGGGCGCTAGGTGTAGAGACAATCCCCTCAAGTGTACTTACTCAAATAACAAATGTCACAGAACTAGACTAACCACGGTGCTTATTCATATTTTTTTTTCTCTTTTTTCTCTTTTTTTTAAATATAGCTTATATATCCCAAAAATTTCCCCAAACTTAGGTTCTTGTCTAATCAAAGTCTTAACACTCAATACCATACTTGTCTATGCAATTCCAATCTCATCATTGACCAATATAGACTTAAACTATCAAACAGTTGTATTCATGCAATGCATAAACTAAATGTATTAAAAACAGTAAACTAAACTAATATTTTTGAAAATTTTCAATTTTTCCTTTTTTTTTAATATAAAAGAACAAAAATTAAACTACTATGAAACTACATCTACATGAATGCAACATAAATGATATAAACTAAAACATGAAAACAAACTAAACTAACAGATACAAACTAAACATACTTATCAAAATAGAAACTAAAGCATTAAACATATAACTAAAATCCTCCAAACTTAGCAGTTACAATGTCCTCATTGTAAAAATAAAGCATGATAGTGAATGAGGATTTCCCTGTAATACGCTAAGCAGGAGGTGATGGCGGTGATGGTTGCCGTGGAACATAAAATTTGCACTCCTCAACATCTGAATCCGATAGAGGGTACTGTGGAATAGGATCAGGCGTCTGGAACTGAAACTGATCAATCGCGACAAGATTTAGATTTTGTAATGCCTTATTCAAGGTGGCAAAGGACCTGTTCATGGCATTGAACATATGGTCCTGCCTGGCCGCCAATCGCTTCATCTTTCTATCAGCTACTTTGTCTCGCTCATCAATATGTTGTTGGAGACTGCGGAACTGAGTACTAAATATGTACTTGCCCGACCTGCTACTCCCCACATTCTCCTCCTCCCTGGTCATCTCATCATCCTTCAAGGTGTCCTCAGCCTCCTCCTCATCAGGAGCGGTTGGAAATATGAACCCTACACCTCGTGAATGTGACTCCCCTCCAGCCCGTACAAAATATCTAGAAATCATCCTGGAGTCTAATAGCTGGAGCGGCTGCTGCATAGGCTCATCACCTGACCATCACACACCAGACTGCATGCATAACCCATATATGAGAGATGGGTGTGGCAGTCCTCCTAAGAATGGCCCGCACAAATAGTGTCGGATGGAGAAATTGATGATAAAATCGATATTGATGTCGAAATCCTTCACTATTGCATATAGTAGTAGCCCTTTCTCCCTTGTCACCTCACTGGTATGCATCGAAGGAAATAGCTTCGCGCATAGAAACGCATATCAGATCTTGCCATAAAGGCTCAAGTCCTTTCTTAGGAAAATTGTGCCACCCTTTCTTTCTCCCAAACTATGCCCAGTTTTGATATTTCTGTCAAATCTGGTCATAGTTTGGATTGCTATCTATGAGCTGAACATACTGGCATACTACAGGGGCTCGCAGATTGTAGTACTCATTGATTGCCTCTGCGCTGAATAGAACATGTTTACCCCTCACAAATTCCATAAACGGTGCCATGTCCTTAGCGTTGGCGTAGAATTCTTTCACTACATTCACTATGGCCAGATCGGGATCATCTATGAGAATTTCCCAGACCTGCTCATGTATTTGTCTATGCATCTACCCATCGAATGAATTCGGCACCAATCCCCTTTCTAGTGTTAGTGCTTTGGGCACTAAGTAGTCGTATTTGTCTGTCGTGTTCGTACTAACAAACTTTTGCTTATCAAAGGCTCGGATCGATGGTGAAAAACCCGAACTTTTACCCCTTTGACGCTTAGATGGAGTTTTAGGAGCCATTCTTCTTAATTTTAGTATAATTCCCCTAAACTTCTTCCTTGGTAATTTTTTGAACACTTGGTGTGTACATACTCATAAAACCCCCAAATTGAACACTGGAATTCAAACTTGTGATGAAGAACTGAAGGCAGGAGCTTACCCACTAATTTTCCTCCCAATTAAATGATGAATTTGCAATATTGATGCTCAATTTGTAGTTTACCCCTTACTTGTTCTCTGCAGACCCGAACTTGGCTGAAGCCCTAACTTTTGGTGTAGAAATTTGATGGAATTGATGTGAAATGGGTTTGTGATAGTGAAGTTAGGGTTTGTGTATATATATAGTGGTAAAGGTGACCGAATTTGATGGGGATTGAGGGGGTAATAAGTGGTTTCGAGGGTGAATTCGTGGGATGATGGAGTGATAGGTTCGGTTAGAAGAGATGAGAAGTGGGAAATTGGGAGGAAAACATGTTCTACAGGCTTAAAAATTTTCCAGCTTCCCGTACCCCCGCCGGGGCGGACATATCCAGAGGCCCCCCCCCCCCGCCAAGGCGGGCGTGTCAAGCTGGGTAACCCCCAACCGGGGCGGGGGTCCCTTCTCTGCACAACATCAATTTTTTGTTCCTTTGCCCCATACGCATGTCCAACTCCATCCTAAGTACCCGAAATGCATTAAAATCACAAGTATGAGATAATGTCATGGAATTTGAGCACGAATGATGAAAATAACTAAAAATAAATAACTAACTAATTGTGAATTGCACACAATTGACTAAGCGATACTAAAATTGCGAACTAAACTACAAATTGAATAACAAGAAATAAAAATACTATAAATGACACAAGAATTGGGTTGCCTCCCAATGAGCGCTTATGTTTTAGTCTTTCAGGCTGACTACTTCCTGTGTTAGCCTGGATCAGTTGGAATATCTTTGGCATGCTATTTGTTTATCTTGTAACACCAACGATGCTTCATGGTATGCTCGTTTAACTGCATTTTTGAAATTGAAGTTGCCTTCATATCCTCGATCATCGCTTTTAGACCACCAACATCTCTATAAACCTTGAGATTGACACGTGTAGATTCCTCGAGCAAATCACTCTCTTCCTTGTCAGTCGAGATTGGGATTTCCTTAAACACTTTCACCTTCACTACCTGATCGAATACTTTCATGATTAATTCTCCATTAGGCACATCAATCAGCGTTTGTCCAGTTGAAAGGAATGGTCTTCCCAAGATGATTGGAATATTTTTATCTTCTTCAAAGTCTAACACCACAAAGTCAGTTGGAAAGATCAAAGTGTCCACTTTTACCAACACATCTTCTACTATACCCAATGGATACGTTAGTGATCTATCTGCGAGCCGTAGACTGATATTTGTCAGCTTTGCTTCTTTTAAACCCAACTTTTTGTATATGGATAGTGGCATGAGGTTTATACTTGCTCCTAAATCGCATAGGGCTCTTCCCACATCTTGATTGCCAAACTCACACGGAATTGTGAAGCTCCCCGGATCTTTCAATTTAGGAGGGAGCTTTTTCTACAGAATTGCACTGCATTCTTTATTCAACGCCACTGTTTTAAATTCCTTGAGCTTGCGTTTCTTTGAAGGTATCTCTTTTATGAACTTGACATAACGTGGAATCTGCTCAAGTGCTTCGGCGAATGGAATATTGATGTGCAGCTACTTGAATATGTCCATTAACCTTGAAAACTGAACCTTTAGCTTTTGGCTTTCCAACCTTTGGGGAAAAGGTACCGGTGGTGTAATTATCTTCTGTTTATCTTCCTTCGGCTTTTCCACAACTTTTTCCTCAGTTTTCCTTGCCGACTCATTCTCTTCGTTTTCACAAACCTCTTCTTTACTTATTTTCCCATCACAGTCGGCAACCAAGGTTTTACCACTCCTCAGTATGATAGCATTACATTGCTCGTGATTTCCCCTTGGATTCTTTTTTGTATCACTCGGCAACTTCCCTTGAGGCATGTTGTTCAGTGTTAACGCAAGCTGTCCCATCTGATTTTCTAAATTCTTGATCGTCGCTGCTTGCATTTTTATCGCTGCCTCATTCCCAGCTATGTACTTCAACAACAGCTTTTCCAAATCTGACTTTTTCTCATGCTGTGGAGCTGGCTGTTGTTGCTAATTTTGAAACCCAGGGGGGTAAGATGGTCGTGGAGCCTGCTGATTTTGGTTATTACTCCACAAAAAATTCAGATGATTCCTATTCCCTGGATTGTAGGCATTCTGATACTGATTCTGCGGAATTCTATTATCATTGCCCACAAACTGTATCGCTACTGGATTTATGGCACACTATTCTGTAGGATGTTCCCCCACACACAATTCACACACATAAGCAACCTGCTGAGTCTGTGCACCAGTAAGAGCATCCATCTTCTTTGATAAAGCTAAAATTTGTGCCGCTAGCACTGTTACCCCGTCAACCTCTAACACCCCAACTACCTTAGGCTGTGTCATTCTCGTCGTGGGCCACTGGTAGTTGTTAGCTGCCATCGTCTCTATCAGATCATAAGCTTCCTCATAACTCTTAGCCATGAAAGCTCCCCTAGAAGCTGCATCAATACTTGTTAGGAGATTACCATTCAACCCATTGTAAAAAGTGTTCATCTGCAGCCATTTGGGTAGTCCATGATGTGGACACTTCCTAAGTAGTTCCTTGTACCTTTCTCAAGCTTCGTACAATGACTCCCCATGTTGCTACTCAAACATAGTGATTTCATTCCTCATCTTAGCAGTCTTCGCTAGTGGGAAAAATTTGGCAAAAAATTTATGAGCAAGGTCATCCCATGTAGTAATCGACCCTGGCGGTAATGAGTGTAACCAACTTTTTGCCTTGTCCTGCAGTGTGAACGGAAACAAGCGAAGTCTAACTGCATCATCTAACATGCCGTTGTATCTGAAGGTATCACAAATTTCTAGAAAGCTGACTAAGTGCTCATTCAGATCGTCGTTGGCTAATCCCCAAAACTGGACTGAATTTTGTATCATTTTTATGGTCCCAGGCTTTATCTTAAAGTTATTTACAACAATCGCAGGCCTGGTAATGCTCGACTAAATCTCAGTCACCCTGGGAGTAGCATAATCCCTCAGCACTTTCTGATCCTCTGCAGCCATTGTATCTTCCTGTTTATCAAAGTTCTCCCTGTTTTCCCTAATCTACTTACCAAGTCTCTGAAAACGTCGTTCGATGTCATCCTCGAAAGGAATCAAGTCTGGCTTCTTAGACCGAGTTGGCATACACTAATTCAAAGAACCTGAAACAAGAAAAAGCAAAAACAAAAGAAAAATTGTTTAACTAAAACTGAACTAATTAAACTGATATTGAAAGGAATAAAATCAAAACTAGTCCCCGACAACGGTGCCAAAAACTTGTTAGGTAAATTCTAGATACGCTCAACACGCAAGTGTACGTGATCAACAAGTAATATAATGATGAATAGAGTATCGTTCCAACAGAGACAAGTATGAATTTTAATCTAACAATTATTAGTTTTATATTACTTCAATTTTATTAAACTATTCAAATTAATGGTTATAATTAATAAAAACTAAGAAACTAAAAATTAAAACCAATCAACGCACTAAGTAACCGTAAATTTTAAGTAGATATTGAAGAATTAGGCTTATAATTTCACTTTAAGTTTCACTCTGATTATCACACTTCTTTCTAATTTAATTTATTATCTCAGTTCATTAATCAAGAACACTAAAGTAGAATTAGCCATCTCTCGATGCACTAACACTGTATTAACTTAAATTCACAAATTGATAGAATTAAGTCAAACACCCTAATTAACTAATTCACTGTAAGACCCCAACTTTTATGAATAAAATAGAATTTCCTCTATTTATTATTTTGAAATAGTAAGGGGTTGATTTGATTAATGTGGTTAGTTATGGGTAAAATGCGCAAATATTTTTTTAATAAGCAAGTGGTTATAAAATATTTATTATTGTGGGGGAATATTCGTTTAGTCGTGGAATATTCTTGTTGTCGGAGAATATTCGTACGACGGCGCAGCCTTTTGTGGGCCCCATAACGGAAAGCGATTGGATGAAAAAAATGATAAGTATGAGTTTTTTATAAATAACGGCGTAGTTGTTACCGTTAACACTGTTGGAATACCCGGTGGTTAAAACATAGTAATACGCGGTATTGCATAGTAGCACACGGTATTGCACCAATTATTGATTCTTACGTAAGAAGTCACTACTCAATAATTGTTACAGTAATTACTGTTCAATATTTAATTGATTCAATAATTGTTGCGTTGATATTTTATACTGTTTGTAAGACCCCAACTTTTTAATAAATAAAATTGAATTTCCTCTATTCTTTATCTTGAAATAATAAGGTGTTAAGTTATATGATGCTTTGATTAAGGGTGAAATGTGCAAATTTTACAAAATAAGCAAGTGGTTATAAAATATTCATTGTTGTCGGGGAATATTCGTTTGGTCGTGAAATATTCTTACTGTCGGAGAATATTCGTACGACGGCGCAGCCATTTGTGAGCCCCATAACGAAAAACAGTTGGATGAAGAAAACGACAAGTTTGAGTTTTTATAAATAACGGCGTAGTTGTTACCGTTAAAACTGTTGGAATACCCGGTGGTTAAAGTACAGTAATACGCGTGGTTGCACAGTAGGACACGGTATTGCACAGTATTGTTGGATTATTGATTCTTACGTAAGAATGCACTATTTAATAATTGTTACAGTAATTATTATTCAATATTTTATTTTATTGATTCAATAATTGCTACGTTGATATTTTATATTATTGTTGTTTCAATAATTGTTACTGCACAGTATTTCCCATTATAAGATCAAAAATTCATATTATTTGAATAATATTATTAAATAGCATTATTGACAATGTCTAAAGAAGTTCTGTCAAAGGAGAGGTTTGGTCACCTAATTGCGCACCAGTAAGGAGAAATCCTTATCAAAAAGCCTACTCTTTCCTGAAAACGACCTGGTTGTCATAATTGTGAGTCTGTAATATTATTTGTGAATAATTAATTATTGATTTATATGATAAAAAAATATTTATTTTATGTGGATATAAATGAAGAATTAATGTTGAGGTGTTTTATCAGTATTTTGTCAGAATAGAAGTAATAAAAATCATCCGTATGTAGATTTCGGACATTTTCTGTTTGAAATTTGAAAAAACTTTCTTCTACAAAGTTGTAGAGAATTTAATTTTCTATGGAAAAGGCATTAGATTCGAATTTTTCTGATAAAAGGCTATTTATTATGAATTATTAAAGTTTCAGAAATAAATGCTTTTATTAAAAATATGGTGGGCCCCACTTTTGGTTGGTGTGGAATTGGCTGATTTTGGTGGGCCCCACTTAAGGTGTGCTGAAATCTGATCAATTGTGGCGTGCTTGAACATTTTTGATAAATTATTATTTTATTAAATTAGTCTGCTTTGACGTTCTAGCATTTTCCTATAAATAGGGTGCTTAGTTAGAATTGAAAATCACACCAGAAACATAAGTTTTCTCTCTCTATATTATCGAGCGTATTTTTGTGAGTATTTAGATACTTTGAGAGTTTTTATTCAGTACAAGTTTCCTTCAGCCTTATACCTGATATTCCAGTCAGAATTACTGTTCTTTTGAGGTAAGGGATATTATTTTCTTCGTAAATGATGTTATTCTTTCAATATCATTATACCGAAATATTGGTATGATTTTCTTGTAAAATTTCTACCTTTTTTATGTCGGGGTTACTATTCACGTATACAGCACTATTCACGTATACGGCACTATTCACGAATACGACACTATTCATAGAAAAATTAAATTTTCTCTTCTTTGTCCAAGTTGTCTATTATGGTTACTATCTTTGATTGTATCCATGTTTTGATCTCCATTCTTAAATTTTACTCCACTATGGTTTATTACGGAGTATTTTTGAACTTGAATTATCTAAAGTACGAATTCCTAATCTTTGTCCTTTTATCTCACTAGATTCGTTTCTTTAAAATATTTTTCATCATCCTCAGTATTAAATGATGATATAACTGTATATCTTTGGCTTGTAGTGCAAAGATGAATGATTACCTGATGAATATCTTTGGCCCGTAGTGTAAAGATGAACAGGTATTGAGATGAGCATGACCAACTGGTGATACAAATGAATATCTTTAGCCTGTAGTGCAAAGATGAATATTTGATGCCAGATGTATATTGATTGATGTTTTATGGATAAAATATTGATGATGGACTTTAAAATTTATAGATGATAGTAGATTTCAATCTCTACTTAACTCTTCTAATGAATTATTATTTTCACTGCGAATATTGATCTAAAACTGGTTGTCCATTATATTTTATCTGATTTGTTGAAGGCTAACAATAATTTGTTGTTCATTATCTTAGTCATAATATTCTTTACTGAGCTAGTTGAGCTCACCCTTTTCATTTTTGTTCCATTTTTCTTCTCAAGAGGAGATAATATAGCGGGAACTAGTCGGGGTATGGAATGATGGATCAAGATAGTTGTTTAGCAGTCCTCACTATTTTATAAAATAGTGTATCAATAATTATAATGAGAACTTATTTGAGTTTGAATACTGCCTAGAAGATAATATTTGTATTTAAACTCACAGTATATGTGTTATCGCATTTTGCACGATAATTGTAATAATAAAGTATAGTTGTTTCTGTACCATGTATTTGGCGACTCAGAATGGGTGATGTATACCTATTTTGGGGGCGTCACATTGTTGATTCAATAATTGTCATTACACAGTATTTCAAATTATCAGATCAATAATTTATATTATTTGAATAATATTATTAGATAGCATTGTTGGCTATGTCTAAGGAAGTTCTGTCTAGGTGAGGTTATTTAATTGCGCGCCATTAAGGAAAAATCTTTACCGAAAAGCCCCCTCTTTTCTGGGAACGACCTGGTTGTCATTATTGTGATTCTGTAATATTATTTGTGAATAATTAATTATTAATTTATATGATAAGGAAAATATTTATTTTATGTAGATATAAATGGAGAAATTTTTAGAAAAGTGACAATTGTTAAAAATTGATATTTTATCTTTTTTGATAAAATAATATATTATTATATTACATTATAAATGTATAATGCGATAATATAATAATAGTGATATTTTTACAATGAATGTGTGATATACGAATAAATAAGAATAAAGAGTATTTTTGTTACAATAAATGCTAAAAAACATGTTAAACATGTTGGTGGATCCCATTTTTGATTGAAATTTAATTATAGCCTGCAAAATCGTTCGTATGTGAATTTCGGTCAATTTCTGTTTAGAATTTGGAAAACTTAAAGCAACAAAGTTGTAGAGAATTAAATTTTCTATGGAATGGACATAAGATTTGAATTTTTCTGATAAAAGGACTATTTATTATGAATTACTGAAGTTATAAAATAATTGATTTTTGCAGTTTAAAATATTTATTTTAAGAAAAAATATTTTTTGCAATTGGGTGGACCCCACATATGTTATTAATGTGCTGAATTCAGATTTCATGAGGTGGGAGTGAAAAAATTTAATAAATATTATTATTTTATTAAATTTTCTGTTTTGGTGTTCTAAGCATTTTCCTATAAATAGGATGCTTAAGTTAGAATTGAAAATCACACCAGAATCATAAGCTTTCTCTCTCTATATTATCGAGCGTATTTTTGTGAGTATTTAGATACTTTGAGAGTTTCTATTCAGTACAAGTTTCTTTCAGCCTTATACTTGATATTTCAACCGAAACTACTTTTCTTTTGAGGTAAGAGATGTTATTTTATTCGTAAATGATGTTATTCTTTCAATATCATTAATTATACCGAAATATTGGTATAAAATTTTATTGTAGAATTTCTACCTTTTTCATGTCGAGGTTACTATTCACGTATACAACACTATTCACGTATACGATACTATTCACGAATACGGCACTATTCACAGAAAAATAAATTTTTCTTTCTTTATCCAAGTTGTCTATTGTGGTTACTATCTTTGATTGTATCCATGTTTTGATCTTTATTTTTGAATTTTGCTTCACAATTGATTATTATGGAGTATTTTTGAATTTGGATAAATTATAGTATGAATCTCTAATATTCATCATTTTGTCTCACTAGATTCGTTTTCTTTAAGATATTTTTCATCATTTTTAGTCCTAAATGAGGATATTACTGAATATATTTGGCCTGTAGTGCAAAGATAAATGATTAACTGATGAATATCTTTGGCCCGTAGTGCAAAGATGAACAGGTGTTGAGATGATCATGACCAACTGGTGATACAAATGAATATCTTTGGCATGTAGTGCAAAGATGAATATTTGATTCAAGATGTATATTGATTGATGTTATAGGGACAAAATATTGATGATAGACTTTTAAATCTTAGGAGATAGTAGAATTTATTCTCTACTTGACTCTTCTAATGGATTGCTGTTTCCGCTGCAGTTGTTGATCTAAAACTTGTTGTCTATTATATTCTATCAGATTTTTTCCTGTTGAAGACTAATGATAATTTGTTGTATATTATCTTAGTCATAATATTATTTACTGGGCTAGTTGAGCTCACCCTTTTCTTTTTTGTTCCATTTTTCTTCTCAGGAGGCGAGAATATAGCGAGAACTAGTCGGGCTGTGGAGTGATGTTTCCAGTCAGTTATTTTAGCAGTCCTCATTATTTTATAAATTAATGTATTAATAATTGTAATGAGGACTCCTTTTGAGTTTGAATACTATCTATTAGACAATATTTGTATTTAAACTCACAGTATATATGTTGTCGTATTTTGCACGATAATTGTATTAATGAAGTTGTATTTATTTCTGTACCATGTATTTAGCGACTCGGAATGGGTGATGTATACCTATTTTAGGGGCGTCACAGTTGGTATCAGAGCTTAAGGATATGGTGTAAAACCCCAACTTTTTAATAAATAAAATTAAATTTCCTCTTATCTTTATCTTGAAATAATAAGGTGTTAAGTGATATGATGTTTGGTTATTGGTGAAATGTATAAATTTTACAAAATAAGCAAGTGGTTATAAAATATTCATTGTTGTGGGGGAATATTCATTTAGTCGTGGAATATTCTTGCTGTCGGGAAATATTCGTACGACAGCGCAGCCATTTGTGGACCCCATAACGAAAAACGGTCGGATGAAAAAAATGACAAGTTTGAGTTTTTATAAATAACGACGTAGTTGTTACCGTTAACACTGTTGAAATACCCGGTAGTTAAAGTACAGTAATAAGCGTGGTTGCACAGTAGCACACGGTATTGCACATTATTATTGGATTATTGATTATTGCGTAAGAAGGCACTACTCAATAATTGTTACAGTAATTACTGTTTAATATTTTATTTTATTAATTCAATAATTACTACGTTGATATATTATATTATTGTTGTTTTAATAATTGTCATTGCACAGTATTTCCCATTATCAGATCAATAATTCATATTATTTGAATAATATTATTAGATAGCATTATTAGCAATGTCTATGAAAGTTCTGTCTAAGGAGAGGTTTGGTCACCTAATTGCGCGCCAGTAAGGAAAAATTCTTATTGAAAAGCCCCCTCTTTCCTGGGAATGATATTGTTGTCATAATTGTGATTCTGTAATATTATTTGAGAATAATTAATTATTAATTTATATGATAAGAAAATACTTATTTTATGTGAAAATAAATGAAGGAATTAATGTTGAGGTATTTTATCAGTATTTTGTCGGAATGGAGGTATAAAAATTATCCGTATGTAAATTTCGGACATTTTCTAATTGGAATTTGGAAAAATATTCTTCTACAAAGTTGTAGATAATTAAATTTCCTATGGAATAGACATGAGATTCGAATTTTCCTGATAAAAGAGCTATTTATTATGAGTTATTGAAGTTTCGGAAATAAATATTTTTATTAAAAACATGGTGGGCCCCACTTTTGGTTTGTGAGAAATGTGCTGAAATAATATTTCAAAAGTAGTGTGCGTAAATAGTAGCAAGTAAAGCCATCAGGTAGCAGGTTAGTCTGCTTTGGCGTTCCAGTATTTTTCTATAAATAGGGTGCTTAGTTAGAATTAAAAATCACACCAGAATCATAAGTTTTCTCTCTCTATATTATCGAGCGTATTATTGTGAATATTTAGATACTTTGAGGGTTTCTATTCAGTACAAGTTTCCTTCAGCCTTATACCTGATATTTCAGTCGGAAGTACTGTTCTTTTGAGGTAAGGGATGTTATTTTCTGCGTAAATGATGTTATTCTTTCAATATCATTAATTATACCATAATATTGGTATAATTTTCTTGTGAAATTTCAACCTTTTTCATGTCGGAGTTACTATTCACGTATACGGCACTACTCACGTATACGACACTATTCACAGATAAATAAAATTTTTTTTCTTTGTCCAAGATGTCTAGTATGGTTACTATATTTGATTGTATCTATGTTTTGATCTTTATTTTTTAATTCTGCTCCATAATTGATTATTAAGGAGTATTTTTTAATTTGGAGAAAATGTAGTACGAATCCCTAATATTTATCCTTTTGTCTCACTAGATTCATTTTCTTTAAGATATTTTTCATCATCCTCAGTCCTAAATGATGATATTACTGAATATCTTTGGCCTTTAGGGCAAAGATGAATGATTAACTGATGAATATCTTTGGCTCGTAGTGCAAAAATGAACAGGTGTTGAAATGAACATGACCAACTGGTGATACAAATGAATATCTTTGGCCCATAGTGCAAAGATGAATATTTGATGCAAGATGTATATTGATTGATGTTACAGGGATAAAATATTGATGATGGACTTTTAAATTCATAGATGATAGTAGATTTCATTCTCTACTTAACCCTTCTAATGAATTGTTATTTCCGCTGCGAATATTAATCTAAAACTGGTTGTCCATTATATTTTATCTGATTTGTTGAAGGCTAACGATAATTTGTTGTTCATTATCTTTGTCATAATATTCTTTACTGGACTAGTTGAGCTCACAATTTTCTTTTTTGTTCCATTTTTTTTCTCAGGAGGAGAGAATATAGCGGGAACTAGTCGGGGTATAGAATAATGGATCAAGATAGTTGTTTAGCAGTCCTCACTATTTTGTAAAATAGTGTATCAATAATTGTAATGACGACTTATTTGAGTTTGAATACTGTTTTGAAGACAATATTTGTATTTAAACTCACAGTATATGTGTTGTCGTATTTTGCACGACAATAGTATTAATGAAGTTGTATTTGTTTCTGTACCATGTATTTGGCGACTCAGAATGGGTGATGTATACCTATTTTGGGAGTGTCACAGTTGGTATCAGAGCTTAGGGATATGGTCTCTGGCGGAGATCGGGGAATAGAACTAGGAGGGGAGAGACGAGTAAATCCTTCGCTAGTGTGTCCTACCTAAGCTTATTTGGTATTTAATTGGTCGGTCAGAATATAAGGATAATATGTGGTATTTTAATTTGTTTAATTAACCCTTGTTTTATGGCAGTATTTGAGAATGGCAGCTGAGAATGTTAACAATGGAGTGAATGAAACCGTGGAGACACCTTTAATCACCAACTAGGGGAACGTACAACAGGAAGACAATATTCCTCCTGTAAACAACACTACTGAACAAACGATGAATGATGGAATGTTTAGAAGCTTTTTGCAGTTCATACAAAATCAGACGAGGGAGAATCGTATACAAAATACGGGTGAAAATGATAGCAACGCGTGCCTTTTCACAGCTAAGCAGTTCAAAGAGTTGGGACCACCAGAATTTATGGAAAAGCTGGATCCGATCAAGGTGGAAATGTGGGTTAAACAAATTACCAAGAAATTTGATGTCTTGGGATGCACGAAAGAACAGAAGGTTCCATTCAACACCTTTATATTCCGTGGTGAAGCAGACTACTGGGGGAGTCTGTGAAGCGTACCTAGTTAGCCGCACTCAATATGTCTTGGGAAACGTTTCAGAAATTATTCAATGACAAGTAATTTCCTGAAAGTATTCGTCATATAAAGGAGGTAGAGTTTATTAGACTTGAACAGAACAACATGATTGTGTCCCAGTACGAGGCTATGTTCGCAGAGTTATCCAGGTTTGCACCTCATTTGGTAGAGAATGAGGAACGTATAACGCGGATGTTTCTAAGAGGTCTGAAACCTGAAATTCGGCAATATCTTATCTCTCATAAATTTTTTCTATATTCAGATGTTGTAAATAGGGCTCAATTATTAGAGCGAGATAATGAGTATGTTCAACCGAGAGACCACAACCAGGGTCATACTGGTGGCAGCAGTCATCAGAGCAATGACAACCAGCGGGGAGGAAAACATTCGGACAAAAGCGGTAACCACTCTGGTGGTAATCGTGGCCATGATAGTAGAAGAAGCGAGTCGGGGGGAGATTTCAAAAAGAGAAGGTACAACAATGATAACGTGAAGACGTCATCACCAGCATCAACTATTTCTAGGGGAGGAGAACGATCACCGGTCGTTTGTTATAAATGCGAGAAAGAGGGACACATCAGCCCAAACTGCTCACAACAATCCAAGGTGTGTTATAACTGTGGAAAGGAAGGTCATATAGCAAGAGACTGTCTTGCAGCGAAACCAAGTCCAACGGGGTTGGTGACTCTAAAGGCTGTCCCGGACAAGTCAAAGTCGGTGGTTCCTGGAAGGGCGTTTGTCGTGACTGCCTTAAACGCGAGGAACCCAAACGAGGTGATCACGGGTAAGATAATCATAAACTCTTGCGAAGTTTTTACCTTATTAGATACCGGTTCTACCCATTCTTGTATCTCTCCTGCTTGTGCTTAACGTTTGAACTTGACTCCGGAGAAATTAGACTTTGACTTATCTGTTGAGACTCCGTTAGAAGAAACTTTCATTACATCCATTGTTTATAAATCTTGCATGATTCAAGTAGGGACCATCACATTACCTGTTGATCTTATCTCTTTAAAGATACTTGCATTTGATGTGATTTTAGGGATTGATTGGTTAACTACTCATCATGCCAAAATTGATTATTTTTTTAAGATTGTTAATTTTTATATGCCTAACCAACCTATCATGCGAATTCAAGCAACCAAACCACTAAAATCAATCACTGTCATATCAAGCCATAAAGCCATTCATTTATTGAAAAACGGATGTCAAGCTTTCTTAGCCCATGTTACGAACTTGAATAAAAACACGTCAAATTTGAATAATATTTCTGGTGTTAGTGAATTTCCTGATGTATTTCCTGGTACAAAGCCCATTTCTAAAACCCCATATCGAATGGATCCTATTGAACTTCAAGAATTAAAGGTCCAACTACAGGAGTTGTTAGACATCGATTTCATTCGTCCTAGTACATCTCCTTGGGGTGCTCCTGTTTTATTCGTAAAGAAGAAAGACGGGAGTATGCGAATTTGTATTGACTACCGGGAATTGAACCATGTCACTATCAAGAATAGGTATCCGCTACCTCGCATTGATGACCTGTTCGACCAGTTGTAAGGAGCACAATAATCAGTTGAAGATTAAAACTGATGACATTCCAAAGACTGCCTTCAGAACTTGGTACGGGCAATATGAATTCTTAGTCATGTCTTTTGAATTGACTAATGCTCCTGCTGCTTTCATGGATATGATGAACCGTGTGTTCAAGGAATATTTAGATCAGTCGTTGTTGTCTTTATTGATGACATCCTCATCTATTCTAAAAGTCGTGAATATCATGAGCACCATTTGAGGCTAGTACTTCAAAAGCTTTGCGATAACAAGCTATATGTCAAGCTGAAGAAATGTGAGCTCTGGCTTGAGGAAGTAGCATTCCTTGGGCACGTGGTGTCAAAACATGGAGGATCTGTTGACCCGACGAAGATTGAAGCCATACAAAGTTGGGAGCAACCGAAGTCGGTGACCGAAGTACGTATTTTTCTAGGCTTAGCTGGTTATTATCGGAGATTCGTGGAAGGATTTTCTCGAATCAATACTCCGTTAACTCAGCTGACTCGGAAAGATACAAAATTCGGTTGGAGTTAGAAATGCGAGAAGAGTTTCTAAGAGCTCAAAATGAGACTCATTTCGGCACCTGTTCTGACAATACCATCTGGTTCGAATGGATTTGTTATCTACAGTTATGCTTCAGGCAAATGGTTAGGGTTTATTCTCATGTAACATGAGAAATTCATAGCCTATGCCTCGCGATAACTCAAAGAATATGAGAGGAATTATCCTACTCATGATCTGGAGTTGGCAGCAGTCATTTTTGCGTTGAAGATTATGAGACACTACCTGTATAGGGAGAAAGTGGAGATATGTACAGATCATAAAAGCCTCAAATATTTCTTTACCCAAAAGGAACTTAACATGCGGCAACGACGTTGGCTCGAGCTGTTGAAAAATTATGTTCATATCATCCAATACCATCCTGAAAAAGAGAACGAAGTAACTAACGCATTGAATAGAAGATCATATGCGAGTACGAGTGCGATATTGTCAACGCAAAAACCCATTTTGTACGACTTACAAAGGATGGAGATAGAGTTAAAGGCTCCAAGTACCCACGTGATAATATCAAATATATGAGTATAACCGACTTTAATCGATAAAGTTAAAGCTGCTCAAATTACGGACCTGAAGCTGATGCATATGAAGAAGAAAGTGCAAGAAGGTGTTGTTCTAGAAGAAAGAATCGATGAGGAAGGAATACTTCGAGTCAACTCCAGACTTTGTGTTCCTAACAATTCTGCCTTGAATAATAGAATCATGATGGAGGCACACAACACACCGTTTGCAATCCATCCTGGGAGTATCAAAATGTATCATGATCTTCGACATACATTTTGGTGGAGCAATATGAAGAGAGAGATCTCGGAGTTTATCTAGAGGTGTTTAATTTGTCAACGTGTAAAGGCGGAGCATCAAGTGCCAAAGGGTCCATTACAACCACTTGAGATTCCGAAATGGAAGTGGGAACACATTATTATGGATTTCGTTACGGGTCTTCTCAAGGTTTTCTTAAGGTATAGATGCGATTTGGGTTATTGTTGATAGATTAACCAAGTCTGCTCATTTCTTGCTTATACGGGAGACCTATTCCCTTGAACGTCCTGCGCGTATATACGTGAATGAGATTATGAGATTGCATGGCATGCCAGTATCCATAGTTTCGGATCGTGACCCAAGATTCACTTCACGATTTTGGGTTAACTTAAAGAAAGCTATGGGCAAGGATTTACGATTCAGTTCGGCATACCATCCTCAAACGGACGGACAATCAGAAAGTACTATTCAAACTCTTGAAGATCTATTAAGACTCTGTGTCCTAGATTTCAAAGGGAGTTAGGATAAGTACTTACCATTGGTGGAATTCTCCTACAATAATAGTTATCAAGGAAGTATAAACATGGCTCCATTCGAAGCGTTGTATGGGCGAAAGTATCGTTCTCTAGTATGCCGGGACGATGTGGGTGAAGTAACGTTGTTGGGACCAGAATTGGTACGTATGACTACAAAAAATATCCAAATGATTCGACAACGTATACAAACGGCACAGGATCGACAAAAGAGTTATGCAGATCTTCATCGAAAGGATGTAGAATTTAATATTGGGGATCATGTATTGTTACGTATTGCTCCAAGAAAGGGAGTTACAAGATTTGCTCCAAGAAAGGGAGTTACAAGATTTGGGAAGAGTGAAAAGCTCAATCCAAGATTTGTTGGTCCATTTGAGATTCTTGACCGAATAGGAAATGTGGCCTATAGACTCGCATTACCTCCAAGCATGTCTCGTGTTCATAATATTTTTCACATATCTATGCTTCGTAAATATGTGAAAGGCCCGAACCACATTATTGAGTTAGAACCAGACGAGATAGCCGAAGATTTAACGTACGAGGAGGTACTTGTTAAGATCTTGGATAGGTAAGAGTATGTTAAGATCGTACCAAGGTTATACCACAAGTTAAGGTTTTGTAGAGGAACCATGCTATTGAGGAAATGACCTGGGAGTTGGAGTCGAAAATAAAAGCGAGGTACCCTCACCTTTTCGACACACCAGGTACGTACGTCAATTTCGAGGACGAAATTTCATAAGGTGGGGAGGTTGTAAGACCCCAACTTTTTAATAAATAAAATTAAATTTCCTCTATTCTTTATCTTGAAATAATAAGTTGTTAAGTGATATGATCATTTGGTTATGGGTGAAATGTGCAAATTTTGCTAAATAAGCAAGTGGTTATAAAATATTCATTATTGTGGGGTAATATTCGTTTGGTCGTGGAATATTCTTGCTGCCGAGGAACATTCGTACGACGGTGCAGCCATTTGTGGGCCCCATAACGAAAAATGGTCGGATGAAGAAAATGAAAAGTTTGAGTTTTTATAAATAACGGCGTAGTTGTTACCGTTAACACTGTTGGAATACCATGTGGTTAAAGTACAGTAATACGCGTGGTTGCACAGTAGTACACGGTATTGCACAGTATTGTTGGATTATTAATTCTTACGTAAGAAGGCACTACTCAATAATTGTTACAGTAATTACTGCTCAATATTTTATTTTATTAATTGAATAATTGCTACGTTGATATTTTATATTATTGTTGTTTCAATAATTGTCATTGCACAGTATTTCCTATTATCAGATCAATAATTCATATTATTTGAATAATATTATTAGATAGTATTATTGGCAATGTCTAAGAAAGCTCTGTCTAAGGAGAGGTTTGGTCACCTAATTGCGCGCCAGTAAGGAGAAATCCTTATTGAAAAGCCCATCTTTCCTGGAAACGACCTAGTTGTTATAATTGTGATTCTGTAATATTATTTAAGAATAATTAATTAATAATTTATATGATAAGAAAATATTTATTTTATGTGGATATAAATGAAAGAATTAATGTTGAGGTGTTTTATCAGTATTTTGTTAGAATGGAGGTATTAAAAATCATCCGTATATGGATTTCAGACATTTTTTGATTGAAATTTGGAAAAAATTTCTTCTACAAAGTTGTAGAGAATTAAATTTTCTATGAAATAGACATGTGATTTGAATTTTTCTGATAAAAGAGCTATTTATTATGAATTATTAGAGTTTCAGAAATAAATATTTTTATTAAAAATATGGTGGGCCCCACTTTTGGTTTGTGAGAAATGTGCTAAAATTTTATTTCAAAAGTGATGGACGTGAATAGTAACAGGTAAAGCCATCAGGTAGTAGGTTAGTCTACTTTGGCGTTCCAGTATTTTTCTATAAATAGGGTGCTTAGTTAGAATTAAAAATCACACCAGAATCATAAGCTTTCTCTCTCTATATTATCAAGCGTATTTTTGTGAGTATTTAGATACTTTGAGAGTTTCTATTCACTACAAGTTTCCTTCAGCCTTATACCTGATATTTCAGCCAGAAGTACAGTTCTTTTGAGGTAAGGGATGTTATTTTCTTCGTAAATAATGTTATTCTTTCAATATCATTATACCGAAATATTGGTATGATTTTCTTGTGAAATTTCAACCTTTTTTATGTCGGGGTTACTATTCATGTATACGGCATTATTCACGTATACGACACTATTCACGAATACGGCACTATTCACAGAAAAATAAAATTTTCTTTCTTTGTCCAAGATGTATAATATGGTTACTATCTTTGATTGTATCCATGTTTTGATCTTTATTTTTCAATTCTACTCCACAATTGATTATTATGGAGTATTTTTGAATTTGAACAAACTGTAGTACAAATACCTAATATGTGTCCTTTTATTTCACTGGATTCGTTTTCTTTAAGATATTTTTCATCATCCTCAGTCCTAAATAATGATATTACTGAATATCTTTGGCCTGCAGTGCAAAGATAAATGATTAACTGATGAATATCTTGGGCTCGTAGTACAAAGATGAACAGGTGTTGAGATGAACATGATCAACTGGTGATACAAATGAATATCTTTGGCTCGTAGTGAAAATATGAATATTTGATGCAAGATGTATATTGATTGATATTACAAGGATAAAATATTGATGATGGACTTTTAAATTCATAGATGATAGTAGATTTTATTCTCTACTTAACCCTTCTAATGAATTGTTATTTTCACTGCGAATATTGATCTAAAACTGGTTGTCCATTATATTTTATCTGATTTGTTGAAGGCTAACGATAATTTGTTGTTCATTATCTTTGTCATAATATTCTTTGCTGGGCTAGTTGAGCTCACCCTTTTCCTTTTTGTTCCATTTTTCTTCTCAGGAGGAGAGAATATAGCGGGAACTAGTCGGGGTATGAAATGATGGATCAAGATAGTTGTTTAGCAGTCCTCACTATTTTGTAAAATAGTGTATCAATAATTGTAATGATAACTTATTTGAGTTTGAATATTGTCTAGAAGACAATATTTATATTTAAACTCACAGTATATTTGTTGTTGTATTTTGCATGACAATAGTATTAATGAAATTGTATTTATTTATGTACCATGTATTTGGCGACTCAGAATGGCCGATGTGTCCCTATTTTGGGGGCGTCACATATAGTCTCTGGCGGAGATCGGGGAATAGAATTAAGAGGGGGGAGACGAGTGAATCATTCGCTAATGTGTCCTACCTAAGCTTATTTGGCATTTAATTGGTCGGTCAGAATATAGGGATAATATGTGGCATGTTAATTTGTTTAATTAACCCTTGTTTTATGGCAGTATTTGAGAATGGCAGCTGAAAATGTTAACAATGGAGTGAATGAGACCATGGAGACACCTTTAATCACCAACCAGGGGAACGTGCAACAGGAAGGCAATATTCCTCCTGTAAACAACACTACCGAACAAACGATAAATGATGGAATGTTTAGAAGTTTTTTGCAGTTCATGCAAAATCAGACGAGGGAGACTCGTGTACAAAATACGGGTGGAAATGATAACAACGCATGGCTTGTCACAGCCAAGCAGTTCAAAGAGTTGGGACCACCAAAATTTATGGGAAAGCTAGATCCGATCAAGACAGAAACGTGGGTTAAACAAATTACTAAGATATTTGATGTCTTGGGATGCACGGAGGAACAGAAGGTTCCATTCGCCGCCTTTATGTTCCGTGGTGAGGCAGACTTCTTGTGGGAGTCTGTGAAGTGTACCCAGCCAGCCGCACTCAATATGTCTTGGAAAACGTTTCAAAAACTATTTAATGACAAGTACTTTCCTGAAAGTATTCGTCATATGAAGGAGGTAAAGTTTATTAGATTAAAAAAAACAACATGACGGTGTCCCAGAATGAGGCGAAGTTCGCAGAGTTATCCAGGTTTGCACCTCATTTGGTAAGAATGAGGAACGTATGACGCGGATGTTTCTGAGAGGTATTAAACCCGAGATTCGGCAATATCTTATTTCTCATAAATTTTCTCTATATTCAGATGTTGTCAACAGGGTTCAATTATTAGAGCGAGATAATGAATATGTTCAACTGAGGGGCCATAACCAGGGTCATACCGGTGACAGCAGCCATCGGAGCAATGATAACCAGCGGGGAGGAAAGAATACGGACAAAAGTGGTAACCACTCGGGTGGTAATCCTGGCCATGATAATACAAGAAGCGAGTCGGGAGAAGATTTCAAAAAGAGAAAGTACAACAATGATAACGTGAAGACGTCAGCACCAACATCAATTGTTTCTAGGGGAGGAGAACGATCATCGGTCGTTTGTTATAAATGCGGGAAAGAGGGACACATCAGCCCAAACTACCCACAACAATCCAAGGTGTATTATAACTGTGGAAAGGAATGTCATATAGTTAGAGATTGTCTTGTAGCGAAACCAAGTCCAACGGGGATGGTGACTCCAAAGGCTGTCCCGGACAAGTCAAAGTCGGTGGTTCCTGGAAGGGCGTTTGTCGTGACTGCCCAAAACGCGAGGAACCCGAACGAGGTGATCACGAGTAAGTTAATCATAAACTCTTGCGAAGTTTATACCTTATTAGATATCGGTTCTACCCATTCTTTTATCTCTCCTGTTTGTGATCAACGTTTGAACTTGACTCCGGAGAAATTAGACTTTGACTTATCTGTTTAGACTCTGTTAGGAGAAACTTTCATTACATCTACTGTTTATAAATCTTGCTTGATACAAGTTGGTACCATCACATTACCTATCGATCTTATTTCTTTGAAAATACTTGCATTTGATGTGATTTTAGGGATTGATTGATTAACTATTCATCATTAGGGGTGAAAATGATCCCGAGTCGATCCGAACACCCTAATGCTCAAGCTCGACTCAGATCAAAAAATTTGTGTTCAGGTTCAACTCGAATTCGAACTGATAATTTCCAAGATTGTTCAAGTTCGACTCGATAAATTACTAGACACTACTCGGCTCAGAGTTACTCAACTCGTTTTCATAATGAGTAATTCACGAGCCTTTCTATTCGAGCTCGAGTCTCAGATGGATCACACCAAAATGAGACATAAAATGAAAACTTAAAAAAACTTCAATTCCGTTTATATATAAAAATACATGTGTAATGTGTTACAAATATTCTTGATTTTCTATTTTTCTCACCACCAACCGCATGATAGGATTTTGTCGCTAATGTGTTCAAACAATGGCAAAATCTACATTTGTTTCTAAACAAAATTACAAATGTTCACTGCTCACAGAAGAGGATATCACAACTCGCCATTTAACTCTATAGTCTTATATCATTCACGATTCTAGACCACTTGCTTTCTTCCATTTTACCAGAGACTTGAGGAATTCCATTACCAACACATATCACAACAGAAAAATAATACCCAAAAAAATGAATACAAAACTCAAATGAAGGCTATTGTTTTTAATTAATTAATTAAAGAATGACACTTCTACCTACCTCTGATGGGTCCCTGAGAGAGTAAAATGCATTGCTTTCCTTTAGCGCAGAAGACACTAAGATACCATAGGGAAATTGTTCTGTTAGTCCTACAAACTCATGTACCTGTAGGGAAATTGTAGCATGTGTCAATAGACTGCAAGTAAAGTACAGTATTGAAAATGGCTAAACAACACATTAGCATTTGAATAATGACCTAGCAAGTACCTTGTCAGGGCTTGTCCCACTAATAATAGTCGTTGGAAAGTATTTTGCCATATTTTTAACAGCAGAACGCATCTGGAAATGTCACCCAATATCAAGAAGAATCCAGGTGTGGGTGAATTCATTTTTATTTTTTTTATTGATGGTTATAAATACAGAAAAAATAAAAAGAATACACAGTAAATTCACACATGATTAGACATGAAGTCTTGATGTCTACTATTGGTGATAGAGTCCCATCATAGTCCAGAAACAACGCTACTCTTGCCCTTGGCATAACTTGTTATTTTCTCAAAAGATACAAGTGCAGATGGATACTTAAGCTGTATAGAACCAGAAGAGAAAGTTAGGTAAACATGGTATTTCGTAGTGCAAATTTGATTGTTGACCAAAGAAAGAGAACTATATGACAACGTTACCATCCAATTGAGATATGCAATATCAGTTGGCTCCGTGCTGAAATCTTTAGTTATTTTCTTATGAGTGGGAGATGAAGATTTCATGGCATCCAACCAGCAGGTGGACCGAGCATCGTCAAGTTGGCCAGGCTTTTTCCTTAATTGGGATTGACAGAAAGAGACTTGAAGAGAAGACTGCATTAGGTGGAGAATATGGAAGCAGAGCAGAATGAAGGCCTAATCTCGAGTTGTTGAAATGCCTGGACGGAAAAAAATTAGACATGAAATTGGGTTGTTGAGCATGAAATCAGGCGCCAAATCGATGGTTATGCAAAGTTCAATTTATTTGAATTGTGAGCATCATGGTAACAAAAAGTGTCCAAATAAACTCCAAATTCGCATACAAAGAAATGATCTGTTCTTTTCTAAGCTAGCAAGAAGCCTTCGTTGTGAACTTTTCATCCTCCACACTAGGAACAAGTTTAGTTTGGAGTAACTTCTGCAATGCCTAGGTTGTAACACAAATGAGACATAATTCAAGAACTTGGGATACTTTACTTCTTGATTAAGTGTAATATTAGGCTACAAACATCCATCAAACAAAAGAATGGTACCAAATCAATTGTCATTCCAAAATGAGATGTTTCCCTTACCTATAGTCTACACAAATAAGTAAATTGTCCTTAATTAAAGGCTGAATAGCCCTCCACACATGAGAGGCTTCTTGAGGATTGCTATTAGCAACATGAACTGGCAAACACATCTAACTCTAGCATTCTTTGCCCCAAGAGACTTATCTTCTAAAAATTTCCAAGCAAACATAGATCTTTCATATTCAACTGAAAATATCTAATGCCCATGCCTCGTTTTGATAAAGAATTACAAATCTTATCCCAGCCTATCAAACTGTTTTTCTTCTCACCTTGATGAGACTATAGAATATTTGTGAATAAAGATTGCATAGAGTTCACAACAACCTTTGGGATTTTAGTAAGTGAGATAGTATGAATATGAATAACAAATTTTAGCCCTCACTTTCTCAATTAATTTGGAAAAATAACAAATTTAGGCCTGCTATCAAATAAAGGAACCCCAAATAAGTGATTGGCAATACTTGTTGGTAGCCCGTGTAGTAGATATCCCCTCCACTCTATTTGCCTCTGCTCCATCATCAACTAAAAAGCAACTTTTAGCAGCACTCGCCATTTTTAATATTTTTCTTAACTTTCTGTTCAACTCTGATAAACATTTTTCCTGGCACATTCAAAAGCTACAACTCCCCTTCTAAAACCCCAAACACGAATCTTGATTACAAGACAGATGCCTACATACCTTTTTAACCAATTAAAAGCTCATATACAATCCATGCGTTTTCAGAAACAAATTAAGAAACATAACTTATTTACCCAAAACAAAAACACTGTAATATATTAAAGAAACATTTTCACAAACAAATAAACTACATTGACCAAAAACAAATAGTGATAACAACAAACTAACCAGGACCCATAGATTCTCTCTGGGACTTATTCTGCCATGGAAGAGTATAATTGGGGCTACTGGAGACTGTGAAAATCTTGACCACAGAGTCCAATGCCAGCTCTATTGCCAAATACACATCCGTATCGTCCACAGTACTAGTAACAGCAATTGGGGCTTTTGTTAAAGAATCAAAATCATCAACTAATAGCTTAATATCCGCAATGCTACTATGGCTTCTTCTACTACTGAAATCATTACGATTGGTAGCTTGACTAAGGGAATAATGGGCAAAAGAAGATAACCCAAGTCGAGTATTTGTGTAATTACTACTTCTACAAGTGACAGGAATAATGGGACGATGAATATGGCTATGACGGGAGAAAAAATGCTGGAATGCAAGCTTGCGAACAGAGCGAATAACTGTTGATTTTAACATTATTTGGGATTTCTATTCTCAGTAATAGGGGAGATTTGTGGGTTTATTTATATATTCACTTCATCATTATAATGAGAATGAGAAATTGCGAAAGGGAAATCAGTTCCCTCCTTTAGGAACTTGTGATAAACCCCCAAAACCCTCCCTCCTCCAAGAAATTGAGTCTGATTTTTGGATCGAAGGAGACGAGAAGTAGATGTTGATTTACCTTTAGATTACTTAAGTGAAAGAGAAGATTAGAAGAAGAAAATATGAAAGAAAGAACTGACTTACACATGACACATCAATTTCTTTTATGGGATGATTCAGTTTTCAGTCTCAAATCTCACCCCCTCGAGACTAGAAACTTTTTATTTCTCTATAAACGAAGCGACTGAAGAGTGAAGTCTGAAGAGATAAAAGGGTAAACAACCAAACACGTAACGGCTAATCCTTTCCAGTTTCCACTTGCTTATCAATATTAAGGATCGAGTAAGTACGAACCTGAAACGAGTAGGGTTCATCGAGTAAGGATCTAATATGGATCAAACGAGGAAAGCCCGAACCCTAAAATGAGCGAACGGTATTGTGCTCATATTCGAGTTCAGTATTACAACCCAAAAAATGAGCTTGGCCCATATTCGGCTCGAATAGCTACCGAATTCGAGTCTCGAATCATATTTTCGGTTCGAATCTGAATCGGATACCAAACTACTCGGATCAATTTTCACCCCTATTCATCATGCCAAAATTGATTATTTTCGTAAGGTTGTTAGTTTTCATATTCCTAACCAACCTGTTCTGCGAATTCAAGCAACCAAACCACTAAAGTCAATCATTGTCATATCAAGCCACAAAGCTATTCGTTTATTAAAAAACGGATGTTAAGCTTTCTTAGCCCATGTCACGAACTTGAACAAAAATACGTCAGATTTGAATAATATTTCTGTTGTTAGTGAATTTTCTGACGTATTTCCTGAAGAACTTTCCGGTCTACCCCCAGAACGTGAAGTTGAATTCTTTATTGACATTGAACTTGGTACAAAGTCCATTTCTAAAATCCCATATCGAATGACTCCTATTGAACTTCAGGAGTTAAAGGTCCAACTACATGAGTTGTTAGACATCGGTTTCATTCGTCCTAGTACATCTCCTTGGGGTGCTCCTATTTTATTCGTAAAGAAGAAAGATGGGAGTATGCGACTTTGTATTGACTACTAGGAATTAAATCATGTCACCATCAAGAATAGGTATCTGCTACCTCGCATTGATGACCTGTTCGACCAGTTGCAAGGAGCACAATTCTTTTCAAATATCAATCTTCATTCTGGATATCATCAGCTGAAGATTAAAACTGAGAATATTTCGAAGACTGCTTTCAGAACTCGGTACGGGCATTATGAATTCTTAGTCATGTTTTTTGGACTGACTAATGCTCCTGCTGCTTTCATGGATATGATGAACCGTGTGTTTAAGGAATATTTGGATCAGTTCATTGTTCTCTTTATTGATGACATCCTCATCTATTCCAAAAGTCGTGAAGATCATGAGAGCCATTTGAAGCTGGTACTTCAAAGGCTTCGTGATAACAACCTATATGCCAAGCTGAACAAATGCGAGTTCTGGCTTGACGAAGTAGCATTCCTTGGGCACGTGGTGTCAAAACATGGAGTATCTGTTGACCCGGCGAAGATTGAAGCAGTACAAAGTTGGGAGCAACCGAAGTCGGTGACAAAAGTACGTAGCTTTCTAGGCTTAGCTGGTTATTATCGAAGATTTGTGGAAGGATTTTCTCGAATCGCTACTCCGTTAACTCAGCTGACTCGGAAAGAGACAAAAATCGTATGGAGCGAGGATTCCAAGAGCTCAAGAGGAGACTCATTTCGGCACCTGTTCTGACAATACTATCTGGTTCGGATGGATTTGTTATCTACAGCGATGCTTCAGGTAAAGGGTTAGGGTGTGTTCTCATGTAACATGGAAAAGTCATAGCCTATGCCTCGCGACAACTTAAAGAATATGATAGGAATTATCCTACTCATGATCTGGAGTTGGCAGCAGTCATTTTCGAGTTGAAGATCTAGAGACACTACCTGTATTGGGAGAAAGTAGAGATCTATACAGATCATAAAAGCCTCAAATATTTCTTCACCCAAAAGGAACTTAACATGCGGCAACGACTTTGGCTCGAGCTGTTGAAAGATTATGATCATACCATTCAATACCATCCTGAAAAAGCAAACGTAGTAGCTGACGCATTGAGTAGAAGATCATATGCAATTACGAGTGCGATATTGTCAACTCAAAGGCCCATTTGGTATGACTTGCAAAGGATGAAGATAGAGTTAAAGACTCCAGGGACCCACGTGATGATGTCAAATATATGAGTAGAACCGCCTTTAATCGATAAATTTAAAGTTGCTCAAACTACGGACCTGGAGCTGATGCGTATGAAGAAGAAAGTGCAAGAAGGTGTTGTTCCAGAAGCAAGTATCGATGAAGAAGGAATACTTCAAGCCAACTCTAGACTTTGTGTTCCTAACGATTTTGACTTGAAGCATAGAATCATGATGGAGGCACACAACACACCGTTTGCAATCCATCCTTGGAGTACCAAAATGTATCATGATCTTCGACATACATTTTGGTGGAGCAATATGAAGAGGGAGATGGCGGAGTTTATCTCGAGGTGTTTAACTTGTCAACGTGTAAAGGCGGAGCATCAAGTGCCAAAAGTTCCATTGCAACTACTTGAAATTCCGAAATGGAAGTGGGAACACATTAATATAAATTTCGTTACGGGTCTTCTCAAGGTTTCTCAAGGCATAGATGCGATTTAGGTTATTGTTGATAGATTAACCAAGTCTGCTTATTTCTTGCCTATACAGGAGACTTATTCCCTTGAACGTCTTGCTCGTATGTACGTGAATGAGATTGTGAGATTGCATGGCATGCCAGTATCCATAGTTTCGGATCATGACCCAAGATTCACTTCACGATTTTGGGTTAGCTTGCAGAAAGCTATGGGCACGGATTTACGATTCAGTTTGGCATACCATCCTCAAACGGATGGACAATCAGAAAGGACTATTCAAACTCTTAAAGATCTATTAAGACTCTGTGTCTTAGATTTCAAAGGGAGTTAGGATAAGTACTTACCATTGGTGGAATTCTCCTACAACAACAGTTATCAGGCAAGTATAGGTGTGGCTCCATTCGAAGCATTGTATGGACGAAAGTGTCGCTCTCCAGTATATTGGGATGAGGTGGGAGAAGCAACGTTGTTGAGATCGGAGTTGGTACGTATGACTACAGAAAAGATCCAAATGATCCGACAACGTATACAAACGACACAAGATCGACAAAAGACTTATGCGGATCTTCATCGAAAGGATGTAGAATTTAATATTGGAGATTATATATTGTTATGTGTTGCTCCATGGAAGGGAGTTATAAGATTTGGTAAGAGAGAAAAGCTTAATCCACGATTTATTGGTCCATTTAAGATTCTTGACCGAGTAGGAAATGTGGCCTATAGACTCGCATTACCTCCAAGTATGTCTCGTGTTCATAATATATTTCACATATATGTACTTCGTAAATATGTGAAAGACCCAAACCACATTATTGAGTTAGAACCAAATGAGATAGCTGAAGATTTAACGTACGAGAAGGTACCTGTTAAGATTATGGATAGAAAGGAGCATGTCCTATGCACAAAGGTTATACCACAAGTCAAAGTTTTTTGGAGGAACCATGCTATTGAGGAAATGACCTAGGAGTTGGAAACAAAAATGAAAGAGAGGTATCCTCACCTTTTCAAAACACCAGGTACATACGTCAATTTCGAAGACGAAATTTCATAAGGAGGGGAGGTTGTAAGACCCCAACTTTTATGAATAAATGCAATTTTCTCTATTTATTATTTTGAAATAGTAAGGGGTTGATTTGATTAATGTGGTTAGTTATGGGAAAAATACGCAAATATTTTTTTAATAAGCAAGTGGTTATAAAATATTCATTGTTGTCGGGGAATATTCGTTTGGTCGTGGAATATTCTTGCTGTCGGGGAATATTCGTACGATGGCGCAGCCTTTTGTGGGCCCCATAACAGAAAGCGATTGGATGAAGAAAACGACAAGTATGAATTTTTTATAAATAATGGCGTAGTTGTTACCGTTAACACTTATGGAATACCCGGTGGTTAAAACACAGTAATACGCGGTGTTGCACAGTAGCTATAAGACCCCAGATTTTATAAAATAAAAGTATTCAATTTTTCCTATTTAGTAAATGGTTAAATTGATAAAAAGTTAAAGTTATGGGTGAAATATACAAATTTTGCAAAATAAACAAGTGGTTATAAAATAGTCATTGTTGTCGGGAAATATTCGTTTGGTCGTGGAATATTCTTTCTGTCGGGGAATATTCGTACGACGGCGCAGCCATTTGTGGGCCCTATAACAGAATAACTGTCGGATGAAGAAAACGACAAAATTGAGTTTTTACAAATAACGGCGTAGTTGTTACCGTTAACACTGTTGGAATACCCGGTGGTTAAAATACAGTAATATGCGTTATTGCACAGTAGTAAACGGTATTGCACAGTATTTTTGAAATTATTGATTCTTACGTAAGAAGGCACTACTCAATAATTGTTACAATAATTACTGTTCAATATTTTATTTTATTGATTCAATAATTGTTACATTAAAATTTTATATTATTGTTGTTCAATAATTGTTACTGCACAGTATCTCCATTATCAGATCAATAATTCATATTATTTAAATAATATTATTAGATAGAATTATTGGCAATGTCTAGAAAGTTCTGTCTAAGGAGAGATTTGGTCATCTAATTGCGCGCCAGTAAGGAGAAATTCTTATTGGAAAGCCCCCTCTTTCCTGGGAACGGCCTGGTTGTCATAAATGTGATTCTATAATATTATTTGTGAATAATTAATTATTGATTCATTTGATAAGGAAATATTTATTTTATGTGGATATAAATGAGGGATATATTTTTGTGGTTAAAAAATGAAAGAGTTAATGTTGAGGTTTTTATCAGTATTTTTGTCGGAATGAAGGTATTAAAAATCAGGGTTTTTGAGATATTTTGCGGGGGTTATAATTTTTAATCCGACCGTTGGATCGTTGTGATTTTTGGATATGTTATACATATATAAGTTGAGTATTTATCCACAAATTTTGAACCGTTAAAAATGAACGTATGATTTGTTATGAATTTTAAGAGATGACTGGTTCAAAAATTGTTGAAGTTTCAAAATTTATCATTTTGGTAGAAAATTCTAAAATTGGTGGGCCCCACTCTTGGTTGGTGAAGAAATGTGTTGAGATTTTTATTCAAATGTGGTGGGTGGGAATAGTAGCAGGTAAAGCCATCAGGTTGCAAGTTAAGTCTGCTTCGGCGTGCTAACATTTTCCTATAAATAGAGGGCTAAGTTAGAATTAAAAATCACACCAGAAACATAAGCTTTCTCTCTTTCTCTCTCTATATTATGAAGCATATTTTGTGAGTATTTAGATACTTTGAGAGTTGCTATTCAGTGCAAGTTTCCTTTGGCTTTGCATTCCAGTCAGAAATACTGCACTTTTGAGGTAAGGGATAGTAAGGGATTTTAAGGGTTATTATGTTTTTCAGTTCGTAATTCTTCTGACCTTCAGAAAATTCTGGAAAAATTTGAAATGATATTTTGATAAGTTTTATTGATTGTGTCCAAAAATGGTGATTTTTGGATGTATAGATTAAGAGTTATGAATTTTACAGAAAAAGACTATTTTAAAAGTAATCACTTATAACTCCTTGTGGTTAACTCCAAAATTGATGAAATTTTTATTGGAAGTATATCTATATAATATCAGTATACTCTGTGAATTTTGGATTTTTTGGACAAAGTACAATTTATGATAAATGTCTAAATATTCGGCAGTTTTGGCCATATGAAAAATAGTAAATGAATTTTAAAAATTTCGGAAAAAATATATGTTCAATATGGGACTATATTCTGCGAAATCCCAGAAAAGAAATATTTTTAGGATTGATTTGGTATTTTTCATGAAAATAGACTAGTTATGAGTAAATGAATTAAATATGTTATGTGAAGTAAGAAAATTGGAAAATAGGATTTTATGGCTTGAGAATCCTATATGAGATATATGTAGATTTTTGATGAGGGTTTTGGTTATTGGTGATGAAATCTTATGAGTTTGACATTTTAGAATGATTAAATGCATTATTTTAGTAAAGTGTAAATAATTAAAATAAATTTCTTATAAGTTTAAGAAATGTTATTCTTTCAATATCATTATACCGAAATATTGGTATAAATTTTATTGTGGAATTTCTATCTTTTTGTGTCGGGATTACTATTCATGAGTTACTATTCACGAGTTACTATTCATAAGTTACTATTCACGAGTTACTATTCACGACAAAATTAGTTTCTTTTTCTGACCAAATTATCGTTGATTTATGATTGTTGCTCTTGAAAATAAATGCAGTTGTTGATAATATTGTTTTTATCATCATATATAACATTTTTATAACCCTGATGTTGAATTTCTATTTTACTTGAGTATAAAGATGAACAATTATTAAATATCTTTGGCCTATAGTGCAAAGATGAACTGTTGATGAATATCTTTAGTCGTAGTGCAAAGATGAACAGTTATTGAATATCTTTGGCCTATAGTTCAAAGATGAATTGTTATTGAATATCTTTAGCTTAAGTACAAAGGTGAATTGATTAACATAGTTATAATTATTGTTTATATAAATTCTGAAATGATTATATATTTCTTTGAGATATGAATATATTTAGCCTGTAGTGCAAATATGAACTGTTGAGGAATATCTTTGGTCTGTAGTGCAAAGATGAATTGTTGATGAATATCTTTGGCCCGTAGTGCAAAGATGACCTGTTGTTGAATATCTTTGGTCAGTAGTGCAAAGATGAACTGTTGACAAATATCTTTGGTCGTAGTGCAAAGATGAAGTTATTAGTATGATTATGAACAGGAAATGTGATTTGGTGTAACCATGATCTTTGATGTTTCAGGTAAAGATAGGTGATGAAAATTATCTTCGTCCTGGATGAGAAAAGGAATTTAGAACAACAATTACGATTATGAGTTATACATGTGATTGTGGACATGAATTATTGATTGATGTTACAGGGATAAAACATTGTTGGTGGACTTTTAACATGGAGAAGATAATAGACTTTATAGTCTATTTGACTCTTCTAATGGATTGCTCGTTCCGCTGCAACTATGGTTGAAAAATTTTATCATCTACCATATGTTCTAAATCTCTGATTTAATTCTGTTGAAGGCTATTGATAACTTAATTATCTTTAGTCATGATATTCTTTACTGGGCTAGTTGTGCTCACCCTTCTGTTTAACAATTCCTTTCAGGTAATAAGAGTGTAGCTGGGTCGAGTGGGGGTAACAGGGGAATAGAACGATGGTCATCATTTAGTAGTTATATTTGGTGAATCATCTAGGGTAAAGCGAACCCAACGTTGGAAGGGTGTTTTGTCACTATCATACAAGATGTCTAATGACATACAACCTCGTGTCATCATATGACAGGATTGTGCTCATCCACTTGCCGAGTATATCTACAAACACTACCTATATAATCTTGGTGTTTGTATGAAGTATAATTCACGATTAAAGACAGTGTAGATAATGATAAGTCAAGAGAAGACTCACCATTGGAAAGAATATGATAGTAATATTCTCGTTTTTCTTTGGGGTCTATTGGGTTAACCAAGGATAATTTTGTTGCCATATGATATCTATCATAACCTAGACGCATGGCCTCCCATGTACGAAGGTTTCCTTGAGTACTTCCCAAATATTCTAATTTTTAAAATAGTTTTTTTACTATACCTTTATGTAAGGTGTCATTGTGAGGTGCTGTCCACGGTTGGGACATGAGTCACATTTAGTATATATTTGTATCCAAACTCACAGCATATGTGTTGTTGTATTTTGCACGATAATTATTGTAATAAAGTTATAGTTATTTTCTGTACCATGTATTTGGCGACTCAGAATAGGTTGGATGGAATGAACCTATTTTGGGGTCGTTACAGTAGCACACGATATTGCACCAATTATTGATTCTTATGTGACGCCCCCAAAATAAGTCCAATCCACCCAACCTATTCTGAGTCGTCAAAATCAATGGTACAGATACAACTACAACTTTATTAATACAACATAAAAACTGTGAGTTTAAATATAAATATTTTCATCTAGACAATATCCACACTCAAATAAGTCCTCATTACAATTATTAATACACTATTTTACAGAATAGTGAGAACTACTAGAACCACTTCTAGAACCATCATTCCACACCCCGACTAGTACTCGCTACATTCTCGCCTCTTGAGAAGAAAAATGGAACAACAAGGAAAAGGGTGAGCTCAACTAGCCCAGTAAAGAATATTATGACTAAGATAATGTACAACAAATTATCGTTAGTCTTCAACAGAGAAAAATTTAATAGAATACAACAGACGACAAATTTTAAATCAATATTCGCAGCGGAAATAATTATTCATTAGAAGAGTTAAGTAGAGAATGAAATCTACTATCATCTATGAATTTAAAAGTCCATCATCGATATTTTATCCTTGTAACATCAATCAATATACATCCCGAATCAAATAGTCATCTTTACACTACAGGCCAAAGATTTAATCAGTTGGTCATGTTCATCTCAACACCTGTTCATCTTTGCACTACGGGCCAAAGATATTCATCATAAAATCATTAATCTTTACACTACAGGCCAAATATATTCAGTTATATCATCATTTAGGACTGAGGATGATGAAAAATCTTTTAAAAAAAAATGAATCTAGTGAAACAAAAGATAGAAATTTCACCGTGAATAGTGTCATATTCGTGAATAGTGTCGTATACGTGAATAGTGCCGTATACGTGAATAGTAACTCCGACACTAAAAGATAAAAATTTCACAAAAAACATCATCACGCTTCGTGAATAGTACTCGTGAATAGTAACTCGTGAATAGTAACTCATGAATAGTAACTCGTGAATAGTAACTCGTGAATAGTAACCCTGACATAAAAAAGTTTTAAATTTGATAAAAAGTTCCAACCAATATTTCGGCATAATGATATTGAAGAAATAATATCATTTATGAAGAAAATAACATCCCTTACCTCGAAAAGATAGTACTTCTGACTAGAATACTGGATATAGAGCTGAAGGAAACTTACACCGTATAGCAACACTCAAAGTATCAAAATACTCACAAGAATACGCTCGATAATATAGAGAGAGAAAGAGCGAAAAAACTTTAGTTTCTGGTGTGATTTTCAATTCTAACCTAAGCACCCTATTTATAGGAAAATGCTTAGAACACCAAAGCAGAAAATTTAATATAATAATAATATATATATTATAAATTCTTACGCACACCTTCATTGATCCAAAATATCAGCCACACATGTGCCAAACTTGCCAAAAACGTTTTTCATATAAAAGTTATTTAAAACTCAAAAAAAAAAAAAATCAATTAATCCGAAACTTCAATAATTCATAATAAATAGCCCTTTTATCAGAAAATTCAAATCTCAAATTTTTTTATAGGAAATTCAATTCTCTACAACTTTGCAGAAGAAAGTTTTCCCAAATTCTAAATAAAAATTGACCGAAATCCACAAACGGACGATTTTACAGGCTATAATCAAATTTCAGTCAAGAAATGGGTCCACCAACATGTTTAACATGTTTTAAACATTTATTACAACAAAAATACTCTTCCTCCTCATATACTCATATATCTCACATTCATTATAAAAATATCACCATTATTATATTATAATAATATAATAAAATATTATTTTATCAGAAAAGATAAAATATCAATTTTCAACAATTGTCACTTTAAAAATTTTCTCCATCTATATCCACATAAAATCAATATTTTTCTCATCATATAAATCAATAATTAATTATTCACAAATAATATTACAGAATCATAATACTGACAACCAGGCAGTTCGCAGGAAAGAAGGGGCTTTCCAATAAGGATTTCTCCTTACTGGCGCGCAATTAGATGACCAAACCTCTCATTAGACAGAACTTTCTAGACATTACCAATAATGTTATCTAATAATATTATTCAGATAATATGAATTATTGCTCCGATAATAAAAAATATTGTGTAGTGACAATTATTAAATAACAGTAATATAAAATATCAATGCAACAATTATTAAATCAATAAAATAAAATATTGAACAGTAATTACTGTAACAATTATTGAGTAGTGCCTTCTTACGTAAGAATCAATAATTGGTGTAATACCGTGTGCTACTGTGCAACAACGCGTATTACTGTGTTTTAACCACCGGGTATTCCAACAGTATTAACGGTAACAACTACGCCGTTATTTATAAACTACTTATACTTGTCGTTTTCTTCATCCAATCGCTTTCTATTATGGGACCCACAAAAGACTGCACCGTCGTACGAATATTCTCCGACAGCAAGAATATTCCACGACCAAATGAATATTCCCCGACAGAAATGAATATTTTATAACCACTTGCTTATTTGAAATATTAGCGCATTTTACCCATCACTAACCACATTAATCAAATCAACCCTTACTATTTTAAAATAATAAATAGAGGAATTAAATTTTATTTATTAATAATTTGGGGTCTTACAACCTCCCCTCCTTATGAAATTTCGTCCTCGAAATTGACGTATGTATCTGGTGTTTCGAAAAGATGAGGATACCTCACTTTCATTTCTGATTCCAACTCCCAGTTCATTTTTCAATAGCATGGTTCTTCCACAAAATTTTAACTTGAGGTATAACCTTTGTGCATAGGACATGTTCTTTCCTATCTAAGATCTTGATAGGTACCTCCTCGTACGTTAAATCTTCGGCTATCTCGTCTGGTTGTAACGCAATAATGTGGTTTGGGTCGTCCACATATTTACATAACATCGATACGTGAAAAACTTTATGAACACGCGACATACTTAGCGTTAAGGCGAGTCCATAGGCCACAGTTCCTACTCGATCGAGAATTTCAAATAAATCGAAGGCTTGAGCTTTCTTCTTTTCATTGACTCTTGCTTCTAGAATAACGCATTCTTGTACCTTCTTCTTTATATTCATCAGCTCCAGTGTGTAGCTTGAGCGGTTTTAACTTTATCAATTAAAGTCGATTCTACTCGTATATTCGTTATCTTCACACAGGTTCTTAGAATATTTAACTCTATCTCCATCTTTTGAAATGAGTCTTTGTGTTCGACAATATCGCACTCGTACCCGCATACGTTCTTCTACTCAACACGTTAGCTACCGCGTTCACTTTTCCAGGATGGTATTGGATGGTATGATCGTAATCTTTCAACAGCTCGAGCCAACGTCGTTGTCGCATATTGAGTTCTTAAAAGCTCTTCTCACATTCCTCGCTCCATTCAAATTTTGTATCCTTATGAGTCAGCTGAGTTAATGGAGTAGCGATTCGAGAAAATCTTTCCACGAATCTCCGATAATAACCAACTAAGCCTAGAAAGCTACGTATTTCGATTACTGACTTAGGCTGCTCTCAACTGTGACTCATATCCCAACCTTGGATAGCATGTCACAATGGTACCTATCCGTTTACTATCACACAAATATAGCGTCCCCTACGGAGAGTCTAGCTTTGGTGCATTCTACAAAGAAAGTCACCAGATAGAGGCTCGGGTACCAAATTCTATAGTTGAATTTTTAACTCCTGAAGTTCAATAGGAGCCATTCGATATGAGATTTTAGAAATGAGTTTTGTACCGGGTTCAAAGTCGATACACAATTCAATATCACACTTTGGGAGTAAGCCAAGAAATTCTTCAGGAAATACATCAGGAAATTTACTAACAATAGAAATATCATTCAAATCTGACGTATTTTTGTTCAAGTCCATAACATGGGCTAAGAAAACTTGACATCTATTTTTCAATAAACGAATGACTTTATGGCTTGATATGAAAGAGTTTGACTTCAATGGTTTGGTTGCTTGAATTCGAATAACAGGTTGCTTAGGAATATGAAAACTAACAACATTATGAAAGTAATCAATTTTGGCATGATGAGTAGTTAATCAATCAATCCTTAAAATCACATCAAATGCAAGCATCATTAAAGATATAAGGTCAACAGGTAATGTGATGGTGCCAACTTGGATAAAACAAGATTTAGAAATAGTGTATGTAATGAAAGTTTCTCATAACGGAGTTTCAACAGATAAGTCAAAGTTTAATTTCTCAAGAGTCAAGTTTAAACGTTAAGCACAAGCAGGAGAGATAAATGAATGGGTAGAACCGGTATCTAATAAGGTATAACTTCGCAAAAATTTATAATTAACTAACTCGTGCTAACTTCGTTCGGGTTCCTCGCATTCTGACCAGTCACGACAAACGCTCTTCCAGGAACCGTTGAATTTGACTATTCTGGGACAGCCTTTTGAGTCACCATCCTCACTGGACTTAGTTTTTCTACAGTACAATCTCGAGCGATATGACCTTCTTTTCCATAATTATAACATACCTTGGAAGGTTGTGAACAGTTTGGACTTATATGTCCCTGCTCTCCGCATTTGTAGCATCTAACTGGCGGTCGTTCTTGTAACAACCCAATATTTTTCTATATAAATAAATAAGAAATTTTGTGTATAAATTTTTTATTTATTTATTTTAAGGATGAGGATTTGTACAAGATAATATATATATGTATTTATGTGGTAAATAAGAATATATTTATTACATAAATATTTACAAATAATTTTATTTTAGAATTATTGATTTTTATAAAGTACATTCTTATCATAATTAATTTTATAGTAGAAATATTTTTATTAATTATTTTCCATGAATATATAGTCATATATTATTTAAATAATATATGGAGTGATTTTTAGAATAATTATAATAATTATTTTATTATATGAATTTTAGTACAGGCTATTAAGTTAATTATTTTACCTTAATTATTAAGGTTAAATAGGAAGAATAAATCAGATATGGAATCCAAATCCTAGTTTTGAATTATTGTCAAGGTATGAGAATAATAATATAATATTAATTATATTTTGATTTATCAGTGCTATGAATATGCACTGTATGTGTGTGGGCTGATAATGTCGGTTGAATTATATGTATAATGTCAAAACCCTAATATTACTGTTAAACCCTAATTTCGAAGTCATATTAGACTTTAAAATCTGTTAAGATAATGTGTTATGTGGTGTATGATGTGTATTATGAGTATTTGATGCTAATTAGGAAAAACCCTAAATATAGGAGACATTAATTGTAAATTAAAACCCTAATTTCTTGAATTAGAAACCCTAAATAATATTTAGCTAATTGCTAAACGAAAAAACCTAATTTAAAACTCAAGTTGAGTTCGACACTGTAGATAACTGTGATATAGGATGTATGTTATGTATTATATAATTTTATATTGATTAGGTAAACCCTAATTAATAATTAGAAATATAAATTTTTAGAAACCCTAATATTTATTTTATAAAACCCTAATTGTATTTTGGAAACCTTAATTATTAAAACCCTAAACCCTAATTGCCATTTTGGCATGGTTAATTATGATTAGTGATGCTAATCCCTAATGTTCATATATAATATAATTACTCACATAAACTAATTAACAAATCTTAATTTTCAAATTTTAGAAACTAAAATTATTTTAGTTTTTGTACAAACCCTTGTTGCTAAATCCTAAAAATACTTTGTGCTAAATCTTAGGGTTAAACCCTAAGGGTCAAACCATAAGAGTTTGGGCAAGATTACAATTATGCCATTAAAATTGCAAGCCTAAAGACCATTTTGCCCTTTTGTGCATTAAAGAGGCTAATATGTGTAGGTTTTGACAATAGGTTGAGTTGTTAACCAACTCATACCAACCCCACATGCTTAGAATGCTAGCAACAAGCAATATACACCAGCCATTCATGCACCATACACTTCTATATATAGATTGGAAGAGAGAGAAATAACATTTGTTACTTAAATTTTTCACAACACTCAAACTAAACTCTCTCAAACTCTCACCTCCGAAAATATAAGCTATATTAGTCCCAAAACACAGCACCACGTTCACCATAAACAAATCAGCAACACAAAATCAGAAATTGATCATTAAAGGTATAAAACCCTAGCATAATTTCTGTCCATCGATTATGTGTTAGATGTTAGTTTTTATTGTTAAAATATGTTGGTTGTAGTCCATTTTGACGATCTGGGTTGCTAAATGTTGGATCCATAACATTTAGAAGCTCGGATTTGTGTTTTTCAAAAATCTGGAAAATTTGTTCTTGGGGGTCTGACAACGAATGTCAGACCTTATATCTCTGTGATCTGTTACAAATTTTGTGTTTTGAAACTTTGTAGTTGTAGTCTGATATGTGCTCTACGATCTGAACTTGAAATCAGGCTTAGACCAGATGTAGATTGCAAGTTATGGAAGGTCAAACTGCGTTGACCGACCATGACTTGCCAAGTTTCTGGGTAACCCAGAAACAGCCCAGACCGGCCTGACAACATTTTAAACCGTCTTGATCTGTCAATGTATTAAGGTTTTATTGTTGTTGTGTTATCTAAGTTGTAGAGTTGTATATGTACTACATGTTGATGCTTTTATATAGCTTATATCACAATCAAACAGGAATTGAAGGATGGTCAAACTAGGCAGAAAGTCCACGGATGAACTTTCTGGGTAACCCAGAAAATTCATGAGCGTGGTTTCTGACATTGTTTGATCGGACAAGATCTTGCTATTTTGTTATTGTTATTGTGATTTTATGTGATGGATCTCTAGACTTACATGTGTTCTACAACCTGAAAGCCTAAGATCACGAAACCCGTTCATGTGTTGCAAGATATAAAGATCGATAGAAGGCAGTATGAACTGTTCTTCATTTCTAGAAAACCCAGAAATGAAGAACAGCTCTGACAAGGTTTTAGGAAGGCCAGATCTCGTTCGGTTTATGTAGTATGGTCATGATTGTTGTTGTAGCCTGAAGTGTTACACTAGTACTACACGCTCTAATGTTTAGTTGGTCCAGAATCACACTACACACTAAATTATTGTTGGTCAAACGTGACACCTTAGCAACTGACTATGCATTTCTGGGTTTGGCCAAGATCATGAAGAATACCTATAGCGACAGTTTTGTCACTATAAGTGGCCTTTAGCGACAGACAGCTTATTATTTTCCGGAAATTAAAAAAAATAGAAAAATTAGTTTTAAATTATTAAAAATACAAAATAAATTATTAAAAATTATTTTAAATTTCGAAAATTAGTTTTTAATTATTTTAATTATATTTCATAAATATTTAATATTTTTAAAATATTAGAAATATTTAATTTATTTAATTATAATATTAAATAAATTATTTAAAAATAATTTTAATATTGGAAAAATCATTAAAAATTATATTATGATATAAGAAAATATTTTAAGTTATTTTTAATGACTTTTAATATTTTGTGATAAATTTTATTAATAAATTGATATTAATGGTAATTAATTTATTTACTAAATGAATTAAATAAATTAATTAAAAATAATTTTACTATATTAAAAATTATTTTAAATAATAATAAGGTATTTAAAAATATTTTAAGTTATTAAACATAACTTTTAATATTTAAAGATAAATTTTATTAATTAATTATTATTAATGATATTAAAGTTATTTAATAATTATATTAAATAATTTAGTTTAAAAATAATTTTAATATTATAATAATCATTTAAATGAAAATAAAGTGTTTAAAGATATTTTAAGTTATAAAACATAACTTTTAATATTTAAAGCATAATTTCATTAATAGTTTAATATTAATGATTATTAACTTATTATTAAAAATTGTAAATTTATTTAATAATTATATTAAATAAATAGTTTAAAAATGGTTTTATTAAGTTAAAAATCATTTAAAAGGGGTATAAATGAATTAAAAATATTTTAAGTTATGAATAATGACTTTTAATATTTTGATAAATAGAACATTAATACCTTAATATTAATGGTAATTATTTAGAAATGATTTTAAATGTTTTAAAAATCATTTAAGGGTAATATTAATACTTTAAAAATATTTTGAGTTATTATAAATAGCTTTAATATTTTGGAAATGATTTCATTAATAGTTTAATACTAATTAAATATTAATGATAATAGAATTGATTAGTATTTAAATCATTTTAATGTGATTCCGATGTTTGAAATTTCGTGATAAATTATAATAAATGTTTTAAAAGTATATTAAGTCATTTAAAAATAATATGACTGATATTAAGTTACAGAATAGAGTCTTAGACTCGATTATTACCCGATAAGGTTGTCGTTACATCGACATGTTTCAGAAATTGATCTGGACTTAGATAATGTGATTAGATAAGTGATTATTTGTGATTCAATGGTTGTTAAATCTATGTGCCAATGTGATTAGGGTATGTGCTGACTGCAATAAGCAGTGTTATGTGTTATAGTATATTGTTCTAATAGAACGAACGATCTTATTAATGATAGGTCGTGAGATAAGCGATAAATCTAAATTGCAAACCGTAAGCAGCGCTTCAGGCAAGTATCTAACCTTTGCATTTTCTTTATGCAATGGACATGAGTAAGAATGTTTCTAAACTATATTATTACTGTACAGATTATTAACCTTATATTATATACGCTCATTGCTTATCAACATGTTAGTATATGGTAATTCAGATATATATATTCTATTCGTTAATTTCTGTAAATGGTTAAACAAGTGTCATCACTTGGATAATCATTGTATTTAATCACATGTTGATATACCTTTGTCAATTACCCGTATATATATATATATATATATATATATATATATATATATATATGTTGAATTATAGATTATTGTTGAAACAAGATAAAACCTTTGATTTGGAACCCAGACAAGTATGAACATCCCTACACGGGAAAACTTTTATGCGCCCAAGGCAGAACAGAGTGAACGATCCTATCGTTCTTGTAATGTAGTATTGATCAATGCAGGGCATAACGGGCTGATCACCCCCCGTGCCCGTAAGTTATGTCGATTTATAGATGAATTTCTGTTTAACCTTTTCGAAAATGAAAACAATGTTCATGGCATGTCACCATAACCCCAGTTATAGTCATTATGTAGTTTCAAAAATTTGAAAGAGAGTTGTTATGCTATTATTATCGGTTCAGAATACTTCACAACTATTGACTTGTTGTAGAAGAATAGTACAAAGAAAACATTTAAATCCTTTCAGCTTATATATATATAATTGTTATTACTTGCTGGGCACTCAAATGTTCATCCTTGCTTAATTTAAATGTTTTCAGTTAAGTGTGAACGACCAGAGAGCTCTGCTAAGACCAAGAAAAAAGGGAAAGGTTGCTGATTGAATGCAAATGTTATCTTGTGAAATAGTTGATATTAATATTAAGACAATTATGATATATATTATCTATCATGGGTTGTAATGAATGTTTAAAGGTTACGTACTTGGGAGCTAGACTCTGATAATTATGTAAATTAAGTTTGACTTTTATATTATTAGTATTATTCCGCTTATAGAAATGGTATCGTGAAGCACCGAGTTCGGGTTTCAAGTACCCGAGTTTGGGGTCCTCACAGTTCTCCTCCCCTAGAATTTGTTGCTGGTGCTGCTGCCGACATCTTCCCGTCATCGTTAAATCTTCTCTTCTTGAAATTTTCACTTGAGTTATTTCTTCTATTATCTTGGTCATGATTACCACCAGAGTGGTTACCATTTCTGGCACGATAATTTCCTCCACGATGGTTATCCTTGTTCTGATGACCGTTGTCATCGATACGATTATCATCGAGTTTCGATTGAGTTGACTCATTATTGCGCTCCAATAACTGAGCCCTATTCACAACATCTGAATATAGAGAAAATTTATGAGAAATGAGATATTGATGTATGTCGGGTTTCAAACCTCTCAGAAACATCCGCGTCATACGTTCCTCATTCTCCACCAAATGAGATGCAAACCTGGATAACTCCGCGAACTTCGCCTCGTACTGGGACACCGTCATGTTGTTCTATTCTAGTCTAATAAACTCTACCTCCTTCATTTGACGAATACTTTCAGGAAAGTACTTGTCATTGAACAGTTTTTGAAACGTTTTCAAAGACATGCTGAGTGTGGCTGGCTGGATATGCTTTACAGATTTCCACCAGTAATCTGCCTCGTTACGAAACATAAAAGTGGCGAATAGAACCTTCTGTTCCTCTGTGCATCCCAAGACATCGAATATCTTGGTAATTTGCTTTACCCACGTCTCTGCCTTAATCGGATCCGGCTTTCCCCAAAATTTTGGTGGTCCCAACTCTTTAAACTGCTTGGCTGTAACAAACCGTACGTTGCTATCATTTCCACCTGTATTTTGTACATGAGTCTCCCTAGTCTTATTTTGCATGAACTGCAAAAAGCTTCTAAACATCCCGTCATTCATCGTCTGATCAGTGGTATTATTTACAGGAGGAACATTGTCGTCCTGTTGCACGTTCTCCTGATTGGTGAGTAAAGGTGTCTCCATGGTCTCATTTATTCCACTGTTAACATTCTTAGTCGACATTCTCAAATACTGCCATAAAACAAGGGTTAATTTAATAAATTAACATATCACATAATATCCTTATATTATGACCGACCAACAAATAAGCTTAGGTAGGACACACTAGCGAAGGATTTACTCGTCTCTCCCTTCCTAGTTCTATTCCCCGATCTCCGTCAGAGATCATATCCCTAAACTCTGATACCAAATGTGACTCCCCCAAAATAGGTCCAATCCACCCAACCTATTCTGAGTCGTCAAAATACATGGTACAGATACAACTACAACTTTATTAATACAACATAAAAACTATGAGTTTAAATACAAATATAGTCATCTAAACAATATCCACACTCAAATAAGTCCTCATTACAATTATTAATACACTATTTTACAGAATAGTGAGAACTACTAGAACCACTTCTAGAACCATCATTCCACACTCCGACTAGTACTCGCTACATTCTCGCCTTCTGAGAAGAAAAATGGAACAACAAGGAAAAGGGTGAGCTCAACTAGCCCAGTAAAGAATATTATGACTAAGATAATATACAACAAATCATCGTTAGTCTTCAACACAAAAAAATTTTATAGAATACAATAGACAACAAATTTTAAATCAATATTCGCAGCGGAAATAATAATTCATTAGAAGAGTTAAGTAGAGAATGAAATCTACTATCATCTATGAATTTAAAAGTCCATCATCGATATTTTATCCCTGTAACATCAATCAATATACATCTTGAATCAAATAGTCATCTTTGCACTACAGGCCAAAGATATTAATCAGTCGGTCATGTTCATCTCAACACCTGTTCATCTTTGCACTACGGGCCAAAGATATTCATCATAAAATTATTAATCTTTGCACTACAGGCCAAAGATATTCAGTTATATCACCATTTAGGACTGAGGATGATGAAAAATCTTTTAAAAAAAACGAATCAAGTGAATCAAAAGAATAAATTTTAAGGATTCGTATTTCAACCAATCCGAGTTCAAAAATACTTCATAAATAATCATAGCGAAGTAAAATTTAAGCATGATCAAAACATGGATACAATCAAAGCTAGTATCCATAATAGATATCTTGGACACAGAAAAGAAAATTTAATTTTTCTGTGAATAGTGTCATATTCGTGAATAGTATCGTATACGTGAATAGTGCCGTATACATAAATAGTAACTCCGACACCAAAAAATAGAAATTTCACAAAAAATATCATCACGCTTCGTGAATAGTACTCGTGAATAGTACTCGTGAATAGTAACTCGTGAATAGTAACTTATGAATAGTAACCCTGACATGAAAATGTTCCAAATTTGATAAAAAGTTTTAACTAATATTTCGGCATAATGATATTGAAGAAATAATATCATTTATAAAGAAAATAACATCTCTTACCTCGAAAAGATAGTACTTCTGACTGGAATACTGGATATAGAGCTGAAGAGAACTTACACCGTATAGCAACACTCAAAGTATCAAAATACTCACAAGAATACGCTCGATAATATAGAGAGAGAAAGAGAAAAAAAACTTTAGTTTCTGGTATGATTTTCAATTCTAACCTAAGCACCCTATTTATAGGAAAATGCTTAGAATACCAAAGCAGAAAATTTAATATAATAATAATATATATATTATAAATTCTTACGCACACCTTTATTGATCCAAAATATCAGCCACACATGTGCCAAACTTGCCAAAAACGTTTTTCATATAAAAGTTATTTAAAACTCCAAAAAAAATAATAATCAATTAATTCGAAACTTCAATAATTCATAATAAATAGTCATTTTATCAGAAAATTCGAATCTCGCTATTTTTTATAGAAAATTCAATTCTCTACAACTTTCCAGAAGAAAGTTTTTTCAAATTCTAAACAAAAATTGATCAAAATCCACAAACGGACGATTTTATAAGCTATAATCAAATTTCAGTCAAGAAATGGGTCCACCAACATGTTTAACATATTTTAAATATTTATTGCGACAAAAATACTCTTCCGCCTCATATACTCATATATCCCACATTCATTATAAAAATATCACTATTATTATATTATAATAATATAATAAAATATTATTTTATCAGAAAAGATAAAATATCAATTTTCAACAATTGTCACTTTAAAAATTTTCTCCATCTATATCCACATAAAATTAATATTTTCCTCATTATATAAATCAATAATTAATTATTCACAAATAATATTACAGAATCACAATACTGACAACCAGACAGTTCCCAAGAAAGAGGGGGATTTCCAATAAGGATTTCTCCTTACTGGCACACAATTAGATGACCAAACCTCTCTTTAGACAGAACTTTCTAGACATTACCAATAATGTTATCTAATAATATTATTCAGATAATATGAATTATTGCTCCGATAATAAAAAATATTGTATAGTGACAATTATTGAATAACAGTAATATAAAATATCAATACAATAATTATTGAATCAATAAAATAAAATATTGACAGTAATTACTGTAACAATTATTGAGTAGTGTCTTCTTACGTAAGAATCAATAATTGGTGCAATACCGTGTGCTACTGTGCAACAACGCGTAATATTGTGTTTTAACCACCGGGTATTCCAACAGTATTAATGGTAACAACTATGTCGTTATTTATAAACAACTTATACTTGTCGTTTTCTTCATTCAATCGCTTTCCGTTATGGGGCCCACAAAAGACTGCGCTGTCGTACGAATATTTCCCGACAGTAAGAATATTTCACGACCAAACGAATATTCTCTGACAGAAATGAATATTTTATAACCACTTGCTTATTTGAAATATTAACGCATTTTACCCATAACTAACCACAATAATCAAATCAACCCTTACTATTTCAAAATAATAAATAGAGGAATTAAATTTCATTTATTAATAATTTGGGGTCTTACAACCTCCCCTCCTTATGAAATTTCGTCCTCGAAATTGACGTATGTACCTGGTATTTCGAAAAGATGAGGATACCTCACTTTTATTTTATTGATTCAATAATTGTTGCGTTGATATTTTATATTGTTGATTCAATAATTGTCATTGCACTATATTTCAAATTATCAGATCAATAATTTATATTATTTGAATAATATTATTAGATAGCAATATTGGCAATGTCTAAGAAAGTTCTGTTTAGGAGAGGTTATTTAATTGCGCACCAGTAAGGAGAAATCTTTACCGGAAGGCCCCCTCTTTCCTAGGAACGATCTGGTTGTTATTATTGCGATTCTGTAATATTATTTGTGAATAATTAATTATTAATTTATATGATAAGAAAAATATATATTTTATGTGGATATAAATGGAAGAATTTTTAAAAAAGTGACAATTGTTAAAAATTGATATTTTATCATTTCTGATAAAATAATATATTATTATATTACATTATAAATGTATAATGCGATAATATAATAATATAATAATGGTGATATTTTTACAATGAATGTGTGATATACGAATAAATGAGGAGAAAGAGTATTTTTGTTGTAATAAATGCTAAAAAATATGTTAAACATGTTAGTGGATCCTATTTTTGACTGAAATTTAATTATAGCCTGCAAAATCGTCCGTATGTAGATTTCGGTCAATTTCTGTTTAGAATTTGAAAAAACTTAAAGCTACGAAGTTGTAGAGAATTAAATTTCCTATGGAATGGACATAAGATTTAAATTTTTCTGATAAAAGGGCTATTTATTATGAATTATTGAAGTTCCAGAATAATTAATTTTTGGAGTTTAAAATATTTATTTTAAGAAAAATATTTTTTGCAATTGGGCGGGCCCCACATGTGTTGTAAATGTGCTGAATTCAGATTTCAAGAGGTGGGCGTGAAAAAATTTAATAAATATTATTATTTTATTAAATTTTTTGATTTGGTGTTCTAAGCATTTTCCTATAAATAGGATGCTTAAGTTAGAATTGAAAATCACACCAGAATCTAAAATTTTCTCTCTCTGAATTATCGAGCGTATTTGTATGAGTATTTTGATACTTTGAGTGTTGCTATACGGTGCAAGTTTTTTTCAGCGTTATATCTGATATTCCAACCAGAAGTACTATTCTTTTGAGGTAAGAGATGTTATTTTCTTCGTAAATGATGCTATTCTTTCAATATCATTAATTATACCGAAATATTGGTATGAATTTTATTATGAAATTTTTACCTTTTTTATGTCGGGGTTACTCTTCACGTACACAATACTATTCACGTATACGATACTATTTACGAATACGGCACTATTCACAGAAAAATAAATTTCTCTTTCTTTGTTCAAGTTGTCTATTGTGGTTACTATCTTTAATTGTATCCATGTTTTGATCTTTATTTTTGAATTCTGCTCCATGCTTGATTATGATGGAGTATTTTTGAACTTGGATAAACTGTAGTACGAATCCCTAATATTTGTCCTTTTGTCTCATTGGATTCATTTTCTTTAAGATATTTTTCATCATCCTCAGTTCTAAATGATGATATTACTGAATATCTTTGGCCTGTAATGCAAAGATGAATGATTAATTGATGAATATCTTTGGCCCGTAGTGCAAAGATGAACAGGTGTTGAGATGAACATGACCAACTGGTGATACAAATGAATATCTTTGGCCTGTTGTGCAAAGATGAATATTTGATTCAAGATGTATATTGATTGATGTTACAGGGATAAAATATTGATGATGGACTTTTAAATCTTAGAAGATAGTAGAATTCATTCTCTGCTTGACTCTTCTAATGGATTGTTGTTTCCACTGCAGTTGTTAATCTAAAACTTATTGTCTATTATATTCTATCAGATTTTTCCCTGTTCAAGACTAATGATAATTTGTTGTATATTATCTTAGTCATAATATTCTTTACTGGGCTAGTTGAGTTCACCCTTTTCCTTTTTGTTCCATTTTTCTTCACATGAGGCGAGAATATAGTGAGAACTACTCGGGATGTGGAGTGATATTTCCAGTCAGTTGTTTTAGCAGTCCTCACTATTTTATAAAATAGTGTGTTAATAATTATAATGAGGACTCCTTTTGAGTTTGAATACTGTCTATTAGACAATATTTGCATTTAAACTCACTATATATGTGTTGTTGTATTTTGCATGACAATTGTATTAATGAAGTTGTATTTGTTTCTGTACAATGTATTTGGCGACTCAGAATGGGTAATGTATACCTATTTTGGGGGCATCACATTCACTATATCTCTATGTGAATTAAAATCAAATAAGGTTTAAATTCTAAGTTCTTTATTGATTACATGCGATGTTAAGTATATCTCTATCCTAAACATACATCAAGATTCTATTAAAATGCAGAATTCAAGAACACATGCTATTGTGATTAGGTCTAGATTCATACATCATTTCTCGAGTCCATACAAATCCACATAAAATTAGTGATCAAACAATTCATAAATTAATTATAAATCACAATAGATAAACTAAATTGATGGCTTTATTAAACTGAAATTAAGGCATGACAATCATTGTTCAACACTAAAGATCCATTGCAAGCCTAATTAAGAATTTAGTTCATCATAGATAAATTAAAAACTGAATAAATTAATGAATTCATCATCCCAATTACAAGAACTGAATTAACGAAATAGAATAGTACAAAACCACCCTTCTTTGCCTTCAATTCTGTAATCTTCGTGAATCTCGCTTCTTTGCTTTGCTCCTCCAATGTTCTTCTCTCAATTAGGGCTCCAAATTGCTATTGTTTGATTGTTGATTAAAGTCTCTCTTGTATGTGTGTATCCCCGCATAAGTCATGTAAAACACAAAAAAGGTAACCTCAAAATCCGACCACAAGACTCCATAAAAGTTATGGACAGGAAGGATTCCTAATTTTAAGTAAGTTAAGATAAGGGGTTGTCTAGCTTATGTGAAAAGGTTTCAAATGATAAGCTTGGGATAAGATTTTACAAGTACAGATTTGTGGGATATCCTAAAGTAAGTTTAGGGTATATGTTCTATAATCCTAATTAGCAAAATGTGTTTGTTGCAAAACATGCTGCCTTCTAAGATAAAGATGTTTATCATTGAAGGGGCTAGTGGGAGGATAATAGATCTTGAAGAGTTCAAGAACCACAAAATACTATAAGTCAAATAAGAGGAACCTGTTGATAGAACTATTGTACCACAACCGAATCGTAAATCTGGAAAAGTACCGAAGATACCTAGGAGGTATGGATTCATCATGGATGATGATGATGAGGTACGTATCATAGAAGATGATGATCCAGTTACATATGATGAGGTAAGAGTTGTAGACACTCAGAGAAATGGATTGAAGCAAGCTTCTAAAAAATGGAACATTCGTTTTGATGAAACAAATCAAAAGAGTTTGATTTTATCACAAATAAGAATGAACCTAGTGTGTACAAAAGGGTCGATGGGAGCGCCGTGACATTCCTAATATTATATGTTGATATACTATGGATAAGGAATGATATACTAATGTTATAATCAGTAAATATAAAGTCGTCTAAACATTCCTCCATGAATGATTTTGGAAGAGTATCTTAATTGAGGATACAAATCTATATAGATAGATTTAAGAGGATGCTCGACTTAACCCAAGAAACGTATATTCATTTGATGTTAAAGTCGTTTAGCATGGCAAACACCATGGGATGTCTCATGTTGATGAGCTCTGGAGTGTATCTCTCTTAATAGTCCCCATAGACTTATAAAAGAGAGATCGCATGAGTGACAATTATGTATACAATGAAATATACGAGACCTGATGATAATCAGTTATATTTTGGAGAAGATCACTGTAAGACAGTGAAAAATATCTTAAAGTACTTAACCGGCACTAAGGATGTGATTAAATTTATAGTGGGTCTAAATTAAAACTAGAGGGCTTAACAGACTCAAGTTTTCCAGACAGACCAAGACGACAGAAAATTCACTTTAAGGTAAAGGGTTACCTTGAACAGTGGTGCAGTGAATTGGAAAGGTTTCAAACAGCAAAGAGTTGTTGGTTTAGTGATAAAGACAAAGTATATAGCTATAAATGAAGCTGCAAGTTGATTGTTTGGATGAAAAGTTCATTATAGAACTAGGAATAGTTCCTAAGTCTCATCTTGGATCTAAACATGTGTTGTGGCACTTTCATTTGATTATAGGAATCATTAAAAGATGAAAAATCTCTATAGAGATAGTGGACTCTCAAGAACAACATTACATATCCATTAACTAAAGCTTATCCAACAGCAGGATAATCGTCACTTAGAGAAGAAGGGTATGAGATACCATGGTGATTGGCTTTAGTGCAAGTGGGAGATTGAAAGTAGTATGCACACAAGTCAATCTTGTTTGATGATAAAACATATACTTTGTAACAATCTTATTCATTTATTAATAGAAAGTATTAATTTATTAAAGGCTTTTAATTATCTACATGATGCTGCTTTATAATATGTGATAAACTCATAGTTTTAAGCAATGCTTTTAGAATAATGATGATGATCATTCTAATGAGATCTAAATTCTTAGAAAGCTTAAAACTAAAATAGTTCTTAATCATTGGATTACTAAATTGAGGATTAGTGAATCCGGATAGATTGGTATATACGTTGCTTGCTCATTAGATGAGGATGATTGATCTCATGATCATTTGAGCAGAGACATTAAAGCAAGTATGTAGGTGCTTATTAGAGAATAAGTTCACTGAACGTGGCTCGCTAAGGAAAACCTAATGGAGTTTTACTTGCCTGTCAATAAGAATTCTTGTAGTGATAGTAGTACAAGTGATCCTTGAACTTGAGATCATCATAGTATCTTGTGTATGATAAATTATACTTTGAATTATTCCTTAAGACCCTTAGGGTATATCAAAGAGTATGATTGGGTATAATAAGTCGTACATGGAGATAATGTATGATCAATAAAGAATCTACCGCCTCTAGTAAAAGAAGAGAAATGTCTTATGTGATTCGATAGATGACAATCCAGTAGTCCTTGGCCAAGGCAGAATGAAATTAAAAAGGAGTTTCTAATTTGCATTATTTAGAGTTGTGCATTTAAGAATCGAAATACATATAATTAAATAAAATAAGACTTGACAGTAATTTCATGTCTTATATTTAATTGGGACATTGTATGGTGGAAGGATTGAATTGTACGATAACTATTTACTCAAAGGTTCTTTTATGTTTAATGTTGAAATCTATATTATTTGGAAATTCGTTAATCGCTAGGGAGACTTATCCCTATTGTAGAATAAATATTATTTATTTAAATAAATTAATAGTTTAATTTATTTATTTAAATAAGATTAGAATTGTTCTAATTGATTTATTCACAGCCAGTTTAATATGGAAAACCTAAAGAGTCACACCATAAAAGGAAGAATAATTATTTAAGAAGTTAATGACATAATCGTAATAATAAGTTAAGTATATTTAATTTAATCTATGTTGATAGAATAAATTAAATAGCTTAATATTTATTATTTAATATTTTGGAAATATTAAATATAAATTAATAAGAGGAGTCTTATTATTATTATTATTACTATTATTATTATTTAATTCTTAAAGGAGTTTGGGAATTAATTAATAAAAGTATTCTCATATATCCTAATAAGATTAGGAGGCTAATTAATTAAAATAGTTTAATTAATTATTCCTAAAAAAATTGGGAGCCTAATTAATTAAAGGAGTTTAATTAATTAAAATAAAACAGAATTTCTTAATTGTTAAGGAGGGTTGCCTACATCTATAAATAAGAGGAGTTTTATTATGGGTGAGGATAGGTTGACACTTTCACAAAACACGTGAATACGTAATTCTAATAGTTGGGAGAGTACACCATTTTCTATGAGAAATAAAAAAACTAGGATTTTGCCAAATACTCATCTTCTTGAATCTTTCTTCTTCCTTGATGGATTACCTCTAGAGATCAAACACTTGGGTGGCTAACATTGATCAAAGAAAGGGACCAAACCCGGTGGATTCAAGTTGAACATGAAAATGATTAGAGGTGAACTGTACCTGAGGAAGCTCGAATCTTCAAGGGTATAATTATTGTTCTTTATTTTTTCGTTTAATTAATAATTTTGCATAAAAGATGATCCGGGTATATGGTTTGTAAAATTTAAAACTCTATTTTTTCCATGCTTCCGCTTACTTTGTGCAATTTGATTGCGTTCATGAATATTACAAACCTAATATCATCAGCTCTACTACTTAATGAAGAAGGAATATGATAGGCCAATGGCCTATCATATGGCTGATATAATTAGAGAGACACTGATATTTGGACAACTACATTACTTCATTACTTATTAGTAAAATGGTCCTCATTCTACTAAAGTTAATTCCTTTTGGGCTTATTTAATCAATTATAATAACTTAACATTACAACATTAAATTAAGTTATGAGCACATGTGTACATACCCACGTATAGGAAGTATACTTATATTTTAAATATGCACCAATATAATCTTATATCCCAAGTACATTGGGCTAGTCCAAGTAATATTTTAATTGGGCTAAATATAATTCAGTTGGGTATTCTCAATCCATTATTCCCTATCACACATAAATATCACAATGATCAATATCAATCATTTATTATCTTTCCATTAATTCTCTTTTAATAATTCTAGTTAAACCTTTAGTATGGTTTAACTTTAATACTCATGCCACACAAGGCTCATTTATCCCACTTACTAGAGTTATATAACTCAATCTCATAATCTTAATAAAATATTAGGGGTCTAGGCAACATTTGACTTTTTCTCAATTCCACGTTATTTTAATATTCATTTAATCTAAAGTTTGTGTGACACACTTTACCTTAATGCTAAATTATTTAACTTATTTTAAATAATTGCACACTTGTAATATATAGAACTACTATACTAGGCTGCATGAATTTTATACTCATAACACCTTTATTTTAAGATAACCATTTTCTTAGAATAATTAGTATGTACAAAACTAATTATTATACTATAATTCTTCAATTCCTTTTCTTCCATAAATTGTCATAACACATTTTCAGTTAGTCATAACTTAAATATTAACTTAATGCATAAATCTCTAACTAATATTTATTTATAATTATATAGGTTCTCTTCTTTTATTAATCAATTATCTTTCAAATATTAACTCTTTTTATATATTACAATACTATGTAATATATTTAAAATATCAAATTAACATATTCCTTTCATCATCTTATGTAAAACACATATAGTAATTCACCGTCTTATGTGAGTGAATTAACTCCTTTTCATTTACTATCACGTCACCACCATACAAGACTTTATAATATTTCATAATATCACTTAATTAACCAATATTTATTCCGGGTTAATTAATTAACTCTGATTCAAATAATGTTTTGCTTACTTAATCTATTCATGAACAACTTAATCATCAATTAAGACTTTTATTACACGTGAACCCCTAATATATATCTCTAGAAATTCAAATTTCACAACATACTCAGAACCTTTTGCAGACCGGTGCATCTGCGCTGGTCATAAGCTTGGAAGTGGCGCAACTGCGCCACCTCCACTTCAGACGCAGATAATTTCTTGCCTAGCAAAAACAGAACCTACCTTTATAAATACTTTGCACATACTTCATAAATGTTAACTCATCTAAAATCAATCTCTTCTTTGATTTCACATCATCAATTACTACTTTCTTTAATAATTTAAATATCAAGCTTCAAGTTTTAAAACTCTATTTTTCCTTAATAGTTTAACCAACTATAAAATCTCATTTATGGGTTTCTTTCCACCAATAACACAAAATTCAATATATAACACATATATATTATTATTCAAGCCCGACACATCCTATAATAATAATTTTATTTATTAAATTCTTATTTTAATTATTTCTGAAAATTCGAGTTATCACAAAACCATTCCAGAAAGCTATTTCCAGAAGCTACACAATGACATCGGGCTTGACCTTTTCCGAATTCGGGAAGATGGGTTCATGATCAGGACAACATCTTCAAGTCTCCGAAGGCTGTCCGTTGATCTGTCTTGCGAAGTTTGCACTCAGTATTGCTACGGTGGCTCTTTCTGAGCCTATCCTCAACCGAAAAATTGTTGTTTATGTTGGGTTGTCAACATTACACATTTGCTCTCCCGGAGTTGACTCCTAGGTTGATGTGGCTGTGGCTGTCCCTCGGGGTTGTCTCTGGGGTTCAAGTTGTAGCTGTCTTCTCTCGGGGGTTGTCTCCGAGGTTGATTTGATGTCTCACGGAACTATCTCCGGAGTTTGATTTTTGTTGATTTTGTGTTTCCTCAGGGTTGTCTCTAGGCTTGAAGTTATTTTTCCTCGGGGTCGTCTCTAGGGTTGAAGTTATCTTCCCTCGGGGTCGTCTCCGGGAGTAAAATTGTCTTCACTCAGGGTTGTCTCTGGGGTGAAAAAAGACGTTTTTGACCACCTGCATAGTTAGTAAAAAAAAGTAAATTTTGGAGTGTCTACAATAAAAATTAGAGATAATAATAAATTTAATATATTTTATTAGGATTATAGTTTTTCTACTTATATTCACAAAAAGTAGTATAAATTTTGATTAAGAAAATAATTAATTTGATAAAAAACAATTAAACTAAACAAGTTTTTGAGGCCTGAGGAAGTATTTTAAATTGAATGGAATACTTGAATGGATTTGCCTTGTAGTAAGCATAAGGATAGCCAAATCAGAGAAGAAGTGGATGAAAGAAGAGAAAAAGAAGAGAAGAGAGACGATAAAGAAAGAAGACAGGCAAAACAACCTACCTGCTGCCGCGCTACGGCCGGAGAAGTGCTGCCGAAGTCACGCTACGGCCGGGGAACTGCTGCCAAAGTCGTGCTGCCGGAGTCGCCGCTTGAAGCCGTTGGAGTTGTTGACTGAAGTTGCCGCGGGAGTCCTCTTCTTCTCCCTCTCGATTAAAGCCCTAAAAGGTGAGTTCCCTTTTTCTCCACGCGCAGATCTGCTTTTTCTCTTTCCATCTCGTTTTCTTCTTCTTCATATTTACCCACACCCCCGACTCACCCGGTGAGCAGTGCGGTAGGGGTTGCCGCACCACTGCTTCTTAGCTTGATAGCATCCCATATCGTTGTAACTCTTTACTTTTAAATTCCATTTATTACCGCTTATAGGTAGATTACTGTAATGATATTTTGTTGGCATTGATCGTATCGAATGTTTTAGAGACTATGAAACTCTAGTGCAGCCTTTTCTGGTTCTGTTTCTAAGTTAGTATACTTATTTTTATTAATTTGTTGAGTGTTCATTTATTCCCATCAGTTGATGCTATTAATGCATATATTATTTTGCATTCAGTATTCTTGTTGACATTAAACTGCACTAGCCTTTCACTTGAATACCAGAATCTGAACATTTCCCGTTAATATTTTGAATTTTTTATTTTAAATATATGCAGGAATTTATTTATTGCATTTCTGTTTGAAAGGCTGGGATTACATACATGAGTCGGTGTGTGGCAAAGTCGGTACCAAAACAGGCAGGGACTAAAATCAAGTATGGTTTTAGATACTTCGGTTGATTGATGTTTTTTTGGGGTGCACAAGCCTTCAATTATCAAATAGGTATTGTGAGAAAATCATGGCCTCCAAAGGTCCAAGGTCTAAATTTGATCAGGAGACCCGAGCCAAGCGGCAAAAGGTATGTTTACGGAATCTACAGTTGGAGTCTTTATATTTGTACCTGTTGCTCATTTTGGATGGGCTAGTTCGTAGTGAGATGAAAAGTTAAAGTCAAATTTGATATCCTTTTGTTGGTCTGTACGTATACTAGTGTACATGGCACACACATGTATGCACATATTTTCCACTCTGGTAGTTGTCGAGAAAATTAATTGTAGTGTAGATATTTTTTTAAATTTAAATTTAAAATTTTGAAATAGAGAGATTTGTCCTTACAAAATTGTGGTAGCTTCAGAAAACGGTAACATTTGTGCTCTTTAGCCTCTTTTATGTACATGGTCGTCACTACTCTGGGTGTCTTTTAATTAAATATTTGCCACTACTTGCTAATATAAAAGGAAGTAGAAAATGGGTAACACCATGAAACCAAACCCCTTCTCGCTTAATTAATAGTAAATACCATTTTAGTTACCTTTGGCTGAACACCATGGTGATGAACCTTAATTTCAGGATCCACTATTAATTTAGGAAAATGTTGGAAACTAACTTTGTATTTGTAACTTAGAAAGAGTGAAGGAAAGGAAAAGAATAACAAAAGAAAAATATGAACTAGAAAACCCCTCCTAATGAAGACAACTCCAATAATAATATATAGTGTCAAGTGCTCCCTTCATTCTACTTCAATTGTTATGGTTCTAAACCATGTGTGCGCCAAAAAGTTTATGCCATTCAAAAATATTCTGTCATATTGTTTGATCTAAATTAGTATTCAACACCTTAATTACAATTTGAACAAAAAAAATGAAAGATAGCATACAATTGTGTTCATTATTCCTCTTCCCAAGCATACTATTAAACCATTTTTTTAAAACTCATTGAGTGCATTTTATGCTCTATCTCACTTCCTATTAAACGAGTGCGTTTTACGCTCCATCTCTCTTCTATCATATGTTTATGAGTGAGTGTGTTTTACGCTCTATCTCAACCCACCACCACATGTTAACTTGGGAAGGTTCAAATTTTCAAATAATCCAAGTTTTCCCTAAACTTATATTTATGTGCCTAAATCTTGCTTCTAATGATGCTTAAATAAAAATTTTAAAGTTTCAATGATATCTCCCACAAGCATTTAACCACAAACTTTTTCTAAGCCCAATCTAGCTAAACAGATGTATATGTGCTCATAAGTGAAAAAGAATCAAAAACAATATAAAACCACTATTAAGGCAAAATATAGACTAAGCATGTTCCTCAATTTTACAAATTAATCATATTCTTATCATTGGCCATAATCACTTTCAATCAAACCATTGTTCAAGTTATACTAAAACATCATATCTAACATGCAAATCTTGCAAAAACAAATCAAAAACAAATTGCTCAACTACCAAATAAACAAAACAAAAACACCACCCCCAAACTCAAACTAGACATTATCCTCAATGTATAAAATAGAAAAAAGTCAAACAGAGGACTTCCCTAAGGTATGTCAAGCAACATCATCAACGTCCTCGTCTGCTGAGTTAGGAGTGTATTCCATTTTAATCGATACTTGGTACCTGAAAACATTTGTCCATAGTTGTTAAGGTGTCACATAGGCGACGCCTAGGCATCCAGGCGATGAAAAAATGATACGGCGATGAGCGCCTTGAGGTGGAGCTGCTAAGGCGTGCGCCTCGAGACGCCTTGGGACGCTTTGGACGCCTTGGCGACGAATTGAGACGCCATGAGGCACGCCTTAGCAGCTCTGACCCGATCAAAGTATTTTACAGTTATGATCCATTAACCCATGACCTATCGATTAAAAATCCATGACCCATCGATTAAAAACCAGGGAGAAAGGAAATAAAACCTTGAAAAACTTATTAGTAATCGGATTCGACACATCTTTATCAGACTACATATTTGTGATGACAACCATATTTTCTATGCAGTGTTTGTTGAATTCTTTATTTTTTTTACTAATTTTTAATATCAAGTGTTTTGTTTTTGAATTGTTATTGCTAAGTAATTACATAATTATGCCTTTAATGTTATTCCATAGTGTTATGTTTTGAGCTTTAATGTATATGAAATTTTATTGTCAATATATTTGTTAAGTAAAATAAATAATATATAAATTGCACATTGTAAACGATTTGTCGCTATACGCACGCCATGGCGGTCGTCTTGTCGCCTAGGCGTCCAGGCAGTTGGCTACCGTCATGACTCGCCTTGGCGCCGTGACAATTATGCATTTGTCACAACTAATTAAAATGCAATAAAATGAAGATAAAATAAACTATAGCCAAAATATTTTTGAAATACTTGGGAAGGGGTGTGAGAATGCTAGTAATGATTCAAGTGTGCTTAAATGTTTAAAATATCCTTTTGATCATCTAAATTTACGTTTTTCCTTCATCAAAAAGACAAAAACCTGTTGTCCGATTATGGTATTGACAATTTTCGTGCAAGTATATATGGTCAACAAGTAATATAACGATAAGTAGAGTGTCGATCTCACGCGGAGTATTGCTAATAATTGACCAAGGACTAGTTTTATATCAATTTAGTTTTATTTAGACAAATGATAAATAGTATGAAATTAAATTAATTAAACTAAAATAATAAACTACAAAGCAAAGCTGAATATCAGATTTAAATACTAAGATTATAATTTACCCCAGTGCCTCATTTAAATCTCTTATCTCTTTTAAATTAGTTAATCATAGCAAATCGTTAATCGAGAATTCTGCAATATTTATAAAACCTCTTCTGATAATTAAATAAAAATATTCCTTCTAATTAAATTACTACATCCTATGTGAAATAATTTAGTACAACTTTAATAAGCTTAGATTCTCACAATGGTTACACACGACATATAAGTATGTACCTATCCTATATACAAATCATTTTATTTAATCCTAAGAAGAATAATCAAGTTATCATATTCAGATCTAAATCCATCTTCCAATTTCATACAAGTTATCATAATAATTGTTGATCAAACAATCATATATGAAACATGAAATATAATAAACGATTTATACATGATCAACAATAATCAAAAAGAGAGTAAGTCAATTTAAACTAATCATTGGGTTCCATTGTAATCTTAATTGAAAATTAGTTCATAGCTTAAGAAGAAAACATCATCAAATTAATAAATAGCATCCTAAAAGTACACAAGAATTAAAGGAAAAGAATAGAGATAAAAATGTGTCGCAGCTCTTGATCTCCACGCTCATACTCGAAATCTTACTCTCCTTTGTATGTCTCCTTCTCGCTCATTCGAAATCTGAGTAACAATCCAAGCCTTCGTATCCGATATATGATGTGTTGTGTAATCCCAAGTCCAATAGGATAGTACAACAATGCAGCTAAGCCATCCCAGCACACTAGCCCAACTCGACAAGCACCAACGCCGCGGCGCCCCACACAAAGCGCAACAGCAGCATTTCTGACTCCTCAACGCTGTGGCGTCAATGCCCGTCGCTGGGGCTCTACCGCGCACACGCCCTTCTCCTGCCATCTGCGCCTCAGCGCCCCAAATCCAAGCCATGTTGCGCGCTGCTTCGCTTGCTTGCCGATGCCTGCGCCAATCTGCCCCAACGCGCTCCAATCTGCGCCTAATTGCCACACCAGTTACTCGTCTTCTGCACGCTGAGCCACATTGTTGCATTGGTCAACTCGACTTGTGATTGCTTACGTTGATTTCAACTTAAATTCAACTAATTCCTATATCTTCGCATTCCTACACAAAACAAATAAAACACATAAAAAGAATAGAAAATACCCGAAAACTCACAATTTCATCAAGTTAAAAATACTCAATTCGCAGGTATAAAACTCATTCATCATATACACAAATATGTCAATACGGCTTACACTCGGCGCCACAAACATGGTTTTGAACCATTCTAACTTAAATAACACGATTATAAATTCGGAAGAAAATTTGGAATAAAATGGGAGTTGTTGTATAAGCAAATTACATTGTATAAGCAAATTTCATTTCTATTATGCGAGTACTGCAAGTACAATTGGTGACCCATTGTGTTAGTAAAATGGGAAATATGTACAAGTGTTGCACATTTAGTCATCAAAGATTTGTGTTTCATTAGTTCTCATAAATAAGCAAAAGAGACTTATTTTTTGGAATGAAGGGAGTATTAGTTTTTCAGTTTCTTTACTTTCCCTTTCTTGGCATTGAAAACCCCTTGCAATAATGTACATGAGGTGCTCTATCAAAACCATAATATTTGTAAACCAAAATTAGCAAACCAAACCTTAAATCAAACTTCAACTAAAACTAGCAAGTACGTAAATCTAGACTTAACTCTTGAGCTTTTGTCTTTATTTGCTTAGTCTTATGAGTTACCACATCTTTAATGATTAAGGTTAACTTCTAGTTCATTCTCCGTAAATGTGATTAGTCATCAAAATTGAGCATTATTTGTATTGTTTGAGTGAAACTTCAGTATCTTTGTTTTCCCTTGAAAAATTAATAATTATAAGTGAAGTGTTTCTACAAGCAAAAGTTAGAAAGAATTAGAGTTTGAGCGGGTGAGAATGAGGAGATTTAACATGAAAGTAATGGAAATGGCATCTAAGGAAAGCATAAGTGCATTAAAAAAATAGATATATAAGGAAAGCTAAATAATCACATTTCGAAACATACCTTTTATTCATAAGATTCAATGGACAATAAACAATGAAACATGATGACAAGATAAAAGGAAAACACCAGAACATGGACCCAAGGATGACATAGGATAACGAAAATTTCAGAACATGGACCCCTTTTAATGACCCCTACAGGATTTTAGGATAGAAAATAGCAACAACTATAGCTGAGAATGAATGAGGGGAAAAGATGACATAAGAATTATAGGCACTATTTGGAGCTACATGTGTCACCCACACCTTTATATTTATTTATACATTTAATAAAAAAGAACATTTATTAATTAAAAAAAGGGACTACAATAGACTAGGTGGACAATAACCCTAGTATTCAATAACTTAAAAGATAAGGAATCCCCTTTAAGCAGTCTAGCATTAAGCTCATTCCAAACAAACAAATTCCCCCTTGAACTGACAAGGCACACTTTCACAAATTTTTTGGCACTCGTGCTTTCAAATCCTCGAAAGCTAATTAACACCTTATCTTCCTTTGAAGCTTGACATGCCCACTTCTCTCCAAACATTCCAAAGATAAAGCTTCACAAACATGACAATGCATAAATAGATAAGCATGTGTCTCATACTTTTGTGTACATAAAGCATAGTTGTCACGATACCACGACGAGATACGGCGATAGCTGACCGAGGTGCATGCCATGGTGTCGGTATGACGATAAGTCATTCATAGGGTGCAATTTATACATTTTTTATTCTACTTCAAAATTACATTGGAGTTACATGAGATTTTATGATTTATGTGGTCAAAATTATAACTTTTATGATTTTTGTGGTCAAAATTATAACTTTGAAGGGTTATTGTACATGCAATTAAACTATGTTGTAACTAATAATTCATGGAGAAAGAGAGGGTTACTTTTTAAAATAACAAATAATTATTTTATTACTTTTTTAAGAAAGATTTTTTTTTATATTATTTAGTTAAAAAAACATTTATTTGTTAAAACAAATAATCATGTTGATCCAACACTTGGAGCACAACTATTTTGTTTTTGTTAGAGGGCAATTAATTAACACAAAATCTTTAGTGGATGACAACTATAGTCAAATTGAAAAAAAAGAGAGAACACAAAGTATAGTTGGTGACAGCTATCAACCAAGAAGTCAAAAGTCTCTTTATTCTATCTTCTTTTTTTGCCGGTCTCTTACTCTTTTTCTTTCACGTTTTCTTCTTTGTATTTTTCCTTTTCTCCTTTTGCAGCAAGACAAAGATTTCATAGCACCTACTGTGTGTGCGTCCCAAGTGGGTTGAAGTTTTTAGGGCTTTCTTTTAATTCGACCAAACTGCCAAGGTGCTCGCCTTGGCAGCTAGGCGTGCCTCAACGATGACTTGTGGATGCCTAGCTGCCAAGGTGAGAGCTTTAACAACTTCCTCTAAGGCGAATGTCGACTTGCTGTTTGCTCTTGCGCCTGGACGCCAAGGCGTCGTCTAGGCAACTATGACGTAAAGTAAATGCTAAGAGACGGGGCAATATAGCGTTTGTGATCTTAATAATAATCGTTAGTGTTCAATCTTTGTAAAACCAGAGACTAATCAAAAGCCTCAACTTTGAAAGGACCACTGCTGTCACCCATTCTAGTCCTTGAATTCATATATTAGGGTTTGAGTTTTGTCCTACCTTTGGTCTCCTTGATGTCACATGTGGATTGAAGGAATGAAATGAGTCTAAATGAAATGGATGTAGGAATGAAATTTAAGAAGGAATGCAATGATTTTTTTAGTATCCCAAGTGGCAAATGCATGTCTGATTGAATCTAGGAATGTAATCAAGAATGGAATAAAAATAGCAAATTGACCCAAATACACTAGAGAATAAGAGAGTATCAAATACCTCTCACTAAAAAGATATTTGGTGTTGGTAGTGGTGGTGGTGGCGTTAGCGGTGGGTGTGGTAGTGAGAGGGCACCATTGGTGTTATGGTAAGAGGATATAGTTGTCAAATTTAGCTATTCCACCACCTCCCTAATGGAATGAAAATAAAGCGATGGAATGTATTCTCGCTCCATTGGAATGGTCCATTCTGTCGGAATGAGTAAACCAAACACACTTTTTTTCACTCTGTCAAAGGAGAAGAAAGATATTATTTTGGTAGTATTGGATGTTAATGAAGTGATATGTACAAGATCCCTTGTCAAGAGGTTTGGAGCTATTTGTGAAAGTTATGTGGATTCTTGAAGGATGAGCTCAGGAGGATTCATTTAGAAACTCATGCTGAAAAAGTGGATGCTTTTCCATCAGGGGCAGAATTGTTAGAAACCGAAATAAATGATATAAGAGCATCTATTTAAATATCAAGAACTATTGGGCTATAAAATTTATGTTGAAGTTTGATCTTGTAATTTTTTTTTCCTGCTCTTTTAAAAGTTGTGACTAGCATGTTACTTTTAATGAGCTTGAAGCATTTTGCTTTAAGCATAGTGCAAACAGTTTATTGTATTTCTCTTCCCTGGGGGGGGGGGGGAGTAGTTGTATTGAACAAGGTATATTGCGAAAAGGACTACAAGTGCACCTACTCTAGCCGTGGTCCAAACCACAAACCAGGCACGCTTGTCTTGAGAGTTGCAGGGTCTATTATGAGTACTTGAGCTTTATTCATGTTATTTAGGAACTTTAGTAATTTCTTGTCTTATTATCCCAAAAAAAGAAGTAATTTATTATCTTAGGACTCAAGTATCTTAGCTGCCTATGTAAAAGTGTATTGATGTATTGGATGATTTTGCTTTTATTATTGGTAATTTAATATTATTACTCTATAAATTTTCTGCTGTCTTTCGACTATTTCCCCTTCTTATCCATCTTCTCCTTCCTAAATACATCCGCTGTCAGATTTATGTGATGGCAATCTTTTAAGTTTCAAATCCATCACTTGGGCCAAGTAAATAAATTCCAAGATGTGAAACTAGTGTTTGAGTTGGTTGATACCTTCTTTACTAGCTTGTTCCAGTTAATCTTCACTTCATAAACCCTTGATGGTTGTGTAGCTCTCTCTTTGGAGTGTTAGGAGAGGAGTGGGCATGTTCGAAAGATATGTTGTTAGTTCATTTTTGAGGATTTGGAAGTAAGAGAGATGTCAAAATTTTATGGAAGTACGTATTTGTTTTCCATTTTATGGGAAATTTGGAATGAACGTAATGCTAGACTGTTTAGAGGAAGTTGCTCTTCTTTTAAGCTGTTAAATGATAGAATTATTTTTCTTGCTTCTTTATGGGCTTCTTCTGTGGGGAGAGGCATTTCTGCGTCTGATTTGTGTAGAGATTGGAAGGTTGCACTTTTTTAAGTGCTCTTTTTTATTTTTATTTTTAGTCCGTTGAGGGTGAATTTCTTGTTCCCCTTTTATTGTATTCTTTCTTTTCTATTAATAAAATTTCTTCTTTTATAAAAAATAAATAAAAATAAACCCTTGATGGTTATTTTTTTGTTATCAACTATTCAAAATTGAAGTGAAACTTTCAATGCTTGGGAGTCCACATATGTGCATTTGTTCCATCTTTCATTTAGTATGTGTAATAAATGTGACACATTTGTTCTGTATCCACTAGAGATGTTGCAAGTGGTTTTGAGTGGTTGTGCCTGTAGATATGTAAATATTTTAGGTACTTTGAAAATGAAAAAAGATACGTCATGCATATTCTTAGCTATATTCATGTACACATTTAAATCTAAAAATAATATAAATGTTGAAGAAGTGACAGTCATAGGGGTTGAAGGTGGTTTCTTTGTTATGGCCCACCTTTTGCTTGTGACTTCTGTTAGAGTGTGTATGCAAAAGTCCCACGATAAATATCTTTGAAAAATATATTTAGTATATATTGGCTAAGGCCAACTCTTTCCATTGCCAATTGGTGTTAGGGTTAGAGAGCTTGATGGCATTATATGATATCTTTTACAAAGATCCTTGAGGTGAAATTGTAGGACCTTTTGCTGCTAGTGATATTATTGGCTGGTTTGGAGCTAGATACTTTTGCATGGATCTGCTTGTTCGTCTAGCAAATGCATCGCCAAACACGCTGTTGCATTACTTGGTGATGTTATTCCCGCCTTGCGGGCAAAGGCCCGTCCTCCACCGGGATTTGTTGGCTCCAAAACATAATTAAATATCAGATGCTATAAGTAGGCCAGCAGCCTCGGAAGTCTAAATGCAGGTTCAAGTGAGATTTTATATGATAAGAAATGAACCAACGTATAAAGTATAAACAGGGTTCAACGGATGCTGAAAACAGGTTTCTGGAATCTGGTGACACTAATGTCTGTTAATATCAGCAATACACCATCTGAGAAGTTTGCTCCTGGTGAAGGTACATGGATATTTTGGTTATACTTCTGATGCAGTGCCTTCTTTCGGAGAAAGTGCCAACAACATTTATCTCCTGGCCAAGAGGATTGCACTTGAAAGGCAGAGACCTTTGTCAGGTGCTAACCCATTTTGGGCTGGGTGGGATGCACCTTCAATTGATCCAAAGTTCGAATATGTCCAGGACTCCCCAATACCACAGTCAAATCTTCTATCATTAATAGCTGACAATCCATGTGAGCAGCGTCATTCTCAAAATGCAGACTTATGTCTATCCTAAAAGTTTTATCATATAGGTCTTCATCTAGTGTGAACAATGGTGTGGGTAGTATGACAAATTTTCCAGTCCAAGGTACTGTGGACCCGCTTCAAGATAAACTTGACATACTTCATGGTATCAAAGCGAGTCCATCTTTGGGATACCTAACCACTCTTTCTATCTTTCATTCTTACCCTACTTGCAGTCTATGTAAGGGTTAATATTACCCATTTATTAACCTAGTAGTCACTTATCAATTGGGCCAAAAAGTTACCCGTGGTTTACTAGCTCTTCAAAGGCCATACTTGCCATTTCTTCCTATGGTTTTGTCTTGTATGGGATCTCATATTCATCATGTCCTCGTGCAATCCTCAATCAATCGGGTAACACATGGGAGGAGTGTTAGAGTGTGTATACAAAAGTCTTAGATTGAATATCTCTGCTTCCTCTATTGTGCGTCTCTTTTCATATATTGGTTTTTTTTCTTTGATTCAGGCATATATGGTAGTGGCTCATGTCATTAACCATAATTATTAACAAATAGACAAAACGAACATTGAATTATTATATTAAGTTGATGTTGTTTCAACCAAAAGAATTGTGCAAGGTAGAATTCTGTACGTCTTTACCCGTCTCTCTTTCCATTTTATCTGACACATGACACTGTTAGGCCTTAAGCACATTAATGGGGGATGGGGGTTTAGCGACACAAGGGAGTTCTCACACAACACAATTCTTCTCGAGCTCAATTTTCTTATAATTCGATGTATAAAAAATAATAGAGTACTTCCATATTTTTATTATACTCTTATACAACTTTCCTAACTCAAATTGGATTCTAATAAGATAACTACTAAAATTATAAATAAATATAAATAAATGAAAAACTACTTCTAAATTTATTTTATTTCCATGGGCTTCCAAAGCTTTGTATATTGTTCTAACCAAGTTTCACAGGCTCGTCCTGCGTCACTCATACATACTTTCATGCAGGTCAATTTGAATACTTGTGCTGTAATATCTTTCTACAGTAACTATGATAACATTATTTCCTTTATTTACTTGAGAGATTGATTAAAAAAACAATTTATGCAACATTATAATAATGTTTCTTTCCTGCTCCTATGGGCTATTATGGGATAATAAAACTTTGATTACACATAAATTGGACTAATACATTCGAAGTCTCATGTTTCAAAGTTTTTGTTGTCTATTAAATATTAACTTGACTTCTCTGTAGGGTCTTGAACCGCCTAAAGAACCTCGACGCCCCAAAACACATTGGGATCATGTTCTAGAAGAGATGGCTTGGTTGTCGAAGGTAATAAACTTGTTTATGCCCTTAATAGATGTTGGTTTATTTTTCTTTTTACGAAGATACTCTTTATTTTATTATTCTCTTTTTTCATACATTCAATTGTATATGTCAATAATGAGAACCCCAGGGAATGGGTGAAATGGCAGAGACCTTGAAGAAGAACCTCAAGGTCGCTGGTTCCAATCCCCACACTCTTGGGACCAATCTTTATTCCCTGGGAAAAGATATAAACCGTTATATGTAAGTATGGTTGTGTTCATATGTTTGATTTGAGATCATCTTTGGTCAAATATTAATACAGTGACTTTTGAGATTAATTCTTGAAATTTTTAGGCTCATTACTCTATATTTTACAGGATTTCGAGTCGGAGAGAAAATGGAAATTGAACCTCGCTAAGAAGGTTGCTATAAAAGCCAGCAAAGGCATGTTGGATCAGGCCACAAGGGGAGAAAGGAGAGTGAAGGTTGGCCTTCACTCTGATAGTTGAATAGACTTAGTAACGTAACATAGGATTCTTCATATACATACATAAGATGCCATCATGTTTTCCTACTAATGTTAGTTTCAATCAGTAACTCTACCATTACAATGCTGCAGGAGGAAGAGCATCGGCTAAGAAAAGTTGCAGTCAATATTTCTAAGGATGTAAAGAAATTCTGGATTAAGATAGAGAAGCTGGCAAGTCCATTTAATGATTAACTTTTTTGTTAGCCTTACACTGACCTCTTTAGTTTTGAGCTTCTGAATTGAAATTGAATTCTTCTTAAACAATGTTACTGTTCTAGGTTCTTTACAAGCATCAGCTTGATGTTGATGAGAAAAAGAAAAAAGCTCAGAATAAACAGCTCGAGTTCCTACTAGGGCAAACAGAAAGGTATACATTCTATTTCTACAAAGTTGTTTTTAGCATTTGTGGTGGACTGGGATAGAATTTAAAATTGTCTCCTTTAATTATGCTTGTTTGTGGACAGAATAATGAAATGTTATTTTGTATTCTAGATACTCAACGATGCTTGCAGAAAACCTTGTTGGTTCACCAATTCCTTCTGGACCAGGACATTCTTACTCAGCTCAGGAACACTTGAGCATTCAAGGTAAGGAAAGGTGTCAGAATGATGCCAGCCAATTTGACGAGTTAAATCTTGGTAAGAAAAAACTGTGATTTCTTTTTTATTCACCAGTTTACTTATTAGTTATTATCCCCATAAACCTGGCGTATTTTTTCTTAGGTCTAAGCCTTTTTATGTGCTTTCTTTTATTTTCTTTTCTTTTGTTGCAGAATCCAAGTTAAGTATCATGGATAATGATAAAGATTATGATATACAGTCAGAAGAGGAATCAGTGAGTCTTTTTTCTTCTTTGTTTCTTTTGTGTCACGCAACACATTAATTGACAGTAGCATTTGTCTAGAAATTCATATCTAGATAGTAATTAAATTGTCCCATAGAAAGAAAGGTTTGGAAAAAAGAAGTGTCATGCATGGCAGGCCCATGGGTCCGGTTTTTGGGTGACTGAGAGTGACTAGCCCAGAGTCAACCTTGACCTTGAAATAAGCTTGTGGAGTTGTGGGAAAAAAAATCAAACCAAGACTAACTAAAGCAATACTTGATGGGTTCACCCACAGCAAATTACTATTCCCATGAGAGAATTTACCACTCAACTGTAAATATATTAAAAGCCTTTGGGTGTATGTGCGTATAAAATGTCACTGCAAGGTATATTCAATATAATAAGACACATGAAACATTATGTCTTCTGGCTCTGGCATCACCATGTATTTCTGCAAGGACATAATAGATGACTTAGTGTTCACTTCTGTGAATATATTGAAGTTTATATCAGTAATGAATGAGTATTCTCCTAAATATGTTTCTTATTATTGTAATACTGCTTTAGGAAGATGACGAGCATACGATTGAGGAAGATGAGGCCCTCATAACTGAAGAGGAAAGACAAGAGGAACTGACAGCTTTGCACACTGAAATAGATTTACCTCTGGAAGAGCTACTCAAACGTTATGGTGTTGAGAAAGGTGAGCCATTTTTATGCTTATTTCAACTGGAGATCTGCCATATTGAAACCCTATTTCAATTTCTTTTGTATATATGTTCCATTAGTTATTAGTAATAGACTATATCTGACTCTGTCTCGCTCTTTCTGTGAACACATATTCCTTTGTCCTACATTAATCAGTATTTGTACTTCCAGCTAGCAGAGAAAGTACCCCAGAAAAAAATGTAGATGCAGCTGATCTAACTCATGGAGGGGGAGATAACAGTGAAAGTAAGTATTGGTTAACCATCTGGTCTTTGCAGCCATGGTAGTGCTATGTTATAAACAAAGGATGTTACAAGTTCTTTAACAGAATTGGAAAGAAGTTAGGAAGGAAGAATAGATTTCAGGGACAAGTTAGAGAGATTTGAAGTAGAATACAAAGAAAATAAGAGAGTTTGAGGAGAGAATTAGAGAGACAGAAGATTCTAGAATGAGAATAGAGAGAAGCTGGAGGGAAGGAAGAAAACTCTTCAATTCACAATTTCATTACAGACTAGGGCTCTCAACGGCAAGAACAAACAATTCCAAAGATACCTTTGCTTATAACTACCTATCAAACTGTACAGTTGTGCTATTCTAGTCGACTCACTTGTGACATGCTCTTAAGGTTGTTTGGTGATTTTTGTAGGTCAAGAAAATGATGTTTCTGTTGATATTAAAACTGAAAGAGGCAGCACACAAGAAGTTCCTGGTCATCGTTCTGTAAGTTGTATGTGTTTATGGTTTCTCTCTTGATTTTTTGTGCAAGTTTAGTGCTCAGCATGATTGTCTTGTTCCCTCCTTACAGGATGAAAGTAATGGTAGCCTATCAATTTCAGAAAACCATTTTGCAGACGGTGATGCACATCAATTCAGAAATCCAACTACAAGTGTTCAAGAGTTGGACAAAAATCATGCGCGATATGATTTTACTGATGAGCAGGTTCAAATACATTTACTTAAAAGTTCATTTTAATAACCATATGTTTGTACTTTTTATTTGGCAATATGAGGACTTAAGATCCGCGAGCTGGAACACTTGTGTTATTCTCATTTCAATAAGTGCTTTCTCAGCAGTTTTTAAAAATTTTTATCCGCTTTATTGGTTGGCCTTTTGTTACTTAAATTCGTGAACTTTTATGGGGTATGTTTTCTGGAAATTTAGGTGTTTTTATGTTGGGCCACCCAAAAACACATTTGCAACTAAGGTACTTGTAAAAAAATGTAAAGTAAAATATTTAAGATGAATATTGTTGACTTGGTAACCATGATACTCTTTTCTTAACTTTTTGTTAAAAAGGCAGTAAACGAAACTACATCACTACATAGTATACTTTGGAATTCACAAACACCATGACTGACATTTTATATGAATTGTTGCTATGAGACATCTAAATTTATTTCATATGCAAAACTACAATGTTTTTGTTTCCAAAGAGATTCAGATTGTGAAACATAGTTGGTATTCGAGTTCAAATTTATCTTGCCATTTTTATCATAGTGAAGCGACTTTGGTTGAAGTGGAAGCTTAGTTACCCATAAATCAAAGCAGCACTTGGTTTGGTTGTATGGCTACATACCCAGTAGAGATGTTTGGATCCATTCTGTACATAGTATATAACGAGATCTGAGTGTGCTATGGTTCTGGGAGTTAAAGAAAGAAAGGATGATCCTGCTTATGGTAGTAATGACTGGCAATATTGGGTTTAGGGATGGTTGCTGGTGGTGGTGGTGGTGGTGGTGGTTGGGGTTGTGATCTAATGGAGGCAATGCTATGAATTGTAAGCCCACCCACATAGTTCAAAGTATTGGCCATGTCGCCGAAATCTTGGCATATCGGTGTGGTGGTTGGGGTTGTGATCTAATGGAGGCAATGCTACAAACTGTAAACCCACCCACATGGTTTCGTTATTCACCAATCCGATAATGAGTCACGAATTGTAATTTCAAGTATTATCAATGTAAAGTTGTAAAGTTGCGTATAGGTGAACTTTCACAGTAAAAAAATAGTGTAACGGAGAAATAATTGCGTAACGGAAGAATCAAGGTGAAATAGCGGTTTTATGAAAAACCAACAAATGACTCTTTTTTAGAACAAAGGGAGTAATAATAATGATATCAAACAATAGTACTTTTTTTGTGGAATATAAGAGGAAATAATAATAAATAAAATACGTATATATACATATTAGCTAATAATAATAATAAACAAATAAATAAATTTCAAGCTCTAGCGTAACAGTTAGTATCGCTCAAAACCGAAGCAGGAATTGAAACCGAGTAATTTTTTTTTTCTTGTTACCTAGTCCACTACCGCGACTTTGAACCATGCACCCACCTACCCTTCCACAACTCAGTCACACATGCACACATCTTTATACATACATATATATATATATATATATATATATATATATATATATATATATATATATATATAACACATTAATGTATTTATAAAGAGAGTGACCGTTCGAGTCTCCTTCAACCTATGATCTGACGATACAACTTCATTTATTAAATCTATATATAATTCTATTGATTTAACTAGTTTATTACATCAATTCTTGGATCGCAACATCTCTTCTTAACATTCACTAATATTATACTTGGTAAAAACTCATTTAATTAAAAACTTATCATACTCTTTATTTCAGAATCGTAAACTTTACAATTTTCGATTACATTTCAAAGTCATAAAAGTTGCAACATATTCTAATGCATTAAATATACAACTCCTCCAACCATACTTCCTCTTGAGTAGCAACCAGTCAAGATTTCATCACCATTTATCTAGACTTTCAATATTAGCAACCAGTCAGTTCCCGGGAAAGAGGGGACTTTTCGATAAAGATTTCTCCTTATTGAAGGCGCACAATTAGATAATCCAACTCTTTTCCTCGACAGAACTTTTTAGACATTGCCAATAATGTTAATCTAGCATAGTTAAATGACTCCTACATCTACTGTACACAAACAATACATTATTATAATAATTTCTAGCTCTTTTTATCATATCTCCAAAGTTATTATAACTTTAAGTTCTATTACAATTAAAGAAAACCAACTTATCTTTCCCGTTTTACTGTCACTCTTCTGGTAATGCTTTTTTAACTGCAAATGAAACATATTTGCAAGAATGAGCATAAGATAGCTCAACAAGTCTAACACATAACACATAAGAGAACTCACACTTCCCTGATTCAAAGGGATGAATAGCTCAAAAAAAGATATCAACAATTGTTCATAATAGTAAACTGATGGTTGTTAAACCAAGAACTGTTCGTCAGTCATAAGACTTAGAACTCTCCTTTCGTCAGTCATAAAGATTTCGAATTCTCTGCAGATATTATAAGGGGATCAACCTAATAATATTCTATGTTATGCATAATGCCTTCTATACTGACAACTTTCCTTTTCAACAATATAGGAGTCGGTTACCAGACACAATATAAATTCCCCCACGAATAAGGGTTCATTTCAGTTACTAATCTACAGATTCCGTCCCAAAACAATTTGGTTTGACATAATAAACTCAACTCAAATGAAGAATTATAACAATTCAATATCTCATTAATAATTATTCCGAAAGTAATAGCTCAATACTTGAGTTAAGCCGAATCAAATGGCAAATAGCTCTTCTCAATAAATCATTTCACAATATATAATGAACTTCATAATTCAAAGAAAGAATTAAATGAAATTCAACAATTTAAAACACATCGTTGCACTTTGCGGAAGTACATAAATCGAATGAGTTAGAAAACTTGATAGCGTCTTCTATGTTTACGCTAATTTTTCGTCTTTCGTATGACCTATATTATTCATTAGGTCAACATACAATTAGTCATAAACACGACTTTATTCTTATTACTTAATTAATCTTTAGTATGAATTTTATTTCAATACTTTATTACTTATTATGTTTGATTTTAATGTTAACATACATATCATGCTTTATCTCATTTAATTAGTTTGTCTAATGAAGCAATTTAGTAGCTAATTTTAATATTTTATCAAGTTTTATAAAAAAATTTCTATACTTATAATAAAACCACACACATTCAATCACATAACACATAATTTCAATCACCAAAACAACCTTATTAATCATATAAGGTTACATTACTAGTCTTATAAGGATTCGGAATATTACATTAGTGGTGAGGTTGTTGGTGGTTTTAGTGGTTGTTGTCGAAGGAAGTGGTGCGAGGGATACATAAAATCCGCACCAACCCCAGAGTGAAACAGAGATAGATGACACCACAGTTGTCCGGATCAGGCTTAGTTTTGATCCACCATTTCCCCTTTTTCTTCATTTTCTTTGTTCTTTGTGGATAGGCTGTTATATCCTACTACCATTTACTAAGTCAAATGTCAATTAATCTAGTGCTTATATTTGAAATGAGGAGTCAATGAGAGTCTGGATACGACAAAACTATCTAGAGAAGGGATTCAAATTTTACAGTCTTGTTGATAATAATTAGTGATGAAGGATGCATATTTCTACCAATGATGGAGCTGATATTTGCGAATATATTATTATTCTTGGTGGACGAGATGATTCGTAGCGGACATATAACAGGAGGCTCGTATATCCCTTCCTAATGAACAAATTGGTGCATCCACTAGAATTGTTTCATTACTATGGTGTTTTCTTGAAAGAATTATTCACCGTTGAAAATTATGCCTGTAGTTGGCTAGTTCGTAGCTAATAGTTTAAGCTGACACGGGGTTGCTTATGAATGAGTGGTGAAAATTATTGTTCTATGTCCTATTTAAAAAGGTCAATTTTTATATAGAGGAAAAATTCGTACCTTCACAAATTAGGGTTAAGGTATTGGTTGGAGAGGTAAGGAATATTCCGAGGAAATTAATTGAGAGAGAGGAGTGCGGAGAGATATGGGCAAGCTTCATGTGGATGATTAGGGATGATCTTTTTCAAAGAGCCTTGTAGAATGATTCTAGCAAAGGTCCCATTCAAGTTTTATGAAGAGGGAAGGCGTTATTTATAGGCGTAGGAATCTAGAGGTCACAATGTAGGCACATATATTGTTTGAGTCACCTGTCTCACTTTAAGTTTTTGTGATCCAGGCTATTCTTATAAATAGGTCATAGTTGTCATGGCGAGATGCGATAATAGTTGAGCGCCAGGATGCGTAGGCGTCTTGGCATCCATATGGCAACAAGTCGTTAGGAATGCACAATTTATATATTTTATTTTATTTCAAAAATATATTGAACAATAAAACTTTATATACATTAAAACCTATAACATAATAACTAACACTATGGAACACAATTCCATGAATACTTCATAATCAAAATTCAAAAATAAAACACTTGACATTAAAAACTTGTAAAATAAGTCAAGAAACACCACATAGAAAATAAAGAATAAACTCTTCACACATTACAAGTCTAATAAGTGATAAAATTACACATCGTAGCATATCAATGGTTATGATGAGTTATGGGTAAAAAATGTCTTAATCACTTAATTTGGGCTAACTACCATGACATGAGTCTTGGCAACTCGACGCCCAAGGCGTCACCTTGCCCTTCTTCAGCACTAGGACGTCTAGGCGATGCCATGGCAAATTGACAACTATGAAATAGGTTATAGGTCTCATCCAAGCGAAACCAAGTCCAATCCGTATCTCAAGCATATCAGTTTGGTTTCTTTAGTCATTACTCTAATAACGATACACAATCGTAATTTCAAGCATTACCAATGTAAAGGCTGTGTATAGTCGAACTTTCGCTGTAAAGGAATATCGATAGTGGGGAAAAATAACGACGTAGCGGGAGAAATAAAGGCCAAATAACTGTATAACAGAAGCATAAAGAATAGTAGTATATTATATAAAAAATTGGATTCTTTTTGTGGGATAGAGTGTGCAATAAAATAATAAATAAAATACGTATATTTACATATTAATTTATCTAATAATAATAAATATTAATAATATGTATATGTACGTACTAACTTATCAAATATTTATAATAACTATTACTGAGGAACAAGAAAAGGACGATAATGTGATCAGGAGTAGGAGAAGTATTAATTTATAATAATTCAACTTTTTTATTGTGTTTATGTACTTTCAAGAGTATCTTAAAAACTAATTGTTCAATTGTTATGCAATGTAGTAGCTATATTAGGCAAGTCATTTGGACAGTGCTATGCATACTAGATGGTGTTTTTGTGTTTATCTTATCGATCTTATTATTTAGAATTTTTTTTCGTACTATTTTAAAATTTTTTTGAAGCTCGTTTTTCCCAATAAGAAAACCGATACTGACACAGAGTTTAAAAAAAAAACCCTTCCGAAACCTAGGCCACTACCGCGACTTTGAACTATACTTTTACGTTTAGGGAAGTTTGAAAGACATATATCCAGTGTTGGGTCATTCTCTAGACTGTTATTGCAATGAGCAAATTAACAATAACCATTATCCATATAGGTTTTGAATACTTGGGCATACAAATGTTTACAATTGAGTTATTTTTTTAGTTTCTTAGATTTTACTTTCTGTGATGTATCTAATATATTTCTTCTTTATTCTTTTTCCTGTGATCCAGTTTCTGATTGTCTAATTTGTTCTCTCTCTGATTAACATCCACTTCTGTTTTATGTAAATCTTGAACTTTCTATTTTCCCTTACGAACATCATTATCTTTAAATATTAATTGATTCTTGTCTCATTTTTATTCAGGGGGATGTTGATTTTGTTCTTGCAAATGGAGAAGAAATGGTATGTAATATGCTATATCCTGTACCGCACGACCTTTCTTCTTCTTTTTTTGTTTTGTTTTTTCTTTGTGGAATGAAAGCTGTTCTGATAAGTGATAACTACAATATGTGGGTAGCTTTGCTTATTCTGTGGTTCGCATCTATGACCACTTTTTTTTTCCTTTAAACAAAAATTTTAAACTTACCTCTTATAAATGCATATAATTTATGTGGTACTGATTGAGTTACATCTAGGCTGTATTTGTTTGCAAAAATGATAGGTAGATACGATTATATGTACTAACTTATTACCACTACATATTTTATTCCAATTAGTCTGTTATTTAATCCATGGACTCTGTTTTGTCATTTCTAAGACCATTTGAGGATGGATTATAATCTCAAGTGGAATGGTGGTATTATATAATCCCACTTTTGAGGTATCAAATGACCTTAAAAATGGTAAAAATAGTGCACGAAATTAAATAACGGACTAATCATGGGAGAGAAGAGTCCGTAATGGTGTTAAATTAGTACAAATAGGCCTATCACATCCATTATTTTTGCAAACAAACATAGTCCTAGGGTGTACTTTGTGTAGAAGTTGACAGTGATAACTTTTGGGCCTTTTGGGACAGTCTCTTTTTGTATTAAAGCATGTGGTTTATAGTCTCTTTTTGTATTCAAGTATCTGATTTATTGTAATATTGCTTGAGTTGTGCTTACTATGTAGGTTCAACTGCTGATAGTAGCTGGGCATTTAAACTAAGACTTATCATGACATGTACTCACTAATTTTAAAGAGTTGTTATCTTTTTCTTTGATGTTTACTGCAGGATGATGAGACAACCTTGTCAGAGGAAGAAGACCTAGCGAACACTGAGTCAAATAATGTCATAGATGAGGTGAAGAGAACCCATCGGCTGTGTTTATATGTTCAGATTCAGCATGCTTTCAGTTACTTTAGGGTCATTATTACAAATGAATAAACACGCGCACTCGTTTACTCACTCTCTCTCTCTCACTCACATATTACGTGTGAATTCTTGGCTCACTGGTTGGTGTCCTTTAGAGGCTCACTGGTTGGTGTCCTTCAGATTTAGTTGTTATTAATTAGTCATTATTTTGCAGATTGCGTTATTGCAGAAAGAGAGTGAAACACCTATAGAAGAATTGCTTGCAAGGTATAAAAAGGTATGCTGTGAATGCTTCCACTTGCTACTTGAGAGCCCACTTCACGTTTTGAAATCATATACTTCCTTATGTTAGATTCCCACAACTGATAAAGAGATGGAGGATGATTCTGAGTCTGAACATGCTTGTGCTTCTGAAGATGTTTTGGATGCGCCAGCAGGGCAAGATTCTGAACTTAAGCTGCATTGTGATCTTGTGGGTGAAGGTGAGGAACCTAAGGAACTACATCCAGTTGTGCATTCTGTTACTGGAGAACAGTCTACTGAGCCAGATCAATATTCTGAGGAAGGAAGGGAGAATGAGAACAGAATTGCTGATGCTGCTGCTGCTGCAAGATCAGCACAACCAACTGGCAATACATTCTCAACGACCAAAGTTCGCACGAAGTACCCTTTTCTTCTCAAGTTCTCTCTTCGTGAGTATCAACATATTGGCTTGGACTGGCTTGTGACAATGTATGAGAAGAGACTTAATGGGATTCTGGCTGATGAAATGGGGCTTGGCAAGACCATAATGACTATTGCTCTGCTTGCTCACTTAGCATGTGAAAAGGGGATATGGGGCCCCCATCTCATTGTTGTCCCGACGAGTGTAATGCTCAACTGGGAAACTGAGTTTCTCAAATGGTGTCCTGCTTTTAAGATATTGACATATTTTGGATGTGCAAAAGAACGGAAAATTAAAAGGCAAGGATGGTTGAAACCAAATTCCTTCCATGTATGCATAACAACTTACAGACTTGTTATACAAGATTCTAAAGTCTTTAAGAGGAAGAAGTGGAAATACCTGATTTTGGATGAAGCTCATCTAATAAAAAACTGGAAGTCCCAGAGATGGCAAACTCTTCTGAATTTTAATACAAAGCGGCGAATCCTTTTAACTGGTACTCCTCTGCAGAATGATCTTATGGAACTCTGGTCGCTGATGCATTTCTTGATGCCTCACATTTTTCAGTCTCATCAAGAATTTAAGGATTGGTTTAGTAATCCAATATCTGGAATGGTAGAGGGTCAAGAAAAAGTAAACAAAGAAGTTGTTGATCGATTGCACAATGTTCTACGTCCTTTTATACTTCGTCGATTGAAAAGGGATGTGGAGAAGCAGCTACCTATGAAACATGAACATGTCATATATTGTAGACTCTCAAGGAGACAGCGTAACTTGTATGAAGATTATATTGCTAGCTCAGAGACCCAAGCGACTCTAGCGAGCGCCAATTTTTTTGGGATGATTAGTGTGATAATGCAACTTCGCAAAGTTTGTAATCATCCTGATTTATTTGAAGGTCGTCCTATTGTTAGTTCTTTTGATATGATTGGCATTGATGCCCAACTGAGTTCTTCTGTTTGCTCAATTTTTACGCCTAATCCATTTTATACAGTTGACCTCAGTGGGCTGGGGTTTCTATTCACTCATCTGGATTTTCATATGACCTCTTGGGAGAGCGATGAAGTTCAAGCTATTGCTACCCCTTCAAACTTAATTGAGGGGCGTACAAGCTTGGTAAATCTGGAAGAAATTATGTCTGGATCCAAGCATAGGAAAAAGTTTCATGGTGTAAACATTTTCGAAGAAATCCAAAAGGCTCTTTTGGAGGACAGAATGAGAGAAGCTAAGGAACGGGCAGCAGCTATTGCATGGTGGAATTCCTTGAGATGCAGAAAAAAACCCATATATTCGACAAGTCTGCGGGATATTTTAACTATAAAAAATCCTGTTTATGACATTCATAATAATGAGGGGAAAACTTTACCCTACTTGTACTCCTCTAAGCTTGCAGACATTGTTCTGTCACCAGTTGAGTGGTTCCACAAAATGAATAATCAGATTGAGGCTTTCATGTTTGCAATTCCTGCAGCACGGGCTCCACCTCCTGTTTCTTGGTGCAGTAAAACTGGAACTTCTCTGTTTATGCAACCAAGATACAAGGAGAGATGTGCTGAACTTTTGTCACCCCTTCTAACACCTTTTCGCCCTGCAATTGTCAGGAGGCAAGTATATTTTCCTGATAGAAGATTAATTCAGTTTGATTGTGGTAAGCTGCAAGAGCTTTCCATTTTGCTAAGGAGATTGAAATCAGAAGGTCACAGAGCTCTGATTTTCACGCAAATGACGAAAATGCTTGATATTTTGGAGGCTTTCATTAGTTTGTACGGCTACACCTATATGCGCTTGGACGGATCCACTCCGCCGGAGGAGAGGCAAACATTGATGCAGCGGTTCAACACAAATCCGAAATTTTTTCTTTTTATATTGTCAACACGTAGTGGTGGTGTCGGTGTCAATTTAGTTGGTGCAGATACAGTTATCTTTTATGACAGTGATTGGAATCCTGCTATGGATCAACAAGCTCAAGATCGCTGCCATCGGATAGGACAGACACGTGAAGTACATATCTATCGGCTAATCAGTGACAGCACGATTGAAGAGAACATTTTAAAAAAGGCAAATCAGAAACGTGCTCTTGATGATTTGGTTATACAGAGCGGAGGCTACAACACAGAATTTTTCAAGAAGCTAGATCCAATGGATTTGTTTTCTGGTCATAGAACAATTTCCATTAAGCATATGCAAAAGGAGAATATTTGTGATGACGGGATAGAGGTCTCATTGTCGAACGCAGATGTTGATGCTGCTTTGAAAAATGCAGAAGATGAAGCAGATTACATGGCTTTGAAAAAAGTTGAACAGGAGGAGGCTGTGGACAATCAGGAGTTCACTGAAGAAGCCACTGGGAGGTTAGAGGATGACGAGTTTGTTAATGAAGAGGACATGAAGGCTGACGTATCAACTGTCAACACGGGTTTGACTGCAACATCAATTACAGAAAATGGGGAAACGATCAATGTAAATGATCAAAATGGAGTGAGAGCTATTACTTTTACTGGTCAAGAAGATGATGTTGACATGCTGGCTGATGTCAAACAGATGGCAGCAGCAGCTGCAGCAGCAGGACAGGCTATCCTATCTTTTGAAAATCAGTTACGTCCAATTGATCGATATGCAATACGTTTTCTGGAGTTATGGGACCCTATCATAGACAAGGCAGCAATGGAATCACAAGTTAGGTTTGAGGAAACTGAATGGGAACTGGATCGCATTGAGAAGTTAAAGGAGGACATGGAAGCGGAGATTGACGATGATGAAGAACCTTTTGTTTATGAGAGTAAGTAACTCTTATCTTCGAGTGGATTAACATGTTGATATCTCACGTGGTGGTTGAAATAAGTTGAATCGGAGAGTATTTGGTATAATATTGAAAAAAGCACTTACTAGAAACGTCAACGTTGTTTAATTCTCAATCAGATCTAACGTTATTTGATAACTAGCATTGCCCGTCCGACTTTAAACAACACATTTTTTTAGGGGTTGGGGGTGGATGTTTCTTATACACGGATTAAGGCATTCCAAATACATATAAACATTATGTTTGTAATATCATTTATTTATTTATAATATTCTAAGTATATTCTCTATTGGGAAAACTTGATATGAGGCCCAAGAAGGCTTGGCAGAGAAGGTGCCGTCACTGGAGATGGCCGTGGTAGTAAGAGCTACTGCAGCGAGTGAGCATAAGGGTTTGGCAAGGAGGTGTTACATGACATTTTCAGGGGTATTTAATTTGTGTTTATTGAATATTTGGAGTCCAAATGTGTAGAAAAAGAACCCATTGTTGAAGCTTCATAAATAAGTTGACCCGCATATCCAGTATTCTCTTCTCAGGCATATCCGGTATTCTCTTCTCAGTTATATTAAAAAATATCTAAAATTTATGATGTCGAAATAAGTATTTGCATGTCTTAAAATTCGAGTTATAAGACACCCAATAGTTGATGCTGTAGCTTTGTGAAGTAGAAAATGTTTAGCATGCATTCTTTTTGCTTTGAGATTAAGCATTATTTAATTTTCTGCTGTTATCAGGATGGGATTCTGATTTTGCAACTATGGTCTACAAACAGCAAGTTGAAGCCTTGGCCCAACATCAGGTTGGTGAAATAAACTTTTTTTTTTTTTTTGCATTTTAAGCTTATGTACTACTTAGTTGTGTTTAATCAAATAATTATATATTGCTGAATATTTTGTAGTTAATGGAAGAACTAGAATTTGAAGCTAAAGAGAAGGAACGTGCAGATCAAGAAAATTCTGACTCTATGCAGTAAGATAATGCTGTGGTCGTTATTGGTTTTTTGTTCTTATGAAATTGTCTAGGCAACGGTTCTTTAGTTCTTTCATTGAATATGCATTAGAATTTATTTGCTTTCAGTATTGGGACATATCTGATGCCAGTCACCCTTAACTTGTTTGAACTATTAGTGCTTACCAGTCAGTCGACCAACCTCATCAGTAAATCCAATTCACTCCAATTAATAGAACTACTTCTGTGTGAACAACTGTTTGTATATACAACACAGGTATATTTGTAAAAACAGCAATCTGCCCAACTTTTTGGCAGGCGCTCAAGTGACTGGGTTAATCTTGGCTGTTCAATATTTACTTTGACTGTGTGAAATGGGTTTGCCAGATAAATCTCCCTAGCCAACTGTGGCTAGGGATCATTCCCATATATGTTGTGTGTAATATATAAATATGGTAAAAATAGAAGTACACAGCCGTGTAACTTTTAAAGTTACACGGTCTACGATCGTAGAGTGATTTCACTCTACGATCGTAGAGTAGTCACTCTATGATTTGTGAATTCACTCTACGATCGTGGAGTACTCTACGATCGTAGAGTGAATTCACTCTACTATCTGGGGACTACTCTACGATCGTAGAGTGAAATCACTCTATGATCGTAGACCGTGTAACTTTAAAAGTTACACGGCTGTGTACCTCCATATTCCCCTATAAATATATATATATATATATGTATATATATTATATATATGTATATATAGAGAGAGAAAGAGAGAGAAAGAGAAGTATTATCCCAAAAAATGGTGGTGGCCGACACGGTGACACGAGATCGCAAATTGATTGCCTTGCTTAGAGAATGACTTGTGGTACAGATAGGTCATCAGTTAATTGAGTACAAATACTTTTTGTGACAACTATTGAAATGTAACATGCATGGGTTCTTCTTTAAACTATAACTCGGTATGTACAAAATATCAAAGCACTTAAAAATTGGGGGGGGGGGTGTATATGTGTATATATATATATATATTTATGTTAATGCTTTCTATCATAGTTATGGACCATGTAAGAAAAACTTATATTAAAGACTTGAGTTGTATTTTTCTGTTACTGGATAGACATTGAAACTGTTTTCTTGGGGCAGGAATGATAATTTAGTTACTCCTAAACCCAAGTCAAAGAAGAAACCGAAGAAAGCTAAGTTCAAATCTCTGAAGAAAGGAGCTCTGGCATCTGAATCAAAAGCTATAAAAGAAGAGCTATCAACAGAACCTATGTCCATAGATGATGAGGTGATCACCTCTTCAGAGAGGATATCACTGCATTCCAGTACGGAGAAGAAACGTAAAGCAGCATCAGACAGTAATTTCACAAAAAAATCCAAGAAAGTGAAGAAGACTCCTTCAGAACTATCACCTTCAGTTTTAGATTTCAATCTGTTCAGTAAGCAGCAGGATGAACCAAAAGATTCAAAATTATGCGGAAGTTTTCTTGATGTTGAGCTTAAGCCGATAAGCAGGAGCAAGATGGGTGGGAAAATTTCAATCACTGCAATGCCTGTGAAGCGGGTTCTGAACATTAGACCAGAAAAGGTGAAAAAGAAGGGGAATATTTGGTCTAAAGATTGTTTCCCTTCGCCAGATTCTTGGCTTCCAGCTGAAGATGCAGTACTATGTGCTGTTGTACATGAATACGGTTCGCATTGGAGCTTGGTCAGTGAAGTTTTGTATGGAATGACTGCTGGTGGATATCATAGGGGAATATTTCGACATCCTGTTCATTGTTGTGAGAGGTTCAGGGAACTTTTCCAAAGATATGTTTTGTCTGCAGCAGATAATTTTCAGAATGAAAAAATAAACAATACGGGGTCTGGGAAGGCTCTTCTTAAAGTAACCGAGGTAAGTTTCGTCTATCCACATTGCCTCTCCAAAAATAACAAAATTGAGAAAAAACAAAAACATTAAATTATTAATAGATGGGAAATAAAAATTTGTTGTTTAGAAGCAACAGTTGTAAGATAACTAATGTATGACAAGTAGTATGTTTGGGTTTTTATTATTTTCGTAATGAATGTAACTGAATTTTTTACTGATCTTAATTATCAGACTATATACTTTGATAATTTTATTTGTTTGTTGTGGCTACTCGGACTTAATTCTGTTACCAGAACTATTATTGTGAGCTTCTTCTGGTTCTTGAAAAACATCAAAGCAATTCTGAACCGAGTTCTTAGGTCATATTTTTTTTTCTTTTATTTATATTTTGTGGGAGTTACTTGCCAAAATTATGATTCATATATACTAATGATAAGCTTTCTTTCTCATCATTTGGTCATTCTCTTTAAAATTTGATTTTTAGAACTATTATTTAGTTTTCACCGTATCGTGGTATGTATTTATATAGATGCCCATTTCTGAACTAAAGGTTTGTGGTCTTTTTTTGTCCTGTTAAGCCCATTGCTGCTGCCCTCTAATGGTTCTTCCTGAATAAGAAAAGTAAAATCTTTGATAAGTTGCAATTTAAAGTTGAAACAAGAAAATTAAAGAGCAACCAAATATTTAGTTCAAGAATCATCAAGGATGACTTCACATTATCTTTGTTAATGCAGCACAAACAGAGTTAGTTAACAGCATGAAATCTACAATGGATGACTGAAATGAATGATATTTCCTTGCACATAAAGAATTTATTGTCCTTATGTCAATTTATCACAATATTGGAATTATCTGTGACACTACATCTGTCATGTTTCCCGTCTTTTGGATGACAAATATCTGAAACATTTTTTTCGGCTAATCCTTTGCCCATTAGTGTGCCCCCAACCCCTTGTAGTTGTGCCTGCAGAAATTAAATTTGGCTGGTAATCTAACAACTTTGCAGTACGAATTCGATATGCTTGCCAAACTAAACTGTTCCATGATAATCTTCACTTGTATCCAAATTATTTCAACTTGTATACTCCCTCTTCCGTCCTAAAACAGGAAATATTCTTTTTCTGTTGGCTATTCTTCTAAATTGTTGCAAACAGTACAATTAGGACGTTATTTTTTTTCAATCATTTTTTTTCCGGTGGAGGGACTATTTCTTATGATATAAATCCTAGTTAATGGGGAAATACAGTTATTGCTTTCTTCTAGGCTTTAACATAAGAATTTTGGTTCCACCCCCCTTTTTCTATTTGTTCCTTAATTTTTTATATTTTTGGTGGTTGTATTCTACTTTTTTAAAAAGACCTGGTCCTTTTTGGCAGGAAAATATCCGGATGCTGTTGGATGTTGCCTCTGAACTGCCAGATAATGAGCCACTTGTTCAAAAGCACTTCTTTGCTCTGCTTTCTTCTGTTTGGAGGGTGACATCTCGCAATGGATGCAGACACAGCAATTCAACATCCCAGGCTGGTGTTCATCCTGCTGGAAGGTTTCTTCCTTCTGGGGAGAATCATACTTTCAAAAATTCCACAACAGAGACATCAGTGAAGATGAATTTCACTAATCTAACTCTTAGTAGCAAATTAGTAGCAGCTGCACTGTATGATGCAGATGCTACACAAAGGCATGACAGAAATTCTGTTTTCAACTCGGTGGATGAAGATTCAGCTGGTGCAGATCTATTGGGGATTACACTGGAACTTCCAGGAGAGGGGGACCTTTCCACGTTTCCATTTCCATCTATTATAAGTATGTCAATATGTGGCCCAGACCCACAGCCATCGACAGACATGTCTACTGGGAGTAGTAATAACTTAAGATCCTCCCTAAGTACGGCCGAAAGCAGATTCAGGTATGAACTAAGGCAATCCTATTTTACTTGTTTTCAACGTTATGGCAGAAGTCTAGTTTTTGTTTTGGATTGAGATTCGGTTCAGACAAACTAGTAGATCCTGCCTGATTTTGGACCTGGGCACTGAGCCTTTCAGTAGCCTCATTATCATGAAGCAAATGTTGGTTAGTTGACTAGTCAACAATATAGGTCTCGCACTATGCCTTTTCCCTTCTGCCCCTTCAATTTTTTTTTTCGTGCGAGTTCTTTTTTTGGGGGGTGCTGGGGTCGCGGGTCATATGTTATGTCAACTGGGATCTGGAAGGCATCTTCGCCTTAGCATCCTCACTGTGTGATTTTTCATTCTTTAGGATAGTATCTGTCCTGGCTAAACTTGAACTTATTGAAAGCCACACAAATATCTCTCTCTCTCTCTCTCTCCTCCCCTATATATACATATATGTATATATATTCATCTGCATCTATATCTGTGAGGATGTCTGAGTCTTTTTCCTTTAATTTAGTGGCCCTGTTCTACCTTAACCATTCCAGGAGGAATATGACACCTAGAGTATTTTTTTTATAAATTTATTTCTTGAATCATCCCTTCTTACTTTGATGGAAAAGAGAATTTTTGTCTGGGTGTAGTTTGTTATGTCAAGTTCCTATGCAAAGTGGGGTCTGAAGGCATCTTAGCCTTAGCATTCTAAACACATTATTATTCATTCTTTAGGAGGGTGAGTGGTTGTCCGGGCTATAGTTATCAAAACCCGACTGGGTAGTTGATATCGAGTCGGTCGAGGAACCGGTTCAGCTCTCAGTGATTCAAGCAGTTGAGTCGGACTTTTACTTTTAAATAAAATTTTAAACTATTTTATATGTTACAAAATGATAATACGAACTATTAAATCATGCATTTTATGTCAAAAACAAAAAAAATTATTAGAAAATAATCAGCAATCAAACTAGATACTAATGATAATAGAAAACTCTATCAAATACTCGCTCCGTCCACAAAAGGATGTTTTGAACTACAATAAGTTTTGTCCACCAAAGGATGTCTAGAAATACATAAATTTATACTGAATATGGTAAAAGGATTACTTTACCCTTAAAAGTAGGGTCCACTAGTTTAAGAAAGAAAAGCCCTCATTGTACTTATGTTGGGTCCACTATGGGTAACATTGTAACTTATTTTATTCTTTCTATAGCTTTAATTTTCTTACTATGCTTGAAAAATGTCCTTTAGATATCCTTTTGAGGATGGAGGGAGTAGCAAATAAATTGAAAGAAAAAAGAAAAAGACTCCACCTTAAATTTAAAAGTGAAAAAGAATAAAAATATATCACTGAATAACAATGAATAAAAAATATCAAAGAATCGAAAACAAATTAATTAATGAAAAAAATTATGTTAATGAATACAAAAAACATCAACCCATTTTCTTATTACTTTATTTTCATATTTAATCTGTATTTATAATACCAATGAAGCAATCTTATTTGTATTTGTATACCTACTTTTTCATTTTGATTTCAAACATCTTTCTTCTGATTATGCAAACAAATGTTAAACAATCCAGACATATTGGAGCACACCACCAAATCAAAAGGTTGTGTAGAACGAGACTGGTTCCTTGACAACCGGACTAGTTCTGCACAACCTGCACCCAGATATGGTTCGATGAGTTTGATCTATAGTTCGAATAAGATGATAAATTGAAAAGGCTAATTTTTGGGTTTTTGCCTTGCAATTTTTGCTCTTAAATTTTTGAATATACATTAATAGCCTTTGATTTTTTAAAAAGAATAATATATAATGCAAAGCTGTATTTTCGCAAGGTTGTGCAAAACCAGACCAGTTCCTTAACAACCAGATGGTTCTCCGATTATCTAAAAATCTGGCTGGTTTGAGTGGTTTAGAGTGGTCTTAATGCACCTCCGATATATTACTAAACTGGACCGGTCATGGCCCTTTTTCCCAATCCAACCAATTGAACTAGCTGGTCCGGTCCGGTTTCAATAACTATGGTCCTGGCTATAAACTTAATGAAACTGAGAAAGACAAATACTTTCTCTAATGTGCGATGAGAAGCTTCTCATGAGGTTGTCTGAGGGTTTTTTGGGCATGCTGATCTTCAATGTAGTGGCCGTGTTCTGCCTCTTTGAAAGTCTGGAGCATCTTTTATATTTTGGAATCATCTCTTCATATTTTGTTGGAAAAAAAAATTATATTTGCTTCTCCTGCATTTGTTGATGATTTTTTTTTTCTTTCTTTTGAGAGTGGATTTATTCAAAAATTTGGTTATATTGACAAAAGAAGCCAATAAGGCTCAAAACTTGAAAGGTGATTTGCTGCCCATGCAAAATACACTAGCTATTAAAGATGACAATCTACTTATTCTCATGCCATGTTATCCTCATGTGGGTGAACTATTATGATACATTTTCCTATTTTGTTGCTCAGGGACGCATCTAGAACTAGTGTTGAAGGTTGTTTGGCTTGGGCTTCATCGGCTTTCTCAACAGGTGATGTCAAGTCTCGGATACCTTTAAAATCACAATCCTTGGGGAAGCACAAGCTGCCTTTGTCCGACTCGATGAAGCCTGTTAAGTCAAAAGTGAGAAAGATTATCACAGAGTCCAGTGACGCTCATTACCTAATTGATGATCCAGTTTTCCAACAAATTATGATGGTACCAAAGGATTCCAATCTGAGATTTGATATGACATCATCATCCATTCCAGATGCTGGAATCAACGATTTTGAAAGTATACTAACATTTGACATGGACGACCATCCAACATTGGATTTGGGAAGTTCTGATGTGGTCCCACATCATTATGTTCCTGGATTAATTGCAGGACTTGAAGATTGTTCATTATTGCTAGAAATTACAGATATAGGATAGATAGGGATGAATTTGTTATCTTAACCCAGCCAATGTTTTTGTACTTGTGTTAAAGCTGCCAAGTTTCTTGGCAAATGATCCCCACTCAGTAATAGGGTTGTGCATTCGGACGTTGGAATCAGTTGCGTGCTCAGGTGGAAGATGGAAGGTCTCGTGGAACTCAAGATAAGCTTGTCTGACTGTTTACAAGGGAATATCTTCTTCAAAGGAGCAAGTAATATTGCACATAAAATGTAACTTCTAATTGCCTGCAAGCAGCCCTGCAGCAGTTTAGTTTATGGGTGGGTAATTTGTTCTTAACATTACTATTAGCGTTATTATTAAATTTTTTGTTCGAGGGGTGGGAGGGTTTCTTGTCAAAATTATACTGTAGGCATTTTCGGTCGAAATATTTTTTTAGGAAATTTTAGGTTGCAATTGGTGAAAAAGAAAAGCAATATATAAATTAGCATCCATCTCTTTCATTTCTAAAGAGAGATGACCTCTAACATGCTCTTTTTTACAAATGTTATTTTGTCGGTTGATCATAGTCAAATAGACAAGGATGTAAAAGAGTCGAACTGAATAGAGCTCGAAGCCTGAAATTTATAATTGAATTTGACTCGGATTTAAATTTTTATAGTTAAAATTAAAAATAAAATAATAATAATTAATTATTTATAATTTAATTTTGTATATATATTATAAAAGAATATATTGAGTATCTAATCGAATATGTATCGATTTATTCGAGTTCTTTGAATTTTAAACGAGTCGAGTATAATTTTGTTCTGATTTTATTTGTATTTTTATTCGAACTATTTTTTATACTTAAATTTAGATTATATTAATAATGAATTTGAGTCTCGCTCGTATTTTTTTTATGTCTAACTCACTGTTTAATTATCGGACTGTTTAATTAGATTTAGAGCCTTACCAGCAGACCACTTGGCAAGGTAATCAGCCAAGCTAGACTTATTAACTAACATTACTAGTTTTACAGAGACATTATCAATCATAAGGTTGTGGCTTATTATACTCGCATTCTGCTATTTGCATGAATTTTATTGGATGATTTGGAAAGTAAAAGCTCTGAAAATGAGTTGGAAAGTGTGTAACAACTCCTTTAATGTGAACATACATACCCCTTGCCATACTTTTTTATAAAGTAGACTGATTTTGCTGGAGAACATCATTTTTATTTCAAAGGAGATTGATTTAGCTGAAAAATGTCCAGTAGAAAACGATCGATAGCATTCCTTTTCTCTTGAGTATTTATTTTTGACTGAAAATCTGTTTTGTTTTGGTGTAATTCAAAATTTCAAATCATTTGAACACTTTTTAATTTCTAAATAATTGGGCAACCATGAGCATCTATTATGCTACCATGCACAATTGTTCATAATCCATTTGTTTTTTCAAGGTTCACAGATTCCTTTCTATTCTGTTTTTAGGGTTCAAAGAAAAATATTTTTATTAAACAGATAATTTAAGTTGTTTAAAGAAAAAAGTCAAAAAATAACAAATCTTACAAGTTGTTTAAGTTTGATTATTGACCATGAATCCTATGATCTCTACAAAGTTTTGATATGAAAATGCAAATTAATATTTAGACCCTTAACTTGTCAACTGGTATAAAGAAGGTGAACTAGTGTATGTTACGACTGTCGGACTCAACATTATTAATGTGACTCTTCTGAACTTGACTTCTCTCCGTCTTTTTTCCCCCTTGATCACAAACACTTTTCTAATATATATATATATATATATATATATATATATATATATATATATATAGAGGGTTTTAATCCGTGGCAAACGGTTGTCGTAGGCATTGTTCAGCATCCAAGTTTACATCCGTTGATCCATACACTTAATGACTGAGATTGGTCAAATGTTCTCCCTGCCACTACAGCTTGTAGCGGCAGTCCACATCCCCAATCTGTGCTAGCAATTTACGTTACTGCCCCTAACAATTTAATACATGCCTGCTGCCACAGGCTGTGGCGGCAGTGTGGTTCTTACCCATATTGATGTAAAAATAAAAGATAATGTAAAGATGAGTTTATTTTTATGTATACATAATATAAAAATTAAAGATATTGTAAAGATACATAATGTAAAAATAAAAGATAATGTAAAGATAAGTCTGGATAAAAGATAATTTTTTTTATTATAAAATAAATTTATCTTTTATTCAAACTTATCTTATTTTTACATTATGTATACATAAAAATAAATTTATCTTTTATTCAGATTTATCTTTACATTATCTTTTATTTTTATATTATGTATCTTTATATTATCTTTTATTTTTACATTATGTATACATAAAAAAAATTATCTTTTATTCAGACTTATCTTTACATTATCTTTTATTTTTACATTATCTTTTATTTTTATATCAATATGGGTGAGAGCCACACTGCCGCCACAGCCTGTAGCATCAGGCATGTGTTAAATTGTTAGGGACAATAATGTAAATTGTTAGTACGGATTGGGGGATGTGGACTGCCGCTACAAGCTGTAGCCGCAGGGAGAAAATTTGACCAATCTCAGCCATTAAGTGTATGAATCAATGGATGTAAACTTGGTTGCTGAACAGTGCCTATAGAAACTGTGACGCCTAGACTTGGCAAACTGCAGCCCAAGCACGCGGGTTGGGCCAGCCCGCCCGCCACGGGTCGGGCTTTGGGCTGCAGTTTTTTAGCCTAATAAAATCTGGGCCTTTTTGGCCCGCCCGTTTTTGGCCCAGTCTGCCATCGACCCAGCCCGTTTGGGCCAAATCCAAAAAAAGAACATAAAATAGGCACAAAAGTGGTCTCGCCCCGCGGGCCGGGATTTGGGCCGGAGAATTTTGGCCCAGTAAAAATCGGGCCTTTTTAACCCACCCATTTTTTGGCCCGCCCGTCACTTGCCCGACCCGTTTGGGACGGGCCCGCCGCCAGGTGTAATGACGCCCCCAAAATAGGTCCATTCCACCCAACCCATTCTGAGTCGTTAAATACATGGTGCAGAAAATAACTACAACTTTATTATTACAATTGTCGTGCAAAATACGATAACACATATACTGTGAGTTTAAATACAAATATTATCTTCTAGACAATATCCACACTCAAATAAGTCCTCATTACAATTATTGATACACTATTTTATAAAATAGTGAGGACTACTAAAACAACTATCTTGAACCATCACTCCACACCCCGACTAGTTCCCGCTATATTCTTACCTTCTGAGAAAAAAAATAAAATAAAAAGGAAAAGGGGGAGCTCAACTAGTCATGTAAAAAATATTATGATTAAGATAATATAGAACAAATTATCGTTAGTCCTCAATAGGGAAAAATCTGATAGAATACAATAGACAACAAGTTTTAGATCAACAACTGCAGCGAAAATAACAATTCATTAGAAGAGTTAAGTAGAGAATGAAATCTACTATCATCTATGAATTTAAAAGTCCATCATCAATATTTTATCCCTGTAACATCAATCAATATACATCTTGAGTCAAATATCCATCTTTGCGCTACTGGCCAAAGATATTCATTTGTATCACTAGTTGGTTATGTTCATCTCAATACCTGTCCATCTTTGCACTATGGGCCAAAGATATTCATCAGGTAATCATTCATCTTTGCACTACATGCCAAAGATATTCAGTTATATTATCATTTAGGACTGAGGATGATAAAAATATTTTTAAGAAAACGAATCTAGAGAGAGATAAAAAGACAAATATTAGGGATTCGTACTTTAGTTTATCCAAGTTCAAAAATACTCTATAATAATCAATTGTGGAGCAGAAATCAAAAATAAAGATCAAAACATAGATTCAATCAAAGATAGGAACCATAACAGACAATCTTGGACACAAAGGAAAATTTATTTTTTTTGTGAATAGTGCCGTATACGTGAATAGTAATCCCGACACTAAAAGGTAGAAATTCCACAAGAAAAATTATCATACTTCGTGAATAGTACTCGTGAATAGTAACTCGTGAATAGTAACTCATGAATAGTAATCCCGACATGAAAAGATAAGACTTTCATAATAAAACTCATAACAATATTTCGGTATAATAATATTGAAAGAAATAATATCATTTACGAAAAAATAACATCCCTTACCTCAAAAGAATAATACTTCTGACTGGAATATTAGATATAACGCTGAAGGAAACTTGCACCGTATAGCAACACTCAAAGTATCTAAATACTCATAAAAATACGCTCGATAATATAGAGAGAAAACTTTAGATTCTGATGTGATTTTTAATTCTAACCTAAGCACCCTATTTATAGAAAAATGCTTAGAACATCAAAGCAAAAAAATTTAATAAAATAATAATATTTATTAAAAATTTTCTTACGCCCACCTTAGAAATCTGAATTCAGCATTTTGCAACAAGTGAGATCTACCAACACACAAAATATGTTTTAAGTAATTTTTGTAACAAAATCAATTCAGACCCAATATTTCGGAATTTCAATAATTCATAATAAATAGCCCTTTTATCAAAAAAATTCGAATCTTATGTCAATTCCATAGGAAATTTAATTCTCTACAACTTTGTAGCTTTAAATTTTTCTAAATTTCAAACGAAAAATGACCGAAATTCACATACGGATGATTTTATAGGCTATAATCAAATTTCAGTAAAAAATAGAGCCCATCAACATGTTTAACATGTGTTTAGCATTTATTGTAACAAAAATACTCTTCCTCCTCATTTATTCATATATCACACATTTATTATAAAAATATCACCATTATTATATTATTATATTATCGTATTATACATTTATAATGTAATATAATAATATATTTGAATGAATTATTTTATCAGAAAAGATAAAATATTAATTTTTAATAATTGTCACTTTTATAAAAATTTCTCCATTTATATCCACATAAAATAAATATTTTCCTTATCATATGTATCAATAATTAATTATTTACAAATAATATTACAGAATCACAATAATGACAATCAGGTCGTTCCTAGGAAAGAGGGGGCCTTTCGGTAAAGATTTTTCCTTACTGGCGCGTAATTAAATAACATCTCCTAGACAGAACTTTCTTAGACATTGCCAATAATGCTATCTAATAATATTATTCAAATAATATAAATTATTGATCTGATAATTTGAAATACTGTGCAATGACAATTACTGAATCAACAATATAAAATATCAACGCAACAATTATTGAATCAATAACATAAAATAATGAACAGTAATTACTGTAACAATTATTGAGTAGTGCCTTCTTACGTAAGAATCAATAATTGATGCAATACCGTGTACTACTGTGCAACACCGTGTATTACTGTATTTTAACCACCGAATATTCCAACAGTGTTAACTGTAACAACTACACCGTTATTTTTAGAAAACTCATTCTTGTCGTTTTCTTCATCCGATAATTTTTCCGTTATGAGGCCCACAAATGGCTGCGCCGTCGTACGAATATTCCTCGATAGCAAGAATATTCCACGACCAAATGAATATTCCCCGATAACAATGAATATTTTATAGCCACTTGTTTATTTAAAATATTTGCGCATTTTACCCATAACTAACTACATTAATTGAATCAACCCCTTACTATTTCAAAATAATAAATAGAGAAAATTTTATTTTATTCATAAAAGTTGGGGTCTTACAGCAACCGTTTGCTACGAATTAAAACCCATATATATATATATATATATATATATATATATATATATATATATAACAGAGGTCCAACCTATAGTCATTTGAGAAAGTAGGTGGTCGTTGGAGATATATTGTGTTAAATTTAAGATAAATAAGTATAGAAGTTGTAGACACCTAAAATTTGTCCATGTTTTCTTTAACAATGGTAGGAGGGAAATAGTGTCAATTTAACTTGAAGCGAGGATGTTAAAGTAAGGATCATGGGGCTTGGGACGATTACTTGGAGGCCACATAAGGATCTTTAAGTGCCAAACTGCAAAAAGGAGGACGAACGATTAGCCGGCGCATCTAGAAGGATTATTTTTCTCCTTTTTCCCCATCTTCTTGGATTCGAAATTGATCAAACTCGATATCATTGTGTAGTTCTCGAAAAGAGCTTTTCAGATTGGTATGACACATTTTTTAACTCATTCTGGTTTGAAAATTATGGATATTTTAGTGCACAACACGAAAATCGACTGTTAGTTCCCAGAAGCACAATAGTTATCTAGAAGGGGGGTTGAATAGATATTTTAAATTCTTTTTCGAAATACTTGTTAGTTTTGATAATGAATTAAACACAACGAAATTGTGAGTTGTTTGTTTCCCCTTTAAGATATAACGAGTTAATGAGTGTTAAGCAGTTATAGCAGTTATAGATAGACACAGTGTTTTTAAGTGGTTCAGAGCACTTAAAGCTCCTAGTCTACTCTTCTACTCCTCGAGTAAGAAATCCACTAAGGATATCTTTACACTTTCAGAATCTCACAGATTCCTTCAAGACCAGCAGTCTTGGAACTTTTTAGTTCACTTTTGAACTCTTCAAGTCCAGCAGACTTGGTACTTCACAGTTCACTTAGAACTCTTCAAGTCCTTCTGACTTGGAACTTCTTACTTCACTTGACAGTAGTTGAGTTCTTGTGAGGTGCTACTCAGTTGCAGTTAAGCTTATGTTCGAAAGAACTGAGTAGCTGAGCAAGCTTTCTCTTTCGGATCGTAGAGTTGAGCTTTGAGTGTTCTTCAGCATTTTTAATTTTTTGTGCTTGCTTATTTCTTTTCATCTGCTGATGTTTTGTATATATGATGCCTTAGAAATGTATCCATTGAAGACATCCGTTGAAACATTACATGTATTTGTCATTTCTGAACTTTGATGGAGACTTTATGCACAACTTCTGATTTGCAGTCTGGCCTACTGACACAGTAGACTGCTGTCACACCTAACACTTGAAAAGGTATTTTCTGCTGACCCATAGTCCTTTCCTTAGCTTCTTCAATACGCTTCTTTGTTATATACTAAGGAAGACTGTTGTGTCATTGGGACTCCCGAGGACTCCAACGTTTATAAGCCATTCCATATTTGTTGTAACTTATTCTTTAAACAAATGGACGGGGCTCGATGCTTTTGACACAGAAAGATGAAGCTCTATGATTCTGATCGTGGTGTCTTGCCACCTTGGTACTTGATTTGATTCTAGCAAATGAGAACACTACGATTTCTCTTAAGGACTGGCACACTACGATCTTTACTTGCTTGACTTGCAGGCTCTACGCTTCCGAGAGCACACTACGATCTCTGAGTTGGCTCGGCAGACGTTTGGACCACTCTACGTTTTCTGGAGAGGCCCTCCAGAGCAGACACACTACGATTATGGATGCTCTACGATTCTACCTTGCCTTCTGTAATCTCTTGATCACCTTGATAGACTACCATTATGTTGAAGCCTATCTATTACATCTCAAGATATAGATCAACCTAACAGCCTTGACCTTTTCATCTATACATTCATTTACAGAATGATAAACATTAATAGCTTAGATTAACCTGACAATTTTGATCTATCACTAAGTCCTTGTATATATATTTCTTGAAGGACTTTACATATAATCATGAATATTTACTTTCAACATCAAATTTAAATATTTAATCCCCCAACAATCTCCCCCTATTTGATGTTGACATAACCAAGGAGATTTTTGTCATGATTATCAATTTCTAGATGCAGTTGCAAGAAAGTAAATATGACTTAGTGTTTCAGTGAGCAAATGAAATTTCTAGAGAATAAGCATGAATTTATTGATGATTGTAAAGACAGAAATTACAATTAAGCTTAGTTACATCAATAAGAATTGAGTTTTAACTTATCTCTGTTTCTTTTGCCTTTTGTTCTTTGGAGGATCGACATATTCTGTAGCTCTCCTTCTCCTACTGACTTCGTCTTTCCATGCTATATCTTCCATCTCGCTTTGACTTAGCTGTACCATATGGTCGTGTCTGTTCATGAATGCAGGATCTCCAATTGGCATTCTTAGGCCTGTAGGGGTCACTCCTTGTGAGCTAGGAGTAGGCTCTTGACTTCTTAGTGGTTGTGCTATGATAATTTGCTGTTATTCTGGTCGTAGAGTCTGATGATGGTGAGGCTATCTTGCAGGAGGGCTCCTTGAAGATTGAGCGATGAATGTGTCTCTGCTGCCTCTGCCCTTGCCATTTTCTCTTTTTCCTTTATTCTCCCCCTTTATGTCAGCATCAAGGGTTCGAATATCTTTAGATAGGCGAGTTAGGCCTTGTACAAGCTCGTTGAGCTGATTCTTGGATTGAGCAATGTCATCACGATTTTCTTGAATCAGAGAGTCAGATCGAGCTTCCCTCTTTTGGAGAATGGCCAATACATTTTTTGTTTTGGTCCATGGAGAATCCTTGGAACTCTTTCATTTGGGTTCATAGACTCGTGAGACTTTCCAGTATGAGTTTGTTTTGGGATTCTTGAGTATTCTGCAAGACAAGAAAGCTTCCCTGTGTTTCTTAGCAGCTTAAAAGTGGATTTGATCCCTTTAATTGATACTCTGAATCATCTCCTTTATAATCTCACTATGCTTCTTTGACAACTCAGAGCTGAGGTTGCTTGGGAGAGTGTTGGCAGCATCGATCAAGTGGGTCAGACTTAGGTGAACAAGGTTCGAGTGAACTTCAAGGTCTTCTTGTATGTCCTTGGTCTCCTTCATGGATGCTTCAGACAACTCTATTTTGGTTAAAAGATCTGATATGAGCTCAAGGAGTTGTTGATTGTTTGGAGGAGAGGCTTTTGAGTGTTGGTCTTGCGTAGTGTAGAGAGCAAGATCCAAATTGAAATACTCATTTGTTGATGAGGAAGGGATATCTGATGGAGGGGTTGAGCTGTAGGAGGAAGTGACTCTATGTCCTGAGTAGGTGACTCTACGATTGGATTTGGATTAGTAATCGTAGAGTGAGAGATGATAGGGGATTGGATCAATATAAAGTTGGGCACATTTGGTTCATCAGTTACAGAATGTTGGGATTCTGTAACTGGAAATTGGTTGAGTGGATTAAGTGTTACTTCCAACCATCCTGGTCATTCGTAGAATTGGCTGAAGGTTGATGATGGACCATGATCATTCATGAAAGATATGGGGATAGATATTACCTCATGCCCATTTTCTGAAGAAGAGCCATTGGTGATCAGTTTTCGGGCAAAGTTGAGGTTGCTTGAGAATCTATGAGCTAGCACCGAGATTGCTGGATAGACTTTGAAGGTCCAAAACATGTGATCCCAGGAGTTGAGAATTTGGGCTCGGTGAAAGGGCATCATAGGTAGATATGAGAACAGTTGTTTGTAGTTGGCTCTCCTATAACCATCATAGCCCACAGCTATAATCTCAACTTCATCATCCTCTTCTTCTTCTCTGTTTCCATGTGAAGTTTCCACTACATCAATTATTTCCACTTGACTTCCTTGCTCTTCTGCTCTCTCATCCTTCATAGCTTCAGTCCTTTCTATTACTATATTTTCTGAAGCTAGTGTCTCTTGAGGGACGGAGGGAGATTCATGATCTCTTGGCAGTTTCTCCTCAGCTACAGCTGCTTCTGATATAGGGACTTTATGAGGCTCCCCCTCAACTTAATCATTCATTTGCATTTCAAACAGCTCCCCCTCAGCTGGAGCATTCTCTAGAGTAAGAACTTCAGGCAGCAGCTCCCCCTCAACTTGTGCTGTGTTCTTCTTACTTGCTTCGGATAGCCCTTTCTCAGCTTCGGGTAACCTTTTTTCAGCTTCGGGTAATCCTTTCTCAGTAGCTATCCTTCTGTCTTCTTCCTTTAGTACTCCTTCATTGACAAGGATGTACTTCTTGACCAGTTTTCTTCTTGGCTTCCTAGGCTGAGCCACAGCCTCAACACTTTCTTCAGCTTCACCTCTGAATGGTTGATCAGCTTGAGAAGCTGTTGCAGTATTCTCTTCGGGAGTGGTATCCAGTCTGGATTCTACTATCGGTAGAGACTCTACGATCGAAGATAAAGAGGGCTTCTTTAACTTGTGACTGCGTTTTCCCTTCTTAAGCAGTTGAGAGATGGCAACTCTATCTTCAACTTCCTCATACTGCAGTTCTTTCCTCTTTAAATTCCTCAGAGTTTCTGTGCCAGAACACTCTTGAGGTACATCAGTAGTTGAACCTTGAGGTTCTTCTGCCATTTGAACCTTCATCTTTCTTTTACCCTTGCTTTTTCTGACCAAAGCAATGGGTTCCTCCTTATTGATTTCCTCTTCTTCTTCTTCTTCAGTTTCCTTTAGAACTGACATATTCCCTGGTATCCTAGTTGCCTTTGCTTCACTAGTTCTTCCACTGGATTCAGATCTCATCCTGACATTTTCTGCTGGATTTCTTTTCCAGTTCTCAAACAGTTGCTGAGTAATCCTTCTATTTGGATTGATGGATTCTCCTTCATCATCCACAATCTTAACACCCAGAGCTGACTGTAGGATGATGCTTATAAACCTCCCCTAGAGCATCTCACCAGAGCTTTTGATTTCTTCGAACTGAGTATCCATTTCTCAATCTAGTCGATGAGCAGGGCTCCATAGTTGAGTTGAATCCCATAACTGATTGCTGTCATGAGCTTAAGTTGTACTTCTTATGATGCATCTTCTTCAGACCTTCATAAAAATTGATGCCTTCCATGAATGAGAATCCTTTCGATTTGAAACCTAGGGGTAGGTTTATATCTGCAGCTTTGAGCTTGATGTCCACACCCTTGACTTTTGTGGTTATAACATCGTTCTTAAACACTCCATTTCTGTAAAACTCTTTTACTAGCTTGGGGTAGATCCACGTGCTGGTACCTAATGCTTCTTCAAGACCAGCTTTCTTTAACAGTGATAGAATCTTATGGAATTAAGGGTCAGCCATCTTGAACTCGTTGAAGCAGAGTCTGTAACCAGTGATAACATTTGAACTGCCATTGATTTTGTTGCACTGAGGTTGGTTGAGCTTTTCAGAAAGTTAGGGTTTCTGCTAGTAGAGAGAGACAGAGGAATAGACTTTTTGAACTTCTGAGATGAATGTTTAAAAAGATATTTTCAAACTGTACTTATAACTTCCCCCCTCTCGATCTTTTTAGTGGGGCATGTGTCAAGTTCTACTTGGCTCCACATTTTTGACTGATGGGGAAAGTACTGATCTACCCTTGGCTCCCCCTGAGCCAGTGTGTCTTTTAGAAGGACTGTGATCGTTGAGGTAGCACTACGATCGTTGAGGTTTGTACTACGTTCGTTGAGTCCATTGCCAAATCTGCTCTACGAACGTTGTCTGCCCTGGTCCTTGTGATGAACTTTGACTTAGCATCCCTTCCGAATCAAGGTAATTCAGAAAGGGCCAATCTCTTAGAATGAACTAAGGATCAGGTTTGTCCCTGAGGAGCTTGACGTAGAGATTGTTTAAATTTGTTGGAGATGCCGTCATCACAGAATGCTTCTTTGTCATGTCGAGGAGGCTCTACGATCATGGACTTTCTTTAGTCATCTCTACAATTTTGAACTTAGCCTTTATATCTGCATGGTTAGCATAAACTAGAGCATAGATTTTATGGTTGTAGATTTAGCATACCTAACTCGCTTATTAATTTAATAAATCTGGATTCATCTAGAGGCTTTGTAAAGACATCAGCAAGTTGATTTTCAGTAGGGATATATTGTAAAGATATGGTTCTATTTTGCACATGATCCATAATAAAATTATATCTTATTTCTATATGCTTAGTCCTAGAAAGCATGACATGATTGTGTGTTATTGCTATGGCTCTTGTGTTATCATAATGAACATGTATAGATTTGAAATCAAACCCATAGCCTGCTAGCTGATTTTTCATCCATAAGATTTGAGCACAACAGCTACCAGCAGCAATGTATTCAACTTTTGCTGTTGATGTAGATACTGAGTTTTGCTTCTTGCTAAACCAGGATACAAGTTTGTTTCCTAGTAGCTGATAGGTGCCACTAGTACTTTTTCTATCTATTTTGTAGCCTGCAAATTCAGCATCTGTATATCCTGTTAGTTTAAAAGAGGACTCCTTGGGATACCAAAGTCCCAAGTGAGGTGTACCGTTGAGTTACCTGAAAATCCTTTTACAGCACTTAAGTGTGATTCCTTAGGGTTAGCTTGAAATCTAGCACATATACATGTTACAAACATTATGTCTGGTCTACTGGTAGTTAGATATAGAAGAGAGCCTATCATACCTCTGTATTGAGTTATATCAATACTTTTACCTTTTTTATCTTTGTCAAGCTTGGTTGCTGGAGCAATTGGGATTTTCATGGAAGAGGCTGATTCCATGATATACTTTTTAAGTAAGTCTTTAATGTACTTGTCTTGGTTTATAAAGATTCCTTCATCAGTCTTCTTTACTTGCAATCCAATAAAGAAGTTTAGCTCACCCATCATGCTAATTTCAAACTTGCTCTGCATAAGCTTGGCAAATCTCTTACATAATTTTTCATCAGTAGAACCAAAGATAATGTCATCAACATATATTTGAACTAATAAGACTTTGTATTTATGTTTTCTAAGAAATAATGTGGTATCTACTCTACCTCTAGTGAAACCATTTTCAATAAGAAAGTTAGTTAATGTTTCATACCATGCTCTAGGTGTTTGTTTAAGACCATATAAGGCTTTGTCTAATCTATAGACATAATTAGAGAGAGTTAGATTGATGAAACCTGGAGGTTACTCTACGTATACTTCTTCTTGAAGTTCACCATTCAGGAATGCACTTTTGACATCCATCTGAAATACTTTGAATTTTATGTGAGCAACAAAGGCAAGGAATATTCTGATGGCTTCTAGTCTGGCAACAGGTGCAAAGGTCTCATCGTAGTCAATGTCTTCTTCTTGAGAATAACCTTTGGCCACTAGTCTTGCCTTATTCCTTGTTATTACTCCATCTTCATCCATCTTGTTTCTGAAGACCCACTTGGTGCCAATGACTGGATGACTTCTTGGTCTTGGAACTAATCTCCATACTTTGCTTCTTTCAAACTGATTTAGTTCTTCTTGCATGACTTCTATACAAATGGAGTCTTCCATAGCATCTTCTATTTTCTTGGGTTCCATTTGTGACAGAAAGCTTAGATAGAAACACTCATTCTGGGTGGCAACTCTTGTTTTGACTCTTGCATTTGGATCTCCAATGATTAAGTCTTGAGTGTGATCTTTTACCCCTCTATTTCCTGTTGGAATGTCTGTCCTGATGCCTTCTTGTCTGAGACCTTCAAGATCAATTTCTACTTCTTGATGTGGAGGTTCGTTGTCTTGCGTAGTCCTCTCTACGATCTCATCTTCTTGCTTAACGATTTCATTTTCTGGAACTACGATCGTGGTGTTGAGCTCAATGGCCTCGTTCGTAGTGTCTGGACGGTCGTTCGTAGTGTCTTGATACACTGTTTTGTCCAAGTCAGTTTCATCAAAGATGATGTGAATCGAGACTTCAATGCTCAGTATTTTCTTGTTGAACACTCTATAGGCCTTGCTGTCTATGGCATATTCAGGAAAGATTCCTTCGTCTGACTTGGGTTTGAACTTTGTTAGATTCTGTTTCCCATTGTTGAGAATGTAGCATGCACAACCGAATACATGAAAGTAGCTGACACTTGGCTTCCTTCCTTTGCACAGTTCGTAGGGAGTCTTCTTTAACGTAGATTGTATGAGCGATCTATTCAGAGTGTAGCTTGCAGTGTTGATGGCTTCTGCCCAGAAGTATTCAGGCAGATGGGCTGCTGCTAGTAGAGTTCTTTCAGCCTCTATCAATATTTTTTTCTTTCTCTCAGCTACTCCATTTTGTTGAGGAGTTCGTGGAGCTGAGAAGTTGTGACTGATGCCATTGTCTGTGCAGAACTGGTGCATCTCAGAGAAGTCAAATTCTCTACCATAATCACTCCTTATAGCCTTGATTTTCTCACCTTTCTCGTTCATCACTAGTCTGAACATCTTGATTAGTTGAGAGCCCGTTTCATCTTTTGAGTTTAGAAAGAACACCCATGTGAATCTGGTGTAGTCATCCACTACGACCAGAGAGTATCTCTTCCCTCCAAGGCTTGTTATTAGAATTGGCCCAAATAGATTCATGTGAAGTAGTTGCAGAGGCTTGTCGGTTGAGTTGACAGTTTTGCTTTTGAATGAGCTTCTAGTCTGCTTTCCTAGTTGACAAGCATTGCATGGTCTTTCTTTAACGAAGTTGAACTTGGGTAAACCTGTAACTAGATCCTTGGAGGCCAGTTTAGACATGCTTTTGAAGTTGAGATGAGACAGTCTTCTATGCCATAACCAACTCATTTCTTCAGATGCTTTAGCTAGAAAGCATATCGTCTCGTTCGAGCTCAGTTGACCAAGATTAACAGTGTAGACATTTTCTTCTCTTATTCCGATCAACTTTATAGAGGATGTTTTTAGATCTCTAACTTGACATTGATTATTGAGGAAGGTGACTTGATGACCCTTGTCGCAGAGTTGGCTTATGCTCAGGAGATTGTGTTGCAAACCTTCCACATAAGCTACTTTATTGAAGGACACTGCACCATTCCCAGCTGAGCCATATCTTCTTGTCTTGCCAGAGCCATTGTCTCCAAAGATGACTGATGGACCCTCCTTCTTTATGAAGTTAGATAGAAGAGTTTTGTTCCCGGTCATGTGCCTTGAGCATCCACTGTCCAAATACCAGGTTGTGATCATGGAGCTTGGTTCCTGTGGTAAGATAGAACTCTCATTTCGGTTCCCATACTTGCATGGGTCCTACTTTGTTAGTACCCTTGGGGACCCAAATTTGCTTAATTTTGGGTCTCACATGCGTAAGATTATGGTAGCATATTGCAGCCTTATGACCAGTCTTATTACATAAAAAGCATCTAATATGATGCATGCTTATGTGTGTATGTGGATTCTTCCTCCATTTGGACTTATGTGGGTTCTCAGCAGTCCTTCTTTTAAACTGACTCTCCTTTTTCCATGTGTCCTTGAGTTTCATGATTTATGAGGAGTGAGCCTTATCTCTACTGTTCCTTCCCGGTTGGTTCGTGGATTTGATTTTACTCAACTCTACGATCCTTCGAGGTTGGAGAGTAGTGATTGAGTTACTCTTCTATTTTTGGAAACCTAGGCCAGCATGGGATCCTTTATTCCTTGGAACATGGATTGGATCAGAAGAGCAAGGTTGGACTGGTTCTTTCTTCTGTGAGGATTTTACAAATGTAATGCTTATACTAAAACTTGAAGCATTACTAGTGCTAGTTTACTTTATCTTTTCCACACATAGCTCTAAGGTGGATTTACCAAAGCCTAAACCTATTCTGTCAGATGCACTTCTTTGACTGGAGATCAGGGAGTTCATGGATGAAGATGACTTATTCCATGTAGAGATTGTCCTTTCTAGTTCCTCAATTTTAGAGGTTAGACTTGACTCTCTTTGTGCATTGAGCTCATTGGTCTGTTTTAAGGGCTTATTCTCAGCTTCAAACTTGGAGAGAGAGTCAGTACTTAGAAGGGCTATTTCCAGTTCTTCCTAAACTTTGTCTTTCTCCTTTTGAAGAAGTGAATAATCTTTGGACATAACTCTTAACCATTTCATGAATTGATGAAGATCAGATGTTATGCCATGTAGTGCAGTTCTTAAATCATCAATGTCTACATTAGGAGAGTTAAAGTCAAATACCTCATCTATACTTACTTCATGAATGTCACAACTCTTTTTATCCTTTGCATGTTTGGCCATCAGGCAAAGATTTGCCATTTGAGGATCTTTATCATCTCTAGATTCGAGAGTTGAGTCATTGTCTGAGTCACTCCATGATCCTCCAACTACAAAACCTTTGTCTTTCTTTTGAGGCCTTTTGTTGCCTTTGAATTCTTTCTTTGAATTTGATTTCTTCTTCAGTTCTTCTCTAAGAGGTTTGTTGCAGTTTGCAATAAAATTACCAGGCTTCTTGCAGTTGTAGCATAGATCATTTATCTGCTTCTGGCTGTTGTAGTTGTTGTCTTTCTTCGGTTTGCTTATTCTGTCTTGACGCATGAACCTTCTGAGTCTTCTCACCAGCATTACAAAGTCATCATCATCTTCATCATAGTCAGAGTCATTTTTAGTATTGGCTTTGGAGATGTTGTCAGTTGCTTTGAGAGCAACCCCTTTATCCTTCTTTCTTCTTTCAGATAGAGTTTCAGCTCGTTGAGTAAACTCCAGTTCATATGTAAGAAGGTTGCCATATAACTGTTGAACAGTCATTTCATGGAGATTCTTTGATTCTCTAATGGCAGTGGTTTTGGCATCCCACTTTCTAGGTAAAGCTCTTATGAATTTTATAATTAGATCTTTATTTGGATAGATCTTTCCATAGGCTCGGAGAGAGTTGAGCAGTACATTGAATCTTTCGTAGGTGGAAGTGACATTTTCTCCTTGAACGTGTGCAAATATTTCATATTGCTGAGTCAGAAGAGATTGCTTGTTTTCTCTAACTTCTTCTGTTCCTTCATGCATGATGAGCAATGCTTCCCATACCTTCTTTGCTATTTTGCTATTGACCACATTCTCAAACAGATCATCTTCTAAGTATTGGAAAAAAATGTTCTTGGCCTTTTTGACGAGCTGGACAACTTTCTTTTCGTTATCAGTCCATTCTTCTTTAAACTTGATCTGGATTCAGTTTGGGTCGTCTGAAATTGGTGCAAGCTTTGTAGGAATGTAGGGCCCATTTTGAACAGTTTCAAATAGATCATCTATTAAATCCATGTAGGCTTGCATACGAACTTTTCAGTGGGCGAATTTGTCTTTGTTGCACATAGGTGGCTTGCTGCCTCCTCTAGTATTTGATTCTCTTATCAGATGTGCCATTGTATCTACTTAAGCTTTGTAGGCTATTTGATAGAACCTGCTTTGATACCAATTGTTAGTTCACAGAAGCACAATAGTTATCTAGAAGGGGGGTTGAATAGATATTTTAATTCTTTTTCGAAATACTTGTTAGTTTTGATAATGACTTAAACACAACGGAATTGTGAGTTGTTTGTTTCCCCTTTAAGATATAACGAGTTAATGAGTGTTAAGCAGTTATAGATAGACATTGTGTTTCTATGTGGTTCAAAGCACTTAAAGCTCCTAATCCATTCTTCTACTCCTTGGGTAGAAAATCCACTAAGGATATCTTTACACTTTCTGAATCTCATAGATTCCTTCAGGACCAGTAATCTTGGAACTTCTAAGTTCACTTTTGAACTCTTCAAGTCCAGCAGACTTGGTAGTTCACAGTTCACTTAGAACTCTTCAAGTCCTTCTGAGTTGGAACTTCTTACTTCACTTGATAGTAGTTGAGTTCTTGTGCGGTGCTACTCAGTTGCCGTTAAGCTTATGTTCAAAAGAACTGAGTAGCTGAGCAAGCTTTCTCTTTCAGATCGTAGAGTTGAGCGTTGAGTGTTCTTCAACATTTTTGCTTTTTTGTGCTTGCTTATTTCTTTTCATCTGCTGATGTTTTGTATATATGATGCCTTAGAAATGTATCCGTTGAAGACATTCGTTGAAGCATTAAATGCATTTGTCATTTCTGAACTTTGATGAAAACTTTTTGCACAACTTCTAGTTTGCAGTCTGGCCCACTAACACAACAGACTGCTGTCTTACCTAACACCTGAAAAGGTGTTTTCTGCTGACCCATAGTCCTTTCCTTAGCTTCTTCAATACGCTTCTTTGTTATATACTAAGGAAGACTGTTGTGTCATTGGGACTCCCGAGGACTCCAACGCTTATAAGCCATTCCATATTTGTTGTAACTTATTCTTTAAACAAATGGACAGGGCTCGATGCTTTTGACACAGAAAGATGAAGCTCTATGATTCTGATCGTGGTGTCTTGCCACCTTGGTACTTGATTTGATTCTAGCAAATGAGAACACTACGATTTCTCTTAAGGACTGGCACACTATGATCTTTACTTTCTTGACTTGCAGACTTTACGCTTCCGAGAGCACACTACGATCTCTGAGTTGGCTCGGCAGACGTTTGGACCACTCTATGTTTTCGGGAGAGGCCCTCCAGAGCAGACACACTATGATTCTGGATGCTCTACGATTCTACCTTGCCTTCTGCAATCTCTTGATCACCTTGATAGACTACCATTCTATTGAAGCCTATCTATTACATTTCAAGATATAGATCAACCTAACAGCCTTGACCTTTTCATCTATATATTCATTTACAGAATGATAAACATTAATAGCTTAGATTAACCTGACAATTTTGATCTATCACTAAGTCCTTGTATATATATTTCTTGAAGGACTTTACATATAATCATGAATATTTACTTTCAACATCAAATTTAAATATTTAATCCCCCAACAATCTCCCCCTATTTGATGTTGACATAACCAAGGAGATTTTTGTCATGATTATCAATTTCTAGATGCAGTTGCAAGAAAGTAAATATGACTTAGTGTTTCAGTGAGCAAATGAAATTTCTAGAGAATAAGCATGAATTTATTGATGATTGTAAAGACAGAAATTACAATTAAGCTTAGTTACATCAATAAGAATTGAGTTTTAACTTATCTCTGTTTCTTTTGCCTTTTGTTCTTTAGAGGATCGACATATTCTGTAGCTCTCCTTCTCCTACTGACTTCGTCTTTCCATGCTATATCTTCCATCTCGCTTTGACTTAGCTGTACCATATGGTCGTGTCTGTTCATGAATGCAGGATCTCCAATTGGCATTCTTAGGCCTGTAGGGGTCACTCCTTGTGAGCTAGGAGTAGGCTCTTGACTTCTTAGTGGTTGTGCTATGATAATTTACTGTTATTCTGGTCGTGGAGTCTGATGATGGTGAGGCTATCTTGCAGGAGGGCTCCTTGAAGATTGAGCGATGAATGTGTCTCTGCTGCCTCTGCCCTTGCCTTTTTCTCTTTTCCCTTTATTCTCCCCCTCTATGTCAGCATCAAGGGTTCGAATATCTTTAGATAGGCGAGTTAGGCCTTGTACAAGCTCGTTGAGCTGATTCTTGGATTGAGCAATGTCATCACGATTTTCTTGAATCAGAGAGTCAGATCGAGCTTCCCTCTTTTGGAGAATGGCCAATACATTTTTTGTCTGTTGCATTTGGTCCATGGAGAATCCTTGGAACTCTTTCATTTGGGTTCATAGACTCGTGAGACTTTCCAGTATGAGTTTGTTTTGGGATTCTTGAGTATTCTGCAAGACAAGAAAGCTTCCCTGTGTTTCTTAGCAGCTTAAAAGTGGATTTGATCCCTTTAATTGATACTTTGAATCATCTCCTTTATAATCTCACTATGCTTCTTTGACAACTCAGAGCTGAGGTTGCTTGGGAGAGTATTGGCAGCATCGATCAAGTGGGTCAGCCTTAGGCGAACAAGGTTCGAGTGAACTTCAAGGTCTTCTTGTATGTCCTTGGTCTCCTTCATGGATGCTTCAGACAACTCTATTTTGGTTGAAAGATCTGATATGAGCTCAAGGAGTTGTTGATTGTTTGGAGGAGAGGCTTTTGAGTGTTGGTCTTGCGTAGTGTAGAGAGCAAGATCCAGATTGAAATACTCATTTGTTGATGAGGAAGGGATATCTTATGGAGGGGTTGAGCTGTAGGAGGAATTGACTCTATGTTTTGAGCAGGTGACTCTACAATTGGATTTGGATCAGTAATCGTAGAGTGAGAGATGATAGGGGATTGGATCAATATAAAGTTGGGCACATTTGGTTCATCAGTTACAGAATGTTGGGATTCTATAACTGGAAATTGGTTGAGTGGATTAAGTGTTACTTCGAACCATCCTGGTCATTCGTAGAATTGGCCGAAGGTTGATGATAGACCATGATCATTCATGAAAGATATGGGGATAGATATTACCTCATGCCCATTTTCTGAAGAAGAGCCATTGGTGATCAATTTTCGGGCAAAGTTGAGGTTGCCTGAGAATCTACGAGCTAGCACCGAGATTGCTGGATAGACTTTGAAGGTCCAAGACATGTGATCCCAGGAGTTGAGAATTTGGGCTCGATGAAAGGGTATCATAGGTAGATAGGAGAACAGTTGATTGTAGTTGTCTCTCCTATAACCATTATAGCCCACAACTATAATCTCAACTTCATCATCCTCTTCTTCTTCTCTGTTTCCATGTGAAGTTTCCACTACATCAATTATTTCCACTTAACTTCCTTGCTCTTCTGCTCTCTCATCCTTCATAGCTTCAGTCCTTTCTATTACTATATTTTCTAAAGCTAGTGTCTCTTGAGGGACTGAGGGAGATTCATGATCTCTTAGCAGTTTCTCCTCAGCTGCAGCTTCTTCTGACATAGGGACTTCATGAGGCTCCCCCTCGACTTGATCATTCATTTGCATTTCAAACAGCTCCCCCTCAGCTGGAGCATTCTCTAGAGTAAGAACTTCAGGCAGCAGCTCCCCCTCAACTTGAGCAGTGTTTTTCTTACTTGCTTCGGATAGCCCTTTCTCAGCTTTGGGTAACCTTTTTTCAGCTTCGGGTAATCCTTTCTCAGTAGCTATCCTTCTGTCTTCTTCCTTTAGTACTCCTTCATTGACAAGGAAGTACTTCTTGACCAGTTTTCTTCTTGGCTTCCTAGGCTGAGCCACAGCCTCAACACTTTCTTTAGCTTCACCTCTGAATGGTTGATCAGCCTGAGAAGCTGTTGCAGTATTCTCTTCGGGAGTGGTATCCAGTCTGGATTCTATTATCGGTAGAGACTCTACGATCGAAGATAAAGAGGGCTTCTTTAACTTGTGACTGCGTTTTTCCTTCTTAAGCAGTTGAGAGATGGCAGCTCTGTCTTCAACTTCCTCAGACTGTAGTTCTTTCCTCTTTAAATTCCTCAGAGTTTCTGTGCCAGAACACTCTTGAGGTGCATCAGTAGTAGAACCTTGAGGTTCTTCTGCCATTTGAACCTTCATCTTTCTTTCACCCTTGCTTTTTCTGACCAAATCAATGGGTTCCTCCTTATTGATTTCTTCTTCTTCTTCTTCAATTTCCTTTAGAACTGACATATTCCCTGGTATCCCAGATTCCTTCGCTTCACTAGTTCTTCCACTGGATTCAGACCTCATCCTGACATTTTTTACTGGATTTCTTTTCCAGTTCTCAAACAGCTGCTGAGTAATCCTTTTGTTTGGATTAATGAATTCTCCTTCATCATCCCCAATCTTATCAGCCAAAGCTGACTGTAGGATGATGCTTATAAACCTCCCCTAGAGCATCTTTCCAGAGCTTTTTGATTTCTTCGCACTGAGTATCCATTTCCCAATCCAGTCAATGAGTAGGGCTCCATAGTTGAGTTGAATCCCACAACTGATTACTGTCATGAGCTTAAGTTGCATTTCGTTCACAGAGTCATGGCCAAAGCTCTTACAGCATATGTATTTCCCAACAATGTCAGCCAAAAACTCATACCTTTGGGGAAACTCTTTCTTTTTGTACCCTTTGACAGTCGAAAACTTCTTATAGTGCATCTTCTTCAGTCCTTCATGAAAATCGATGCCTTCCATGAATGAGAATCCTTTCAATTTGAAACCTAGGGCTAGGTTTATATCTTCAACTTTGAGCTAGATGTCCACACCCTTGACTTTTATGGTTATAACATCATTTTTAAACACTCCATTTCTGTAAAACTCTTTTACTAGCTTGGGGCAGATCCACGTGCTGGTACCCAAAGCTTCTTCAAGACCAGCTTTCTTTAATAGTGACAGAATCTTGTGGAATTGAGGGTCAGCCATCTTGAACTCGTTAAAGCAGAGTCTGTAATTAGTGATAACAGTTGAAGCCGCCATTGATTTCGTTGCACTGAGGTTCGTTGAGCTTTTCAGAAAGTTAGGGTTTCTGCTAGTAGAGAGAGATAGAGGAATAGACTTTTTGAACTTCTGAGACGAATTTTCAAAAAGATATTTTCAAACTGTACTTATAACTTCCCTCCTCTCGATCTTCTTAGTGGGGCATGTGTCAAGTTCTGCTTTGCTCCACATTTTTGACTGATGGGGAAAGTACTGATCTACCCTTGGCTCCCCCTGAGCTAGTGTCTTTTAGGAGGACTGTGATCGTCGAGGTAGCACTATGATCGTTGAGGTTTGTACTACGATCGTTGAGTCCATTGCCGAATCTGCTCTACGAACGTTGTCTGCACTGGTCCTTGTGATGAACTTTGACTTAGCATCCCTTCCGAATCAAGGTAATTCAGGAAGGGCCAATCTCTTAGAATGAACTAAGGATCATGTTTGTCCCTGAGGCGCTTGACGTAGAGATTGCTTGAATTTGTTGGAGATGCCATCATCACAGAATGCTTCTTTGTCATGTCGAGGAGGCTCTACGATTGTGGACTTTCTTTAGTCATCTCTACAATTTTGAACTTAGCCTTTATATCTGCATGGTTAGCATAAACTAGAGCATAGATTTTATGGTTATAGATTTAGCATACCTAACTTGTAAGACCCCAATTTTTATAAATAAAGATGAATTTTCTATAAATATCATTTTTGAATATTATGGAGTTAATTTGTATAATGTTATAGTTGTGGGTAATATTTATAAATTTTGCAAAGTAAGCAAGTTGTTATAAAATATTCGTTTGGTCGGAGAATATTCTTTTTGTCGAGGAATATTCGTACGACGGCACAATCATTGGTGGACCCCACAACGGAATTATTGTCGGATTGAGAAAACGACAGAATTATCTTTCTATAAAAATAACGGCTGAGGTGTTACCGTTAAAACCGTTAAAACTGTTGAACTACTCGGTAGTAAAAGTACAGTAATACGCGTGGTTGCATAGTAGCACACGGTATTTATTATTGATGCTTACGTGAGAAGTCACTCAGCTATACTCAATTATTGCTACAGTAATTGCTGCATCATATCTCTTAAATTATTATCATAGTATCATCTGTATAATATGTTATATTATTAAATCAATAATTGAGACGTTGTGGTAAGTTTGGTTATTTTATGGGGGGCCATATGTCATCATCTAAGAGTCTCTTCGTCAATAGTAATTACCTTCGTCAATAGTATTTACCTTGGAATAGTAATTACCTTCGTCAATAGTATTTACCTTGGTCAATAGTAATTACCTTCGTCAATAGTATTTACCTTGGTCAATAGTAATTACCTTCGTCAATAGTATTTACCTTGGTCAATAGTAATTACCTTCGTCAATAGTATTTACCTTGGTCAATAGTAATTACTTTCGTCAATAGTAGTTGTCCCTTCAATATTACCAAGAGTCATTTGACCATTCGTTAAGACCAAGAGTCATTTGACCCTTCGTTAATACCAAGAGCCACCCTCGGTTTTTCTATAAATAGAGGCCTAGGGCTTCATTATTTTTCACGAATTCATTTAAGCTATAGAGAGAGAAAGTATAGAGAGAATAAGAGAGAGAGAGAGAATAAAAGTATTCTGCTACATCACTTTTCCAATATCCAGTTCTTTTAAGGTAGGGAATATTATTTCTTTTATATTCATGAAGAGAACTTCTGTTATTCCATTTGTTATTATTCTGTTGGAATAACCAGTATACGCGGTCTACCCTATACTTGGTGACATTCTTCTATTATTCTGTTGGAACATCCTGTCTGTGTGTTTTACACCGGACCTGGTTCCGTTTATTATTCTGTTGGAACATCCTGTCTGTGTGTTTTACACCGGACCTGGTTCCATTTTATTATTATTCTGTTGGAATATCCTGTCTGTGTGTTTTACACCGGACCTGGTTCCATTATTTATTATTCTGTCGGAATATCCTGTCTGTGCGTTTACGCCGGACCTGGTTCCATTATTTATTATTCTATTGGAATAACCTGTCTGTGCGGTCTATCGCATGCATGGTGATTTCTTTTGTTATTCCATTCTTTATTGTACTCAGTTGGTTAAGTTTTGACTTCTATACTCCATGAAATTTGTGGAATATCCTTGATAGTTGCGTTTCATCCAGTATCTTTTCAAGAAAATATTCTTCTAAGCATTCTTGAATTTTACTCCACAATGCAGTATCATGTTGACAATTTGGACGTTGTTAATTCCTGGATAAATTAATTCTTGAACTTGTTTTATTGAATTCTTATATCATTGTCATCATCCTCATGTTTATAAAATGTTGAAAGTCATCTGTGGCATGTAGTGCATAGATGGACTTGGTATGATTATGACCAGGGATTATTCGGTATAATCATGACCGTAATGTTACAAATGATGTGGTAAAAGTCCTCATTGGCCCGTAGTGCATTGATGGACAGTTGTTGGCATGATCATGACCATTAATGAATATACGAATATCCTTGGCCGTAGTGCAGGGGTGATTCGATGATGTGGATTATTTTATTAAGCTGAGTCCCAGCGATCACAGTGTTGAAAAACTTTTTAAATCATAAAAGATAGTAGAGTTTATTTTCTACTTGACTCTTTTAATGGATTGCTTGTTCCGCTACAGTTAAACTTGATGTCTATTATATTTTATCAGTTTAACATTGTTGAAGGCTAATGATAATTTATTCTGCATTATCTTAGTCATAATATTTCTTACTGGGCTAGTTGAGCTCACCCTTTCTTTCACTGTTCTCTTCAGGAAATGAGAACGTAGCTGGGGCAAGTCGGGGAACGGAGTGATGGTCCGAAGATAGTATTAGTTAGTAGTCCTCACTATTCTATGTAATGGTGTGTTAATAAATGTAATGAGGACTCCTTTTGAGTATGAATACTCTCTAGAAGATAATATTTGTATTCAAACTCACAGTTTATGTTTTGTCGTATTGTACACGACAGTTGTATTATTAAGTTGTATTTGTATTCTGTACTATGTATCTGACGACCCAAGATGGGTGATGTATACCTAATTTTGGGGGCGTCACAGTTGGTATCAGAGCTTAGGGATATGATCCCTGGCTAAGATGTGAGAATAGAACTAGGAGGGGAGAGACGGGGAATTCCTTCGCTAGTATGACATACCTAAGTTTATTTGCATGGTATTTAATTGGTCGGTCATAATATAAGGATAATATATGACATATCAATTAATTTTTATTTTGTGGCAGTATCTGAAAATGGCATCTGAGAATGTTGAGAATAGCAATGGAGCACAGACGACTGTTGATTCACCACATATCAATAATCAGGATAATGTGCATCAGGAAGGTGACAATCCTCATGCAAACAACAACACTGACCAAATGATGAATGATCAAATGTTCAGAGGCTTTATGCAATTCATGCAACAACAGGTGAAAGCGGCTCCTGTCCACAACGTAGGTGGAAATACTGGAAACTCTCAGGCGGTCACCGCTAAACAGTTTAAGGAGCTGGGACCACCGGAGTTTAAGGGAGAACCCAAACCACTTGTAGCTGAAACATGGATAAAGCAGATCACCAAGATATTTGATGTCTTGGGTTGCTCCGAGGAGCAAAAGGTTCCCTTTGCCGCCTTTATGTTGCGAGGAGAGGCAGATTACTGGTGGGAATCGATAAAGCGTACTCAACCTGCCGCACTGAAGATGTCTTGGGAGAAGTTCCAAGAGCTGTTTAACGACAAATACTTTCCCGAGAGTATTCGTCACATGAAGGAGGTGGAGTTCATCAAATTGGAGCAGAATAATATGACCGTGTCGCAGTACGAGGCAAAATTTGCGGAGTTATCCCGGTTTGCGTCCCACCTGGTGGATAATGAAGAAAGAATGACGCGGATGTTTTTAAGAGGTTTGAAGCCGGAGATACGTCAACATCTTGTTTCTCATAAACTGTGTTTGTATTCAGATGTTGTAAATAGGGCTCAGTTGGTGGAGCGCGATAACGAGACAACGCAACCAAAAGAGAGCAGCCGGCAAAATGATAATACCAGTGAGAGCAGTCATCGAAGCGGTGACAACAAGCGTGGAGGGAATCAACAGGCCAGAAATGGTAACCACTTCGGTGGTAATCAGGGCCAAAACAATAAGAATGGACATTTCAAGAAGAGGAGATTCAACAATGATGGAAAGACGTCAGCACCAGCACCTGTCGTTAAGGAAGGAGAACGACCACCTATCATATGTTTCAAATGCGGAGGGGAGGGGCACATCAGTCCAAACTGCGCGATGCCGTCCAAAGCATGTTATAATTGTGGAAGAGAAGGTCATTTAGCCCGATTTTGTCGTTTACCGAAGACAAATTCAGCTAGGATGGAGGCACCAAAAGCCGTCCCAGAAAAGTCAAAACCGGTTGTGCAAGGGAGAGCGTTTGTTGTGAACTCCCAGAGAGCAAGGAACCCGAATGAGGTCATCACGGGTAAGCTTATTATAAACTCTAAAGAAGTTTATACTTTATTTGATACCGGTTCAACCCATTCTTTTATTTCTCCTACTTGCGCTCATCGATTAAATTTGATTCCGGAGAAATTAGACTTTGACTTATCTGTGGAAACTCCGTTGGGAGAAACCTTCATTACCTCCACTGTTTATAAGTCTTGTTTGGTTCAAGTTGGTACCCACACATTACCTATCGATCTGATTTCATTAAAAATACTTGCATTTGACGTGATTCTAGGGATTGATTGGTTAACTACTCATTATGCAAAAATTGATTGTTTTCGTAAGGTTGTTAGTTTTCATATTCCTAATCGACCTATTATGCGAATTCAAGCAACCAAACCATTAAAATCAATCGCTGTCATCTCAAGCCATAAAACTATTCGTTTATTGAAAAACGGATGTCAAGCTTTCTTAGCTCATGTCACAGATCTAAACAAAAATACGTCAGTTTTGAATGATATTTCTATTGTTAATAAATTCCCTGACGTATTCCCTGAAGAACTTCCTGGCCTACCCCCAGAGCGTGAAATTGAATTTTGTATCGATCTTGAACCCGGTACAAAACCCATTTCCAAAGCCCCATATCGAATGGCTCCTATTGAACTTCAGGAGTTAAAGATCCAACTGCAGGAATTGTTAGACATTGGCTTTATTCGTCCTAGTACTTCTCCTTGGGGAGCTCCTGTTCTATTCGTGAAGAAGAAAGATGGAAGTATGCGACTTTGTATTGATTATCGGGAGTTGAATCATGTCACCATCAAAAACAGGTACCCATTGCCACGTATTGATGACCTGTTTGACCAGTTGCAAGGAGCACAATTCTTTTCAAAGATCGATCTTCGTTCTGGATATCATCAGCTGAAGGTTAGAACTGAGGATATTCCAAAGACGGCTTTTAGAACTCGGTACGGGCATTATGAATTCCTAGTCATGTCCTTTGGATTGACTAATGCTCCTGCTGCCTTCATGGATATGATGAACCGGGTATTCAAGGAATATTTGGATCACTTTGTGGTCGTCTTTATTGATGACATCCTTATTTATTCCAAAAGCCGTGAAGATCATGAGCAACACTTGAGGCTGGTACTCCAAAAGCTTCGTGAATACAAGCTTTATGCCAAGTTGAAGAAATGCGAGTTCTGGCTGGAGGAGGTAGCATTCCTTGGGCACGTAGTATCAAGTCGTGGAATATCGGTTGACCCGGCAAAGATTGAAGCTATTCAAAGCTGGGAGCAACCTAAATCAGTGACCGAGGTACGTAGCTTTCTTGGTTTAGCTGGTTATTATCGGAGATTCGTGGAAGGATTTTCTCGAATCGCTACTCCATTAACTCAGCTGACTCGGAAAGATACAAAGTTTGGTTGGAGCGAAGAATGTGAGCAGAGTTTTCAAGAACTCAAGAGGAGACTCATTTCAGCACCTGTTCTAACAATACCATCTGGCTCGGAGGGATTTGTCATCTACAGTGATGCTTCGAGCAAAGGGTTGGGATGCGTTCTCATGCAACATGGAAAAGTCATAGCCTATGCATCAAGACAACTCAAGGAATATGAGAGGAATTATCCTACTCATGATCTAGAGTTGGCAGCTGTTGTCTTTGCACTTAAAATTTGGAGGCATTACTTGTATGGGGAGAAAGTGGAGATCTTTACGGATCATAAAAGCCTCAAATATTTCTTCACTCAAAAGGAACTCAACATGCGACAACGACGTTGGCTTGAACTGTTGAAAGATTATGATCATACCATTCAATACCATCCTGGAAAAGCGAACGTGGTAGCTGACGCATTGAGTAGAAGATCATATGCGGGTACAAGTGCAATATTAACAACGCAAAGGCCCATTTTGTGTGACTTGCAAAGGATGGAGATAGAGTTGAAGACTCCAGGGACCCATGTGATGATGGCGAATATACGAGTAGAACCGACTTTAATCGATAAAGTTAAAGCTGCTCAAGCTACAGACCTGGAGCTGATGCGTATGAGGAAGAAAGTGCAAGAAGGTGTTATGCCGGAAGCAAGAATCGATGAAGAAGGAATACTTCGAGTCAACTCCAGACTTTGTGTTCCTAACAACCCTGATTTAAAGTATGAAATCATGATGGAGGCGCACAACACACCGTTTGCAATCCATCCTGGAAGTACCAAAATGTATCATGATCTTCGTCATACATTTTGGTGGAGCAATATGAAGAGAGAGATAGCGTTGTTTATCTCAAGGTGTCTAACTTGTCAACGAGTCAAAGCGGAGCATCAAGTACCAAAAGGTCCATTGCAACCACTTGAAATTCCAGAATGGAAGTGGGAGCACATTACCATGGATTTCGTTACCGGTCTTCCTAGGGTTTCTCAAGGTATTGATGCGATTTGGGTCATTGTTGATAGATTGACCAAGTCTGCTCATTTCTTACCGATACGAGAAACTTATACACTTGAACGTCTTGCTCGTATGTACATAAACGAGATTGTAAGACTGCATGGTATGCCAGTATCCATAATTTCTGATCGAGACCCAAGATTCACTTCACGATTTTGGGTTAGTTTACAAAAAGCTATGGGCACGGAGTTACGATTTAGTTCAGCATATCATCCTCAGACGGACGGACAATCAGAGAGGACTATTCAAACTCTTGAAGATCTATTAAGACTCTGTGTCTTTGACTTCAAGGGAAGTTGGGACAAGTTCTTACCATTGGTGGAGTTTTCCTACAACAACAGTTATCAAGCAAGTATTGGCATGGCTCCATTCGAAGCATTGTATGGAAGAAAATGTCGTTCTCCAGTATGCTGGGATGAGGTGGGCGAAGCAACGTTGTTGGGACCGGAGTTGGTACGTATGACTACAGAAAAGATTCAAACGATCCGACAACGTATAAAAACCTCACAAGATCGACAAAAGAGTTATGCTGATCTTCATCGAAAGGACGTGGAATTTGATGTAGGAGATCATGTGTTCTTACGTGTTGCTCCATGGAAAGGAGTTACGAGATTTGGAAAGAGAGGAAAGCTAAATCCTCGATTCATCGGTCCATTTTTAATCCTCGATCGAGTAGGAACTGTGGCTTATAGACTCGCTTTACCGCCAAGTATGTCTCGTGTTCATAACGTTTTCCACATATCCATGTTACGCAAATATGTGGAAGACCCGAACCACATTATTGAGTTAGAACCGGACGAAATAGCGGAGGATTTGACGTATGAAGAAGTTCCTGTTCAAATCTTGGATAAGAAGGAACATATTCTACGCTCCAAGGTTATACCTCAAGTCAAAGTTTTGTGGAGAAACCACGATGTTGAGGAAATGACTTGGGAGTTAGAATCAGAAATGAAATCAAGGTATCCTTACCTCTTCGACATACCAGGTACGTACCCTAATTTCGAGGGCGAAATTTCATAAGAAGGGGAGGTTGTAAGACCCCAATTTTTATAAATAAAGATGAATTTTCTATAAATATCATTTTTGAATATTATGGAGTTAATTTGATATAATGTTATAGTTGTGGGTAATATTTATAAATTTTGCAAAGTAAGCAAGTTGTTATAAAATATTCGTTTGGTCGGAGAATATTCTTTTTGTCGAGGAATATTCGTACGACGGCACAATCATTGGTGGACCCCACAACGGAATTATTGTCGGATTGAGAAAACGACAGAATTATCTTTCTATAAAAATAACGGCTGAGGTGTTACCGTTAAAACCGTTAAAACTGTTGAACTACTCGGTAGTAAAAGTACAGTAATACGCGTGGTTGCATAGTAGCACACGGTATTGATTATTGATGCTTACGTGAGAAGTCACTCAGCTATACTCAATTATTGCTACAGTAATTGCTGCATCATATCTCTTAAATTATTGTCATAGTATCATCTGTATAATATGTTATATTATTAAATCAATAATTGAGACGTTGTGGTAAGTTTGGTTATTTTATGGGGGGCCATATGTCATCATCTAAGAGTCTCTTCGTCAATAGTAATTACCTTCGTCAATAGTATTTACCTTGGTCAATAGTAATTACCTTCGTCAATAGTATTTACCTTGGTCAATAGTAATTACCTTCGTCAATAGTATTTACCTTGGTCAATAGTAATTACCTTCGTCAATAGTATTTACCTTGGTCAATAGTAATTACCTTCGTCAATAGTATTTACCTTGGTCAATAGTAATTACTTTCGTCAATAGTAGTTGTCCCTTCAATATTACCAAGAGTCATTTGACCCTTCGTTAAGACCAAGAGTCATTTGACCCTTCGTTAAGACCAAGAGCCACCCTCAGTTTTTCTATAAATAGAGGCCTAGGGCTTCATTATTTTTCACGAATTCATTCAAGCTATAGAGAGAGAAAGTATAGAGAGAATAAGAGAGAGAGAATAAAAGTATTCTGCTACATCACTTTTCCAATATCCAGTTCTTTTAAGGTAGGGAATATTATTTCTTTTATATTCATGAAGAGAACTTCTGTTATTCCATTTGTTATTATTCTGTTGGAATAACCAGTATACGCGGTCTACCCTATACTTGGTGACATTCTTCTATTATTCTGTTGGAACATCCTGTCTGTGTGTTTTACACCGGACCTGGTTCCGTTTATTATTCTGTTGGAACATCCTGTCTGTGTGTTTTACACCGGACCTGGTTCCGTTTTATTATTATTCTGTTGGAATATCCTGTCTGTGTGTTTTACACCGGACCTGGTTCCATTATTTATTATTCTGTCGGAATATCCTGTCTGTGCGTTTACGCCGGACCTGGTTCCATTATTTATTATTCTATTGGAATAACCTGTCTGTGCGGTCTATCGCATGCATGGTGATTTCTTTTGTTATTCCATTCTTTATTGTACTCAGTTGGTTAAGTTTTGACTTCTATACTCCATGAAATTTGTGGAATATCCTTGATAGTTGCGTTTCATCCAGTATCTTTTCAAGAAAATATTCTTCTAAGCATTCTTGAATTTTACTCCACAATGCAGTATCATGTTGACAATTTGGACGTTGTTAATTCCTGGATAAATTAATTCTTGAACTTGTTTTATTGAATTCTTATATCATTGTCATCATCCTCATGTTTATAAAATGTTGAAAGTCATCTGTGGCATGTAGTGCATAGATGAACTTGGTATGATTATGACCAGGGATTATTCGGTATAATCATGACCGTAATGTTACAAATGATGTGGTAAAAGTCCTCATTGGCCCGTAGTGCATTGATGGACAGTTGTTGGCATGATCATGACCATTAATGAATATACGAATATCCTTGGCCGTAGTGCAGGGGTGATTCGATGATGTGGATTATTTTATTAAGCTGAGTCCCAGCGATCACAGTGTTGAAAAACTTTTTAAATCATAAAAGATAGTAGAGTTTATTTTCTACTTGACTCTTTTAATGGATTGCTTGTTCCGCTACAGTTAAACTTGATGTCTATTATATTTTATCAGTTTAACATTGTTGAAGGCTAATGATAATTTATTCTGCATTATCTTAGTCATAATATTTCTTACTGGGCTAGTTGAGCTCACCCTTTCTTTCACTGTTCTCTTCAGGAAATGAGAACGTAGCTGGGGTAAGTCGGGGAACGGAGTGATGGTCCGAAGAATAGTATTAGTTAGTAGTCCTCACTATTCTATGTAATGGTGTGTTAATAAATGTAATGAGGACTCCTTTTGAGTATGAATACTCTCTAGAAGATAATATTTGTATTCAAACTCACAGTTTATGTTTTGTCGTATTGTACACGACAGTTGTATTATTAAGTTGTATTTGTATTCTGTACTATGTATCTGACGACCCAAGATGGGTGATGTATACCTAATTTTGGGGGCGTCACATAACTCGCTTATTAATTTATTAAATCTGGATTCATCTAGAGGCTTTGTAAAGACATCAACATGTTGATTTTCAGTACGAATATATTGTAAAGATATGGTTCCATTTTGCACATGATCCATAATAAAATGATATATTATTTCTATATGCTTAGTCGTAGAATGCATGACATGATTGTGTGTTATTGCTATGGCACTTGTGTTATCATAATGAACATGTATAGATTTGAAATCAAACCCACAGTCTGCTAGCTGATTTTTCATCCATAAGATTTGAGCACAACAGCTACCAACAGCAATGTATTCAGCTTCTGCTGTTGATGTAGATACTGAGTTTTGCTTCTTGCTAAACTAGGGTACAAGTTTGTTTCCTAGTAGCTGACAGGTGCCACTAGTACTTTGTTTATCTATTTTGCAGCCTGCAAAGTTAGCATCTGTATATCCTGTTAGTTCAAAGGAGGACTCCTTGAGATACCAAAGTCCCAAGTGAGGTGTACCGTTGAGATACCTGAAAATTCTTTTTACAACACTCAAGTGTGATTCCTTAGGGTTAGCTTGAAATCTAGCACATATGCATGTTGCAAATATTATGTCTGGTCTACTGGCAGTTTGATATAGAAGAGAGCCTATCATACCTCTGTATTAAGTTATATCAATACTTTTACCTTTTTCATATTTGTCATGCTTGGTTGCTGGAGCAATTGGGGTTTTCATGGGAGAGGCTGATTCCATACCATACTTTTTAAGTAAGTCTTTAATGTACTTGGCTTGGTTTATGAAGATTCCTTCATCAATCTGCTTTACTTGCAATCCAACAATGAAGTTCAGCTCACCCATCATGCTAATTTCAAACTTGCTCTGCATAAGCTTTACATAATTTTTCATCAGTAGAACCGAAGATAATGTCATTAACATATATTTGAACTAATAAGACTTTGTCTTTATGCTTTCTAAGAAATAATGTGGTGTCTACTCTACCTCTAGTGAAACCATTTTCAATAAGAAAGTTAGTTAATGTTTTATACCATGCTCTAGGTGCTTGTTTAAGACCATATAAGGCTTTGTCTAATCGATAGACATAATTAGAGAGAGTTAGATTGATGAAACCTGGAGGTTGCTCTACGTATACTTCTTCTTGAAGTTCACCATTTAGGAATGCACTTTTGACATCCATCTGAAATACTTTGAATTTTATGTGAACAACAAAGACAAGGAATATTCTGATGGCTTCTAGTATGGCAACAGGTGCAAAGGTCTCATCGTAGTCAATGCCTTCTTCTTGAGAGTAACCTTGGGCCACTAGTCTTGCCTTATTCCTTGTTATTACTCCATCTTCATCCATCTTGTTTCTGAAGACCCACTTGGTGCCAATGACTGGATGACTTCTTTATCTTGGAACTAATCTCCATACTTGCTTCTTTCAAACTGATTTAGCTCTTCTTACATGGCTTCTATCCAAATGGAGTCTTCCATAGCATCTTTTATTTTCTTGGGTTCCATTTGTGACAGAAAGCTTAGATAGAAACACTCATTCTGGGTGGCAGCTCTTGTTTTGACTCTTGCATTTGGATCTCCAATGATTAAGTCTTGAGTGTGATCTTTTGCCCATCTATTTCCTGTTGGAATGTTTGTCCTGATGCCTTCTTGTCTGAGACCTTCAAGATCAATTTCTGCTTCTTGATGTGGAGGTTCGTTGTCTTGCGTAGTCCTCTCTACGATCTCATCTTCTTGCTTAACGATTTCATTTTCTGGAACTACGATCGTGGTGTTGAGCTCAATGACCTCGTTCGTAGTGTCTAGACTGTCGTCCGTAGTGTCTTGAGACATTGTTTTGTCCAAGTCTATTTCATCAAAGATGATATGAATCGAGACTTCAACGCTCAGTGTTTTCTTGTTGAACACTCTATAGGCCTTGCTGTCTATGGCATATCCAAGAAAGATTCATTCGTCTGACTTGGGATTGAACTTTGTCAGATACTGTTTCCCATTGTTGAGAATGTAGCATGCACAACCGAATACATGAAAGTAGCTAACACTTGGCTTCCTTCCTTTCCACAGTTCGTAAGGAGTCTTCTTTATCGTAGAGTGTATGAGCGATCTATTCAGAGTGTAGCATGTAGCGTTGATGGCTTCTGCCCAGAAGTATTCAGGCAGATGGACTGCTGCTAATAGAGTTCTTCCAGCCTCTATCAACATTTTTTTCTTTCTCTCTGCTACTCCATTTTGTTGAGGAGTTCGTGGAGCTGAGAAGTTGTGACTGATGCCATTGTCTGCGTAGAACTGGTTCATCTCAGAGAAGTCGAATTCTATACCATGATCACTCTTTATAACCTTGATTTTCTCTCCTTTCTCGTTCATCACCAGCTTGAACATCTTGATTAGTTGAGAGCTCGTTTCATCTTTTGAGTTTAGAAAAAACACCCATGTGAATCTGGTGTAGTCATCCACTACGACCAAAGAGTATCTCTTCCCTCCAAGGCTTGTTATTGGAATTGGCCCAGATAGATCCATGTGAAGCAGCTACAGAGGCTTGTCAATTGAGTTGACAGTTTTGCTCTTGAATGAGCTTCAAGTCTGCTTTCCAGTTGACAGGCATTGCATGGTCTTTCTTTGACGAAGTTGAACTTGGGTAAACCTGCAACTAGATCCTTGGAGGCCAGTTTAGACATGCTTTAGAAGTTGAGATGAGACAGTCTTCTATGCCATAACTAGCTCATTTCTTCAGATGCTTTAGCCAGAAAGCATATCGTCTCGTCTGAGCTCAGTTGACCAAGATTAACAGTGTAGACATTTCCTTCTCTTGTTTCAGTCAACTTTATAGAGGATGTCTTTAGATCTCTGACTTGACATTGATTGTTGAGGAAGGTGACTTGATGACCCTTGTCGCAAAGTTGGCTTATGCTCAGGAGATTGTGTTGCAAACCTTCCACATAAGCTACTTTACTGAAGGACACTGCACCATTCCCAGCTGACACATAAGCTCTTGTCTTGCCAGAGCCATTGTCTCTGAAGATGACTGCACCATTCCCTCATTCTCTATGAAGTTAGATAGAAGAGCTTTGTTCCCAGTCATGTGCCTTGAGCATTCACTGTCCAGATACCAGGTTATGATCGTGGAGTTTGGTTCCTATGGTAAGATAGAACTCTCATTTTGGTACCCATACTTGCATGGGTCCTACATTGTTAGTACCCTTGGGGACCCAAATTTGCTTAATTTTGGGTCTCACATGCATAAGATTATGGTAGCATATTGCAGCCTTATGACCAGTCTTATTACATACAAAGCATCTAATATGATGCATGCTTGTGTGTGTATGTGGATTCTTCCTCCATTTGGACTTATGTGGGTTCTCAGCAGTCCTTTCTTTAAACTGACTCTCCATTTTCCATGTGTCCTTGAGTTTCATAATTTATTAGGAGTGAGCCTTATCTCTACTGTTCCTTCTCGGTTGGTTCGTGGAGTTGATTTTACTCAACTCTACGATCCTTCGAGGTTGGAGAGTAGTGACTGAGTTACTCTTCTCTTTTTTGAAACCTAGGCCAGCATGGGATCCTTTGTTCCTTGTAACACGGATTGGATCAGAAGAGCAAGGTTGGACTGGTTCTTTCTTCTGTGAGGATTTCACAAATGTAATGCTTATACTAAAACTTGAAGCATTACTAGTGCTTGTTTCCTTTATCTTTTCCACACATGGCTCTGAGGTGGATTTCCCAAAGCCTAAACCTATTCTGTCTGATGCCCTTCTCTGACTGGAGATCAGGGAGTCCATGGATGAAGATGACTTATTCTATGTAGAGATTTTCCTTTCTAGTTCCTCAATTTTAGAGGTTAGACTTGACTCTCTTTGTGCATTGAGCTCATTGGTCTGTTTTAAGAGCTTATTCTCAGCTTCAAACTTGGAGAGAGAGTCAGTACTTAGAAGGGATGTTTCCAGTTCTTCCTGAACTTTGTCTTTCTCCTTTTGAAGAAGTGAATAATCTTTGGACATAACTCTTAACCATTTCATGAATTGATGAAGATCAGATGTTATGCCATGTAGTGCAGTTCTTAAATCATCAATGTCTACATTAGGAGAGTTAAAGTCAAATACCTCATCTATACTTACTTCATGAATGTCACAACTCTTTTTATTCTTTGCATGTTTGGCCATCAGGCAAAGATTTGCCATTTGAGGATCTTCATCATCTCCAGATTCGAGAGTTGAGTCGTTGTCTGAGTCACTCCATGATCCTCCAGCTACAAAACCTTTGTCTTTCTTTTGAGGCCTTTTGTTGCCTTTGAATTCTTTCTTTGAATTTGATTTCTTCTTCAGTTCTTCTCTAAGAGGTTTGTTGCAGTTTGCAATAAAATGGCCAGGCTTCTTGAGTTGTAGCATAGATCATTTATCTGCTTTTGGCTGTTGTAGTTGCTGGCTTTCTTCGGTTTGCTTATTCTGCCTTGATGCATGAACCTTTTGAGTCTTCTCACCAGCATTGCAAAGTCCTCATCATCATCTTCATCATAGTCAGAGTCATTTTTAATATTGACTTTGGAGATGTTGTCAGTTGCTTTGAGAGCAACCCCTTTATCCTTCTTTCTTCTTTCAGATAGAGTTTCTGCTCGTTGAGTCAACTCCAGTTCATATGTAAGAAGGTTACCATATAACTGTTGAACAGTCATTTCATGGAGATTCTTTAATTCTCTAATGGCAGTAGTTTTGGCATCCCACTTGCTAGGTAAAGCTCTCATGAATTTTATGATTAGATCTTTATTTGGATAGATCTTTCCATAGGCTCGGAGAGAGTTGAGCAGTACATTGAATCTTTCGTAGGTGGAAGTGACATTTTCTCCTTGAACGTGTGCAAATATTTCATATTGCTGAGTCAGGAGAGATTACTTGTTTTCTCTAACTTCTTCTGTTCCTTCATGCATGATGACCAATGCTTCCCATACCTTCTTTACTGATTTGCTATTGACCACATTCTCGAACAGATCATCTTCTAAGGATTGGAACAAAATGTTCTTAGCCTTTTTGTCGAGCTGGACAACTTTCTTTTTGTTATCAGTCCATTCTTCTTTAACCTTGATCTGAATTCTGTTTGGGTCGTCTGAAGTTAGTGCAAACTTTGTAGGAATGTAGGGCCCATTTTGAACAGTTTCAAATAGATCTTCATCTATTGAATCCATGTAGGCTTGTATACGAACTTTCCAGTGGGCGAATTTGTCTTTGTTGCATATAGGTGGCTTATTGTCTCCTCTAGTCTTTGATTCTTTTATCAGATGTGCCATTGGATCTACTTAAGCTTTGTAGGCTATTTGATAGAACCTGCTTTGATACCAATTGTTAGTTCACAGAAGTACAATAGTTATCTAGAAGGGGGGTTGAATAGATATTTTAAATTCTTTTTCGAAATACTTGTTAGTTTTGATAATGACTTAAACACAGCGGAATTATGAGTTGTTTGTTTCCCCTTTATGATATAACGAGTTAATGATTGTTAAGCAGTTATAGCAGTTATAGATAGACACAGTGTTTTTAAGTGGTTCAAAGCACTTAAAGCTCCTAGTCCACTCTTCTACTCCTTGAGTAGGAAATCCACTAAGGATATCTTTACACTTTTTGAATCTCACAGATTCCTTCAAGACCAGCAATCTTGGAACTTCTTAGTTCACTTTTGAACTCTTCAAGTCCAGTAGACTTGGTACTTCACAGTTCACTTAAAACTCTTCAAGTCCTTCTGACTTGGAACTTCTTACTTCACTTGACAGTAGTTGAGTTCTTGTGTGGTGCTACTCAATTGCCGTTAAGCTTATGTTCAAAAGAACTGAGTAGCTGAGCAAGCTTTCTCTTTCGGATCATAGAGTTGAGCGTTGAGTGTTCTTCAGCTTTTTTATTTTTTTGTGCTTGCTTATTTCTTTTCATGTGCTGATGTTTTGCATATATGATGCCTTAGAAATATATTCGTTGAGGACATCCATTGAAGCATTAAATGCATTTGTCATTTCTGAACTTTGATGGAGAATTTTTGCACAACTTCTGGTTTATAGTCTGGCCCACTGACACAGCAGACTGCTGTCTCACCTAACACCTGAAAAGGTGTTTTCTGCTGACCCATAGTCCTTTCCTTAGCTTCTTCAATATGCTTCTTTGTTATATACTAAGGAAGACTATTGTGTCATTGGGACTCTCGAGGACTCCAACGTTTATAACCCATTCCATATTTGTTGCAACTTATTCTTTAAGCAAATGGACGGGGCTCGATGCTTCTGACACAGAAAGATGAAGCTCTATGATTCTGATCGTGGTGTCTTGCCACCTTGGTACTTGATTTGATTCTAGCAAATGAGAACACTAGGATTTCTCTTAAGGACTGGCATACTACGATCTTTACATGCTTGACTTACAGACTCTACGCTTCCGAGAGCACACTACGATCTCTGTGTTCGCTCAGCAAACGTTTGGACCACTCTACGTTTTCTGGAGAGGCCCTCCAGAGCAGACACACTACAATTCTGGATGCTCTATGATTCTGCCTTGACTTCTGCAATCTCTTGATCACCTTGATAGACTACCATTCTATTGAAGCCTATCTATTACATCTCAAAATATAGATCAACCTAACAGCCTTGATCTTTTCATCTATACATTCATTTACAGAATGATAAACATTAATAGCTCAGATCAACTTGACAATTTTGATCTATCACTAAGTCCTTGTACATATATTCCTTGAAGGACTTTACATATAATCATGAATATTTACTTTAAACATCAAATTTAAATATACAATCTCCCAACATCGACGCTGAGACATGAAAATGGATCACGTGGGGCTCACCTCTTGGGTTGGCGCAGGTAGACCTGCGGTAGACCTAGGGGCTGTATATAGTGGTGGGTTGCCTCATTTGCTTGAAGAAGAAGACATTTTAGAGAGAAAAAATGTGTTCTTTAGACAGAAATAACAAAAGTAAAAACCTGTCTAAATTCAATCTGGATCTAGTTTTTCTCATCAAATCTTCCACCAAAGTATATTCAAGCAATCCATAGGAGACTTAAGGAGGAATAAACTCTCACTCCCAAGGTCCATTTCCCGTCTCTATGCTCGTTTTTACTTGCGTTTACGATTACGTTGTTTGGGCTTTATTTTATTTATTTCTTTTTCTCATTTTAAGGCTCTCCTAGTATCTTAGATCATATTTGGTGGTTTTTGGATCCTATTTTGAGTCATGAGTAGTTAGAGATGGGTTTTCACACTAAAAATTCATCGTAACCTACTTATAAAGTCATTTTAACGGTTATTCGATTTTAATATCAATTTAGCTCGCTTTTGTCACTTGTTGTTCTTGGATTTTGATTATTCATCTCGTTTTTCTCATTTCGAGGTTACCCAAACATCCTATACTATTTTTAGTGGTGTTTAGATCCTATTTTTGAGCACCGAGGGATTTTCTCCAATAGAATCTCATTCTATCCGATTTAGGATATATGTTTACTCGATTTTGTTGTCGTTATTTTTAGATTTATGGAATCTTGGATCTATGGGTTGCACTCCCTAGATTCTAAGTTGATCTCGTCAATATATGATAGATCCTTGCGATTTTGATAGTATTTGAGAATGTATTTTGTTTCTACGATATAGTTAACGGTATAAGTATGATCGATATTATTGATATGTTGTGCGATCTATGAATTTAGGGTATATGGAAGTCCTTTCCTAAATTCTAAACTCCGTTTATAGATCACGATACATTGTTAGGTGTGATTACGAATCATGTGAGCCTAGGAAGAATTCAAGACCCTTAAACACCGTGTTTAACGGAAATTGAAGGACATTCCCAAGATGGACATGGACGATGGTTGTAATTTTACGGTTTTTGAATTTTTAGTTAATTAATTTTCAATGTTAATGTTAATATATACGACAATAAAAATTCAATCACACAATGCACAAAGATTTGTCTGGTTCACAACATACATCTCGGGTATATTGCTACGTCCAGTCTCAAGCTCCTCTCAAAGACTTGAGATCGTATTACTCCTAGTAATAAATACTCATTCAACAGGCGGAGAAGCCTTTACAAAGTTTTATAGACAAACTTACAACTATTCTGAACTAACTATTTTGGACAACAAGCTCCCAAGTCCCTCCTCAATCTTAGTTGTACCTTCTTTTGAGTTCAGTTATATTCTATGACCTGGTCTTGAAATGAAAATCTCTTCCTCACCTCACAAGTACACTAAAGACCCAACTCCCAGCTGACCTCTCTAAGACTTTGGTCTTGGTCAAAGAATTACTCGTCTTTCTCACAGGTACATAAAATAAACTAACTCTGCCCTTTTCCCTTTTACAAAGTGTTTGACATAATTTTACTTCTTAAATAAGATGATACGATTTAGTACAAATATATAAAAGTTTAAACAACTTTTATATTTAAGGCTTCTCAAATAAGCAGATAACAGTTAAGGAACATGTATGTTTATAAAAGTTCAAAGACTTTTATACTTGAAAAAATATGCTTCTTTGCTAGTAGATATTAATTTATGCTTAGATCAAATAATGCTTCTATGTAAGCAAATATATAAATTTATGCATTGTTATAAAAGTTTAAATGACTATTATATTTGTATGAGAAATGCTTATTGAATAAGCAATTATATAACTTTAAGCTTAATTTGAATGTGCTTTTGTATAAGCAGATATATACCTTTTGTTCAGATTTATAAAGATTTAATTTTCTTTATAAAATAAAGAGTGTGTTTCTATAGAAAACAAATTTAATTTAAATTTCAGGTATAAAGTGTAGACACTCGAAATTTTGCATTCCTGCTACTAACTCTATAGGAGGGTAAAATCGTCTTCTAGAGATAACCCTAGAAGTCAAAATCAGTTTCAACCCCGGAGACAACCCCGAGAGATCCAGTTTACAATTTCGGAGATAACCTCGAGAGATCCAGTTCCAACCTCGAAGATAACCCTGAGGGATCCAGTTCAAGTTCCGAAGATAACCCTGTAAAACTCAGTTCCAACCCCGGAGATAACCCTGAGTGAAACAGTACAAACCCCGGAGATAACCTCAGGAGGTCCAACCAACCTCAGAGATAACCCTAAGGACAGTCAGAATCAACAACATCCCAATCTCGAAGATAACCCTGAGAAACGACTGCTACAACTCCGTCAAAACCGGAGATAACTCTGGGAAGGGAAAAATGGTCATTTTGCCACCTCAACATCACATCAACGTTGTCTCAACATAATTCAACTCAAACTGCGTATCAAGATGTCCCACAAGAACCATAGCTCAAATCCTAAGTGACAACTGCACAAGACAGCACAACGGATAGACAATGAAGACTTGGAGATCTGGTCATGGACCCATCTTCCTAGCTTCGTACAACCTCTAATCCCATGTCATTGTCTAACTCTCGACAATAGATTTCTGAAAAGGTACAACACTCCTTTATCGGATGCACGAATTAAAAGTTATAAAGGTTCGAGTGGACAACGCGTAGCCCAAGTGCACGTACTTCAAGACGATAGGACCCGCAAGGCCTGGGGAAGCCTGGGAAGCCGCAAGTAGACCCGTGTAAGCCGCAGGTAGACCCGTGCTCCAAATTGAGTGATTATTCTTTCTAAACACTTGTAAGCTCGTGTTTTGTAACATACTAAAGTTTAACCGGTGGAAACTAAGTTTTCAGACCTTAAAAGCTATCTGAAGTCTTCTTAGAAGTCCATTGTAAGATATATCAGATTTTTAAGCTTTCTATTACTTTTATATCTATATATATACTGACATTGAGAGTCTCTTTGAGTGGGTATGCCCGGATTGTTGATCCGTGGCTTTTTCTTACTTATATATATATAGCAGTAAACGCTCCAAATATTCTATCCAGGTTTAATTGAGTTTCGAGTTCGATGATATATATATATATATATATATATATATATATATATATATATAAGTTTACTTCGTGACAGTTGATCGTCTATATTTATATATACCTATATATATATATATATTTACTACTTTTATATATATCTGCTTTAACTTCTTTCATAATGTAGATATTTAACTTTCCAGTCTGTGGATTAGATTTGCCTAAACTAGCTACTTCTAACTTTGATCGGTTGAAAAGTGACTAAACTGGAACCGTTGAGCTGGAATGATTTAGATTTATTTAAATGTTGTTCTTTTTCTATCTATTGTATATATTACTCTTTTATGTGAGCCTAAGAATCATGTGATCAAAGATTCAGCCTCTAAATCTAGATTAGGTTCCCACGATGGATATTTCTTAGCTGCAGCCAGCTTGTAAATTATCTACGATGTCTGGATATCCTTAGATGGCTCTCATGCCCACAAGACGTTCGGCACTGCTATGTATCTTATTTTCTTAAAGATGCCTCGCATCTCAAAAATAAAAGCAATCGAGCCGAACACATAATAAAATGGAAGTATCAAATGTCTCAATTACTATTGAGCATAAAGGTTTGAAAACCTGTTTTCCAAAACTTCACTGCTATATCTTGTTAAAATTAAACTTTTATATACAAGTCAAACCCTTTGTATATAGGAGCAAACGAGGCATAACACTACTTCCAGATAATTGCACATAAGCCCAACACACACACACACATAGAGATAAAAGTTGATTGAAAAGTTGCGATAACCGTGTTTTCACGGAAGTCAGGGGGTGCCTAACACCTTCCCTCCATTTAATAAAGCCCCCGAACCTAATGAATCTCGATTTCCAAGACCAGTTAAACAGTGTCCAACCATTGGGTCTTTGTGCAAACCTTTTCAAAATCGTTTGAGTTGGTACAACAATTTCAAATCTACCAACTGGCGACTCTAAAAGTCAAATTGTCGACATTCATATGTCAGACTTTTTCAGACAAAACTCACCCAAAATGAGAACACCAAAAGACAAGCACAAAAAGGGACACAAATTTTCCCGACGTCGACAGGTGGCGACTCTGCTAGGGACTCCAGTAAGAGGGTTTAAGCCGCTGTTCAAAATTTTTCAGAACAAAACTTTTATCTGCTCATGTGTGAATACTGCATTTACATTGAATGTATGTGTACTAGTGCTTTATTTACTAAACTTTAGTGCTTTGCACCATATATGCCTATGATATTAACGCTTCCCACATGTCATCATTTCAATACGGTGAGAAGCGATGTATGTGAATGTATGTTGTGTGATTCCTCCACCAGGAGGCAAACCCGTCGGTGTTTGATTACTGGACTCAAGGGAGACTAATCCCGTGAGGCTCAGGAAAGGCACCACCCATATTCACTCAAGTTGAAAGATTGGATTAACTTCCCATCCAGTAAATTATGATGATCTGGGGACCTTTATGTCGAAAAGCCACGAGTGTAGCCTAAGATAGGTCAGCCTCTGATAAACCAAACGCGAAGGAAAGTGTCTTCATACCTTCCCATTTTAATTACATGTAATTTCAATTCCATGTCAATCTCAATGTAATGGAAAATATAAAGGAATATGTAAATATGCATTCCCTTTTCATATCAAGACCTGTCATGCTATCCTGTCATCAAAACGATTGACATCCATTTTACAGGATTACATTAAAACACTCCTAAAAATAGACACATTGCATAACATACATCATCTTCATGTTTTCCCAGACTAAACTACGTAGTCTTTTTGTAGGGAAACGATTAGTCCTGTTACCCGTTCAAAATCCAAAAAGGCACTAAGCCCACCGTCAGACATGGCTACAAGTGCCCAGCCTAATCTTACTCCTGTTTCCCGCGAGGAGTTTGAAGGATTAATGAATCAAATAACAGAGTTAACTGTTCTTCTAAAAGAACTAAACAAATTAACTCAGGGTCCACAAATACCCATCCAAACAGAATCCTCTACATAGGGAGGAATCCAAGGTCCGAACGGAGAAGTCCCAATACCTGAGTCTCAAATTAAGAAGTCGAACAAAACCCCTGAAATCACCCATCTTAAAGAAGATCAAGACACCAGTGATATTCAAAAAAAGGTTTAACAAATGGAAGAGACCATTTGGTCCATCAAAGGGACTGGAATGCACAGAAGCGTTACCTATTCGAGCCTTTGCATCTTCCCCGGGGTTCATTATTCGAAAAAATTCAAGGCTCCCGATTTTGAGAAATATGATGGATTGGGAGATCCCTATACTCACTTAAAAGTTTTTATTGGAGAACTCGGATCCTACGCCGAGAATGAAAAACTAAGAATGCAGTTATTTCAGAAGAGTCTAACTGGAGAAGCCAGAGCATGATACACCAGATTGGATAACTTTAAAATCCACAGTTGGGAGGAATTAGCCTATGCTTTCCTCAATCAATACAGCTTTTAAACTCTAATGGCTCCAGATAGGTACCAGGTTACCAAAGTCAACAAGCAAGTCAATGAGTTATTCAGAGAGTATGGCCAAAGATGGAGGCGTCTGGCTGCTCAAGTAATCCAATCCATGACAGAGACTGAGATGGTGATGACCTTCATAGATATTCAAGAAGCTCTATTTTATGAGAGGATCCTAGCTAGTATAGGAAAACCATTCTCAGAAATGATCAAGCACAGAGAAATGGCAGAGATGGGGTTAAAATCTGGGAAGATTCAAGACCTCGTCAAAGCCATAGCTAAGCATATCCAATCTGGAAGTTATGGCAATAACCCCTGGAAGGTCCATAAGAAGAAAGAAGAAGATGTCTCCTTGATACTACAAGGACAAACTCAAAAAGGCAATCAAAATTTGTCTATTCAAAGGAGAAACTATTCCTCTTTTCAAGCGCAATCATCAAATCCTCCCTTGCCAAAAAGTGGAGAAGTCAGGCGTTCAAGAGTGTTCAAACCCTTAGGGGACTCACTGAAAACATCTTCAAACTTCTGACAGCTCAGAAGAAAATTATTCATCTCCTTCCACCAACCAATCCAAGTGGAAAGGGCTTCAATACAAGCAAGAAGTGTGCTTACCATTTTGGAGCTCCAGGCCACGACACCCAAGATTGTTGGGCCCTCAAGCATAAGATCCATGATTTAATAGATAATGATGAGATCGTGGTGATAAAGCTCGAGCAACCAAATGTTCAAGATAACCCCCTCCTTCAACACAAGGAAGATGATGTTAACATGATCAACAGGGGCAGTGGAGAGAGTTCCAATTACCTCAAATATGTGGGTGGTTCTCCCTAAACTAGCAAAGATAATTCCGATAAGTGGGATTATTCAGAGTTCCAGTTAATGATAGAACGAGAGTTGAAGTCTATCGATGAACAGGTCAATCAACTGGCAGAACTGGTGATACATCATCACCAAGTCACACGTCAGTTCATGCAATTCTTCTCTCCCTTATCACAAAGAATCCACCACAGACCCAAGAGAATGAAACCTTGGTGGAAAAAATTGCAAGAAAAGCAAGTGCCCAAGCCGTTGGGACTTTTCCAACAAAAGGGAGTTCACCTATTTGGGCCAACCGATGGAAGAAATCTTGCAGATGCTGATCAATGAGGGAAAAATCACAGCACTGCTACCCCCAGTCAATCCACGTTCAAAAAGACTTGATGCTACCGGGGTCTGAAGGATGCTGGGCACTCCGCATCTTATCCAAAATATGATTGACAACAGTGACTTGTAAATGGCAGATGATGACACCGTATTTCTCGAGAGTGGGAAAACATTTCCTCTAGGAGCACAAAGATGGAGAGAAATTATAGCAGCCATATCCTTTAAGGGAGATCTGGTTGCAATACCCCTTACAATTTAACCAATCAAGCTCAAAGGAGTTGAAAACCCTTTGAAGGTGGCTGCACCAGAACCACTGGTATTGCCATTCAGACTGTAGTATCCTATCACCAGCCTGAAGAAAGTCCTATAGAACTATGGGGATGTTGAAGGATCAACATCAAATATAACTGCTGCGGTATCTAAGGAGAACCCGCTGTATCTCCCTCAACGAGTGATGAAGCCAGTCATCAGATCTAAGGGGATAGTATCCAAGGAGAAAATTGAAGAATTCCTCCGTAAGATTGGACATAATGAAGCCAAGGTGGTGCGAATCTTGAAAGAAGCACCTCAACAAATATCTATTCTGGACTTGATATTCTCTTCTGAAGATTATCGGAAGGTCTTAATTAAGATATTAGAAGAAGCCGACCTGCCAAGGATGGTGGATGTTGAAAAGTTTCATCATCTGGTAGATCACATTTTCAATAGTAATGTGATATCTTTCATTGATGACATACCTCCCAAAGGGATGGGTCATTATAAGCCACTGCGCATAGCAATGATGTCTTCTGAATATGTGGTTGGAGGTGTGCTAATAGATAGAGGATCGTCCCTAAATATTTGTCCCTATGTCACATTGGAAAGGATGAAGATCAATCCTAACTGGATCCAAAGCAGCTGCATAGTCATCAAAGCCTTCGATGGGTCTCAACGAAATACTGTAGGAGAGGTTGAATTACTAGTGGAAATTGGTCCACATACCTTCTACATATCCTTTTAAGTGCTGAAAATCACTACATGATATAATTTACTATTGGGAAGACCTTGGATCCATATGGCAGGAGCCGTCCCATCCACTCTTCATCAACAGCTAAAGTATATCATCAATAGTAATCTGGTCACTGTCAATGCTAAACCAAAATATCCTGTCCAAAGTGATATGCCTCTAATCAGTTTCAATGAAGGAGTTAAGCCTGTTAGCTTCCACACCCATGAGGTGAGCAACACTCATTATCAACCTATTGGGGCTCCAGCTTAGAAACCTAGAGTTTCTGCCGAGGTAATGTTGACCAGTCAAGAGATGATATCCTTGGGTTTCCAACCGTGACAAAGGTTAGGAAAGAATCATCAAGGAATCAAAAGCTCAATTCAAATTCCCAACCAGACAGGGAAGGCCGGATTAGGCTATTCCTCTAGGTCAAGTCACAGGAACTCGCACAAGCATACACCTGTTCCTTTATCTATAATGTTATTGCCTAAACCTACAGATGCATATTCTGTACAACCTCTAAGGAAAACTCCTATCTTAGTGGCGGGTATGCTATTTCCTAAGACCATACCGGATCGTGGGAAAGAAGTCCTAATTCTGGACCCAGACATTGAGGAAAGGAATCAAAGGTGCAAACAAGATATATAAGAGACGGTTATCAAAGATGTACTGTAAAGCCCCCAAATCTGGGTACTTGAAACCCGAACTCGGTGCTTCACGATACCATTTCTATGAGCGAAATAATACTAATAATAATAACAAATATATAAAGATCATCTTAATTTAAATATTATCAGCATCTGAATTCCAAGTACATAACCTTTAAACATTCATTACAGCCCATGATAGATAATATATATCATTGTTGTCTTAATAAAGTTAACTATTATATAAAATAGCATTGCGTTCATTCAACAACCTTTCCCTTTACCTTGTTCTTAGCTGAGCTCTGGTTGTTTACACTTAGTTGAAAATATTTAAATTAAGCAAGGATGAGCATTTGAGTGCCTAGCAAGTAATAATAATTGTAAATATTAGCTGAAAGGATTAAATGTTTCCTTTATACTACTCTTCTAGAATGATTCAATAGTTGTGAAGTAATTTGTTCCAATGATAATAATATATATCAAATCTATACCAAATTTTTGAAACTATGTATTGACTATAAATAGGATTTAGGTGACATGCTATGAACATTGTTTTTAATTTTCGAATAGGTTAAACATAAATTCATCTGTAAACCGTCATAACTTATGGGCACGGGGGTGATCAGCCCGTTATGTCCTACATTGATCAATACTACATGCAAGTACGATATGATCGTTCACTCTGTCCGCCTTGGGCGCATAAAAGTTTTTCCTTGATCGGGATGTTCATACTTAGTCTGGAATCCGAACCAAAATAATTTGATTGGTATAAAAAGGTTTTATCAAATTCAACGATATTTTTAAATCTGTGTCTAGCTGGTCAAATAGCTTAGACAACTTATATATATATACATATCAACATGTGTTTAACTACAATGATTATCCAAGTGAGGACACTTGTATAACCATATTTTTAAATTAACGAACAGAATATATATATATGAGTTATATAATATAATATCATGTTGATAAACAATGATCAGATATAATATATACGATAATAGGGTTAATAATCTAGTATAATAATAATATAAATCTGAATTTTCTTACTCATGTCCATTGCATAAAGAAAATACAAAGGTAGGATACTTGCCTGATACGCTGCTTACAATTTGCAATTTATATTTATCTTTTATATATCAACCCATCAGTAATAAAATCATTTTACTGATTAGAATAACATATCTCAACATATAAACTGCTTATTGCAGTCAGCACATATCCTAATCACATTGGCACATATGTTTAACAACTATTGAATCACAAATAAACACATATCTAATCCAGTTATCTAAGTCCAGATCAATTTCTGAAACATGTCGGTGTACCGATAATTTTATCAGGAAATTATCGAGTCTAAGACTCTATCCTATAACTCAATATCTGTAAGTCTCAGTCATATTATTTTTAAATGACTTATAATAATTTTTAATCATTTATAATTTATCATGAATTTATAAACATCGAAATCATTATTAAATAATTTAAATATTAAACAATTCTATTATCATTAATATTTAATTAATATAAAACTATTAATAAAACCATTTCAAAATATTAAAGTTATTTATAATAACTTAAAATATTTTTAAAGTATTAATCATACACTTAAATTATTTTTAAAACATTTAAAATTATTTTTAAATAATTACCATTAATATTAAAGTATTAATGTTTTATTTATCAAAATATTAAAAGTCATTAATTATAACTTAAAATATTTTTAATTTATTTATATCCTTTTTAAATGATTTTTAAATTAATAAAACTATTTTTAAACTATTTATTTAATATAATTATTAAATAAATTTAATATCATTAATAATAAATTAATAATTATTAATAAAATTATTCTTTAAATATTAAAAGTTATATTTTATAACTTAAAATATCTTTAAACACTTTATTTCTATTTAAAATGATTTTTATAATAATAAAATCATTTTTAAATTATTTTATTTAATATAATTATTAAATAACCTTAATATCATTGGTAATAATTAATTAATAAAATTTACCTTTAAATATTGAAAGTTATATTTTATAACTTAAAATATTTTTAAAAACCTTATTATTATCTAAATTAATTTTTACTATAATAAAATCATTTTTAATCAATTTATTTAATTCATTTAGTAAATAACTTAATGATCATTAATATTAATTTATTAATGAAATTTATCACAAATTATTAAAAGTCATTAAAAATAACTTAAAATATTTTCTTATATCATAATATAATTTTAAATAATTTTTCAAATATTAAAATCATTTTTTAATAATTTATTTAATATAATAATTAAATAAATTAAATACTTTTAGTATTTCAAAAATATTAAATATTTATGAAATATATTAAAAATAATTAAAAACTAATTTTTAGATTTTAAAATAATTTTTAATAATTTATTTTGTATTTTTAATAATTTAAAACTATTTTTTTCTATTTATTTAATTAAAATAATTAAGTTTCGAAAATATTTGTCACTAAAGACTGCCTATAGCGACAGAACCGTCCCTATAGGTGTTCTTCGTGTTCTTGAGCATTCATAAGGCAGTTTCAAGGGTGCAACTTTGACCATCGATCATTCATCACAAAAAGCGTTTCTGGACTCGTTGTTGATCAGATCATTTAGTACAAATGCACCACTACAAGACCCAACAACAAACATAGTCAAATAATGCATAACCAAAGAGATCTAAGGGCCTAAAGTAGCTGTCAGAGGCTGTTCTTCATTTCTGGGTTGCCCAGAAATGAAGAACAGTTCAAGCATGCATGTTTGGGCTTCCGCTACTAGAAATCCTTTTGATGTTATTGTGATATAATGATTACAGATTCTAGCCAACATGTAACTAAAGAAATCCATCATAAAACATCACTAAAAGAACAACAGATCTAGTATATACAAACTGGTCAAACCCTGTCAGAAATAAGCTTCAACACGTTTCTGGAAATTCCCAAAAATACGAATCAGTGCGAGTGGCCAATTTTGACCACTTGCTACGATCTAACCGTTGATTATTTACACTATCTAAAGACATGGAATCATATAACATATAACAGGCTATAGGTGTAATACAATAAATCATTAAAACAACATCAGGACTGACAGATCAAAGCCATAGAAAAACTTGTCAGACGCTGTTCGTGGCTTTCTGGGCTGCCTAGAAAAGGCCCAGTCAACGGCGTTTGACCGTTAATAAATCCCAACCTAGACATCAAATAACTCTAATTCATTTTGCAGATTAAAGACCACATTACAAGCTACATATAACAACTTAAAAACAACAAAAATCGTAAACGACCAAAGATCTGTGGCCACTGACATTCATTGTCAGACCACAGTTTAATTTTTTTTCCAGATTTTACAAATCTTCAAATTCGAGCCTCTAGATGTTATGGATTCAACATCTAGCAACCCAGATCATCATTAGACACTACTAACAACACATTTAACACAAAAAATTTAACATCTAACAACAGATTTATGGACAAAAATCATGGCTAGGTTATACCTTCTTTGATCAATTGATGATTCAAGGCTACTGATTTGGTTAGGGGATTTCGTGGGGCTGATCTTGGGGACTGGAAAGCTTATAAATTTCTTGGCTTTGGGTTAAGAGAAAAGGTTTGAGTGTTTTGTTCAAAATATGCTAGCAAAATGATTTTCTCTCTATTTCAATCTATATATAGAAGTGGTAGATACATGTATGGCTGATCATAGCGGTTGATTGCTGCCATTTTTCATCACATGGGATTGTTGGATTTGGTCACCAACTTCCCCTATTGTCAAAACCTATACTAGCTTCAATAATGAAACTAAGGGTAAAAATGTCAATTGACTTTCCAATTTAATGGCATTCTTATCATTCGGCAAACCCTTAGGGATTAACCCTAAGGTTTTCCAACAATTGCTTTTCTAAAATTACATTTTAGGGTTTACAAAATAAAATAAAAAAATAAATTATTTCCTAAAAATAGAAAATTAGGGTTTGCTAATTAGATTAGCTTTCTAATTACATTATACAAGAACATTAGGGTTTAAAATCACTAATTATAATTAACCTGGCTAAATTAGCAATTAGGGTTTATACTTTTGATAATTAGGGTTATCAAATTATAATTAGGGTTTCCAATTATTAAATTAAGGTTCTAGTTTAGTAATTAGGGTTTAAAAATTTAGGGTTTTCATAATTAACAATTGTAATTCTAATACTTGTTAATTAATCACATTAACACAATTACTAATCAATCTTGAACTCTAATTTGAGTTTCAAATTAGGGTTTAATTAAAATTTAAAATTAGGATTTTTAATAACTTAAAATTTTCTAAAAATTATTTAGGGTCTCTAAATATTAATTAGGATTGAACTAATTAACCATAAAATCATATAACACAGTTATATAATAGTCTTTAAACTCACAATTGAGTTTCAATTTAGGGTTTTCCACAGTAAAACTAGGGTTTTGACATTAAACACCATAATTGACCAACCATTCTCAATACGTACATACAGTACAAATTTATAACATTGAAAAATCAAAATATAATATTATTATATTTTTATTCTCATCCCTTGATATAAATCCAAAATTAGGGTTTGGATTCCATATCTGATTTATTCTTCATATTTAACCTTAATCATTAAGGTAAAATAATTAACTTAATAATCTGTACTAAAATTCATATAATAAAATAATTATTATATTTATTCTAAAAATCATTTTATATATTATTTAAATAATATATAATTATATTTTCATAGAAAATAATTAATAAAAATATTTCTACTATAAATTAATTATTATAGGAATATACTTTATAAAAATCAATAATTCTAAAATAAAATTATTTGTAAACATTTATGTAATAAATATATTTTTATTTACCACATAAATACATATACACATTATCTTGTACATATCCTCATCTTTAAAAAAAAAATTTATACGCAAAATTTCTGATTTATTTATATAGAAAATATCGGGTTGTTACATTCACCCTCCCTTATAAAGATTCCGTCCCCGGAATCACCGTTTTAAAATCTATACATACAGGGTACATAGCATACACAATCATTGCAATTAGATCTTGATCAACTTTGATCGAACTGATCTTTAACTATTCACATAAAGCTTGTCTTTCTGATTAAACGGAAATTTGATTTCTAAAAGAACTCAAATTCCTCATTCAAAATTTCTTTATATAATAAGTTACTATATATAGGAAAATCATGTATAATAAAATAAAAGTTGTATGAATAATACCTGGAGTTCCATTGCCAGCTGCCATCGTATCCTAGACAGTTATGTTGCAGACCCTTGCTGTTGATTTTGTTGGTTTGTTTGACGAAGTAGGTCCCGTGATTGCCAAAGTCCCGCTACCAGTGCCCGTGTTCACACTTCCTATCTCCGCCCTCCTCTTCGGACAATCTTTCACCTTGTGTTCAATTTATCCACACAGAAAACACCCACTGTTTATCCTAGGATTGGGGCAGTTGGGAGAGATATGGCCCTCCCGCCCGCACTTATAGCAAATAAATTTCCCCTTCAGACATTCCCTAGAGTGGTTCTTTCCACAAGTCTTACATTGCACAGCTGGCTTCTTAACTCCTTCCTGCTTGATCTGAACATTCCCAAAATTATTCACCTTCCTCTTTTCATCTCCACTCCTGCTCCCACATTAATTTTTACCTTCCCAGCTCCTTCGGTCTTACCCTTATTCTTCCTCTCCTTGTTGTAGAGGCTCATGGCCTCACTTCCCTCCTCAGCAATAATTGCCTTCTCCATGAGTGCTGTAAATGTAGGGATCTGCAACACTACCACCTTGTTATAGAGCTAGGGTTTTAATCCCAGCTTAAACCTTCTCACTTTTCTAGCCTCCGTATCAACTTGATGCGGGGCAAACCTTGCTAACTCATTAAATTTTGCGGCATATTCGGAAACCGTCATATTCTCCTGCTTCAACTCTAAAAATTTCACCTCTATTCTATTCTGCATACTAGATAAAAAATAGTTTTTGAAAAATAAAGTTTTGAACATATCCCATGTAACTACACCTTCTCCTACCCTCGCCTGATTTGCTTCCCACCAAAAGTTTGCCTCCCCTTTCATCATGTAAGTGGCTAAAGCGGTCTTTTTCCCCTCAGCTGCTCTAGCTATTACAAATTCTTTTTCAATCTCTTTAACCCAAGTCTGGGCTTCAACAGGGTCAGTTGTACCTTTGAATTTCGGCGATCCCACAGCCTTAAAGTCTTTGAAGTTCGCTAAGCGGTTGTCCGGCTGGTTCTCAGCGACTGGTATTCCTTGCTGCATTGCTTGTGCTACCATGTTTGCAAAGTGCTGCATCGGGTCTGGTTGTTGTTGTCCCTCAACATTGTTGACAGATTCTTCTGCCCTTTGGTTTCGAGTTCGACGTCTGGGCGACATTTATCTGATTAAATAAAATCATAAATTTAACTTACATCCTAAACCTTATCATATAAGTTTAATATATTAAACTCGTTTCATTACTCAACCACAGATTCATATTCATTTAACGAATATTTTACATAGCACATCACATAATGCTTTAAACATCAGCTATCCCTTTTGTGACTACAAAAGTTGGGATTCACTTCTACCACTTGTACAAAGGTTGGGAACATTACATTACACATACATACTTATTCTATATATTATATTAAACACACCTACACAACAGAACCTATACTACCTATTTATTACACCTTTTTCTTGGACAACCTCTCGCCTGATGACCTTCTATCCAACAGATAAAACATGCTCCTGGTTTATAGTCAGGACAATACAGAGTGGTATGTCCTTCATAACCGCAAAGATAACATATCTTTTTCCATTTCTTCTTATCAGATTTTCCTAAGTCACGGTCTTCTATCTTTCTTTTTCCCTTCTTGCTCGGAGCTGCACACGATGTGTTACTTGTGGCTCCCATATGATCAATTTGGATTTTAAGCTTATCTTGTTCTTCCATAGTTTCTAGTAAGGCTTTTCGCAATTGACTATTTAGTAGCTTCTTTATTTCCCACAGCTTTTCCAGAGAAGAAACCTTATTCTTCAGATCCTGCACCTCCGTTGATGCTTGTTTGGCTTCTACTTTAGTGTCCGAATCACTATCTGTTAGCTCTACCATCTCCGGATTTGGTACTATATTTTCCAAAATAACCACCTCGTCTGAGTCATTTTCATTGTGAGTTTCTACTTCAGCTATTGGCTTCGATATTAGCTCGGGTGTATGGATTTGATCCTTCTTCATGCTATAAGCATATAACAAGCTTTTTCCACCAGACATCTACACACATAAGTTATCCTTATTAGCATATAATATATACACACAACAAATAATAGTTTTATAAAAGTTATCTTTTATTTTGTTTGACGATGAATTTATTCAATTAATCTCTTTTTAAACTCTATATGAGTTATTTATATTTTCAACGTTTTCCTTTGTTCTAAGGTTATAGCCTAAGGTCTAGCCCACCTATAGTTTTTAATCCTAAGCTCTGATACCAACCTATAAAGCCCCCAAATCCGAGTACTTGAAACCCGAACTCGGTGCTTCACGATACCATTTTTATGAGCGAAATAATACTAATAATAATAACAAATATATAAATATCATCTTAATTTAAATATTATCAGAGTCTGAATCCCAAGTACGTAACCTTTAAACATTCATTACAACCCACGATAGATAATATATATCATACTTGTCTTAATAAAGTTAACTATTACATAAAATAGCATTGCGTTCATTCAACAACCTTTCCCTTTCTCTTGTTCTTAGCAGAGCTCTCTAGTTGTTCACACTTAGCTGAAAATATTTAAATTAAGCAAGGATGAGCATTTGAGTGCCCAGTAAGTAATAACAATTATAAATATTAGCTGAAAGGATTAAATATTTTCTTTATACTACCCTTCTACAACGATTCAATAGTTGTGAAGTAATCTGTTCCAATGATAATAATATATATCAAATCTATCCCAAAATTTTGAAACTATGTATTGACTATAAATAGGGTTTAGGTGACATGCTATGAATATTATTTTCAATTTTTAAATAGGTTAAACAGAAATTCATCTGCAAACCGTCATAACTTACGGGCATGGGGGGTGATCAGCCTGTTATGCCCTGAATTGATCAATACTACATGCAAGAACGATATGATCGTTCACTCTGTCCGCCTTGGGTGCATAAAAGTTTTCCCTTGATCGGGATGTTCATACTTAGTCTGGATTCCGAACCAAAACAATTTGATTGGATATAAAAAGGTTTTATCAAATTCAACGATATTTCTAAATCCGTGTCTAGCTGGTTAAATAGCTTAGATGGCTTATATATATACATCAACATGTGTTTAACTACAATGATTATCCAAGTGAGGACACTTGTATAACCATATTTCGAAATTAACGAATAGAATATATATATGAGTTATATAATATAATATCATGTTGATAAACAATGATCGGATATAATATATACGACAATAGGGTTAATAATCTAGTACAATAATAATATAAATATGAATTTTCTTACTCATGTCCATTGCATAAAGGAAATGCAAAGGTAGGATACTTGCCTGTTACGCTGCTTATAATTTGCAATTTAGATTATTCTTTTGCATATCAACCTATCAGTAATAAGATTATTTTACATATTAGAATAACATATCTCAACACATAGCACTGCTTATTACAGTCAGCATATACCCTAATCACATTGGCACATATGTTTAACAACCATTAAATAACAAATAAACACATATCTAATCCAGTTATCTAAGTCCAGATCAATTTCTGAAATATGTCGATGTACCGACGGCTTTATCGAAAAATTATCGAGTCTAAGACTCTATCCTATAACTCAATATCTGTAAGTCTCAGTCATATTATTTTTAAATGACTTATAATAATTTTTAATCATTTATAATTTATCATGAATTTACAAACATCAGAATTATTATTAAATGATTTAAATATTAAACAATTCTATTATCATTAATATTTAATTAATATAAAACTATTAATGAAACCATTTCCAAAATATTAAAGTTATTTATAATAGCGTAAAATATTTTTAAAGTATTAATATTACCCTTAAATAATTTTTAAAATATTTAAAATAATGTTTTATTTATCAAAATATTAAAAGTCATTAATTATAACTTAAAATATTATTAATTCATTTATATCATTTTTAAATAATTTTTAAATTAATAAAACCATTTTTAAACTATTTATTTAATATAATTATTAAATAAATTTAATATCAATAATAATAAATTATTAATCGTTAATATTAAATTATTAATGAAATTATTCTTTAAATATTAAAAGTTATATTTTATAACTTAAAATATCTTTAAACACTTTATTTCTATTTAAAATGATTTTTATAATAATAAAATCATTTTAAAATTAATTTATTTAATATAATTATTAAATAACCTTAATATTATTAGTAATAATTAATTAATGAAATTTACCTTTAAATATTAAAAGTTATATATTTTATAACTTAAAATATTTTTAAATACCTTATTATTATCTAAAATGATATTTAATATCATAAAATTATTTTTAATTAATTTATTTAATTCATTTAGTAAATAACTTAATGATCATTAATATTAATTTATTAATGAAATTTATCACAAAATATTAAAAGTCATTAAAAATAACTTAAAATATTTTCTTATATCATAATATAATTTTAAATAATTTTTCAAATATTAAAATCATTTTTAAATAATTTATTTAATATAATAATTAAATAAATTAAATACTTTTAATATTTCAAAAATATTAAATATTTATAAAATATATTAAAAATAATTAAAAACTAATTTTCAGATTTTAAAATAATTTTTAATAATTTATTTTGTATTTTTAATTATTTAAAACTAATTTTTTCTATTTATTTAATTAAAATAATTAATTTTCGAAAATATTTATCACTAAAGACTGCCTATAGCGACAGAACCGTCGCTATAAGTGTTCTTCGTGTTCTTGAGCATTCACAAGGCAGTTTCGAGGGTGCTACTTTGACCATCGATCATTCATCACAAAAAGCGTTTCTAGACTCGTTGTTGATCAGATCATGTAGTACAAATGCACCACTACAAGACCCAACAACAAACATAGTCAAATAATGCATAACCAATGAGATCTAAGGGCCTAAAGTAGCTGTTAGAGGCTGTTCTTCATTTTTGGGATGCCCAGAAATAAAGAACAGTTCAAGCATGCATGTTTGGGCTTCCATTACTAGAAATCCTTTTGATGTTATTGTGATATAAAGATTACAGATTCTAGCCAACATGTAACTAAAGAGATCCATCACAAAACATCACTAAAAGAACAATAGATCTAGTATATACAAACTGGTCAAACCCTGTCAGAAATAAGCTTCCACACGTTTCTGGAAATTCCCAGAAATACAAATCAGTGCGAGTGGCCTACTTTGACCACTTGCTACGATCTACCTGTTGATTATTTACACGATCTAAAGACATGGAATCATGTAACATATAACAGGCTACATGTGTAATACAATAAATCATTAAAACAACATCAGGACTGACAGATCAAAGCCATAGAAAAACTTGTCAGACGCTGTTCGTGGCTTTCTGGGCTGCCCAGAAAAGGCCTAGTCAATGCCAGTCAACGACGTTTGATCGTTAATAAATCCCAACTTAGACATCAAATAACTCTTATTCGTTTTGCAGATTAAAGACCACATTACAAGCTACACATAGCAACTTAAAAATAATAAAAATCGTAAACGGCCAAAGATTTGTGGCCACTGACATTCGTTGTCAGACCACAGTTTAATTTTTTTTTCCAGATTTTGCAAATCTTCAAATCCGAGCCTCTAAATGTTATAGATTCAACATCTAGCAACCCAGATCATCATTAGACACTACTAACAACACATTTAATACAAAAAATCTAACATCTAACAACAGATTTATGGACAGAAATCGTGGCTAGGGGTTATACCTTCTTTGATCAATTGATGATTCAAGGCTACTGATTTGGTTAGGGGATTTCATGGGGCTGATCTTGGGGACTGGAAAGCTTATAAATTTTATGGGTTTGGGTTGAGAGAAAAGGTTTGAGTATTTTGTTCAAAATATGCTAGCAAAATGATTTTATCTCTCTTTCAATCTATATATAGAAGTGGTAGATACATGTATGGCTGATCATAGTGGTTGATTGCTGCCATTTTTCATCACATGGGGTTGTTGGATTTGGTCACCAACTTCCCCTATCGTCAAAACCTATACTAGCTTCAATAATGCAACTAAGGGTAAAAAGGTCAATTGGCTTTTCAATTTAATGGCATTCTTGTCATTTGGCAAACCCTTAGGGTTTAACTCCTAGGGTTTAACCCTAAGGTTTTCTAACAATTGCTTTTCTAGAATTACATTTTAGGGTTTACAAAATAAAATAAAATAAAAAATTAAATTAGTTCCTAAAAATAGAAAATTAGGGTTTATTAATTAGATTAGCTTTCTAAGTACATTATTCAGGAACATTAGGGTTTAAAATCACTAATTATAATTAACCTTGCTAAATTAGCAATTGGGGTTTATACTTTTGATAATTAGGGTTACCAAATTATAATTAGGGTTTCTAATTACTAAATTAAGGTTCTAGTTTAGTAATTAGGGTTTAAAAATTTAGGGTTTCTATAATTAACAATTGTAATTCTAATACTTGTTAATTAATCACATTAACACAATTACTAATCAATCTTGAACTCTAATTTGAGTTTCAAATTAGGGTTTAGCATTTAAAATTAGGATTTTCAATAACTTAGGGTTTTTTGAAAATTATTTAGGGTTTCTAAATATTAATTAGGGTTGAACCAATTAACCATAAAATCATATAACACAGTTATATAATAGTCTTTAAACTCACAATTGAGTTTCAATTTAGGGGTTTCCACAGTAAAACTAGGGTTTTGACATTAAACACTGTAATTGACCAACCATCCTCAATACGTACATACGATATATATTTATAGCACCGAAAAATCAAAATATAATATTATTATATTATTATTCTCATCTCTTGATAAAAATCCAAAATTAGGGTTTGAATTCCATATCTGATTTATTTTTCATATTTAACCTTAATCATTAAGGTAAAATAATTAACTTAATAATCTGTACTAAAATTCATATAATAAAATAATTATTTTATTTATTCTAAAAATCATTTTATATATTATTTAAATAATATATAATTATATTTTCATGAAAAATAATTAATAAAAACATTTCTACTATAAATTAATTATTATAGGAATATACTTTATAAAAATCAATAATTCTAAAATAAAATTATTTGTAAATATTTATGTAATAAATATATTTTTATTTACCACATAAATACATATACACATTATCTTGTACAAATCCTCATCTTTTAAAAAAAAATTTATACGCAAAATTTCTGATTTAGTTATATAGAAAATATCGGGTTGTTACATGTACGACCTGGTACATACAGAGGGTATAAACGATGATATCCCAGATGATGACTGCTCAGACGTCATGGTTATAATCCAAGAGGAGGATGATGATAACCACCCCTTCATCACAGCTGTCCATCAGGACTTGACCCTAGGCAATTGGAGCAGCACTCCTTGCATTTTTTGAAAAGGGTTAAAAGGGCAGAAAATCCCTCTGCCCTGTAGATATCATTAACTGCTTATTTTTGTTGCAAAGTATTAGCAGTTGCTTTTGTCATGCCATGCTAACACTTTGTATGATCAAACAGTTTCATATATTAAGTGAAAAATTTTTGTTTTAGGACTCTAGAGTTAAATTTGACTGAACTTACTGATGGAAGGCCAATTCTTCCCAATGACTGCAACTTTGATATAAAGTTGGACTCTGACTTGGTGGAGATTGAGCAAGAGGACTATGAGGTGCCTAAGGAGATCAAAGAATAGGTCGAAGACAAACCCAAACCAAACCTTGATCAAACCACCTTCTTCAACCTCGAAACCTCAAAACCCCCTAAACAAATCCAGATTGACATGAACCTTACCCCAAGCTAAAGGAATGACATGGCTGCTCTATTGACCCAATTTCAGGATGTGTTTGCATGGTCTTATGAAGACACGATCGGGTTGTCAACTGATATTATCATTCATCGTCTGCCCATTAAAGAGGGATTCAAACCAGTTAAACAGACTCTTAGGCAATTGAAACCTGAGTGGAGTTTGAAAGTCAAGGAAGAAAGTATGAAACAATTCAAAGCCGACATCATCATGGTATCAACATACCCTGAGTGGCTATCCAACATAGTTCCCATACCTAAACCTGAAGGGAAGGTGCGAGTATGCGTGGATTACAGGGATTTGAATAAAGCTTGTCTCAAAGACAACTTTCCAGTGCCATTTATCCACATACTCATAGATAATACAGCTCAATATGGCATGTACTCCTTTGTTGACTGCTTTGCTAGGTTCCACCAGATCATGGTTGCTGAAGAGGACCGGGAGAAGACACCATTCATCACTCCTTGGGGAACCTTTTGCTACAGACGATTGTTATTCAGCCTCATCAATGCCGGAGCTACCTATCAGCGAGACATGATGGCTCTTTTCTATGATTTAATGCACAAAGAAATAGAAGTCTAGGTGGATGACATCATTGTCAAATCCCGAAGGGAAGAAGACCACATAGACCATCTCGAAAAGCTCTTCAACCGGTTGTGCAAGTACAACTTAAAGCTAAATCCGGCCAAGTACACCTTCGACGTTAAGTCAGGAAAGTTGCTGGGATTTCTAGTGAGCCACAAAGGCATTGAGCTGGATCTTGTCAAAATTCAAGCCATTACTGAGATGCCCATACCCCAGATAGAGAGGGAAATATGGGGATTTCTGGGAAGGATCAACTTCATCAGCCGATTCATCTCCCAACTCACAGCAACCTGTGAGCCCATCTTCAAGTTGTTAAGGAAGAACTCCTCTAACAAATGGAACAAAGAGTGTCAAAAAGCCATCCTTTCTATCAAAGAGCAATTAGTCAAAGCTCCTATCTTGGTACCTCCCAAGGATGACGTTCCCCTGTTTATGTACCTGTCAATCAATAACAATGCCATGGGCTGCATGCTGGGATAAAAAGACGATAGAGGCTAAGAAAGAGCTATCTATTACCTCAACAAAAGATTCACCATCAGTGAGCACAAGTATACCTTGATCGAAAAGACTTGCTGTGCATTAGCATAGGCTTCCATGAGATTACAATATTATCTCCATGGACACACAACCCATCTCATATCCCGCATGGATCCTCTCAAGTACGTATTCAGAAAACCTATATTGAATTGTCGATTGTCCAAATGGCAGTTGATCTTCCAGCAATTTGACATCATCTACGTAACCCAAAAGTCTATTTAAGGTCAAGGAATTATGGATCAATTGGCTGCATCACTATCATGGGATTTCAAACCCTTGGAAACATATTTCCCTGATGCAGGGGTAATGATAATTTAGCAACACCATCAGGAGGATACAGTCCAGTTATAGAAAATGTATTTTGATGGAGCTGTAAACATGGAAGGTGCCAGAGCAGGAGCAGTTCTGGCGTTTACTTTGGGAGAATAGTATCCCATTGCTATCAAATTACAGTTTGTCAGCACCAATAACACAGCTGAGTATGAAGGCTATATAATGGGGTTGAAACTAGCCCAATCCATGGGCATTAAGTGATTAACTATCTTTGGAGATTCTGAGCTGGTAATCAAACAATCCATTGGGATCTATCACACTAAAAAATTACATTTGCTGCCTTACCATGGAACACAGCTGAGTATGAAGGCTTCGGAGTTTGAAGAAATATCCTTCCTCCACATTCCATGGAACAGGAATGACTTTTCAGATTCATTAGCAACTTGGGCTTCCTTGATCAACACATTTGAAAAGGGAGGCATTCAAAATATCAAATTTACTAGCCAAAAGGCCCTAGCCTATGGGAATTACACCAGAGAAGTATCGAATGAACTGCCTCCCATCCAACACCCTTGGTACCATTCCATCAAGGAATATCTGTGAGATGGATCTATGCCCACTGGGGCGAGTCAAGATGAAAGAAAGCGGATCCACATAATAGCCATGAAATTCTATCTGAGCTGAGACGCACTCTACAAAAGAGATGTGGGACTAGGCCTGTTAAGATGCCTAGACAAAGATCAAGCCCAGAGACTCATGGATGTAATCCATGGTGGAGTATTCGGTCCACACATGAGTGGTCCTCTAATTGTCAAGAAGATCTTAAGAATAGGGCATTACTGGATCTCTCTCAAAGCTGACTATGATGATCACGTCAGGAGATGTTATCAATGCTAAATTCATGGAAACACTATCCACGCCCCTCCAAGGGAACTCCACAATATGAGTTAACCCTTGACCTTTTTAATGTGGGGAATGGACGTGATCGGGCAAATCGAGCCTAAAGTCAGCAATGGTCATCGATTTATCTTCACCATGATCGACTACTTCACTAAGTGGGTAGAAGCAGCCTCTTTCCCCAGAATTATCAAAGAGGCGATCATTGGTTTCATCAGAAACAATGTCATTTGTCGATATGGACAACTTGAGGTGATTATATCAGACAATGCCAAAAACCTCAACAACCAAATGATCGAGGAATTATGTAGGAAATTCCACATCAAGCATCTCAACTCTGTCTTCTATCGTTCAAAGATGAATGGTGATGTTGAAGTGGCTAATAAGAATATCAAAAAGATCATACAAAAGATGTCCGCCAATCACAAAGGATGGCCTGACTTGTTGCCTCTGACTTTATTAGCATACAGAACGTTAATGCGCACTTCCACTGGGGCAACCCCCCACTCATTAACCTATGGCTTGGAGGCAGTGCTCCCCATAGAGGTAAAAATGGAATCCCTAAGAGTATTGATAGATTCTTAAATGAAAAAAGACCAATGGTTATAAGATCGGTACCACCAATTATGTCTGATAGATGAAAGGTAGGCCACAACCATTTTTCATGGTCAACTATATCAATAGAGGATCGCTCGATCCTAGAATAAGAAAGTCCGGCTACAATAGTTCAAAGAAAATGACTTGGTCTTGAAAAAGGTCTTTGACAATCAAGATCAATCTTAAGGGAAATTCGGCCCAAACTGGGAAGGCCTTTTCATTGTCAAGGAGGTATTGATAGGAGGAGCCCTCAAATTACAAGAAATGGATGGCGAAGAATTTCCCCAGCTCATCGACTCAGACACCGTGAAATGGTATTATGTCTAAATTTACCTGCAAACCATCATCCTGGTTCTAGATCATCAATCCATCAGTCAATTTAGGTTTTCAAAACCTTTCTAACCACATCAGTTTCTGTCCCACCAGGGGCAAACTACACAGACCTGATCTCCCCCATACACTGGAGTATGTAGGTAGCCATTTATGGTGCGGTCTAACCTCTACCAAAAAAGAAAAAACCCCTCACTACATAAAACTTTAAGCCTTTTCATGCTAGGTTGGAACTACGCAGACCTAATCTCCCCCATACATGAGAGTACGTAGGCATCCATTCATGGTTCAGTCTAACCTTTGCAACAACAAAAAATAAAAAATCTACACCTTTCACCATATACAACCTTTTGAACCTTTTCACGCTAGGTTCAAACTATACAGACCTGATCTCCCCTCATCAATAGGAGTACGTAGGCAGCCATTCACAGTGCGGTTGATGAATAGGTTTTTAACCTATAATTTATCTTTATTTAGCTTGATATATTGTTAGTTTTTGGGTATTTCATGTTGCTTTGATGAGTTTTCACTCTTGTTGCAGGATATTAAGGTGAACACATCAAAATGCTAGCAGTGGAAGAAAGCTCAAGCAAAAATTTGGACATACTGCATCACCAGCGTGGGGCGTGCCGTGATAACAAAGGATATGGCGCGGGGCACACTGCATGTGGATAAGCTACTACCGTACTAGCGCGAGCCGCGCCACCTTAATGAAGGAACCGGTGCGGGGAAAGCCGGTGGGACGGGTCAGAAGCTGATCTGTTTTGTTTTGCTAAAAATTGGGTTGTGTTGAGAGATATAATTTCTTTATGTAATAAGGTCATATTAGGAGTGTGTTAAGGAAGTTATTTCATATTAATTGGGTTTCTTTGCTTAAAAACTTGTTTGGTTCAATTAGGAGTTTGATTTTTATTAGAATTCCTATGGGATGACTTTGAGATAGATTAGAATTGGATTGGGTTCAACTGAAGTGAATTAATTTATGCTAAGGAGGAGAGTGCTGGAGGTGCCTAACAATTAAGAATACACTTAGAGAGCCAGAATTTAGAGACAATCTTGGAGGAACAAAGGAAGGAGGTGAATTCACGAAGATTGCAGATTTGAAGGGCGAGAAGAGTGGTGTATTACTATTCTTCTTTAAATTTCAGTTTTTGTAATTGAGATGATGATTTCTTTTATTTATTCAGTATTTAATTCATTAATTACGAGCTAAATTACTTTTTAGGCTTGCAATGGATCTTTAATGTTGGATGACACTTATTATGCCTTGATTTAAGTTTAATAAATTATTAATTCAGTTTATCTGTTGTGATTTGTGCTCAATTTATGAATTGCTTGGTCACCACTTTTATATGGATTTGTATGGATTTGAGAGATGATGTATGAGTCTAGACCTAGTCACAATAACACGTGTTCTTGAATTCTGTGATTGAATGAAATCTTAATTTATGTTAGGATAGAGATATACCTAGCATCACATGTAATCTGGTAAGAACTTGGAATTAAACTCTTCTTAATTGTAATTCATATAGAGATATAGTGAATTAGTTAATTAGGGTGTTTGGCTTAATTCTATCTAATTTGTGGATTTAAGTTAATAAGGTATTAGTGCATTGAGAGATGACTAATTCTACATAAGTGTTCTTGATTAATAAACTGAGATAGTCAATTAAACTGGAATAAGGTGTGATAATTGGAATGAGACTTAAAGTGAAGTTGTATGCCTAATTCTCCATTATTTACTTAAAATTACGGTTTCTAAGTAATGTTGATTGATTGGTAATGTTTGGTTTTTGGTTTTTAGTTTTTATTAGTTATTGTAAGACCCCAACTTTTATAAATAAAGAAGAATTTTCTATAAATATCATTTTTGAATATTATGGAGTTAATTTGATATAATGTTATAGTTGTGGGTAATATTTATAAATTTTACAAAGTACGCAAGTTGTTATATAATATTCGATTGGTCGGAAAATATTCGTTTTAACAGGGAATATTCGTACAACGACACAATCATTGGTGGACCCCACAACGGAATTATTGTCGGATTGAGAAAACGACAAAAATATTTTATTAAAAATAACGGCGGAAATTTTACCATTGTTACTGTTGAACTACTCGGTAGTAAAAGTACAGTAATACATGTGGTTGCATAGTAGCACACAGTATTGATTATTAATGCTTATGTGAGAAGTCACTCAGTTTGATTCAATTATTGTCAGTTAATAATATGAATTATTTAGCGATAATGACGTTTTGTTTTATTCGTATTATTAACGTAATAAAACAGAAACATCTTTTTATATAAAACAGAATACTTTATTAAAGTTATTCTATAAATAGAATATATTCTATTTTATTTAAAAGATTTTTCTTTAAATATGGACCGTCAGATTAAAGTAATCAATCTGGACCGTTCATGGATTAGTTACTATGCATTCTATTTTTCTATAAATAGCAGCTCATTCCTTCATTATTTCTTACGAATTCACTGAACTCTAGAGAGAGAAACTATAGAGAGAAACTATAGAGAGAGAGAAGAAGAGTATTCTGCTACTTAACTACTTCCTTATTTCAGCTCGTCTTTAAAACGGTAAGGGGTGTTATTTTTTCTTATTCATGAAGAGAACTGTTGTTATTCCATTTCTTATTATTCTGTTGGAATAACCTGTATACGTGGTCTACCCTATACTTGGTGACATTCTTCTATTATTCTGTTGGAACATCCTGTCCGTGTGTTTTAAACCGGACCTGGTTCCATTTTTATTATTATTCTGTTGGAACATCCTGTCTGTGTGTTTTACACCGGACCTGGTTCCGTCTTGTTATTATTCTGTTGGAACATCCTGTCTGTGTGTTTTACATCGGACCTGGTTTCATTATTTATTATTCTGTCGAAATATCCTGTCTGTGCGTTTACGCCGGACCTGGTTCCATTATTTATTATTTTGTCGGAATATCCTGTCTGTGCGTTTACGCCGGACCTGATTCCATTATTTATTATTCTGTTGGAATAACCTGTCTGTGCGGTCTATCGCATGCATGGTGATTTCTTTTGCTATTCCATTCTTTATTGTACTTAGTTGGTTAAGTTTTGACTTCTATACTCCATGAAATTTGTGGAATATCCTTGATAATTGCGGTTCATCCAGTATCTTTTCATGAAAATATTCTTCTAAGTATTCTTGAATTTTACTCCACAAAGCAATACATGTTGACAATTTGGACGTTGTTAATTCTTGGATAAATTAATTCTTGAACTTGTTTTATTGAATTCTTATATCATTGTCATCATCCTCATGTTTATAAAATGTTGAAAGTCATCTGTGGCCTGTAGTGCATAGATGGACTTGGTATGATTATGACCAGGGATTATTCGGTATAATCATGACCGTAATGTTACGAATGATGTGGTAAAAGTCCTCATTGGCTCGTAGTGCGTTGATGGACAGTTGTTGGCATGATCATGACCATTAATGAATATACGAATATCCTTGGCCGTAGTGCAGGGGTGATTCGATGATGTGAATTATTTTATTAAGCTGAGTCTCAGCGATCACAGTGTTGGAAAATCTTTTAAATCATAAAAGATAGTAGAGTTTATTTTCTACTTGACTCTTTTAATGGATTGCTTGTTCCGCTGCAGTTAAACTTGATGTCTATTATATTTTATCAGTTTAACATTGTTGAAGGCTAATGATAATTTATTCTGCATTATCTTAGTCATAATAATATTTCTTACTGGGCTAGTTGAGCTCACCCTTTCTTTCACTGTTCTCTTCAGGAAATGAGAACGTAGCTGGGGCAAGTCGGAGAACGGAGTGATGGTCCGAATGATAGTATTAGTTAGTAGTCCTCACTATTCTATGTAATGGTGTGTTAATAAATGTAATGAAGACTCCTTTTGAGTATGAATACTCTCTAGAAGATAATATTTGTATTCAAACTTATAGTTTATGTTTTGTCGTATTGTACACGACAGTTGTATTAGTAAGTTGTATTTGTATTTTGTATTATGTATCTGACGACCCAAGATGGGTGATGTGTACCTAATTTTGGGGGCGTCACAGTTGGTATCAGAGCTTAGGGATATGATCCCTGGCTAAGATGTGAGAATAGAACTAGGAGGGGAGAGACGGGGAATTCCTTCGCTAGTATGACCTACCTAAGTTTATTTGCATGGTATTTAATTGGTCGGTCATAATATAAGGATAATATATGACATATCAATTAACTTTTATTTTGTGGCAGTATCTGAAAATGGCATCTGAGAATGTTGAGAATAGCAATGGAGCACAGACGATTATTGATTCACCACATATCAATAATCAGGATAATGTTCATCAGGAAGGTGACAATCCTCATGCAAACAACAACACTGACCAGATGATGAATGATGGAATGTTCAGAGGTTTTATGCAATTCATGCAACAACAGGTGAAAGCGGCTCCTGTCCACAACGTAGGTGGAAATACTGGAAACTCTCAGGCGGTCACCGCTAAACAGTTTAAGGAGCTGGGACCACCGGAGTTTAAGGGAGAACCCAAACCACTTGTAGCTGAAACATGGATAAAGCAGATCACCAAGATATTTGATGTCTTGGGTTGCTCCGAGGAGCAAAAGGTTCCCTTTGCCGCCTTTATGTTGCGAGGAGAGGCAGATTACTGGTGGGAATCGATAAATCGTACTCAACCTGCCGCACTGAAGATGTCTTGGGAGAAGTTCCAAGAGCTGTTTAACGACAAATACTTTCCCGAGAGTATTCGTCACATGAAGGAGGTGGAGTTCATCAAATTGGAGCAGAATAATATGACCGTGTCGCAGTATGAGGAAAAATTTGCGGAGTTATCCCGGTTTGCGTCCCACCTGGTGGATAATGAAGAAAGAATGACGCGGATGTTTTTAAGAGGTTTGAAGCCGGAGATACGTCAACATCTTGTTTCTCATAAATTGTGTTTGTATTCAGATGTTGTAAATAGGGCTCAGTTGGTGGAGCGCGATAACGAGACAACGCAACCAAAAGAGAGCAGCCGGCAAAATGATAATACTAGTGAAAGCAGTCATCGAGGCGGTGACAACAAGCGTGGAGGGAATCAACAGGCCAGAAATGGTAACCACTTCGGTGGTAATCAGGGCCAAAATAATAAGAATGGGCATTTCAAGAAGAGGAGATTCAACAATGATGGAAAGACGTCAGCACCAGCACCTGTCGTTAAGGAAGGAGAACGACCACCTATCATATGTTTCAAATGCGGAGGGGAGGGGCACATCAGTCCAAACTGCGCGATGCCGTCCAAAGCATGTTATAATTGTGGAAGAGAAGGTCATTTAGCCCGATTTTGTCGTTTACCGAAGAAAAATTCAGCTAGGATGGAGGCACCAAAGGCCGTCCCAGAAAAGTCAAAACCGGTTGTGCAAGGGAGAGCGTTTGTTGTGAACTCCCAGAAAGCAAGGAACCCGAATGAGGTCATCACGGGTAAGCTTATCATAAACTCTAACGAAGTCTATATTTTATTTGATACCGGTTCTACCCATTCTTTTATTTCTCCTACTTGCGCTCATCGATTAAATTTGATTCCGGAGAAATTAGACTTTGACTTAGCAGTTAAAACTCCATTGGGAGAAACCTTCATTACATCCACGGTTTATAAGTCTTGTTTGGTTCAAGTTGGTACCCACACATTACCTGTCGATCTTATTTCATTAAAAATACTTGCATTTGACGTGATTCTAGGGATTGATTGGTTAACTACTCATCATGCAAAAATTGATTATTTTCGTAAGGTTGTTAGCTTTCATATTCCTAATCGACCTATTATGCGAATTCAAGCAACCAAACCATTAAAATCAATCGCTGTTATCTCAAGCCATAAAGCTATTCGTTTATTGAAAAACGGATGTCAAGCTTTCTTAGCTCATGTCACAGATCTAAACAAAAATACGTCAGCTTTGAATGATATTTCTATTGTTAATAAATTTCCTGACGTATTTCCCGAAGAACTTCCTGGCCTACCCCCAGAGCGTGAAATTGAATTTTGTATCGACCTTGAACCCGGTACAAAACCCATTTCCAAAGCCCCATATCGAATGGCTCCTATTGAACTTCAGGAGTTAAAGACCCAACTGCAGGAATTGTTAGACATTGGTTTTATTCGTCCTAGTACTTCTCCTTGGGGTGCTCCTGTTCTGTTCGTGAAGAAGAAAGATGGGAGTATGCGACTTTGTATTGATTATCGGGAGTTGAATCATGTCACCATCAAAAATAGGTACCCATTGCCACGTATTGATGACCTGTTTGACCAGTTGCAAGGAGCACAATTCTTTTCAAAGATCGATCTTCGTTCTGGATATCATCAGCTGAAGGTTAGAACTGAGGATATTCCAAAGACTGCCTTCAGAACTTGGTATGGGCATTATGAATTCTTTGTTATGTCTTTTGGATTGACTAATGCTCCTGCTGCCTTCATGGATATGATGAACAGGGTATTCAAGGAATATTTGGATCACTTTGTGGTCGTCTTTATCGATGACATCCTTGTTTATTCCAAAAGCCGTGAAGATCATGAGCAACACTTGAGGTTGGTACTCCAAAAGCTTCGTGAATACAAACATTATGCCAAGTTGAAGAAATGCGAGTTCTGGCTGGAAGAGGTAGCATTCCTTGGGCACGTAGTATCAAGTCGTGGAATATCGGTTGACCCGGCAAAGATTGAAGCTATTCAAAGCTGGGAGCAACCTAAATCAGTAACCGAAGTACGTAGCTTTCTCGGTCTAGCTGGTTATTATCGGAGATTCATGAAAGGATTTTCTCGAATCGCTACTCCATGAAAGGATTTTCTTATAATTACTATTCAGTAAATGGTTAAATTGATAAAAGTTTAAAATTATGAGTGAAATATAATTTTTTTTCAAAATAAGCAAGTGGTTATAAAATAATCATTGTTGTCGGGGAATATTCGTTTGGTCGTGGAATATTCTTTCTATCGGAGAATATTCGTACGACGGCGCAGCCATTTGTGGGCCCCATAACAGAATAACTGTCGGATGAAGAAAACGATAAATTTGAGTTTTTACAAATAACGGCGTAGTTGTTACCGTTAACACTGTTGGAATACCCGGTGGTTAAAATACAGTAATACGCGTTATTGCACAGTAGAACACGGTATTGCATAGTATTTTTGAAATTATTGATTCTTACGTAAGAAGGCACTACTCAATAATTGTTACAGTAATTACTGTTCAATATTTTACTTTATTGATTCAATAATTGCTGCGTTGATATTTTATATTATTTTTGTTTCAATAATTGTTGCTGCACAGTATTTTCTATTATCAGATCAATAATTCATATTATTTGAATAATATTATTAGATAGCATTATTGGCAATGTCTAGAAAATTCTGTCTAAGGAGAGGTTTGGTCATCTAATTGCGCGCCAGTAAGGAGAAATCCTTATTGGAAAGCCCCCTCTTTCCTGGGAACGGCCTGGTTGTCATAAATGTGATTCTGTAATATTATTTGTGAATAATTAAATATTGATTCATATGATAAGAAAATATTTATTTTATGTGGATATAAATGAGGGATATATTTTTGTGGTTAAAAAATGAAGGAGTTAATGTTGAGATTTTTATCCGTATTTTTGTCGGAATGGAGGTATTAAAAATCAGGGTTTTTGAGATATTTTGCGGGGGTTATAATTTTTAATCCGACCGTTGGATCGTGGTAATTTTTGGATATGTTATACATATATAAGTTGAGTATATGCCCACAAATTTTGAACCGTTAAAAATGAACGTATGATTTGTTATGAATTTTACGAGATGACTGATTCAGAAATTGTTAAATTTTCGGAGTTTATCATTTTGGTGGAAAATTCTAGAATTGGTGGGCCCCACTTGTGCTTGGTGAAGAAATGTACTGAATTATATTTCAAATGTGGTGGGTGGGAATAGTAGCAGGTAAAGCCATCAGGTTGCAGGTCAAACCTACCAAAATTTTCCTATAAATAGAGGGCTAAGTTAGAATTAAAAATCACACCAGAAACATAAGCTTTCTCTCTTTCTCTCTCTATATTATGAAGCATATTTTGTGAGTTTTTAGATACTTGGTGAATTGCTATTCATCAGTGCAAGTTTTCTTCAGCATCATATCCGATATCCAGTCAGAAGTACTGCTCTTTTGAGGTAAGGGATTGTAAGGGATTGTAAGGGATAGTAAGGGATTTTAAGGGTTGTTATATTTTCCAGTTTCGTAATTTTTCTGACCTTCAGAAAATTCTAGAAAAATTTGAAATGATATTTTGATGAGTTTTCTTAATTGTGTCCAAAAATGGTGATTTTTGGATGTATAGATTGAGAGTTATGAATTTTATGAGAAAAGACTATTTTAGAAGTAACAGCTTATAATTTCTTGTGGTTAACTCCAAAATTGATGAAATTTTTATTGGGAGTACATGTATATGATAGAAGTATACTCTGTAAATTTCAGAATTTTTAGACAAAAGGACAATTTTTGATAAATGTCTAAATATTCGGCTATTTTGGCCATATGAAAAATAGTAAATGACTTTTAAAAATTCTGAGAAAAATATATGTTCACTATGGGACTATATTATGCTAAATTCCAGGAAAAAAATATTTTTGGAACGGATTTGGTATTTTTCATGAAAATAGTCTAGTTATGAGAAAATGAATTAAATATGTTATGTGAAGTAAGAAAATTGGAAAATAGGATTTTATGGCTTGAGAATCCTATATATAAGGTATATGCAGATTTTTGATGAGGGTTTTGGTTATTGATGATGAAATCTTAAGAGTTGGCATTTTATGATGATTAAATGCATTAATTAGTAAAGTGTAAACAATTTAAATAAATTGTTTATAAGCTTAAGAATATTATTCTTTCAATATCATTATACCGAAATATTGGTATGTATATTATTGTAGAATTTCTACCTTTTTCATGCCAGGGTTACTATTCACGAGTTACTATTCACGACAAAATTGGTTTCTTTTTCTAACCAAATTATAGTTGATTTATGAATATTACTCTTGAGATTAAATCTATATGTTGATCATATTGTTTTTATTATCATATATAACATTTTTATAACCTTGATGTTGAAATTCTCTTTCGCTTGAGTGTAAAGATGGGTAAATTATTGGTATGATCATGACTATGGGTTCTCTTTGGCCAGTAGTGCAAAGTTGAATCGTTGATTGGTATGATCATGACCATTAAATTTATAAGTGAATATCTTTAGCTTAAGTGCAAAGGTGAATTGATCAACATGGTTATAATTATTGTTTATAGAAATTCTGAAATGATTATATATTTCTTTGAGATATTAATATCTTTGGCCTGTAGTGCAAAGATGAAATATTGATGAATATCTTTGGCCTGTAGTGCAAAGATGAATTGTTGATGAATATCTTTGGCCTGTAGTGCAAAGATGAATTGTTGATGAATATCTTTGGCCCGTAATGCAAAGATGACATGTTGTTGAATATCTTTGGCCAGTAGTGCAAAGATGAACAGATGTTGAGATAAACATGACCAACTGGTGATACAAATGAATATCTTTGGACGTAGTGCAAAGATGAAGTTATTAGTATGATTATGAACAGGAAATGTGATTTGGTGTAACCATGATCTTTGATGTTTCAGGTAAAGATATGTTATGAAAATTATCATCGTCCTGGATGAGAAGAGGAATTTAGAATCACAATTATGATTATGAGTTATTCATATGATTGTGAACCAGAATTGTTGATTGATGTTACAGGGATAAAACATTGTTGGTGGATTTTTAACATGGAGAAGATAATAGACTTTATAGTCTATTTGACTCTTCTAATGGATTGCTCGTTCCGCTGCAACTATGGTTGAAATTTTTATCATTTACCATATGTTCTAAATCTCTGATTTATTGTTGATGAAGGCTATTGATAATTGAATTATCTTTAGTCATGATATTCTTTACTGAGCTAGTTGTGCTCACCCTTTTGCTTCACAATTCCTTTCAGGTAATAAGAGTGTAGCTGGGTCGAGCGGGGGTAACAAGGGAATAGAACGGTGGTCATCATTTAGTAGTTATATTTGGTGAAGAAAATAGGGTGAGGCGAACCCAACGTTGGAAGGGTGTTTTGTCACTATCATACAAGATGTCTAATGACATACAACCTCGTGTCATCATAAGACAGGGTTGTGCTCATCCACTTGCTGAGTATATCTATGGGCACTACCTATATAATCTTGGTGTTTGTTTGAAGTATAATTCTCAATTAGAGACAGTGGAGATAATGATAAGTCAAGAGAAGACTCACCATTGGGAAGAATATGATAGTAATCTTCTCGTTTTTCTTTGGGGTCTATTGGGTCAACCAAGGATAATTCTGTGGCCATATGATATCTATCATAACCTAGACGCGTGGCCTCCCATGTACGAAGGTTTCCTTGAGCACTTCCCAAAGATTCTAATTACTAAAACAGTTTTTGACTATACCTTTATGTAAGGTGTTATTGTGAGGTGATGTCCACGGTTGGAACATGAGTCACATTTGGTATATATTTGTATCCAAACTCACAGCATATGTGTTGTTGTATTTTGCACGACAATTGTTGTAATAAAGTTGTAGTTGTTTTCTGTGCCATGTATTTGACGACTCAGAATGGGTTGGGTGGAATGGACCTATTTTGGGGTCGTTACAGGTGGTATCAGAGCTTAGGGATATGATCTCTGGCGGAGATCGGGAAATATAACTAGGAGGGGAGAGATGAGTAAATCCTTCGCTAGTGTGTCCTACCTAAGCTTATTTGTTGGTCAGTCATAATATTGGGATATTATGTGATATGTTAATTTGTTCAATTAACCCTTATTTTGAAGCTGTATTCTAGAATGATATCTGAAATACAGGAGATGAGCAATGGAGAAATCATGATGATAGGGAAGATGAAATCTGAAATGAAAGCAAGGTATTCTCAACTCTTTGAAATACCAGGTACGTAAATTTCGGGGACGAAATTTCATAAGGAGGGGAGATTGTAAGACCCCGAATTTTATGAAATAAAAGTATTCAATTTTTCTTATAATTACTATTCAGTAAATGGTTAAATTGATAAAAGTTTAAAATTATGAGTGAAATATGATTTTTTTTCAAAATAAGCAAGTGGTTATAAAATAATCATTGTTGTCGGGGAATATTCGTTTGGTCGTGGAATATTCTTTCTATCGGAGAATATTCGTACGACGGCGCAGCCATTTGTGGGCCCCATAACAGAATAACTGTCGGATGAAGAAAACGATAAATTTGAGTTTTTACAAATAACGGCGTAGTTGTTACCGTTAACACTGTTGGAATACCCGGTGGTTAAAATACAGTAATACGCGTTATTGCACAGTAGCACACGGTATTGCATAGTATTTTTGAAATTATTGATTCTTACGTAAGAAGGCACTACTCAATAATTGTTACAGTAATTACTGTTCAATATTTTACTTTATTGATTCAATAATTGCTGCGTTGATATTTTATATTATTTTTGTTTCAATAATTGTTGCTGCACAGTATTTTCTATTATCAGATCAATAATTCATATTATTTGAATAATATTATTAGATAACATTATTGGCAATGTCTAGAAAATTCTGTCTAAGGAGAGGTTTGGTCATCTAATTGCGCGCCAGTAAGGAGAAATCCTTATTGGAAAGCCCCCTCTTTCCTGGGAACGGCCTGGTTGTCATAAATGTGATTCTGTAATATTATTTGTGAATAATTAAATATTGATTCATATGATAAGAAAATATTTATTTTATGTGGATATAAATGAGGGATATATTTTTGTGGTTAAAAAATGAAGGAGTTAATGTTGAGATTTTTATCCGTATTTTTGTCGGAATGGAGGTATTAAAAATCAGGGTTTTTGAGATATTTTGCGGGGGTTATAATTTTTAATCCGACCGTTGGATCGTGGTAATTTTTGGATATGTTATACATATATAAGTTGAGTATATGCCCACAAATTTTGAACCGTTAAAAATGAACGTATGATTTGTTATGAATTTTACGAGATGACTGGTTCAGAAATTGTTGAATTTTCGGAGTTTATCATTTTGGTGGAAAATTCTAGAATTGGTGGGCCCCACTTGTGGTTGGTGAAGAAATGTGCTGAATTATATTTCAAATGTGGTGGGTGGGAATAGTAGCAGGTAAAGCCATCAGGTTGCAGGTCAAACCTACCAAAATTTTCCTATAAATAGAGGGCTAAGTTAGAATTAAAAATCACACCAGAAACATAAGCTTTCTCTCTTTCTCTCTCTATATTATGAAGCATATTTTGTGAGTTTTTAGATACTTGGTGAATTGCTATTCATCAGTGCAAGTTTCCTTCAGCATCATATCCGATATCCAGTCAGAAGTACTGCTCTTTTGAGGTAAGGGATTGTAAGGGATTGTAAGGGATAATAAGGGATTTTAAGGGTTGTTATATTTTCCAGTTTCGTAATTTTTCTGACCTTCAGAAAATTCTAGAAAAATTTGAAATGATATTTTGATGAGTTTTCTTAATTGTGTCCAAAAATGGTGATTTTTGGATGTATAGATTGAGAGTTATGAATTTTATGAGAAAAGACTATTTTAGAAGTAACAGCTTATAATTTCTTGTGGTTAACTCCAAAATTGATGAAATTTTTATTGGGAGTACATGTATATGATAGAAGTATACTCTGTAAATTTCAGAATTTTTAGACAAAAGGACAATTTTTGATAAATGTCTAAATATTCGGCTATTTTGGCCATATGAAAAATAGTAAATGACTTTTAAAAATTCTGAGAAAAATATATGTTCACTATGAGACTATATTATGCTAAATTCCAGAAAAGAAATATTTTTGGAACGGATTTGGTATTTTTCATGAAAATAGTCTAGTTATGAGAAAATGAATTAAATATGTTATGTGAAGTAAAAAAATTGGAAAATAGGATTTTATGGCTTGAGAATCCTATATATGAGGTATATGCAGATTTTTGATGATGGTTTTGGTTATTGATGATGAAATCTTAAGAGTTGGCATTTTATGATGATTAAATGCATTAATTAGTAAAGTGTAAACAATTTAAATAAATTGTTTATAAGCTTAAGAATATTATTCTTTCAATATCATTATACTGAAATATTGGTATGTATATTATTGTAGAATTTCTTCCTTTTTCATGCCAGGGTTACTATTCACGAGTTACTATTCATGAGTTACTATTCACGAGTTACTATTCACGAGTTACTATTCACGACAAAATTGGTTTCTTTTTCTAACCAAATTATAGTTGATTTATGAATATTACTCTTGAGATTAAATCTATATGTTGATCATATTGTTTTTATTATCATATATAACATTTTTATAACCTTGATGTTGAAATTCTCTTTCGCTTGAGTGTAAAGATGGGTAAATTATTGGTATGATCATGACTATGGGTTCTCTTTGGCCAGTAGTGCAAAGTTGAATTGTTGATTGGTATGATCATGACCATTAAATTTATAAGTGAATATCTTTAGCTTAAGTGCAAAGGTGAATTGATCAACATGGTTATAATTATTGTTTATAGAAATTCTGAAATGATTATATATTTCTTTGAGATATTAATATCTTTGGCCTGTAGTGCAAAGATGAAATATTGATGAATATTTTTGGCCTGTAGTGCAAAGATGAATTGTTGATGAATATCTTTGGCCTGTAGTGCAAAGATGAATTGTTGATGAATATCTTTGGCCCGTAATGCAAAGATGACATGTTGTTGAATATCTTTGGCCAGTAGTGCAAAGATGAACAGATGTTGAGATAAACATGACCAACTGGTGATACAAATGAATATCTTTGGACGTAGTGCAAAGATGAAGTTATTAGTATGATTATGAACAGGAAATGTGATTTGGTGTAACCATGATCTTTGATGTTTCAGGTAAAGATATGTTATGAAAATTATCATCGTCCTGGATGAGAAGAGGAATTTAGAATCACAATTATGATTATGAGTTATTCATATGATTGTGAACCAGAATTGTTGATTGATGTTACAGGGATAAAACATTGTTGGTGGATTTTTAACATGGAGAAGATAATAGACTTTATAGTCTATTTGACTCTTCTAATGGATTGCTCGTTCCGCTGCAACTATGGTTGAAATTTTTATCATTTACCATATGTTCTAAATCTCTGATTTATTGTTGATGAAGGCTATTGATAATTGAATTATCTTTAGTCATGATATTCTTTACTGAGCTAGTTGTGCTCACCCTTTTGCTTCACAATTCCTTTCAGGTAATAAGAGTGTAGCTGGGTCGAGCGGGGGTAACAAGGGAATAGAACGGTGGTCATCATTTAGTAGTTATATTTGGTGAAGAAAATAGGGTGAGGCGAACCCAACGTTGGAAGGGTGTTTTGTCACTATCATATAAGATGTCTAATGACATACAACCTCGTGTCATCATAAGACAGGGTTGTGCTCATCCACTTGCTGAGTATATCTATGGGCACTACCTATATAATCTTGGTGTTTGTTTGAAGTATAATTCTCAATTAGAGACAGTGGAGATAATGATAAGTCAAGAGAAGACTCACCATTGGGAAGAATATGATAGTAATCTTCTCGTTTTTCTTTGGGGTCTATTGGGTCAACCAAGGATAATTCTGTGGCCATATGATATCTATCATAACCTAGACGCGTGGCCTCCCATGTACGAAGGTTTCCTTGAGCACTTCCCAAAGATTCTAATTTCTAAAACAGTTTTTGACTATACCTTTATGTAAGGTGTTATTGTGAGGTGATGTCCACGGTTGGAACATGAGTCACATTTGGTATATATTTGTATCCAAACTCACAGCATATGTGTTGTTGCATTTTGCACGACAATTGTTGTAATAAAGTTGTAGTTGTTTTCTGTGCCATGTATTTGACGACTCAGAATGGGTTGGGTGGAATGGACCTATTTTGGGGTCGTTACAGGTGGTATCAGAGCTTAGGGATATGATCTCTGGCGGAGATCGGGAAATATAACTAGGAGGGGAGAGATGAGTAAATCCTTCGCTAGTGTGTCCTACCTAAGCTTATTTGTTGGTCAGTCATAATATTGGGATATTATGTGATATGTTAATTTGTTCAATTAACCCTTATTTTGAAGCTGTATTCTAGAATGATATCTGAAATACAGGAGATGAGCAATGGAGAAATCATGATGATAGGGAAGATGGAATCTGAAAGGAAAGCAAGGTATTCTCAACTCTTTGAAATACCAGGTACGTAAATTTCGGGGACGAAATTTCATAAGGAGGGGAGATTGTAAGACCCCAAATTTTATGAAATAAAAGTATTCAATTTTTCTTATAATTACTATTCAGTAAATGGTTAAATTGATAAAAGTTTAAAATTATGAGTGAAATATAATTTTTTTTCAAAATAAGCAAGTGGTTATAAAATAATCATTGTTGTCGGGGAATATTCGTTTGGTCGTGGAATATTCTTTCTATCGGAGAATATTCGTACGACGGCGCAGCCATTTGTGGGCCCCATAACAGAATAACTGTCGGATGAAGAAAACGATAAATTTGAGTTTTTACAAATAACGGCGTAGTTGTTACCGTTAACACTGTTGGAATACCCGGTGGTTAAAATACAGTAATACGCGTTATTGCACAGTAGCACACGGTATTGCATAGTATTTTTGAAATTATTGATTCTTACGTAAGAAGGCACTACTCAATAATTGTTACAGTAATTACTGTTCAATATTTTACTTTATTGATTCAATAATTGCTGCGTTGATATTTTATATTATTTTTGTTTCAATAATTGTTGCTGCACAGTATTTTCTATTATCAGATCAATAATTCATATTATTTGAATAATATTATTAGATAGCATTATTGGCAATGTCTAGAAAATTCTGTCTAAGGAGAGGTTTGGTCATCTAATTGCGCGCCAGTAAGGAGAAATCCTTATTGGAAAGCCCCCTCTTTCCTGGGAACGGCCTGGTTGTCATAAATGTGATTCTGTAATATTATTTGTGAATAATTAAATATTGATTCATATGATAAGAAAATATTTATTTTATGTGGATATAAATGAGGGATATATTTTTGTGGTTAAAAAATGAAGGAGTTAATGTTGAGATTTTTATCCGTATTTTTGTCGGAATGGAGGTATTAAAAATCAGGGTTTTTGAGATATTTTGCGGGGGTTATAATTTTTAATCCGACCGTTGGATCGTGGTAATTTTTGGATATGTTATACATATATAAGTTGAGTATATGCCCACAAATTTTGAACCGTTAAAAATGAACGTATGATTTGTTATGAATTTTACGAGATGACTGGTTCAGAAATTGTTGAATTTTCGGAGTTTATCATTTTGGTAGAAAATTCTAGAATTGGTGGGCCCCACTTGTGGTTGGTGAAGAAATGTGCTGAATTATATTTTAAATGTGGCGGGTGGGAATAGTAGCAGGTAAAGCCATCAGGTTGCAGGTCAAACCTACCAAAATTTTCCTATAAATAGAGGGCTAAGTTAGAATTAAAAATCACACCAGAAACATAAGCTTTCTCTCTTTCTCTCTCTATATTATGAAGCATATTTTGTGAGTTTTTAGATACTTGGTGAATTGCTATTCATCAGTGCAAGTTTCCTTCAGCATCATATCCGATATCCAGTCAGAAGTACTGCTCTTTTGAGGTAAGGGATTGTAAGGGATTGTAAGGGATAGTAAGGGATTTTAAGGGTTGTTATATTTTCCAGTTTCGTAATTTTTCTGACCTTCAGAAAATTCTAGAAAAATTTGAAATGATATTTTGATGAGTTTTCTTAATTGTGTCCAAAAATGGTGATTTTTGGATGTATAGATTGAGAGTTATGAATTTTATGAGAAAAGACTATTTTAGAAGTAACAGCTTATAATTTCTTGTGGTTAACTCCAAAATTGATGAAATTTTTATTGGGAGTACATGTATATGATAGAAGTATACTCTGTAAATTTCAGAATTTTTAGACAAAAGGACAATTTTTGATAAATGTCTAAATATTCGGCTATTTTGGCCATATGAAAAATAGTAAATGACTTTTAAAAATTCTGAGAAAAATATATGTTCACTATGGGACTATATTATGCTAAATTCCAGAAAAGAAATATTTTTGAAACGGATTTGGTATTTTTCATAAAAATAGTCTAGTTATGAGAAAATGAATTAAATATGTTATGTGAAGTAAGAAAATTGGAAAATAGGATTTTATGGCTTGAGAATCCTATATATGAGGTATATGCAGATTTTTGATGAGGGTTTTGGTTATTGATGATGAAATCTTAAGAGTTGGCATTTTATGATGATTAAATGCATTAATTAGTAAAGTGTAAACAATTTAAATAAATTATTTATAAGCTTAAGAATATTATTCTTTCAATATCATTATACCGAAATATTGGTATGTATATTATTGTAGAATTTCTATCTTTTTCATGTCAGGGTTACTATTCACGAGTTACTATTCATGAGTTACTATTCACGAGTTACTATTCACGAGTTACTATTCACGACAAAATTGGTTTCTTTTTCTAACCAAATTATAGTTGATTTATGAATATTACTCTTGAGATTAAATCTATATGTTGATCATATTGTTTTTATTATCATATATAACATTTTTATAACCTTGATGTTGAAATTCTCTTTCGCTTGAGTGTAAAGATGGGTAAATTATTGGTATGATCATGACTATGAGTTCTCTTTGGCCAGTAGTGCAAAGTTGAATCATTGATTGGTATGATCATGACCATTAAATTTATAAGTGAATATCTTTAGCTTAAGTGCAAAGGTGAATTGATCAACATGGTTATAATTATTGTTTATAGAAATTCTGAAATGATTATATATTTCTTTGAGATATTAATATCTTTGGCCTGTAGTGCAAAGATGAAATATTGATGAATATCTTTGGCCTGTAGTGCAAAGATGAATTGTTGATGAATATCTTTGGCCTGTAGTGCAAAGATGAATTGTTGATGAATATCTTTGGCCCGTAATGCAAAGATGACATGTTGTTGAATATCTTTGGCCAGTAGTGCAAAGATGAACAGATGTTGAGATAAACATGACCAACTGGTGATACAAATGAATATCTTTGGACGTAGTGCAAAGATGAAGTTATTAGTATGATTATGAACAGGAAATGTGATTTGGTGTAACCATGATCTTTGATGTTTCAGGTAAAGATATGTTATGAAAATTATCATCGTCCTGGATGAGAAGAGGAATTTAGAATCACAATTATGATTATGAGTTATTCATATGATTGTGAACCAGAATTGTTGATTGATGTTACAGGGATAAAATATTGTTGGTGGATTTTTAACATAGAGAAGATAATAGACTTTATAGTCTATTTGACTCTTCTAATGGATTGCTCGTTCCGCTGCAACTATGGTTGAAATTTTTATCATTTACCATATGTTCTAAATCTCTGATTGGGAAGAATATGATAGTAATCTTCTCGTTTTTCTTTGGGGTCTATTGGGTCAACCAAGGATAATTCTGTGGCCATATGATATCTATCATAACCTAGACGCGTGGCCTCCTATGTACGAAGGTTTCCTTGAGCACTTTCCAAAGATTCTAATTTCTAAAACAGTTTTTGACTATACCTTTATGTAAGGTGTTATTGTGAGGTGATGTCCACGGTTGGAACATGAGTCACATTTGGTATATATTTGTATCCAAACTCACAGCATATGTGTTGTTGTATTTTGCATGACAATTGTTGTAATAAAGTTGTAGTTGTTTTCTGTACCATGTATTTGACGACTCAGAATGGGTTGGGTGGAATGGACCTATTTTGGGGTCGTTACATGGTATGCCAGTATCCATAGTTTCTGACCAAGACCCAAGATTCACTTCACGATTTTGGGTTAGTTTACAAAAAGCTATGGGCACGGAGTTACGATTTAGTTCAGCATATCATCCTCAGACGGACGGACAATCAGAGAGGACTATTCAAACTCTTGAAGATCTATTAAGACTCTGTGTCTTTGACTTCAAGGGAAGTTGGGGCAAGTTCTTACCATTGGTGGAGTTTTCCTACAACAACAGTTATCAAGCAAGTATTGGCATGGCTCCATTCGAAGCATTGTATGGAAGAAAATGTCGTTCTCCAGTATGTTGGGATGAGGTGGGTGAAGCAACGTTGTTGGGACCGAAGTTGGTACGTATGACTACAGAAAAGATTCAAACGATCCGACAATGTATAAAAACCTCACAAAATCGACAAAAGAGTTATGCTGATCTTCATCGAAAGGACGTGGAATTTGATGTAGGAGATCATGTGTTCTTACGTGTTGCTCCATGGAAAGGAGTTACGAGATTTGGAAAGAGAGGAAAGCTCAATCCTCGATTCATCGGTCCATTTTTAATCCTCGATCGAGTAGGAACTGTGGCTTATAGACTCGCTTTACTGCCAAGTATGTCTCGTGTTCATAACGTTTTTCACATATCCATGTTACGCAAATATGTGGAAGACCCGAACCACATTATTGAGTTAGAACCGGACGAAATAGCGGAAGATTTTACGTATGAAGAAGTTCTTGTTCAAATCTTGGATAAGAAGGAACATATTCTACGCTCCAAGGTTATACCTCAAGTCAAAGTTTTGTGGAGAAACCACGATGTTGAGGAAATGACTTGGGAGTTAGAATCTGAAATGAAATCAAGGTATCCTTACCTCTTCGACATACCAGGTACGTACCCTAATTTCGAGGGCGAAATTTCATAAGAAGGGGAGGTTGTAAGACCCCAACTTTTATAAATAAAGAAGAATTTTCTATAAATATCATTTTTGAATATTATGGAGTTAATTTGATATAATGTTATAGTTGTGGGTAATATTTATAAATTTTGCAAAGTACGTAAGTTGTTATATAATATTCGATTGGTCGGAGAATATTCGTTTTAACAGGGAATATTCGTACAACGACACAATCATTGGTGGACCCCACAACGGAATTATTGTCGGATTGAGAAAACGACAAAAATATTTTATTAAAAATAATGACGGAAATTTTACCATTGTTACTGTTGAACTACTCGGTAGTAAAAGTACAGTAATACGTGTGGTTGCATAGTAGCACACAGTATTGATTATTAATGCTTATGTGAGAAGTCACTCAGTTTGATTCAATTATTGTCAGTTAATAATATGAATTATTTAGCGATAATGACGTTTTATTTTATTCGTATTATTAACGTAATAAAACAGAAACATCTTTTTATATAAAACAGAATACTTTATTAAAGTTATTCTATAAATAGAATATATTATGTTTTATTTAAAAGATTTTTTCTTTAAATATGGACCGTCAGATTAAAGTAATCAATCTGGACCGTTCATGGATTAGTTACTATGCATTCTATTTTTCTATAAATAGCAGCTCATTCCTTCATTATTTCTTACGAATTCACTGAACTCTAGAGAGAGAAACTATAGAGAGAAACTATAGAGAGAGAGAAGAAGAGTATTCTGCTACTTAACTACTTCCTTATTTCAGCTCGTCTTTAAAACGGTAAGGGGTGTTATTCTTTCTTATTCATGAAGAGAACTGTTATTATTTCATTTCTTATTATTCTGTTGGAATAACCTGTATACGTGGTCTACCCTATACTTGGTGACATTCTTCTATTATTCTGTTGGAACATCCTGTCTGTGTGTTTTACACCGGACCTGGTTCCGTTTTTATTATTATTCTGTTGGAACATCCTGTCTGTGTGTTTTACACCGGACCTGGTTCCGTCTTGTTATTATTCTGTTGGAACATCCTGTCTGTGTGTTTTACACCGGACCTGGTTCCATTATTTATTATTCTGTCAGAATATCCTATCTGTGCGTTTACGCCGGACCTGGTTCCATTATTTATTATTCTGTCGAAATATTCTGTCTGTGCGTTTACGCCAGACCTGGTTCCATTATTTATTATTCTGTTGGAATAACCTGTCTGTGCGGTCTATCGCATGCATGGTGATTTCTTTTGTTATTCCATTCTTTATTGTACTCAGTTGGTTAAGTTTTGACTTCTATACTCAATGAAATTTGTGGAATATCCTTGATAATTGCGGTTCATCCAGTATCTTTTCATGAAAATATTCTTCTAAGTATTCTTGAATTTTACTCCACAAAGCAATATCATGTTGACAATTTGGATGTTGTTAATTCTTGAACTTGTTTTATTGAATTCTTATATCATTGTCATCATCCTCATGTTTATAAAATATTGAAAGTCATCTGTGGCCTGTAGTGCATAGATGGACTTGGTATGATTATGACCAGGGATTATTCGGTATAATCATGACCGTAATGTTACAAATGATGTGGTAAAAGTCCTCATTGGCTCGTAGTGCGTTGATGGACAGTTGTTGGCATGATCATGACCATTAATGAATATACAAATATCCTTGGCCGTAGTGCAGGGGTGATTCGATGATATGAATTATTTTATTAAGCTGAGTCTCAGCGATCACAGTGTTGGAAAATCTTTTAAATCATAAAAGATAGTAGAGTTTATTTTCTACTTGACTCTTTTAATGGATTGCTTGTTCCGCTGCAGTTAAACTTGATGTCTATTATATTTTATCAGTTTAACATTGTTGAAGGCTAATGATAATTTATTCTACATTATCTTAGTCATAATAATATTTCTTACTGGGCTAGTTGAGCTCACCCTTTCTTTCACTGTTCTCTTCAGGAAATGAGAACGTAGCTGGGGCAAGTCGGGGAACGGAGTGATGGTCCGAATGATAGTATTAGTTAGTAGTCCTCACTATTCTATGTAATGGTGTGTTAATAAATGTAATGAGGACTCCTTTTGAGTATGAATACTCTCTAGAAGATAATATTTGTATTCAAACTCACAGTTTATGTTTTGTCGTATTGTACACGACAGTTGTATTAGTAAGTTGTATTTGTATTTTATACTATGTATCTGACGACCCAAGATGGGTGATGTATACCTAATTTTGGGGGCGTCACAGTTATAATCATTGATTTTGATTAGTTTAATAAAATTGGGTTAATATAAAACTGTTAATTGGTAGGATTAATTTCTTGCTATTCTCTGTGGGAACAATTCTTTTCTTATAGCTATATTACTTGTTGACCTCATATACTTGCGGGATTGTGCGTAATTAGATTTTACACCAATAAGTTTTTGACGCCGTTGCCGGGGAATAATATTGATTTTAATAATTTTCAATATCAGTTTAATTAGTTCAGTTTTACTTAAAAAAATTTTCTTTTTGTTTTGTTCTTTCTGGTTCAGGTTCTTTGAGTTAGTTTATGCAAACTCGGTCTAAGAAGCCAGACTTGCTTCCTTTTGAGGACAATATCGAGAAATGGTTTCAAAGGCTAAGTAAGTGGATTAAAGACATTAGAGAGAACTTCGAGAACTCTGATAAGGAAGAAATCATGGCTGTCGAAGATAAAAAAGCGCTAAGGGATTATGCCACTCCCAAGGTGACTGAGCTTCAGTAAGGTATCACTAGGCCGACGATTACTGCAAACACTTTTGAGATCAAGCCTGGTACCATACAGTTGATTCAGAACTCGATACAGTTTGGGGGATTAGCCAACGACGATCCGAATGAGCATTTAGTCAGCTTTTTGGAGATATGTGACACCTTCAGATACAATGGGGTGTCCGATGACGCAGTCAGACTTTGCTTGTTCCCGTTCACACTACGGGACAAGGCGAAGAGTTGGTTACATTTTCTACCGCCGAGATCAATAACTAGTTGGCCAACTTTTTCCCACCAGTAAAAACTACAAAAATGAGAAACGAGATTACCATGTTTGAGCAGCAGTATGGGGAATCTTTATATGAGGCATGGGAACGGTACAAGGAACTGCTCAGAAAGTGCACACATCATGAATTACCTAAATGGCTACAGATGAATACGTTTTATAACGGGTTGAATGGGAATCTCAGGACTAGTATAGCCGCAGCTTTGGATGGACCGTTTATGGCCAAGAGCTATGAGGAGGCATATGAGTTAATAGAAACAATGACAGCTAACAACTACTAGTGGCCCACGACAAGAATGACACAACCTAAGGTAGCTGGGGTGTTAGAGGTAGATGGGGTGACAACGTTAGCAGTATAGATTTCAATGCTATTAAAGAAGGTGGATGCTTTGTCGGGTGCACAAACTCAGCAAATTGCGGTTATTTATGAATTGTGCACAGGGGAACATCCTACGAAACAATGTGCAATTAACCCAACTTCAGTACAATTTATGGGTAGCTACAACAGGATTTCACAGAACATGTATCAGAATGCCTACAATGCGGGGAATAGGAATCACCCTAATTTTTCGTGGAGTAATAGCCAGAATCAGCAGGCTCCATAACCATCTTATCCCCCGGGATTTCAGAATCAACATCAACAAGCAGCTTCGCACCAAGAGAAAAAGACAGATTTAGAAGAGCTATTGTCGAAATATATATCGAGTAATGAGGAGACCATGAAATCACAAGCAGTGGCCATCAAGAACTTAGAAAATCAGTTGGGACAGCTGGCTTTTGCATTGAATAATAGGACTCAAGGAACTCTACCCAGTGACACGGAGAAAAATCCAAAGGGGAATTATGAGCAGTGTCAAGCGATCATGTTAAGGAGTGGAAAACATCTTGAGGGGCAGAAGATAGAAAATTCGGCTAAAAAGATGATGAAAAAGAAGGTGAAAACAAAGTGGTCGAGGACAAACAAGGTGAAGAAAAGCAAGTGAATAAGAGTAAGACAGAGATTGAGTCAGTTGTGTATCCTCCACCACCATTTCAGCAAAGAGTTCAGAAATAGAAGTTAGACAAGAAATTTTCCAAGTTTTTAGAAGTTTTTAAGAAACTTCAGATCAACATTCCTTTCGCAGAAGCCCTAGAGCAAATGCCAAGTTATGCTAAATTCATGAAGAGAATTCTGTCAAGGAAAAAGAAGTTGGAGGATTATGAAACTGTAGCATTGACGGAGGAGTGCAGTGTAGTTCTACAAAGAAGGTTACCACCGAAGTTGAAGGATTCGGGGTGTTTCACCATTTAGTGTACAATCAAAAACATGGCCTTCAAAAAGTGTTTGTGTGACTTGGGGGTAAGTGTGAACCTCATGCTGTTATCTATCTATACCGAATTGGGTTTACCAGCTTTGAAACTAACAAACATATCTCTACCGTTAAAGGATAGATCGATAACGTACCCAAGAGGAATTGTGGAAGATATCTTAGTTAAGGTGGACAAATTTATATTTCCAGCTGATTTTATAATTTTGGATTATGAAGAAGATAAAAATATCCCAATCATCCTAGGGAGACCATTTTTGGCTACGGGTAGGACTTTCATCGATGTGCAAAAAGGTGAACTAACCATGAGGGTCCAAGATCAGGAGGTTAAGTTCAACGTGTTCAAAGCTATGAAGTTCACTACAGATGAAGAAGAGTGTTTTCGGGTGGATGTCATTGACCGGATAGTTAATGAAGACATGGTTAAAAGTTTGGCTAATGATCCATTGGAAGCTACACTATTGGGAGACGAAGATTTGGATGATCCTGAGTTTGTGGATTACTTGCATATGCTTGATTCTTTGCCATGCGTTAGTAGATTCAAGGTACCATTCAAGTCATTACACACAGAAGAAAAAGCTTCGGCAAGAATGAAACCTTCATTGGAGGAGCCACCTACTATTGAGCTTAAGCCGCTTCCTAAACACCTTAGGTATGCTTATTTGGGCAATTCTAATACTTTACGTATTATTATTGCATCTGCGCTTAACAAACTGTAGGAAAGTAAGTTGCTGAGAGTGCTTAGAGAATACAAATCGGCTATAAGATGGACAATTGCAGATATAAAGGGGATAAGTCAATCCTTCTGCATGCATAAAATTCTTATGGAAAAGGATACAAAGCCAATAGTGGAACAGCAGAGACGGTTAAATCCAATCATAAAAGAAGTGGTGAAGAAAGAAATTCTGAAGTGGTTGGATGCAGAAATTATCTACCTAATTTCAGACAGTGCGTGGGTTAGTCCAGTTCAATGCATGCCAAAAAAGGGATGAATAACCGTAATAAAGAATGATGATAATGAATTAATTTTGATGAGGACAGTGACAGGTTGGAGGGTTTGCATAGACTACATGAAGCTGAATAAGGCAACTCGCAAGGACCACTTTCCTCTACCCTTTATCGATCAGATGTTGGACAGGTTGGCAGGGCATGAATTTTACTGTTTACTGGATGGATACTCGGGGTACAATCAAATAGTCATAGCTCCTGAAGATCAAGAGAAGACCACTTTCACGTGCCCATACATCACCTTTGCATTTAGGAGAATGTCTTTTAGTTTGTCTAATGCACCTGCGACGTTCCAATGATGCATGATGGCTATCTTCTCGAACATGGTGGAGAAGAATGTGAAAGTTTTTATGGACGACTTTTCTATCTATGGAGATAATTTTGATGCCTGTCTAGAGAACTTAGTCATGGTCTTGAAGCGATGCGTGGAGACAAATTTGGTACTTAAGTAGGAGAAGTGCCACTTTATGGTTGAAGAAGGAATAATCTTGGGGCACAAGGTCTCTACGAAGGGATTAGAGGTCGATAGAGCAAAGTTGGACACAATTGAGAATCTTCCACCACCGCCAACTACAATCAAGGGAATTCATAGTTTTTTGGGACATGCTGGATTCTACCAAAGGTTTATTAAAGATTTCTCTAAGATTGCAAAACCATTATGCAGTCTCTTAGAGAAAGATGCAGTTTTCAAGTTTGATGAGGAATGTAAGTCAGCATTTGAGCAATTGAAGAAGAAGCTAACTACAACCCCCGTGATCGTAGCACCGGATTGGACAATGCCTTTTGAGTTAATGTGTGATGCTGGCGATTACGCGGTAGGGGCTATTTTGGGCCAACGTTGAGAGAAGATATTCCATGCCATATACTATGCAAGTAAAACCATTACGGATACCCAATTGAACTACACAACCACCGAATAGGAATTACTTGCTGTAGTATACGCCTTTGATAAATTTAAAGCGTACTTGATTGGAACAAAGGTGGTGGTATATACGGATCACTCGACAATTTTTTATTTAATCTCAAAGAAGGATGCTAAGCCTCGACTAATCAGATGGATCCTTCTCCTACAGGAATTTGATTTGAAAATAAAGGATAGAAAGGGGTCAGAAAATCAAGTGGCAGATCATCATTCAAGATTAGAAAATCTGGACAAAGATGGGGCGGATAAGTGTTTAATCAACGAGTCATTTCCGGATGAGCAGTTGTTTGGAGTTAATGCAAGGAATTTCCATGGTATGTGGATTTTGCCAACTATTTGGTGAGCAAAGTCTTTCCCCCTGATCTGACACGTCAGTAAAAGAAGAAGTTCCTACATGACGTTAAGTAGTACATATGGGACGAGCTATATTTATTCAAACAGTGTGCAGACAAAATGATTCGTCGATGCGTGAAAATATCTTGCACGAGTGTCATTCATCTGCATATGGGGGACATTATGGGAGTGAGTGAACATCGACTAAGGAACTTCAAGCACGATTCTATTGGCCTACTATGTTCAAGGATGCCCACCAGTTAGTGAAAAGTTATGACAGATGCCAAAGGATGGGCAACATCTCAAAAAGGAATGAAATGCCACTCAACACAATCATGGAAGTAGATGTTTTTGATGTATGGGGAATGGAATTTATGGGACCTTTTCCACCCTCATTCAATAACATGTGCATTCTGCTTGCTGTGGACTACGTAACAAAATGGGTGGAAGCTGTAGCACTCCCTACAAATGATGCCAAAGTGGTTCTCAAGTTTTTACAAAAGAACATCTTCACACGGTTTGGCACACCAAGAGCAATCATAAGTGACGAGTGTTGATCGATTTCACAATCAATATATGCGTGCAAGTATACATGGTCAACAAGTAATAAAGTGATAAGAAAAGTATCATTCCTACGAGGAATTATTTAATAAAAATCACCAAGTATTAGTTCTTAACCAAACTAATTTTATTTAAACAATCGATTTAATGTTGTTGTGACAACCCGAGAATTTAGAATATTTTTAAAATTTTTATTAATTGATTTAAGGTTCAAAATTAGAACCTAGACGGAAAATTAGTGTATGCGTTTGATATTTTTAAGATGGAATTTTGAGGATTTCAAGATTCTGTGAAGGATTTAGGTGAATTATTCAGAATTAAGAAAATACGTGATTATGTTCTGTGTATATGTGTACATGATGTGGTTAAGGGTCCAGGGTTGACCAGATAATTGATATCTGTATCAAACCCTAAGTATATAATAAGAACGTCAACGCTCGGTTAGAAAACCATAGCGTTTAACAAGAAACCCTAGAAACTGGTTCTGAAAACCCTAATTTCAGTTCTGGGAATCTGAAACCCTAATTCGGTGCATGAAACCCTAAATCGAGAACTTAGTGGCGTAAGTGTAAATAATTATAATTTTAATTAGGGTAACGCTTAATTAATTAGCAAACCCTAATGTCACATTTTGAAAACTCTAATTACGGATTTGAAACCCTAATTTGTAAATAGGGAAAAATCTAAGTGTTAATTAAATAGTTTTAATGTTAATTAGGATATATTAATTCTAATTTTCAAGTTAAGTAATTAGAAAACCCTAATCTAATTACGAAAATCTAATTTCTATTTTAAGAAAAATTATTTTTCTATTAGAAACCCCAATTAGTGGTTTATAAACCTTAATGAACAATTTTGACTCTAATGGCTAAATTAGCAATTTTAATTAGAAATTTTTAATCCTAATTAGCAATATTTAAATGGTGATTAAGAAATTGTAATATAATTAGAAAATCCCAATTATAATTTAGAAATATTAATTTTCTATTTTTTAAAAACCTAAATTGGAAATTTTAGATAATTAAATGTGTAAACCCTAAGGGTTTCAAACCCTAAACCCTAAGAATGCTCCAAACCCTAAATCCACCCAAACCCTAAACCCTAAGGGTTTGGTCAAATGTCCAAATTGCCATTAAAATTAAATGAAAAAGACTATTTTGCCCTTTGTTACATTATTGGACTTAACTTGCAAGAGTTGTCCTAGTGAGTTGCTCACAAACCCTAAACCCTAGCATTTGACAATTACCAGCTGTCTCAGCCAAAATTATTAGCCATTTCATTGCATCAAGTCATTTATAAGAGATTAAAGAGAGAGAAATGACATCTTTATTTTTCATTTTGTCCAAGTCCCTTTTCTCTCTATATTTTCGGATCTTAGAGTGAGAGAGTGTGAGAAAACAAGCCAAGATCATGTGATAACACACCAAGAACAGATCATGAGGATCAGAATCAGAATAAAAGCTTCAAAAAGTATAGGAACCCTAATTTTTAAAATCTTTTGATTTGATGTTAAAAGTTGAAATTGGTTGGTTAGAAATGTGTTAGAGGGTGTCTTTTAATGATCTGGGTTGAAGGATCATGGATCTATAATATCAAAGTACACGAAATAGCATTTTTCAAAAATCAGGAAAAATAGAAAAAAATGGCCTGACAGCCGAATGTCAGGGCTTATAAATCTTTTTGTGTTAATTGTTTAATGTGTTTTATGTTTTGGATATGTTCTATGACATGAGGACTGTGATCTGAAACTGGAAACACGACCATATCATGAATAGATTGAGAGCTACGAGCGGTCAAACCTTGTTGACCATTCACGGTAATGAAATTCTGGGCAACCCAGAATTTCAGCAGTTCTCTGACAACGTTTTGTAGGCCTTAGATCTTGCAGTGTTTTATGTTTTTGGTCATGTTGTTGGAGACTGGTATATGAACTACTAATCTATGCCTTTAGATCACTCAGATCCGTAACTAGATCGTAGATAATTATGGTCAAACTACGTTGACCGATCAGCCTTAAGAACTTTCTGGAAAACCCAGAAAATTCAAGACCCGTTTCCTGATCCCTACTTTGACCGGATCAAATCTTACTTTAATGTGGTTGTTATGCTGATATGATGATATATTATGGTACCCTAACATCATTACTACATGTTCAAACCTTCAGAACACTTAACTAATGACCAGAACCTTAAGATATTTGAGCCACATAGTGAGAACTCGAACCTGTCTGGGTTTCTGGGTAACCCCAAAAAACCCAACAGGCCTCTGACAGTATTTTTGCGAGCTTGGATCTTGCAATTAAGTGATGTTATGGCTATGGAACTTGTTCATGATTGTAGTGTTACACTCATACTATAATCATAATCCATTAACAAGCCTAGTAACATAATAGTCAAAGATTAAATGGTGGTCAAACTACCTACCTCGGTGACTGACATGAAGGTCTGAAGAACACTCAAGAACAGACCAAGAACACCTATAGCGACGGTTCTGTCGCTATAGGGCCCTTTAGCGACAGTTTAATATTATTTTCCGAAAATTAATTAAAAATAGATAAAAATGGTTTTTAATTATGAAAAATACAAAATAAATTCTGAAAAATTATTTTTAAGTCTGAAAAATAGTTTTTAATTATTTTGAGTATATTTAATAAATATTTAATATTTTTAGAATATAAATGGTATTTAATTTATTTAATTATAATATTAAATAAATTATTTAAAAATGGTTTTAATTCATGAAAAATCATGAAAAATTATATTATGGCTAAAGAAAATATTTTTAAGTTATTTTTAGTGACTTTTAATATTTTGTGATGAATTTCATTAATTAATCAATATTAATGATAATTAGTTTATTTAATAAATATATTAAATAAATTATAGAAAAATAGAATAAATGATTTAAAAATCATATGAAAATGATTTAAGCGTTAGAAAAATATTTTAAGTTATAAAATATAACTTTTGATATTTTATCATGAAAATATTAATATTTTAATATTAATAGTAATTATCGGATAATGAATTTAACGGTTTAAAAATCATATAAAGGTGATTTTAAAGTATTAAAAATACTTTGTGATATTATAAATATATTATAATATTATGACATGTATTTTATTAATATTTGATAATAAATAAATATTAATGATAAAAGAATTATGAGGTATTTAATTCATTTAAATACGATATTAATGATTGACAAATCATGAAAAATGATAATAATTATGTGAAAATTATTATAAGACTTAGAAAAATATTTTGACTGAGATTAAAATTATCTGAGATAATTGTTAAGTATTTAGACAGAGTTTAATTGAACTTAGACTCGATAAAAGTCCGACTAGACCGTCGGGATGTCTGTTTTGTGTCAGGTTCAACTCAGACTGCAAAAGTTTGACTTGATACCGAGTCCTATGTGTGTTATAGAATGATAGGGTTATATGTTATGTGTTTAGGTTATTCTGTGTGTGTGTATATATATATATATATATATATATATATATATTAGTATTATATTGTGATGATATTATTCTAATGTTGGAGATCTATATTACTAATATTAGGTCTTCGGATAAGGCGATATAAATTGCGTAACGGTAATCAATGGTTCAGTCAAGTTTGTTTTACTTAACTCTTCTAAGAGTGTTTCATTCGATATGCTTATGGTTAATCATTGCTGATTGCCATGTATAATTTGTACTCTGTACATATTCCATGTATAAGTCAGGTATGAAAGGCTGATCACCTTCATTACCAGTTGGTTTCAGATATATTTGTTCATGTATAATACTTGCTCAGTCATAAACTTGTTCCTGCTAGTTCACAATTATATTGTTGAATTATAGCCAGCTTATAATTCAAACTCTTCAATCATGATATATCGTTATATTGTTGAATTTAAACTTGCTGGGCAATCCTTATGCTCACCCTTGTTATATCATGATAAAACATTGCAGATTAAGGCGAATGCGTCGGATACAAGAAAAGGTTAAAGACAGTTCCAGCGTTAGGATATGTGTGCATTTAAATTGTATAAGTATTGTATGTTAATAATGTTATATGTAAGAAAAGTTATGAAATGTGTATTAAGTTAAGGTTACTCGACCTTGGGGAATAGTGAGTATATGTACTGTATAAACAATTTATGTTTATATCTTCCGTAAATAGTAATAGTTGTATAGAATGATCGAACCGGATCCGAGGTGATTTGGGACCTGGATTCGGGGCCCTCACAGTTGTGAATTAAAATATATTATTAAACTACTACTACTACCACAAGTTAAAAATCAGGTTATGGAGATTTAAGTTTAAAACTTCACTTATTGTTTCACTCATATTAAAACACTTCTTATTAATAATGCTCACTATTCTAGATTGTTAATCAGGAACTTATTAGTATTTATAACCACCTTCCGAAGCATCACAAACATATTAATCCAAATCCACAATTGATATAATTGAATTAAACACCCTAATTAACTAGTTCATTATATTCCTATGTGAATTACAATTAAAAAGAATTTAAAGCACATGTTCCCTTATTAGATTACATGCGGCGTAAAGGCATATCCCTATCCTTAACACAAATCATGAATTCCATCACCATGAAGAAAACACAATCACATACTATTATGATCAGATCTAAATCTATATTTCATCTCCCGAATTCATATAGATTATCAAGAAAATTGTTAGCTAGACAATTAAACAATTAACGCAATCATAATAGACAATCCATAGAATCGATCACAGTAATTACAGAGAATCATACTAAAATAAGTTATGCAATAAGATCCGTTACAATCTTAAACAAGAATTTAGTTCATTGTTATTGAATTAAAAATCAAGAATTCACAACTGAGTAGACATTAAAAGATAAAAGTAAGATTAGAAAAGAGAATAGAATCTGTTGTCAGCAGTCTTGAAACTCCTCTTCCGCTCCTGCTTTGAATCTTCCGTGTTCTTCAAGTTGTTTCAATCTCCGATGAGTAATTAAGAACTAGGGTTTATGTTCTAATCCAAGGGAGTGTTTTTTCTAATCTAATCTATCTTATCCCCCTTTATTCTATGTCTTACATCATGTATTTATAGGTTACAAGTCCAATTTTTAGCTTAGGAGCAAACCTAATCCAATTTAGAGTCAAAAAAGTATCAAAATTCACCCCAAAATGCGTCCCAACTTTTTTTGGCCCGACCCCAGCGCCCTGGCGCTGCTCACGGTGCTAGAACACTGCCTCTTAGCGCCCCGACACTGGTAATAGGCTATGTTTGGGTGCCCCGGCGCTGGAACATTTTCTAAAATTTTCTACTCTAACGTCCTTTGGGAAAATGCCCATAACTTCTTCGTCCGAACTCCGATTTTGATGATTCAAGATGTTCCGAAAAGTGGAGACGTAGATCTACAACTTTCTTTCTTTGAGTTTTTCAAAATAATTGTTGGAGAAATGCTGAAATTGGCTCTGAAGTGGCTACTATATAAATGACAAGCCAAAAATGTGAATCTAGCAACCCCAAACGTCGATCCAAGTAACTTTTGTCCCAATTCCTTTAAAACAACATAAAACATGCATGAATAGACAAACACTTAAAAACATCCAAAAGATTAAGCTCAAACACACTCAATTATGGGTATAAAACTAACTCATCAAATACCCTCGAACTTAAACCTTTGCTTGTCCTCAAGAAAAAATACAAAAGAACTTAAAATAAACAAACTAACTCAACTACATGAATGCATATGAATGATTTACTTCCTAATATACCTACGAACCCAGTAATAAATCTGTATGATATATAAGAACAGTCCTCAAAGATACCAATGATACTCAAACAATATATCCAATCAAGTTAAAGTCCATAACTCTAACCAGTCAGTCAATTCGAACCTGTCATCACCCATGTTATGCGTGTGTGCTTGTTAACCATTCTAACCAAGTACAGATCAAGATAATCACATAACAAACTTCTTAGAAGGAAAATTTCAGTTCCAAATCAATTACTTTTGTGTACATGACAACTCCCGATTAAAACTAAGTAAATACCAAGTCTAAGGGTAAATACAGGATTTATTTATACTTTTATTCAACCACGAGGGCATTTTTGCTCTTTCTCGTGTTTTATTCATTTTTTATTTTTCTCGTGGCTGTGCAATGTCTTATTCCCTTAGCATTTTCAATGCTACCTTAACGAGCTTTCGACCAACGACTCCCAAGCCATTAAGGCCTTAGGGCGCTAGGTGTAGAGACATCCCTTCGGGCTTACTTACTCAAGTAACAAAGGCCAATACAAAGTACAAAGGGCAATGACATTAAAATGTTTTAGAGCTACGCAATGACGTTAAAATGTTAAAATGTTTACGCAGTACAGTACAAAGGGCAACACAATGGCGTTAAAATGTTTAGAGGTACGCAATGACGTTAAAATGTTTGCGCAGTACATAGTACAAAGGGCTGATCACTTGGAGTACGAGATGATGGTCCCTATAGTCATTTAGACTGTTAAAGGTTACATTAGAAACACTTGTTAACCTAGGACATAGAAGATGATTATGGTCTTTTAGACTGTTAAAGGTTAAAGTAGAAATACTTGACAACCTAGAACATAGTTCGTGGTCTTGTGACCCTTAGTGTATTCATTTGATGATTGATATCTGTTGTTAACTTAAAATTCACTATTCCTTTAAATCATAGCTTTTGAATTAAAGTTTATTCCGATAAGAGTAATTTACCATTGAAAGTTTAGTTAATTGTCATTCATAGAATGTTATTGTATACTATTCTTCTTGAGGGTAATTGTTTGCTCACTCTTGCATAAAACAATGCAGATGAAGTTAAGAAGTTTGAAGAGCTTTTTACAAGCAAGGACAAGGGCAAAGTGCTTGATTAGACAACGTTTAATTCACCATTTATTTATGAAGCTTATGCAATAGATTTGATTATGATTTTGTTTTAATATTCCACTGATGATTGTAATAATAAAGGTTAGATGACCTGGGATTTATCTTGAGATTATGTAACCCTTAATGGGAGATTTATTATTTAAACTTTTAAGTTTAATTATATCCTTTGTTTATGGGTAGTTAGTTATGATTTAATTGGACAGTGAACACCAAATATGTGGGATTGAAGTACCCAGATTTGGGGTTTCACATGTTGGTATCAAAGCTTTAGGTTATGAATCTTAGGTGAGGAAACCTTAGGCTATACCCTTCTAGGAGATCAAAAACATAGAGGTGATAAACTATCATCGAGTTCTAAGGAACAAATTAAGGAAATTCATTGAAGATAAAATGATAAAAGACTTTATGTGCTTGTGTGTTAACAAACCTATGTACTCGCTAGTATTATACATATCGAGTTGTGAGAGTTATTAAAACTTTGTTGTCAGAATGATTGATGAAGGAGGATAGGGATTCGGAGCCCTAAAAAGTTTGTACATTCTTAGTATGGTTAGTATTGGACAAGCCATACCCGTTGATTTCTATTGTAGAACTCAGGTATGAGCTTGAGTTTGGTCGTGAAGATGAATTTGAGAAGGTAAAGATGAAGTATGAGTAAGCGGAGATGTAGTGCAGAGATTATCTCAGTTAGAGTATTAAAGAAGATAGTTATTCATGAGATTGCGCAAACTTGGGAAAGGTGTAAGTAAAGCGGGCGAGAGCTAAAGACGCATTGATGAAGGCTTCTAAACGCATAGATCGTGTTGAAGACAAGTCAAAGAGTGCCAAGCGAATGATCAAACTTAGAATTTAGTCTTCCACTTTCCTATGTAGTTGAGGTTTATCTTTGGTATACAATGGATCGTAGGACAATGATTCGTATCATGGAGCAAGAGCGCAATGAAGCTGTACAACGTGGAATGTTCTTATAGATTGCGGAAAAAAATGATGAAAATTAATAAGATGTAAATCCTGACTTTTGAAATAAATAGTGGGATATGATGAGGTAATTCTGGAATTTTATTATATACGATATAAATAGCAGTGAGGCTATTTTGTTATATGCAATGTAATAAATGAATAAAGTATTATTATTTATTAAGATATATCATGTGTTATCTAAAAGTGGTTGAGATAAGCTTAAATGTTTTAATACGTGAATGAATGATGATCTAATAGTTTAAATTTTAAATAGTAAGATGCCGCCTAGAAGAAGACAGCAGCGTCAACAGACCCCCGAGGAATATACATACAATAATGAAATTGACGCCAACCTGGTGCCACAGTTGGTGAATTTACTGGTGGGAGCACTAGCAAATCAACTGAATTCCTGGCTGTACAGTCAAATCTCAATGTTTCAACCGAATTTGTTCACAACATGGTTGGAAAGGACGATTGTCGTGGACAGAGAAGGTAATACGCTGACATACAATCAAGAGCAAAAAGAAAAGAAAGGTGAAAATGGAGATAAGGCAGGAGGTAGCCATAGGGGTAATGTTTAGAAAAGAAAGTGGAACGAAAATGTCACCATTGGAAATCAACAAGGGAATGAGAAGAAGAAAATGGTGGCGTGTAACAACTGTGGAAAGAGACACGTGGGTATTTGTTTGAAAGGAAAGAGAGTGTGCTTTAATTATGGCTTGAAGGGCCACATTGCACCAAAATGTCGAAGTCCAAGGAAGGGAGCCTGCTTCACGTGTGGATCGAAGAAGTACCTGGCTAGAGATTGTCCAAAGAAAGTAGCTAGAAAAGTAAGCGGAAGCAAGGGGGCAGCAATAGTGGCAATATGGTTATTGTGGAATTCGGTCCGCCTAGTTGACCAACCGAACCTACATTCAACGTGATGGTGGACGCAATGCAAGGTACCATTCTGATCAATGATTTAAATGATTGCGTGTTATTTGATTTAGGTGTTATTTGTTAATTTATGTTTGATAAATTTGCTTAGAAATTAGATTCGCTTTGGGAAGAGTTAAACTATTCCTTAAATATAGAAAGTGTGAATATTGATTCCTTTTAAGCTGATGCATAGAATTGCGGTATGGGTATTAAACGCCACGTGATGTCAATGGATTTATTTCCAATTTGATTTGTGAAACTCTGAGATTGTTAAACCAGGTGGCGATAAGTGATTGCTAAAAAAAGTGCGTAAACCTTATGCCTTTGAGAAAGTCAAAGGTAGTATTTTATTTTCTAGTGACAGGTCATTTAGACGATCAAGTTGTCTAGTGATGATGCAAGCTAATACATTCAAAAACAAAAATAACGCAAGTTGAATGAATCAATTTGGTTAAGAAACGAATTCGTAATGAATAAATTCGCTAAACATGTTAAAACATGAAAATTTAGCATAATCATGAGTTTTAGGTCAATATTTGGGTTAGTCAATGTGTTTGTAAATTGTTGATTCCTGGGTATGTTGTAGTTTTATAAATTACGAATCTATAAAATAAAAAACGGACTAATTTGGATGTGTATAGCTTAAGTTATGAAGATTAGTAGAAGAAAAAGGGTCAAGAATCGTAAGAACAATAAACTGCTAATTTTGGTTCTGTTACTAAGCGCAACTGCGCTGTGTCCTAAGTCTATTGGGGTGCAGCTACGCTCATGGAGTGTTAGATGTGACTGCTTTGATATCTTTTGGTAAAACGGCCATAACATTTTCATACGAACTCCGATTGAGGCGATTCAGAAGGATAACGAGTAGATTTACAACTTTCATTCTTTAAGTTTTTCAATTTGAGGTCGGGAACAGAGGTAACAATAACCATCTTTAAGATTGATGTGTATTTAGAGGCAATTGAAGGGCGTCGAGCATGCACGTATGCAAGTGTAGTGCTTCTGAAGATAAAAGATATTGTTTTAAGTTATAAAACATGAATATTAGTAAATATAATGATGCTTAACATTAATACAAGATGTATTAGATAAGTTGTATAAGCATACTATGCGTACGCAAGCGAGACGAATTGGTGTGCGATGAATGAACGTCGAAACGCCGTGACAAGTCTTAATGAACTTAAAAAGTGTTTTAATTAAAATGAAATGAACATTATAAGATATGAAATGTGATTAATATAAAACCAATAAGGAGTCCTAGGAATACTTAAACACTCGAATGAACTTCGAGTTTAACTAAGAAGAAATATAGTATTGATTAATAAGTTATATTAGATTGAAACTCAATGCTGTAAGAGTTGAGAATGTGATTTGGATGCTAAAAGTCTTATGTTATATGTTAGTTAGTTTTTAGATTCGTGTTATGTGGTTTGTAACGACCCCAAAATCTATACAATTTAAATCCCGACTTCGGTCGTTAACCATACATTCAACCTCTAAATAATACATCATTATTCGATGTTAAACTTAATAAAATTGCGAAATATTTAAAACTTTTATACATTTCCTTCTTTCTTGCCCTGAATCGCAACCATTACATTACATCTCTTTGATTCAATCTTATGTCATGAATCGTTACAACAAAATAACTATACAAAGTCTTACATCATAACTAAATATCCATATACATTAGATAGCTCAACTTACATTTAACAACATGTTACGTTCAAAATATGAAATACATTTCGCATAAAACATAAGTAATCTTCGTGAATATAGATCTCTATAACTCACACAGCACGTATCTTTACCTTAAAATCTTGACCTGCAAAAGTGGTTATTTGCAAGAGTGAGCTCGACAGCCCATCAAAGTCTAACAGTTTTCATGCATCATATATCACATAATAACATGCTCGACATACATCTCATTAAAGTAACATGGCATACATGCTTTTAATTCACATAACAAATATAAAGATTGAGTTCCTTACTCAATCATCATTACTTAGCCAAAATAATACAGTCATATATTGACTTTAACATTTCATGATTTCAACATGCATAACATATCATGCAATTTAAAACAGTTCATCAAGTCCACGTAGAAAATAGGAACTGAAAGACTTGCCTTGATCGTTTGTATTACCAATAATAGCTTAACAGCTTACAGTTATCTGCACTTCACGTGCCCTACACAATTATATAATCATACACATCAACTATTAGTCACATAACAACACATAGCAATTGTAATGTAAACTCTACTCCACATCTCATAATCTTTCCTATTAATAAATACCACAATGCCAATTAGATTGTGTTTAACTTTTCGACTTATGACCACTATATTTCTTCTTAGTCAAACTCGAAGTTCAAGTGTTAAGTCTTGCTAGGACTACTTATTGGTTTTTATATTAAACACTTTCCATATCTTATAATATCCATTTCAATGAATTGAAACACTTTTTAAGTTCAATAACACTTGGCACTGCTTTAGGGACGATCAATCGTATCACACGCCCGATTTGCTCTCTTGATGGTATGCCTTACTATGCTTTCTATAACTTATCTA